>CM035838.1:478163011-478913011 GCA_020510985.1 Pholidichthys leucotaenia
TCTGTCGCTCTAGCCTTTGTTTCTTAATCCAGCATATAATAATACTGTTTAAACTTCTTTGCATGCGTCAAAAACTGTTGACTTTTTAGTGGGCGAATCACTCAACCCCCCTTTGCAGCTATCAGCCACCAGCGGGGGTTAGGTAAACAAACACAGCAGATACACACAGGCAGGAGGAGAGATGCAGGCCTCAGTCTCAAACAAACACACAGACTCGCCAAATAGTGGATCAATATTTGCAGGAACAAATTATGATTTCAATGAATTTTCCTTTTGCATATATGTTTCCCAATTACAGAGGCCTCACAAACGGGTCACCATTAATAATGTAGGATGAAGAGCCTAAAAAATTGTTTGTCATAAGGTACAGGAATTATTTATTTTATTTAATAGTGGGTGTGAAAGGGGCGGAGTTGAACCATCACTTCTACACCCGCTAAATTAAATAAAAGCACTCGTAAAAGGGGCACCAGTCCTAACGGACAATAAGATTAACTTTAATTTTAATTAATTTTGTACCTTAAATTACTTAATGAATCAGTCTCAAAGTTTCAGTGAGTTTTTGTCCTGCCGTGATTAGGAAACCTGTATATGCGAAAGGAAAACGCTTCAACTGCTCTTATTCACTCGTTTATTAAAATCATTCAGGTTACATGACATGGCGTTCAAATGATGAATAAACAGATTCAGATGATGACAGCGTAAAATATCACATCAACTGATATTGAGTTCCTGAACATAAAATCCAGCATTACACCTCTGCAGAACCAAGGAGAAACTACTTATGTTTCAACAGTAAGTGAGGCTGGAATGTTTTAACAAAACAACGCAATTTTATGGGGAAAATTCATAAGCTAATTATCTAAAAATGACTCCTGAATTAATCTACAAAATTTTAAGGGCAGTTACTTAAAATGACTAAGAGTTTTTGCTTCAGTTTACAGCTCTATCCTGCGGCTGAGAGACTAATTGAGCCCTGAAATACGGGCCATATTCAATTGTAATTTAATTGTTAGGACATCACGTTTTAACCCAGGAAATAGGAGAAATAAGAGTCTCACTCACACACGGCCGTTGGTCCAAGTTCCGCGGGTCGGTACCGCTGGGTTTTGAAGTTAGGACGTCGGAGGAAGCTGCTGCAAGATGCCTCCTCACAGCCTTGGAGGTGATAACTCAGCTGGGGGCTCTCCAGACAATGGCAGCAGTGGGTGGTCTGTCACAGAGCGGGGTGAAAAGTCCTTTGAAAAAGAGTCCAAATTTGGGGTCTCTTGTAATGGGATCGACCCGAAAACTGAAGAAAAATCTTCTCAGTCTCTGTTCTCTTTAACTAGGCAAATTAAAGGTCCACTTTAATGGCGTGAAAAGTCATTAAAAAAAAGTGTTAGAAAAAACATTTACTAGGATAAGAATGGCTTCTGAGGTGAAGGAAAAAGTTTGAGAATTTGATTCTCTAAAAAGGGACGAGCTCTAAAGAAAAATGGTTTCTCCTCAGTTTCCAGAATATAAGAAAAGATTTGACAAACACACAGAGAATAAAATAAAACTTCACAGGGCCTTGAAACGGTGGAATAAGATCTTCTTCTGAGGTCTAGATTACTATTCTGCTTCTTTAATCTGAATTTAGTTCCTAATCTTTCTCAAAATCTCTTTCTTCTTTCTGTGTTTCTAATTCTTAATTCTATTTCTAGCTAATCTTCCTGCCTGTTGTCTGATCTCTGACTTTTTTAAAACTCTTAACTGTGCTGTGACTCAACTGTTAACCCTGTTTTTCCCTATGTACTCAAATCTAACTTCTGTCTTTTAAAGTTACCTCGCCGGGTCGTAAAACTGATGAGGTCAGTCATCAAACGACCAATCTACTCTTTCAGAATCAGTTTGAAATGGCTGTTATCCAATGTGAAAACATTTCTTTGTTTGAGAGCAGCCAACCAAATGGAGACACCATCCCATGAATTTTCAGAGGGAAAAATCAACAGTCAGTTCTTATAAGATAAATGCTCAATATAAAATCTAACTAAATTAAATGACTTGGCTAATATATGGTGATCATGCATTTATACCATTACTCCAATAACACTCATGAATATAACATTTCTTATACATAATTATAATACATGCATTCACATTTAGATCAAGATTAGAACAGCAGAACATGCAGCAAACCATGGTTGGTGATAAGGGGGATGATTTTCAGTGTCCTTAGGATCCAGGATAAGCTGAAAGAAACTTAACATTTAGAACAAATTAAAAGTCATCCTACGTACTAAAAACACATTCCGTAGGTATCCGCTAGGAGGTACTGTTGAGCTGTAGATGATTTCCTTAGTATCTGGCGAAGGCCTGGACAGCATAGGCTATAAAACCGTCAGATTAAGTGGTTTATGACTCTTTTAAAAACATTGGTTTCCTGTGAAAAGGTACGTTATCAAATGCAGGGTTCATGTTGAGAGGTCTGGTCTCCTGAGTTTTATGTTCCTTTGAGCCTTTAAAAGCAAACTCTGATCCTTACAATCTCTGCAAGCGGCAATTGTTTACATTGGGGTCCTGGGAAAGCAAGCATCTTTGGTCAGGTCTGGAAGAAGCCTGCATGAGTCAGCAAAAAGCCAGTGATATTCCTGAGAAGGCAGAAAGGTGATATTCCTGTGTAATGAATAAATTGAGATTCCTGTAAACTGGAGAGAAGTGATCTTGTCTTGGTTTTGAGGAGGACGATGATGCTACATTACATTCAGGCCAAAGAGTTCAATCTTTGTCTCATCAGACCAGAGAATTTTGTCTCTCATGGTCTGAGAGTCCTTCAGGTGCCTTTTGGCAAACTTCAAGTGCATTTTACTAAGGAGTGGCTTCCGTCTAGCCACTCTGCCATACAGGCCTGATTAGTGTATTGCTGCAGAGATGGTTGTCCTTCTGGAAGGTTCTTGCCTCTCCACAGAGGAATGCTGGAGCTCTGACAGAGTGACCATCGGGTTCTTGGTCACCTCCCGAACTAAGGCCCTTCTTCGATTGCTCAGTTTAGATGGCCGGCCAGCTCTAAACATTTTTCACATTGTCATTATGGGGTATTGTGTGTAGAATTTGGAGGAAAAAAATTGAATTTAATCCATTCTGGAATAAGGTTGTAACATAAAAAAAATGTGGAAAAAGTGAAGCGCTGTGAATACTTTCTGGATGCACTGTAAATGGCAGAGTTGAGTCCAAAAAGTAATCAGTTGCTTTGTGAAATCCTGGAGGATAAATTGTAAATATAATACAGTTTGGAAAAAAAGTATTTAGTCATTCACCAATTGTGCAAGTTCTCCTACTTAAAAGATGAGAGAGGTCTCCAATTTTCATCATAGGTATACCTCAACTATGAGAGACAAAATGAGAAAAAATAAATCCAGAAAATCACATTGAAGGGTTTTTAATGAATTAATTGGTAAATTCCTCGGTAAAATAAGTATTTGGTCACCTACAAACAAGCAAGATTTCTGGCTCTCACAGACCTGTAACTTTTTCTTTAAGAGGCTCCTCTGTCCTCCACTCGTTACCTGTATTAATGGCACCTGTTTGAACTCGTTATCAGTATAAAAGACACCTGTCCACAACCTCAAACAGCCAGACTCCAAACTCCACTATGGCCAAGACCAAAGAGCTGTCAAAGGACGCCAGAAACAAAATTGTAGACCTGCACCAGGCTGGGAAGACTGAAACTGCAATAGGTAAGCAGCTTGGTGTGAAGAAATCAATTGTGGGAGCAATTATTAGAAAATGGAAGACATACAAGACCACTGATAATCTCCCTCGATCTGGGGCTCCACGCAAGATCTCACCCCGTGGGGTCAAAATGATCACGAGAACGGTGAGCAAAGATCCCAGAACCACACGGGGGGACCTAGTGAATGACCTGCAGAGAGCTGGGACCAGAGTAACAAAGGCTACCATCAGTAACACACTACGTCGCCAGGGACTCAAATCCTGCAGTGCCAGACGTGTCCCCCTGCTTAAGCCAGTACATGTCCAGGCCCGTCTGAAGTTTGCTAGAGAGCATTTGGATGATCCAGAAGAGGATTGGGAGAATGTCATATGGTCAGATGAAACCAAAATAGAACTTTATTGTAAAAACTCAACTTGTCGTGTTTGGAGGAGAAAGAACACCATACCTACTGTGAAGCATGGGGGTGGAAACATCATGCTTTGGGGCTGTTTTTCTGCAAATGGACCAGGACGACTGATCCGTGTAAAGGAAAGAATGAATGGGGCCATGTATCGTGAGATTTTGAATGAAAACCTCCTTCCATCAGCAAGGACATTAAAGATGAAACGTGGCTGGGTCTTTCAGCATGACAATGATCCCAAACACACAGCCCAGGCAACGAAGGAGTGGCTTCCTAAGAAGCATTTCAAGGTCCTGGAGTGGCCTAGCCAGTCTCCAGATCTCAACCCTATAGAAAATCTTTGGAGGGAGTTGAACGTCTGTGTTGCCCAACGACAGCCCCAAAACATCACTGCTCTAGAGGAGATCTGCATGGAGGAATGGGCCAACATACCAGCAACAGTGTGTGAAAACCTTGTGAAAACTTACAGAAAACGTTTGACCTCTGTCATTGCCAACAAACGGTATATAACAAAGTATTGAGATGAACTTTTGTTATTGACCAAATACTTATTTTACCGAGGAATTTACCAATTAATTCATTAAAAGGAGGCGTACACCTCATCACAACTCCCCCCACTCGGGAGATCGGATCACAACTTGGTTCATCTCCGGCCGGTGTACAAACCCCTAGTGCACAGACAACCTCCGGCCATGCACACTGTGGAGTTATGGTCTGAGGAGACAATGGACACTCTAAAGGACTGTTTTGAAGCCACCGCCTGGAAGCAGCTCTGCGATCCACATGGTGAGGACATCGATGGCCTCATTCACACCTTCACGGGCTATCTCAGCTTCTGTGTGGACAAATCCGTTCCCACCAAGACCATACGGCGTCACTCAAACAACAAACCCTGGATCAACCCTGAGATAAAAACACTTCTGAGAGAGAAGAAGAGGATCTTCAGGTCAGGGAACAGGGAGATGCTGAAGTCCGTACAGAGGGAGCTGAGGAGAAAGATCAGAGAAGGCAAGGACAGCTTCAGGAAGAAGATGGAGGACAAGCTGCGACATCAGCGGGGTCTGGAGAAACCTCAAAACCATCTCGGGGCTCCAGAATACCTCCCCCCAGGCCACGGGGGGCAGGGAGTGGGCGAACAACCTGAATCTGTTTTTCAATAGATTTGACCAACTGCCCTCCCCCCTGTCTGCACAACAACCACTGCTGCCTCTAAAGAAATCAAGTCCTGCTGCCCACTCCCCACTCCACCAACACCCCCCCACTCCCAACACACAGCCCCCCATCCTGACCCTGACCGAGACCCAGGTGAGGACGGAGCTGAGGAAGATCAAAGCGAGGAAGGCGCCGGGACCGGACGGCATCAGCGCAAAGCTCCTCAAGTCCTGTGCAGACCAGCTGTGTGGGATTGTGACGTATATCTTCAACATGAGCCTGAAACTGGGGAGGGTACCACAGCTGTGGAAAACATCTTGTGTGGTACCTGTACCAAAAACTTCCCACCCCAAAGACCTGAACAGCTACAGACCGGTGGCCTTGACGTCCCACTTGATGAAGACCCTGGAGAGACTGCTCCTTGCTCACCTCCGCCCCCTGGTGGAACCAGCGATGGATCCACTCCAGTTCGCCTACCAGCATGGCATTGGGGTGGAGGATGCGGTGATCTTCCTCCTTCACCGTTCTCTGTCCCACCTGGAGAAGCCCGGGAATATGGTGAGGATCATGTTCTTTGACTTCTCCAGTGCTTTCAACACCATCCAACCGATGATCCTGAAGGACAAGCTGCTGCGCGCAGGGGTGGACCAGCACCTGTCATCATGGATCCTGGACTACCTCACGAACCGGCCTCAGTTTGTGAGAACCCGGGACTGTGTGTCCGACACGATCATCAGTAGCACGGGGGCCCCCCAGGGAACGGTGCTGGCTCCCTTCCTGTTCACTCTTTATACTGCAGACTTCTCACACAACACAACACACTGCCATCTACAGAAGTTCTCTGATGACTCTGCGATCGTTGGCCTCATCTCCAATGGAGATGAAGCTGAGTACAGAGGGCTTATCCAGGACTTCGTGGACTGGTGCCATCGGAACTGCCTCCAGATCAACGCGAGGAAAACTAAGGAGCTGGTGGTGGACTGCCGCAGGCATGGGCAGCCCCTCACAGCACCAGTAAATATACAGGGAACAGACATCGAGATGGTGACATCCTATAAGTACCTGGGTGTTCATCTGAACAATAAACTAGACTGGTCACACAATACTGACGCACTCTACAAGAAGGGACAGCGCAGGCTGTTCCTGCTGAGGAGACTCAGGTCTTTTGGTGTACAAGGGGCGCTGCTGAAGTCATTCTATGACACGGTGGTGGCATCAGCCATCACTTTTGGAGTGGTCTGCTGGGGCAGTGGCATTACTGCAGCCGATAGGAAGAGACTGAACAAACTGATTAAGAAAGCTAGCTCTGTCCTGGGGCAGCGCCTTGATCCGATGGAGGAGATAGGAGAGAGAAGGACGGTGGCTAAACTGTCATCTCTGCTGGAGTCCGAGTTCCACCCTATGCAGGACATACTGGATGCACTGAGGAGCTCATTTAGCAGCAGACTACATCATCCCAGGTGCACAACCGAGAGGTTTCGTAGGTCCTTCCTACCAACGGCTGTCAGACTGTACAACCTAAGCAGGGCTGCTCGCAGAGATAGCAAAAAGACGTAACAAACTAATAGTTTTTTGAATGCAAAAGATGCAATAGACTTACACAATGGTCCCCTCCGGCATACAACTAGGAACATACCGGTCGCTATGGAGGGTGAGAATATGTATGGGCACATAATCATACCATGTAGGATAACTAAGTAGACGGTTATGCTGTTTCATCCCATCTAGCAACAATGCTCTGCACTGTGTGTGTTTATATATTTACATATTTATTCCATCTAGCTACAATGCTCCGCACTGTGTTTTTATATATCTACATATTATTCCATCTAGCTACATTGCTCCGCACTGTGTGTGTTTATATACTTGCATATTTATTCCACCTAGCTGCAATACTCCGTACTGTGGGTGTTTATATATTTACATATTTATTCCATCTAGCTACAATGCTCTGCACTGTGTGTTCACACTGGCTTTTCCCTGCACTGTGTGTTCATATACTCATATATTTATTCCATCCAGCTACAATGCTCTGCACTGTGTGTCTGTGTGTGTGTGTGTGTGTGTGTGTATTTATTTTATAGTAATATGTACATATGTATATTAGCCGCTCTTGCTTGCTTGTTTTTTTCTTGCCTTCTGATTGTTGCTCTGAGTGTTGCTATCCCTGTGCTGTTGCAATCCTGGAATTTCCCCGTTGTGGGACTAATAAAGGCTTATCTTATCTTATCTTATCTTAAAAATCCTTCAATGTGATTTTCTGGATTTTTTTTTCTCATTTTGTCTCTCATAGTTGAGGTATACCTATGTTGAAAATTGGAGACCTCTCGCATCTTTTAAGTGGGAGAACTTGCACAATTGGTGGCTGACTAAATACTTTTTTGCCCCTCTGTATATTGCTTTTCAAAAGTAATTGTGCATTTCAAAGAGTAGTAATATTTGATATATTTGACTAATGAATATTTCCATCAAATATTAAATGTATTCAGTGTCTGTCAAGTTGGTAGACAGGTAGATTTCCACATCAATGAATGTTGGAAATATGTTTTTACTGCACTGTATGTTCACAGCCTGTGTTTCTTTTTTTTTCTTTGTTCCTACAGGAACGTGAAAGAAAAAATAGAGTGAAACCTCAGCAGCTTCAGGAGGATGAAGATCCTCCAGCCCCAGCAAACAAAGCTAAATCACATAGTGACAAGAGTGGATAAAGAAGACCGAGACAGTACCACACTGGGGATAAAACAATACTTTTGTGAAGAATGTGGGAGAGCTTTCACATGGTTGCTTGTCTTTAAAGACATAAACTGATCCACAGCGGAGTGAAACAGTTTGTGTTTGGCCAGTGTGGAAAGGCCTTTACTCAGATGAGCTCCTTAAGAACACACAAATTTATCCACTCTGGAGTTAAGCAGTTTGTGTGTGGTCAGTGTGGAAAGGCCTTTACTCAGATGAGTAACTTAAGAACACATGAACTCATCCACACTGGAATTAAGCAGTTTGTGTGTGGTCAGTGTGGAAAGGCCTTTACTCGGATGAGTAACTTAAGAACACATGAACTCATCCACACTGGAGTGAAGCAGTTTGTGTGTGGTCAGTGTGGAAAGGCCTTTGCTCAGATGAGCTCCTTAAGAACACATGAAATCGTCCACACTGGAGTTAAGCAGTTTGTGTGTGGTCAGTGTGGAAAGGCCTTTGCTCAGATGAGTAACTTAAGAACACATGAATTTATCCACTCTGGAGTTAAGCAGTTTGTGTGTGGTCAATGTGGAAAGGCCTTTACTCGGATGAGTAATTTAAGAACACATGAATTTATCCACTCTGGAGTTAAGCAGTTTGTGTGTGGTCAGTGTGGAAAGGCCTTTACTCAGATGAGCTCCTTAAGAACACATGAACTCATCCACACTGGAGTGAAGCAGTTTGTGTGTGGTCAGTGTGGAAAGACCTTTACTCAGATGAGTAGCTTAAGAACACATGAAGTCATCCACACTGGAGTGAAGCAGTTTGTGTGTGGTCAGTGTGGAACGGCCTTTACTCAGATGAGTCACTTAAGAAGACATGAAATCGTCCACACTGGAGTTAAGCAGTTTGTGTGTAGTCTGTGTAGAAAGGCCTTTGCTCAGATGAGCTCCTTAAGAACACATGAACTCATTCACAGTGGAGGGAAGCAGTTTTTGTGTGGTCAGTGTGGAAAGGCCTTTACTCAGATGAGCTCCTTAAAAACACATGAACTCATCCACACTGGAGGGAAGCAGTTTGTGTGTTGTCAGTGTGGAAAGGCCTTTACTCAGATGGGTAGCTTAAGAACACATGAACTCATTCATACTGGAGTGAAGCATTTTGTGTGTGGTCAGTGTGGAAAAGCCTTTACTCAGATGAGTAACTTAAGAACACATGAACTCATCCACACTGGAGTGAAGCAGTTTGTGTGTGGTCAGTGTGGAAAGGCCTTTACTCAGATGGGTAGCTTAAGAACACATGAACTCATTCATACTGGAGTGAAGCAGTTTGTGTGTGGTCAGTGTGGAAAGGCCTTTACTCAGATGAGTAACTTAAGAACACATGAACTCATCCACACTGGAGTTAAGCAGTTTGTGTGTGGTCAGTGTGGAAAGGCCTTTACTCAGATAAGTTACCTAGTCCAACATCAACGCACCCACAGTAAAGTTAACTGAACCCATGTGCTGAATGTGGGAAGGTTTTTTTTTTTTTCTGGAGTGAATCTCTTCAAATCACATGGAGTGATCCACAGTAGAGGTAAAAGTGAGACACCATTCACACAGACTTTGATCTCTTGTCAAATAGGAAGCTCCTCTGGTAACAGATTCAAGATTAGAAACCCTGAGATCAGGCTGCATGAGATTCAAATCCCTTAAATGTTTGAACCAACGACATTTCATTTAGACAGCAGAGGTGGTCCATGTTTTGATTGTATGGCTGACTTTTTCTTCTCTGTTGTTGTCAGTCAACTCTGTTCACTTAAATTAATTTCAAATAATCTTCATTGTATAGTGCAAAATCACAACCAGGGTTGCCACAAGTGCTGGAAATTAACCTTTTGCCAGTGACGTCCCGCGTTACGTGATTTTTGTTGATACCGCCACATTGGACGGCAACTCGGGCGCTGTGTGAGTGCGTTTCAGCATGGCGTCCGCTCAGTCAGATGTGCCGGCTTTGTCCGATGTAGCGCAACTACTAGATAAAAAACATCGTGACAGGTACACGGAAAAGATCAGTGTTATCGGCGTGGACCCTTACAACTTGTCGCTTGAAAAATTCACCAGTTTCATAGATTTTTGCCCCAAACCTGACGTACACTATATGGACATCTACAACTACCTGGTCAACACACCGTCTAGGTACACTGGAGAGTCTCTGAAAGCCTACAAAGGTTTGGACGCTTATAGTTATTTTGTTGCTGGGCTTGTGAGAAATGTGCTGATATCCCCAGTCATCACTTCAACAGTCCACTATGTCTTGAAGGCCCAACTGTATAGATTTGTCATGTTATATAGAATCTATTAAGTGATAAATTATTAAAATTGTATAAAATATTCAATTATTATTATTATTAGCAGCATATATAATATCTCAATTAAATTAATTAAAAAATAGTTAAATATTTTTTATAGATCTATATATTCTGTAAAAGGATTTATAAATATTTGTCGTATCAATAGAATACTGGATAAACAACTCCCAACACTTTTAGATATATTACAAATTTTATTGTCCAGTCTATACAAGAAAGACTTATATCCAGATAAAAAGTCATCATACCCACATATTAATTTTAAGAATATTTATCCACTACAGGTACATCACTCCCAGAAGATGTCGGACCCCCCACTGAAACCCTGGGTGATCATGAAGCAAGATGGTGTCATATTGTCTTCACACTTTCTGTTTTGACCAAAAATTAAACGCCAAATCAGTTTAATTGAAAGGCACAACAGAATCATTTACATTTATCAATGCACAACAAACTCCAGAAGACATTTCTACGAGTACACTGGCAGCAAGTGAGCGATCCAAGTTCTCTCTCTGTCTTTTTTTCCTTGCTTGTGTTTTAATGTACCGATGGAAGCTGGCGTTGTTTCTGTCTTTCGTTGGAGTAGACGTGAAGGTGAAGACTGATGGTATGTAATGTGGGGAAGGAGGGTCACTGCTCTTCTCACCTGGAATATGGAGTAGGTAGAATATATAGTTTATACAGTTTGAGAAGCAATATAACGATTTATCATGTTTATATCATTCTTTTAATCCATGTAGACCTTTTTATGTGGTACATTGAAGTACAAAGTAATAAACAATGGTGGGAGGTTTAACTGTATCGGTGAATGTGAATTACTGTAAAAATACTCCTTTTTTTGGTAAATTTAATAAATTTTTTATTCATTGCAAAATAAACTCAGCCATATTGATCAACACATTAGATTTCAAACAGGAGCATGCATTCATGATCATTATCTTGTCATCTAGCAGTTGTCTAGTGCTAGGTCACAGATGGTAGGCCTTGGTGGTGCACACAGGGAGGGACATACCCATTTACCAGTGTTTACAATGATATAACATTACATCTATAGACACTGATACATCAGACATACCCGATATAAAATGTTGATTGCATAGCCGCGAGTAAGGCGACGTGGACCAATCTTTCCTCTTCAGCGCTGCCACCCACCTCCTGCGCCTGTCTTCATCAGCTGGGAACAGGTGAAACTTCAAGTTGGATCCCTTTTTCTGGCGATTTGTACACCCAAAGGCACAGCAGTGAAACACCATAGTCTAATCCAATGCCAACATAAAATAAAACAAAGATGTAGGTTGAAATCAGGTAAATATATCGAGATCTGGTACACCACTGAACAGCTGCTGAATGCGCCGTCCACTCGCTTCTGCCGTCCAATATGGCGGCGTAAACAAAAGGATGTGACGTCACAGCAAATGGTCAATTCTTAAAAATGCTTGAATTTTAACATTGTATTTATTAGGTTTTGAAAGTGTTTGAATCTTACAAAAATGCTTGAAATTGTCAGCAGGTTTCTTTCTCAGTAAATGTCTTTCTGAATAGTTCGCTGTAGTTCATTATTATTTGGAGAAATAAAACAAATTGGAGAAGCTAAAATGACGACTGCTCGGCCTGTGCCTCAGTAGCTTCTGTGTGACTGTGGTCAGTCAGTTTTCATGTGTGGCCCCACCCCCCACAGAGACACACAGGTCTGGTCACTGTCCCATCATGGCTGAACAGTGACATGGTGTGGGTCCATTTGTTTGGGGAAGCCAAGTAAAACAGAGTTGTCTGAGTGTTTCTCTCTGAGGTCAGTATCTGTAAAACTGGGTTTTATTACACTGACATGAAACTGGATCAAATATTGAAGATGAAATTCCTGCAATTCAGCACCTGCTGAAGTTACAAGTCTAATCAAATATCAATGATCTCCATGTACTTTCTAATATCATCTAAATGATATAAATGAATAAAAACATTGATAAATATTTCCTCTGCCAGGATAGAAGAAAATTGACGTTAATTGAGGGCAGCTCAGCCAATCAGGGAGCTTTATATTGTCTCCTCTTAATCATGTTTAATTAAAAAAGCAGCTAATAGCCCACTTTGTGGGAGAGTAACAGCTCCCCGGTAGCATTGGTTTTCAGTGTTTCTTAGCAAGGAAGTGCACACATCCAGGCTTTTGTTGCCTGGGCAACAGCCCATTTGCTTTGATTGGCTGAGCTGCCCCTCCAGAGGGAAAAACATTTAAAAAAGAACTATTGTGCCTTGTTATATTATTATAGTAGCAGTGTTGGTGCTATTAACCCCCACCCACCCACCAAATTAGTTCTTGTGCCCCTCCAAAGCCCCAGATTAAGACTTTGGCTTCAACATTTGTTTCTGCTAATTAATTTATATTGATTATAGTTTGATAGAAAGTCAGATTTCTGAGTGTAAGTGAATGCAGCATCAGATTTCATCACCCCTCCCCACAGCTGGAGCAGGTGAGTTGGGGGGGGGGGGGGTAGACGGTCCTCCTGCAGCTCTTCTACAGGTTCCTCCACCTTCAGATCTCATGATGATCTATGGTGTCATCCTGGGATTTTATGATTATTCAGCAAAGTTCTGAATCATTTTTGGGTCTGTCTGTATTTCTTCAGTCAGAGCAGAGGATGCAAACCTGCAAATATTTAGGTTTCAACATACCAGAGGTTTTCACTGGGGGGGGGGGGGGTAGAAAAACAAATATGTCTTCAACATCATTATGTTCTGTTCTGGCTCTGCTAATTTTTGAGGAAGATTTTCATAGATATGTGAAAAATGAAATCACCCTTTATTGTCATTCAGCTGTACATCCAGTCATGTACAGTAGAACGAGATTGTGTTTTTCCTCTCTACTGTGTTAATCACACACACCCCAGTGTAGAATCAGAGGGCCGCTGCCATGCAAGGCGCCGCCACAGATTTCCCTCCTCCATTCCATTATTGCTGAGCACCAAGCTGGACGGCAGGAAGTTCCACTTTTATATGGTCTCCGGCATGACCCGGCCGGGATTTGAACCCCTGCCTCCCGGGTGTGGGGCGGATGCTCTACCAACTGAGCCACCACTCCGGTGGAAAAAAAGTCGCAATTTGAACACAAACTGTTTCAGTTTCTTTATGAAAAATATAGTAAATTTATTATAAAATAGACTTCTGGATGTAAAACAATCAGTAAGGAAAAATAAATTATCAAGACAAATGTGTGAAATTTTTGAAGAAAAAAATCCTCAAATTCATGAGAATAAAGCCTGAAATGAAGAAGAAAATAGTCCTAAATTTACCCGGGAAAACACAATTATGAGAAAAAAGTTTCACATTTAAGTGAAAATAATCCTTCAAATTTCCAAGGAAAAAGTGAATTTCCACTGAAACTGTGATAAATTTAGGAGGAAAATGTCCAGCAGTGAAGACTGTGATGTAGATGTGAGTAATAACATGTAAAGATAACCTGCTTTGACTTGTGGACAGTTTCAGGCTCCTCTACCACCTGAATTAGAGTTTGGATTGAAAATGTGCAATTTTATGTCAATCTGGACAGTTCTCATTAACTTTCACTTTTTATTCTGATTATTTTTCTTCTTTTTGTTGAAAATTAGAGACTTTTTCCACAAAATTTTGGAACTTGATGAAAATTTTTGGCACTTTTCACTCATGAATTCACATTTCTTGAATTTGTGACTTGTCATAAATTCACATCTTTTTTCTTCCAACTTTGCACTCGTGTCAATAATTTTCCCTCTTGTCTTTACATTTATTTTTTCATGAAAAATTAGAATGCTTTCCTTGTAAATGTGCTGCTTTTGTCTTGTATTGTTGTGACATTTTCCTTAAGAAAGTCAAACTTTTTCTATCAAATGTAGTAAATCTTTTTAATGAACTTCCTGTGTTTTCTGAGACATTTTCAGTGACTGTTATTGTTCACATGTGACTTTTTTTCCTCAATAATATTCATCTTTTGTCATGAATGAGCTCGTAATACAGCCTTCAGGTCAGGGGATACAGATCTGTATAGCACCGCCCGGGCTAATCTGAAGAAAGGCATTAAGGAGGCTAAACAGACCTATAAGAAGCAAGTCGAGGACCATTTTTCTGATAATGATTCGATACGAGTATGGCAAGACTTTCACCATATCACAAACTATAAGGGCAGCAGCATCATTTCCAGTGACATCAGCGCCTCACTGGTAGAAGAATTGAACTGCTTTTTCGCACGGTTTGAGGCAAATACACCTCACCCGGACCCACTGACGCTATTGAATGCCAGCTCTGATGTGCTTACCCTGCAGGATCATGAGGTGAGACAGACACTGAGAGCAGTTCACCCGAGAAAGGCTACTGGTCCCGATGGAGTGCCAGGAAAGGTGCTCAGAGCATGTGCAGATCAGCTATGCTCTGTTTTGACTGACATTTTTAACTTGTCTCTCAAGGCAGCCGTTGTTCCACAGTGTTTAAAATCTGCAGTCATTATTCCTGTGCCAAAAAAAACATACTATTAGCAGTCTGAATGACTATCGACCAGTAGCATTAACACCCATTGTTATGAAGTGCTTTGACAAAATGGTATTGAAACATCTTTTGCCTAGTCTCCCCCCAGACTTTGATCGGTACCAGTTTGCCTACAGGTGGAGCAGATCCACTGAAGATGCTATTGCTATAGCTCTCCACTCGGCATTCAGCCATTTAGAAGACAAGGGCAGTAATGTAAGAATGTTGTTTGTGGACTATAGCTCTGCATTTAATACAATTATTCCCAACATTCTCATCACCAAATTGCTTCAGCTTGGTCTGCCTACTCACACTTGCAGCTGGATTAAGGACTTCCTAACAAACAGAACACAGACTGTTAGAATCGGACCCCATTCCTCCTCTACAGTCATGCTTAACACAGGCTTGCCACAGGGCTGTGTGTTGAGCCCCACTTTGTATTCATTGTACACATGACTGCATACCTGTTCATCCCACAAACATTATAGTGAAGTTTGCAGATGACACAACAGTAGTGGGGCTCATATCAGGAGGAGATGAGTCCACATACAGAGATGAGGTCCAGAAACTGGTGAGATGGTGCTCAGATAATCTCTCTCTCTCTGGTAGTCCATCGATTCGATGATGACCATCTTCTTTATTTGTGAGTCTGCTGGTGTTTGAATAGTCCAATCCTGGATCCGCAGATTCGGTTACAGACCGGGCATGTGAAGGAGGTGCTGGGGGGAGCAGGGGGGACTTGGCGAGCATGCCTCTTTGCACGCTTTGCTGTCCGGTGTTGTGTGCACTGTTCCTCCATATAATCCACTCCCTGTGAGGAGTGGAAGCGCCAGATGTCTCGGCAGGAAGCGAGTTCCCCCAATGAAGAGGGGTTGATCCGACATCTCTTCAGGTGGACTTCATTTGGTCTTTGAAGCACTTCTTCTGCCCACCAGCACTGCGTTGGCCATGGTGTAACTGACCATACAGGATTCTGCGTGGGAGTCTGTGGCTGGGCATCCGGATGACATGCCCCAACCACCTGAGTTGATGTTGGGCCATGATGGACTCCACACTGCAGCTGCCAGTTCTCTTCAGCACTTCTGTGTGCTGCATTCTGTCCTTCCAAGTGATGCCAAGGATCTTCTGGAGACATCTTACATGGAAGGTCTCCAAGCTTCTCAGATGGCGGCTGTAAATAGTCCATGCTTCACATCCATACAGTAGTAGTAGTAGATTAGTTTATTTGACAGGGACAGTGCAATAAACATAGACAATTAATCAAAGACAATCAATCTGATGTGTTGCACATAGAGTGTATAGCTATTAGCTAATTTGCAACTCTTGTCCCTGGATGGGCTTTAGGCTTTTCCCATGGGGAAAAAAAAAAAGAAAAAGAAAAAAAATATATATATATACACAATAACCACATACATCAATGCAGAAAGATTATAAATACACAATTATAAATATTATAAATATTATAAATACACAAATATAACAGCCTGACTCACATTTAACATAAATATTATAAATAATATAAATACACAAATATAACAGCCTGACTCACATTTAACACATATAACTCAAGTTTGCCTATTTCAGGCCTCCCTCCCTTCGTCACTCACTATAAACAAACACATTTATTCCTTCCCTTCATTTACTCTCACTTTGCACACAATTAATTCATACATGAGTACATTCTTGTTTATTTTTCAGCCAGTTTTTAACCTTTTTAGTGAATGTTTTAAAGTCCGTTATTATTTTAATTACATTTGGCATTGTGTTCCAGATGTGACTGCCCTTTATAGAGTAAGGTGGTGATACATACAGCTCTGTAGACCAGCACTTTGGTGTGGAGTTTGAGGTTGCTGTTCTGAAGAACCCTTCTCCTTAGACGACCAAAAGATGCTGATGCTTGCTTGAGGTGGTTCTGGATCTCATCATCCATTGAGCAGGTGTCAGATATTATGCTCCCCAGGTATTTGAATGTGGGCACAGTGAGCAGCTGTTGCCCTGCTGCTGTGAGGGTTATTGGGCTTTGTGGGGGGTCAGTACTGGACTGACAGAGTACCTCTGTCTTCTGGGTGTTGTCAGTCCCATTCTGGTGTATGCAGTTACAGCCGCCGAGAGGATGTTTTGTAGTGTCTGGTGTATGGGCAACCAGGGCACAGTCATCGGCATATTGTAGCTCAATGATGGTCTCTGATGTCAGCTTGGAAGTTGCCTGTAGCCTCCTGATGTTGAACAGGTTACCATCAAGCCTGAAGTCAATGGTAACTCCAGCTTGCTTCTCCACCCTCCTACGTAGCAGAGTTGTTACACAGACAAGGAAGATGTTGAAGAGAACTGGGGCCAGCACACAGCCTTGTCTCACTCCGGTTTGCACTCCAAAAGGTTCTGAGCTGTGCCTTCCCACTACCACTCGGGCCATCATCCCAGAATGGAACTGCGCAAGGATGGTGAGAAACTTGGGTGGACACCCAAATCTCTTCAGGACTTGCCACAGTAGTTCCCTGTTCACTGTGTCAAATGCCTTTGACAGGTCGACAAAGGCAAGGAACAAGTCCTTATGCTGCTCCCGACATTTCTCTTGGAGCTGACGTGTCACAAAGATCATGTCAACTGTCCCCCTGTCCTTCCGAAAACCACACTGTGACTCTGGGGTGACCCGCTCTGATATTGCAGAGATGAGTCTGCGGAGCATGACCTTGGCAAGGACCTTTCCAGCAGTGGCCAACAGAGAGATACCCCTACTACTGGAGCAGATGGATTTGTCTCCTTTGTTCTTGTAGATGGTCACAATGTTGCCGTCTTTCCACTGTTGTGGGACACACTCGTCTCCACACCTCTGAGATATAGAGATACAGTGTCCAAGTACAGAGGTAGCCTCCTTCCTTGAGAAGTTCAACTGGGATGCTGTCAGGTCCAGGGGATTTATTGTTTTTCAGGGTTTTTACTGCATGCAGGATTTCTTTGAAGGTTGGGGGGAGGTCGAGATCTGGCAAGGTAGGATGTTCAGGGAGCTCTGCAAGGACAGTTGGGTCCACTGAGGTGGGCTGGTTAAGCACAGTGTTAAAATGCTCAGCCCACCACTCCACTATCATGGCCTGATCCTTGATTAAAGAGGATCCATCAACAGATCTCACAGGTGCCAGGGAGCAGTTTCTGGGGCCGTAGATGGTTTTGACTGCATCATAGAAACTGTGCATATCGTTTCTATCAGCATGAGTCTGGATTTCGTTGGCCTTTGAGATCCACCACTCATCTTGCAGTTTCCTGAGAGTTGTTTGGACCTTCTTCTTCCGGCTTTCAGAGAGAGCAGACGCTTTTTCTCTCCTCTCCTCCTTCTCCCTCCCTGACTGACTGAATTCCAGCTTGCTGTACTGTCTGTGTCTGCGTCGCTCTTCTACTGGCTGATTCTTGATCCAAACGAAAAATTATGGATTTGCTAAGCTGGGCTTTGAATACAATTGACACCGTCTTTTCAACTAGGAAATCGGGCCCGGGGGAGCCCAACTGTCCTGCAGGTACTGCTGCTGCGGGTTATGTGAGGGACACATACAATTGGAAACTTATGTGTCTGTGTGACCTTTCGATCGAAGATGTGGAAGACATCTACCTGTTTGGCGTCATGATCTCAGGACTACTACTCATCGGCTGTGGTGTGGTCCTGGTGTATCGAAAACTAAAGAAGATGGACAGAGCTAATCAAAATGCTGACCCAGCGAAGCTCTTTCATCAATTTGACCAGCTGGGGAGGGCTCTGATAGCGGCTAATGGTGAACTGAACAGGAAGATTAGTAACATCTCAATGTCGCTAGGAGCTCTCCAGGAAATGATTTTAAAGCCTGGAAATGTACATGGAAATTATGAAGCACTGAATCGCACGAGAGATGAAAATTCCTACTCTGAGTGAACTGTGCTTATTTGACCTTGTTTCGGCTCCCTGCAGCTCTCACTCCTCCTGGATGAAGATAAGGCAGTAGATTGTTTTGGCTTGACTTCTCTCTAACATAAACAACCTGGCGTACAGTAATCTGAACTCTCAAGGACAGCGCCACGTGACTGGCTTAGGAATTCCATCGGACATGCACTGAGAGTTGATCTCTGGAGGACATGCTCTAAGTTTCAGACACTAAGTCATAACATCTGCTGAGAGAGGATTTTTGCTGTTCACCAGTCTGATACACACACTGCTCACAACACCACATGACTGATACACATACACTGACTATCATATACTTACACTGTCTCTCTCAACTTGCTGTTTGTTAATGTGTGATCCATTGTCTGCTAATTGTGCATAGAGGGTTTTTTTCTGTGTAATCACAATTTGGCTCATTCGAGCTTTATATGAGCTTATACGAGCGTTATTTTGATAACTATGTTTTTTCTCTCTGCCTATTGTGTTCTCCCCCCTCCCCCTCTTTACCCTCCACTGTATGACAGGCGCCGCGTCATGGCTGCCGCGTCATTGGGATGCGCCATCGTGTGCACCCAATGTCAAGTCAAATTCCTCGTATGTTTACTTGTAAACGTGCTTGGCAATAAAGCTCATTCTGATTCTGATTCTGATTCTCAGAACGAAGGGCTTGCCATTGCTTCTTATGGAATTGGGATTGTGGGTTGTTCAAGATGGCTGTGTGTGCCCTGTGCATTCTGTCCAGGAGGGTGGAGATCTCTCCAGCATTCTGGTCAAACCAGTCCTGATGTTTCTTGGTTTTGAAACCGATGGCTTGGGCTGCAGTGTCAAAGAGGATGGTGGATAGAGCGGTCCACTTCTCACCCATCCCAGACTCTGAGATGATCAGTTGTTCAATACCTGCCAGCCTCTCAGCTAGGGAGTGACGGAAGTTGTCACAGATGTCGCTGCTGGAGAGTCTGGCACAGTGGAGTGTTTTCCTCTTTGGGCCACCTTGGCGAGCTAGGGGCCGAACATGCATTCTGACCTTTGACAGAATCATGCGGTGGTCGGTCCAGCAGTCTGCCCCTCGCACAGCTCTTGTGATGAGCACGTCCTTGAGGTCAGCCCTCCTCACGATCACATAGTCGATCAGGTGCCAATGTTTGGACCTGGGATGCATCCAGGATGCCTTATATTTGTTCTTTTGCTGGAAGATTGTGTTAGTGATGGTAAGATCATGTTCCGCACAGAGACTAAGAAGTCTCATGCCATTGGGGTTGACTTTTCCAATGCCATGGGCACCAATCACACCATTCCAGTTTTGCAAGTTCTTTCCGACTCTTGCATTGAAATCACCAAGCAGCATGATTTTGTCACCCTTCGGGATGTGACTGAGGATGTCATTGGGTGCCTGGTAGAAGCGGTCCTTCTCTTCAGTGTTCGATGGCAGAGTTGGTGCATAGGCGCTTACCAAAGTGACATACCTGCATTTTGCAAGGGGGATGCGAAGAGTCATGAGCCTTTCACTGACACCCAATGGTGATTCTGTGAGCTTGTGCAGGAGGCTGTTCTTGATTGAAAAACCAACTCCATGAAGGAGTTGACCGCCAATGGGGTATCCTTTCCAAAAGAATATATAGCCCTCTCCTACTTCATTGAGTGAGCCTTCCTCGAGGAGTCGGGTCTCACTGAGTGCTGCCACATCCACATTGTAACGCTTTAGCTCACTGGCAACGAGTGCTGTTCTGCGCTGTGGTCTGTCTGGACTGGCATCGAGGAGTGTCCTTATGTTCCATGCTGCAATTCTAAATGGTATTGTTTTTATTTTTCGACCGCATAGTGGAATGTCCCGACAGGTGCGGTTTCCTATTCGGGTGCTGTGCTGAGTGGGCAATGTTTAGGCCACCTTTTCTAGGCCTTTCCCCAGTTGGGGTGAGCAGTGCGGTCCCTAAATAGGGCTGCTCAGACGCACAGGAGTCTGCCGGAAGCAGCTGCCACTCAATCCCAACTGCTAACGACCGTTGTCCTGTGCCGCTGACGTGCAGAGTTCCAGCTAGGAGCTTCCAGCTCATTCAAACCTGCCCCCGTTACTGGATGCTCCATCGCCGCCAGACTTTAGGGGTCGGAGACTCAGGTAAAGAAGATACCTGTGCAGTGATGGTTTTTAGAGTGGCATGGGGGGTGCACTTTTCCCGATGCCACTACCTTGATTGTAGAGAAGATGGTTCCAGTGGCAAGGGAGACCCTAGACGACCGGCATCTTCTCACAACTGCAGGAGGCTGCCGGAATCCAGATTTTTGGGATACCGCCTCAAAGCGTGCCACCACCAGCTTGCTTTTTGTCAGGGTGTGCTCCCTTAGCCTTCGTCCGCTTTTACAGCCATTGTGGTGTTTATCGTTACTACCAGCTTCTGCCTGCTCTACCATTGAGGTCTTCATCTTTGGGATCACTCTTAGTCTGGCCTCTACCCTTCGACCTGTTCGGCTTGGGTGACCCTGCCAGGAGTACGAGACTCCGGCCGACATAGCTCTAGGGGTCATGGAGACGCTCAAAGTGCCCCACCACGATAAGGTGGTGATCCCATCGGGGCACCTCAGATAATAATCTGCTATTGAATACAAAAAAAACAAAAGAGCTCATTATTGATTTTAGGAAGCATAGCAGTGAGCCGCCTCCTCTATATATAAGCAAGGAGTGTGTGTGGAGAGGGTGGAGGCTTTTAAGTTTCTGGGTGTTCATATTTCTCACAACCTTACCTGGGCAGTTAACACCATAGCTACGATAAAAAAGGCTCAACAACATCTACACTTTCTGAGGCTCCTCAAGAAGAATGGCCTGAATGCACAGTTGCTGGTTTTATTTTAACGCTCTGCTATTGAGAGCATTTTGTCATATGGCATCACGGTTTGGTATGAGGGCTGTTCAACCGCAGACCGCAAAGCCTTCCAGAGAGTGATCGAGACTGCACAAAAAATCACTGGCTGTTCTCTCCCTTCTCTGGAAGAGAATTCCAGGTCTCGGTACCTCAACAGAGCTACTGCCATCATTAAAGACTGCGCTCATCCAGGCCATGATTTCTTTCACTTGCTCCCCTCGGGAAAGCGATACAGATCCCATAAAACCCGGACTACCAGGTTTAATCATAGTTTTTTTCCCAGCAGCAGAACGTATTTTGAACAGACTTATGTAACATGCACAGACTGCTGATGTTATTTTATGTTATTTTAGCTTATTTTGTGGCAATAACCCTGTGTGTATAAGCTGGTCTTATATATTTATCGCTCAGTATGTTTTCATTATTGCTATGTACATATTGTATTCAACTTTTAGGTAATATCGTTTCTAGCATTATTTATTGTTGTAATTATGAGAATGTTAAATGCATGAGTGAACTGTGAGTGTGATAGTTTGTTTTTAGGGAGCAGTATCTCAATTTCGTTGCATTGTTTATTAGCAATGGAATGACAATAAAGGCACTTTGACTTTGACTAACAGAACCTCCTCCATGTTTCACAGTAGGGACAGTGTTCTTTTCTTGCTATGCTTCATTTTTGCGTCTGTGAACATAGAACTGATGTGCCTTGCCAAAAAGTTCCAGTTTTGTCTCGTCTGTCCATAGGACATTGTCCCCGAAGCTTTGTGGCTTGTCAACATGCAGTTTGGCAAATTTCAGTCTGGCTTTTTTATGATTTATTTTCAACAGTGGTGTCCTCCTTGGTCGTCTCCCATGAAGTCCACTTTGGCTCAAACAACGACGGATGGTGCGATCTGACACTGATGTACCTTGACCTTGGAGTTCACCATGAATGTGTTTAGAGGTTGTTCTGGGCTCTTTTGTTCCCATTTGTATTATCCGTCTCCTCCTGTGGCCACGTCCAGGGAGGTTGGCTACAGTCCCGTGGATCTTAAATTTCTAAATAATATGTGCAACTGTGGTCACAGGAACATCAAGCTGCTTGGAGATGGTCTTATAGCCTTTACCTTTAACATGCTTGTCTATAATTTTCTTTCTAATCTCCTGAGACAACTCTCTCCTTTGCTTCCTCTGGTCCAAGTTTAGTGTGGTACACACCATGTCACCAAACAGCACAGTTCAGGTTCAGGTTACTTTATTTGTACCCGTAGGTAGATTTGTTTTGCAGTCTGGTGACATCCATATTTACAAGCCACAAATTACATTCAACATAGACACAAACACAGGCACACATGAAGCTGACTATAAACATGACAAAAATACTCAAGGCTCCATCAATCAGGGTATAAAAAGACAAAGAGATGGGAGAAAAACCAGAGGTAAGAGAGGAGGGCCATATTAAAAGTTAAAAACTAGTCAAAGAGGTTAAAAACTCAAAGGTCTAAAACCCAATAAAATATTTAGAACCCAAGTAACATCCTACAAAAATAAGTAAATATAAAATGGAGTTAATAAATAGGTACCTAAATTATGTGCAATATATTGTTACAGCTTGTTCAACTCTTTGACAGCAGCAGGAACAAAGCTGTTTTTGTAGCGCTGGGTTTTACTTTTTGGGACAGCAAACCTCCGTCTTGAGGGAAGAAGCTGAAAGTTGCAGTGCAAAGGGTGGGAGTCATCATTTAAAATGGAGGTAGCCATCCTCTGTACTTGTCTGGTGTACAGGGATGTCAGGCTCAGCTTTGACTCACCAAGCAAACGACCGGACCATCTAACAACCTGATCCAAGGACTTCCTCTGTTTCAGTTTTATCTGACCAAACCATGACACTAAAGAAAAGGATAAAACAGATTTTTAGAGAGACAGAATGGTGTAGCATCTTAGGCTAGAACAAAGAGCAGACTTTTCCTTGGAGATAACAGGGAGGTGTGAAGGACGAATGTGGTATAATCTTTTGTGTGTCAGAGACTGCTAGGAGACGGCTAGGGGGATGTCAAAAGATACGGTGTGATCTTTTGTGTATCAGAGACTGCTTGGAGGATGTGAAAGGATTAAGGAAGTGAATGCAATGTAACCTTTGATGTGTTGAAGCTGCTGGAGGAAGGCCTGAGTATTTAAGAGAAGAGTCTTGTGTGAGATGCCCTCTTTTCTGACTATGCTCATGTGTGAGATGTGAAATAAACTGCCTGAATGAAATCAGCCTCGTTATTGACACACTCCACACTGGTGACCCAAGACGTATCATCATGCAACACGAAGAGAGATCCCCGGATCCAGCCTCGTTGAGAGCCCCCAGCCAAGCATATGCTGTTACAATCCAGCTACCGGATTTTTGGCAGCACAATCCACGCTCCTGGTTCCACCTAGTTGAGGCGCAGTTCGCCCTCCGGGGGATATCGGTGGATGACACGAAATTCTACCATGTGGTCGCAAAGCTCGATGCCCACACGGCTCAGCATGTGGAGAGCCTGCTGGATCAGCCACCAACCAGCGACAAGTACGGCGCGTTGAAGGCTGCACTCATCCAGCACTACACACTCTCGGTTGAGGAGAGAGCAGAGAGACTCCTGGTGCGGACCGGGTTAGGAGATGGGACGGCTATTGACCTGATGGAGAAGATTCTGAGCTTGAAGGGCTTGGAAGATGACCACTTCATTTTTACCCACCTCTTCCTCCGGAACCTTCCGTCAGCAACGAGAGCGACCCTCGCCAATTCGCTGTTGCTGGCCGAGCGGGACTATTGTGCGCTGGCCCGAGAAGCACACCGGATCATCATGGCCAGCAGAGAGCTCACGATCACGTCGGGGTCACCAGTGTGGAGTGTGTCAGTAACGAGGCTGCTTTCATTCAGGCAGTTTATTTCACATCTCACACATGAGCATAGTCAGAAAAAAGGGCATCTCACACAAGATTCTTCTCTTAAATACTCAGGCCTTCCTCCAGCAGCTTCAACACATCAAACGCGGTCGGTACCACGGGACGCGGTCGCCCCATGGAAACATCACAGATTAGGGGGGGCATACCGTCTTGCAGCACCCTGCTCTCCAGCCTTAACCCTGTTGGTCCAGACTGGAGCGCGCGCACATCCGCATCACTAACCTGCTCCGCGGCCATGGCTGTGTAATCTATCCCCACACGGACCGGGGCAGCCACGGTGCGCGAGAGGTAGTCTGCCACTACATTCAGTTTACCCGACACATGTTGAATATCGGTAGTAAACTCTGAGATCGCTGCCAGCTGTCTCTGCTGCCGGCCCGACCATGGTTCTGAAACCTTGGCCATCACGAATGTTAGTGGCTTGTGGTCAACGAACGCGGTGAAACAGCACCCTTCCAGCCAGAACTGGAAGTGGTGAATGGCCAAATGGAGAGCCAGCAACTCTTTGTCGAACGTGCTGTATTTACGTTCACTATCGCGCAAAGTCCTGCTGAAAAAGGCGAGCGGCTGCCAAGCCCCGGCTACATGCTGCTCCACGACCGCCCCTATGGCCACATCTGACGCGTTTTTGACTCGATTCATTCTTTGGTGCACCCGGGAGTGCGTGCGTCGGTCAAAATGGTAGGAGAGAAATTTGTGTGGCCGAGCCTTTGCAAACAAGTGAAAGAGTGGGCAGCAGCCTGCATGGCGTGCCAACGAGCCAAAGTACACAGACACACAAAAGCCCCCTTGGAGCCGTTTCGCATCCCGGCTAAGAGGTTCGACCACATTCACGTGGACCTCGTGGGCCCCCTCCCGCCATCACAGGGGTGCACGCACCTGCTGACAATGGTGGACCGCGCCACGCGCTGGCCGGAAGTGGTTCCACTGGCGGCAACCACAGTTGAAGAGGTGGCGCACGCGTTTTTAACAGCATGGGTGGCGCGTTTTGGAGTCCCGTCGGACATTACGTCCGACAGAGGCCCTCAATTTGTTTCCGAACTTTGGTCAACAATGGCCCGCAGCCTGGGTGTCACAATTCACCGCACTACCGCGTACAATCCACAGGCTACTGGGTTATGCGAACGTTTTCATAGGTCATTGAAAGCGGCTCTCAGGGCATCACTGACGGATGCAAATTGGGTAGACAAGCTACCGTGGGTTTTATTGGGGTTACGTTCTGCGCCTAAAGAGGATTTGGAAGCTTCCCAGGCTGAACTCATTTTTGCGCAGCCACTTCGGCTGCCTGGGGAGTTTCTCCCAGATAATCCCGCGCCGGGCAGCTCCCCGCCTCAGCTGTTACAGCGTAGTATAGACACAAGCACGCTGCCGGGCCCTGTTCACCACAGTTTTCCGCGCGTTTTTGTGCCTAAAACTTTGAAAAACGCGGAGTTCGTTTTTGTCAGACATGATGCACATCGCCACCCACTGCGCCCACCTTATGATGGACCGTTCAGAGTGTTGGAAACAGGGGACAAGCATTTTTTGCTAGATTTGGGGGGTAGGAAGGAAAGGATTGGCATAGACAGACTCAAGCCCACTTTTGTTGTGGCAGACGAGCAAGTGCTGTTGGCGAGGGCCCCTCGGCGTGGAAGACCCCCGCGGGGAGTTTCCCAGAGAAAAGATTCCCCAGAACACCCACATGCACAGACTTTTACCCCTCATTCATCAGCCCCCCAGCATGACAGCGCCGCGGAGGCGGTGAATCCTGGTTACAGCAGATACGGGAGAAGACTGAAGCCCAAGCAGCATGTGGATTGATGTTTAATGATTTTACCACAGCATATGTACTGTCATTCTATTGTTCTATCCAAGACGCTCGGGGGGGTCATTTAGAGAGACAGAATGGTGTAGCATATTAGGCTAGAACAAAGAGCAGAGTTTTTCTTGGAGATAACAGGTAGGTGTGAAGGACGAATGCGGTATGATCTTTTGTGTGTCAGAGACTGCTAGGAGACGGCTAGGGGGATGTCAAAAGATGCGGTGTGATCTTTTGTGTATCAGAGACTGCTTGGAGGATGTGAAAGGATTAAGGAAGTGAATGCAATGTAACCTTTGATGTGTTGAAGCTGCTGGAGGAAGGCCTGAGTATTTAAGAGAAGAGTCTTGTGTGAGATGCCCTCTTTTCTGACTATGCTCATGTGTGAGATGTGAAATAAACTGCCTGAATGAAATCAGCCTCGTTATTGACACACTCCACAGATTCAATAAAAGCCCGATAAAACATTGTCATTATGGTTCGGTCAATTTGGAAGCGTGCAAGTTTTCTCAAGCAATGCAAATGTTGCTGACCCTTTTTGCACACCCTTTCACTGTTCTCTTCAAAGTTTAAATTACTATCAATAATCATCCCAAGATATTTGTAGGATTGTAGACATTCGGTGGTCTGGCCTTTTAGTATGGTGACTTTGTGCCTGGGAGTTTTTTTCCTAAAGTCAGTAATCATGTCTTTAGTTTTTGTCGTATTCAGCTGCAGGTAGGAATCCTCACACCAGTGAACAAAATCATCAACTACTGGGCCGTGGCCACTCTCACCATCCTGGAGGAGACTGACAATAACTGAGTCATCAGCATACTTTATAATGTGTCTGTTGTCATGTCTGCTCCGACGCATGTTTGTGTACAGGATGAAGAGTAGTGGTGACAACATACACCCCTGAGGAGAGCCAGTAGAAGAGCACTTTAGGTCAGACAATGTGCCATTGACCCTTACTCTCTGCGTCCTGTTGGTTAAGAAATCCAGAATCCAACCCACCAGATTATTGCTCAAATCAAATTGTTGCAGGAGCCTTTCAACTAAGATATGAGGTTGGATTGTATTAAAGGCGGAGGAAAAGTCCACAAATAAAAGCCTGGCGTGTGTCCTATTAAAATCCAGATGTTTAAAAAGCATGTTAAACAGTGACAGTGGCGTCCTCCTCTCCTTTGTGAGGCCTATAGGCAAACTGCAGAGGATCCAATGCATGCTCAGTCTGCTTTAGGACCTCACATCTGACCAGTTTTTCAAAAATTTTCATTAAAATTGAAGTCAAAGCAACTGGTCTAAAGTCGTTTACCGTTTTAGGACAGCTGGATTTTGGAACGGGAACAACCACGGCTTCTTTCCAGATCTTAGGCACATGTTGTGTCTGTAAGGACTTATTGAAAATGTAATGAAATATAGGACTCAGTTCATGTGCACAGGACTTTACCAAGCGCCCACATATATTATCAGGGCCCTGACTTTTGTTCACTTTTACAGCGCAGAACTCCCTTTTAACATCCTGCGCCTTAATATTAAAGTGCTGATTGTCTTTGAGTTTCTGTTTCAAATCTTGGGTTTCTGTGCTAAAATCAAAGGAGTCAAAACGACCATAAAAACAATTAAGAGCATTAGCCAGCTCTGTGTCTGAATTAAAACCATCTAAAAACACACAATTACTGCGCTCTGTGCTCTGAAGGCCTGCAATAGTTTTCATACTGGCCCCGGCTGAACCAAGTTTCTTTATTGCCATCTTGCTTTCCAATTCTGATTTATAATTCTGTTTTGCTCTTAAAATTTCGGACTTCAGCTCTTTTGTGGCAACCTGTAGCTCAGAAACAGACCCCTGTTTAAAGGCAAGTGCTTTCCTCTGTAAGCAGGATTTAACTGATTTTGTAACCCATGGCTTGTTGTTGGGATATATTTTGACACGTTTACGTGGCATGATCTTATTTTTACAGAAAGACATGTATGAGCGTGTGATGTCCACCAAAGAGTCCAAATTATCCCCGCAGGCCAGTGTGAACATCTCCCAGTCTGTACAGTTAAAGCATTCCTGGAGGCTGTGCACTGAATCCTGTGACTACTTGTCACCCTTTAAATAGGCCGACTGACTGACTACAAGTTTGTAGACACCTGTGATGTTATTTAGAGGACACATCTTGGTTGAACATGTCCCTATGGTCACATTATTTTCAATCTTTTCTAGGGGTACCAACAATTTTGTCCACGTGTGTATTTGTAATGTGTCCTTTTATAGTACTGAATGTGTTTTATGACGACAGACTATAAACTACACATATAAAGTAAGTTATAATGGTGACTGAACAACTCCCATTCCCCAAAGTGCAAGATACACTATTTTGAATATATCTCACAAAAGATCACCCAAGTGATCTGACAAAAATGTAAACAAGCAGTTCTTAAACAGTGGCTAATATTGGATGTCCCATTCAATTTCAATTATTCTGTAATTAATATTCACACAATTAAATAATCGCTCAAGTAGGTTCATTTTGTCTTCTTTTAATTATTTACCTTTTGTTCTTATTAAAGACAAAAACAGAAAGGAGATGTCTTTACCTTCTTAACATGTTTCTTAACGTGTTTTGTTGACGTCTCACATGATGAAGACCCTGGAGAGACTGCTCCTTGCTCACCTCCGCCTCCTGGTGGGACCAGCGATGGATCCACTCCAGTTCACCTACCAGCATGGCATTGGGGTGGAGGATGCAGTGATCTTCCTCCTTCACCGTTCTCTGTCCCACCTGGAGAAGCCCAGGAACACGGTGAGGATCATGTTCTTTGACTTCTCCAGTGCTTTCAACACCATCCAACCGATGATCCTGAAGGACAAGCTGCTGTGCGCAGAGGTGGACCAGCACCTGTCATCATGGATCCTGGACTGCCTCACTAACCGGCCACAGTTTGTGAGAACCCAGGACTGTGTGTCCGACACGATCATTGGTAGCATGGGGGCCCCCCAGGGAACGGTTTTGGCTCCCTTTCTGTTCACCCTTTATACTGCGGACTTCTCACACAACACAACACACTGCCATCTACAGAAGTTCTCTGACGACTCTGCGATTGTCGGCCTCATTTCCAACAGAGATGAAGCTGAGTACAGAGGACTTATCCAGGACTTTGTGGACTGGTGCCATCGGAACTGCCTCCAGATCAACACGAGGAAAACTAAGTTGCTGGTGGTGGACTGCCGCAGGCAGGGACAACCCCTCACAGCACCAGTAAATATACAGGGAACAGACATTGAGATGGTGACATCCTACAAGTATCTGGGTGTTCATCTGAACAATAAACTAGACTGGTCTCACAATACCAACGCACTCTACAAGAAGGGACAGCGCAGGCTGTTCCTACTGAGGAGACTCGGGTCTTTTGGTGTACAAGGGGCACTGCTGAAGACATTCTACAAAACGGTGGTGGCATCAGCAATCACTTTTGGAGTGGTCTGCTGGGGCAGTGGCATTATGGCAGCCGATAGGAAGAGACTGAACAAACTGATCAAGAAAGCTAGCTCTGTCCTGGGGCAGCGCCTTGACCCATTGGAGAAGATAGGAGAGAGAAGGATGGTGGCTAAACTGTCATCTCTGCTGGAGTCTGAGTCCCACCCTATGCAGGACATACTGAACGCACTGAGGAGCTCATTTAGCAGTAGACTACATCATCCTAGGTGCGCAACCGAGAGGTTTCGCAGGTCCTTCCTACCTATTCCTGTCAGACTGTATAACCTAAGCAGGGCTGCTCGCAGAGATAGCAAAAAAACGTGATGACCTAATTGTATTGAATGCAAAAGACGCAATAGACTTACACAATGGTCCCCTCCAGTATACAACTAGGACAATATCAGTCGCTACGGAGGGTGACAATATGTATGGGTACATATTCATACTATGTAGGATAACTAAGTAGACGGTTATGCTGTTTATTCCATCAAGCTACAATGCTCCGCACTGTGTGTGTATATATTTATATATTTATATGTACATATGTATATTTGCTGCTCTTGTTTTTCTTGTCTTCTTGATTGTTGCTCTGAGTGTTGCTATCCCTGTGCTGTTGCAATCCTGGAATTTCCCCATTGTGGGACTAATAAAGGCTTATCTTATCTTATCTTATGTTTTGACTGTGCACTGCAGTCTTCATCAGAAGTGTCAGCTGATTGCTGCCAGGTGTCATTTTATCAGCTGACTTTCGTAGGCGGGGCCAGCCCAGCAGACCTGTCAGATCCACCGATCCACCGTCAGATCTTCTGACGAAGGCTGCAGTGCACAGTCGAAACATGTTAAGAAGGTAAAGACATCTCCTTTCTATTTTTGTCTTTAATAAGAACAAAAGGTAAATACACACTCAAATAAATCTCAGTCCCGTCCCTTTCATATTAAGTGGAAATTGTGCTACTTTAGTTCTGGGACTTTATCTATACTTTAACTTAAAACGCAAAGGATTTGAGTACTTTGTCCACCACTACTAAAAACAATGGGGTGTGCAACTTCAATGACTGAACACTCATCAAGCCTTATTCATGCTGCATTTCCCCTCTGGTCCGCTTTGGTCCGTGTGTGTTTTGGACGAGCCTGGCATGCACGCGGTGCTGTACGTGCTCACTTTTTTCATCTACCCAGGCCAAGCGGTTGACGCATGTGCACAACCATCATTTGTAGTTTCACTCCCACCCTATAGGTAGCGCCAATGCGTTGATGCGCCAGGATTTTCACCAACAAAGAAACGCTGCTTGCTTTCTGCTGCTTGACTTCCCGGTTTTCACTCCTTTTCCACGAAGATGCTGCTGCTGCTGAAGTATGTATGAGTGATTCATGTATGTTTATTCTCGTCTTGCGCTTCCTCGTTGTCTTCTTTGTCTACTTTGTCTTGTTATGCTGTGTTGATATCGGTACCTCATGAATGGGACGTTCAGTCTTGCACATGCGCAATGCGTTCAGGTCGTGGGCAGGCAGCGCAGTCACAAAATTTGGGTTGCACGGGGTCGGCGGCGGTCAAGCACTGCGGACACTAGCGGAGTGGAGATGATGACGTGTTTTGCCACACAAGGTTTCCTGTTACACGTACGCGGACAGCAGAGGTGCAGCATGAATCCAGCTTAACACATTGCTGCATCGTGCTGCATTGCCAGTGACAAAGCAGATGCTGGTCGGACTCTAGAACGAAAATACACACAACTTAAGTACATGCACAGCACGGAAGTGCAACATTTTTAAAAAAAAAACATTTTTTTAATCAGGATTACCACTAGTTTATTTCATCAGATATTGTCGACGCAAGCGCAAAATTCATGGAGAGCACGGAGCATGGAGCTAGCATCGATGGCTAGCTAGCTCATTGTCTGCATGCAGGAGACAACATTGTTGCTTGTTCAAAGTCAACTTTCCACTGCTGGGATAAATAATGTAAAAGATGCATAATATCACATCATACCACATCACTCACCATTCTCTATATCCTAATATCACAGCTTTCCACTGATGAAGTTGGATGCTCCCGTGGCTGTAAATTAATTTCGGGTGGCTCCATCTAGTTCCCTCTGGATTCTCTCATCAGCTGAAAGGCACAGAAAACTCTGCTAGACCGCAGTATTGATTTCTGTGGGTCTGATTTCTGTGAAACCATTCTATCGTTGTTTTTACTGACACTTGCTTGGTGGCTCACAGAAGAATCTTTGCAAATGGCGGCTTGAGATTCTGTAATTCAGGTTTAAGATGTTACTCTCATGACGTTGCACCCAAACCAATCAGTGGCCTGCAGTCTTTTGACGTCACATTTTCAGGTCGGAACGGAACGCTTAGAACCAGTCTGGAGCAGGTCCGATTTTTCGTGACCGAACTATTACAGTTCCTAATGGAAAAGCCTACAAAGCGTGTCGAACCAAAATGAATCGGGCCGAACAGGCACTAGTGGAAAAGGGGCTTCAATCACCTCTCCGCATAGCGCCGAGGGGACATTCAGCCGGTCAGGTGGGCCTCCCTCCGGGATGGGTTCCATTAACTGAGCCTGTCAGACCCTCTGCTCAATCTCCCATGAGAGTGTCCCGAGAAAGCAGGAGGAGGGGAGATGCAGCCACTGTGGAGGAGGAGGAGTTGGGAGAAAACTGGTGTGAGAGAGCGTTAGCTTTGGCATTACGGGACCCTGGTCAATAAGAGATGGAAAGATTGAATCTATTAAAGAACAGGGCCCACTGAGACTGCCTTGAATTCAACCGTCTGGCTGATCGAAGGTATTCTAAATTTTTATGATCGGTCCAGACAATGACCGGTTGGCTGGCTCCCTCCAGCCAGTGTCTCTACTCCAACGCCAGCTTAATGGCCAACAGTTCATGGTCCACAACATTCCTCTCAGCTGGCGTTAGCCGCCGGGAGAAATACATGCACAGATGGAGCTTCTGGTCGGAGCTGGAGCACTTGGAGAGGACAGCGCCCACCCCTAAATCGGAAGCATCCACCTCAACCACAAACTGCACCGCGGGATCCACCTGCGCCAGGACACGGGCGTTGGTGAACAGGCCTTTCAGGGTCACAAAAGCTTCTTCAGTGGCCTAGGACCACTTGAATGGGCTTTTGGTCAACATCAGCTGTGTAAGTGCCTGTGCTACCTTACTGTCATCACAGATAAATCGGCGGTAGAAGTTGGTGAAGCCCAGGAAGCACTGGAGGTCCTTCCTGGACTGGGAGGTAGGCCAGTCTACTACCGCCTTATTTTCACTGGATCGGCCTTTACCTCGGCAATGGTGAACCCCAGAAATCAAGTTGAGCGAGTGGAAAATTCACGCTTCTCCACTTTAACAAACAACAAGTTGCTGCAGGATGGACCAAATGTGGACTACGTGCTCCTCCAGTGTGCAGGAAAACATCAGAATGTCATCCAAATACACAAAAACAAACTGGTTCACCATATCTTGTAAGACGTCATTGATTAGCCGCTGGAAGTCAGCAGGGGCATTGGTCAGCCCGAATTGCAAGACCAAATACTCAAAATGGCCCAGCGGTGTTTTAAATGCCGTCTTCCACATGTCCAACATTACTGAGGTCGAGTTTGGTGAACAAGCGTGCCTGTTGGAGTAGCTCAAATGCTGAGTTACTGAGTGGCAGTGGATACTTATGCTTACGGGTAATCGTGTGAAGTTCACGGTAATCAATGCACGACCGCAGTGTCCCATCCTCCCCAACAAAAAAGAACCTTGTGCCAAGAGGGGCAGATGACAGACGAATAATGCCGGCACTGAGGGATTCTTTAATGTAGGCCTCCATTGCCTCCCTCTCCAGCCCAGATAAACTGTAAAGCCAGCTGGATGGCAGCCACACACCCGGGAGGAGGTCGATAGTGCATTTGTAGCCCTGGTGGGGTGGTAATGATAGGGCCCTGGACTTGCTAAAGTCCTCCCCTAAGTCATGATAGACCTCGGGCATGGAGTTGAGATCCGCCAGCTCAGCTGGAGGGGAGAAGATAAGGAGCAAGGGCGAGCATGCGGCCGATCGGAGACATGATGAAAGACAGAAAGGGTTCCAGGATTGAATGGAGCCCTTACTCCAGTTTATAACTGGGTTGTGTATGCAGACCCACGGATACCCCAGAATCATGGTGGTGGTAGCTTTAGGCAGGACGTAAAACTGAAAAGTCTCGCAGTGATTACCGGACAGAATGACCAAAATGGGCTCAGTCTGCTCGATAATCGCTGCAATAGTGCTGCCTGAGACATCCGAGACTGTCAAGGGTGTCGGGACATTCCTGGTTGGTATCTGCAATTTACGCACCAAGGCCTTTTGAATGTAATTTTGCTCTTCTCGTCAACCAATTACAGCGGAGGTTATGAACTCGGCCACTGGTAACTGCATGAGGGCCCGGAGTTCCAAACAATTAGGAGAATTTGGCGAAGACCCTCCACCCAGCCCCCTCACGGTGACTGACAGGCTGGGTTTCATGGGCCAAATTGGGCATCTCGATATTGCGTGACCAGCGACCCCGCTTTAAATACACTCCCCCACCCTCTTGCCACGCCAGCATTCCTTCGGAGTCAGACGGACCCTCCCGACGTCCATTGGCTCCAGTAACGACGCCGGCAGATGAGCATTGGAGGTAGGGGGCTGGCCGTGGCTGCGAGGGCTGCTCCCTCGTACGCTTCCTAAACCAGTTATCCATGGCCACTGCCTGTGCAATCATCTCATCCAGAGAGGAGGGGGACGTGCCGATAGCCATCTCATCACGTCAATGCGTATCCCGGCCCCAGAGGAAGGCGCTGTGGAGGGCGGTGTTGTTCCAACCAGAGTCGGCCACAGCGACCCGGAACTCGACGGAGAAATCAGCTACAGACTGGCCTCCCTTTCGAAATCCCATCAGCTGGCTAACTATGTTTCCCTCACACTCCGTATGGCCGAATGGCTCGGAAAATTCCCACCCAAACCATTGGTAGGTGTATAGGGTCCCGTCCGGACTGCTCAAGACGGACTGTGCCCACTTAAGCGCCCGGTCTCGCAGTAACAAGGTCATGAAATGGATCTTAGCCGAATCATCCCTGTACTCCCCTTCCACCAGCTGAAAATAAAGCCGGCAGTGGAGCAGGAACCCTCTACACCCTCCCACCTCTTCCCCATCGGGGGCAAACGGAGGAACAGAGATGTTCCTACAGGTGGCAGACACTGCTGGAGCAGCACGTGCAGGGGGAGACACCACACCAGGAAGCCGACCAAGTTGCTCGGTGATGGTGGCCAATTGCTGGGTTACGTGTCAAACTGCTCATAAAGAAACATTCCATTGCCCCCAAATGCCAGAGTGCCGACTGTTCGCACGGCTGAGCACCCACTGAGTCTCGATCTTGGCTGGATGGTTCTGTCATGATTCGGGGCAAGTGAGGCTCAAACGCTGAGCTGCCAGAATGAACACTACAGACGCAGACGTAAAAGTTCACCAGTTTATTGCTGAAAACTAAACCAACACACAACTCTAAATAAAAGTGCAAAACTAAAGAAAAGAGCAACACAAAAGCGCAGACTTAAATCACACACAAAAACCGGTGCTGCTGGAGCACACGCAGCTTATGGGAATTGAGCAGAAAGAGATGATTCGGGACATAATCTCCCAAAGGGGAGAAAAATAATGGGAAAGGACTCTTACTCGGTGAGCAGAGGAGCCCGGCGGGGAAACTCCTGCGTGGACCAGGGGAGCCGGGGGGAGGACAGTGACCAGGGTGGACATCCGGCGTTCTTCTTGGTCAGGCGAGCATGATCAGCTCCGGAGAACACAACTGCAGGTAGCAGCAAACCTGAGAGACAGAAGGACATTTGAGTCAAAACACAGATCTACCAGAGAAATAACGTTGTAAGAGAGTGTGAACGTTTTACGGTAGCAAACCTAATGATCCAGCGATGGGTGCCCCACACACTGGCTCATAAATACACTGGGTCATCAGGACGCAGGTGTGTGATCACACAGGTGTGTCTGATCCTCCGGAGCCAAGACGACAGGAACAGGAGGGGAGGGGCAGCACACTTGGCGGATCATCACAATTAATTACATGTGTCATGAATTATTCTAAGGACCAAAAGGGGACAGATCCCTAGGGACAATTTAGAATGACCAATTAATTTAGCATGCATGTCTTGGGAATGTGGGAGGAAACCGGAGCTCCCAGGAGTGGTCGTTGATTGAAATAGCTTTGGATTTCATTAAATATTACCTCCTAATGCTGCAAATTCAGCGAATGACCATTTTCAGTTCTTTACAACCAATTAAATGTTTTGAAACTCTTTTGTGCATAATAATATGGAACGGTGTATTTTGAGCTTTTTATTTTTGCACAAAATAGTTGTCAATGGGAGGTTCAATAAAATTTGAATTATGCCCTAATGGTTGACGACTTGAAAATTATACTGACTGTCATTTGCATCAGCTATGTAGGAAAATCAGAGACAAATATAATTTGCTTAATAATTTGGAACACGGTGTCAATAAAAGTGTCAACACATTTGTAGTGTATCATGACACGAACAAAAAGGACTTCTGAGGACGTCAGAAAAACGGTTGTTGTTGCTCATCAGGCTGGAAAAGGTTACAAAACCATCTCTAAAGACTTTGAACTCCACCGATCCACAGACTGTGTACAAATGGAGGAAATTTAAGACCATTGTTACCTTCCCCAGGAGTGGTCGACCAACTAAAATCACTCCAAGAGCAAGGTGTGTAATACTTAGCGAGGCCACAAAGGATCCCAGGGTAAACTTCTATGCAACCTAAGGCGTCTCTCTCATTGGCTAATGTTAATGTTCACAAGTCCACCATTAGGAGAACACTAAACAAGGAGAAAGCCACTGCTCTCCTAAAAGAACATTGCTGCTCATCTGCAGTTTGTGAAAGATCATGTGGACAAGCCTGAAAGCTGCTGGAAAAAAATGTCTTGTGGATGGATGAGACCAAACAGAACTTGGTTTGAATGAGAAGTTTGGAAAAAGGAAGATGCTAAATTCCACCATAGGAACCTTATCCCATCTGTGAAACGTGGTGGTACTACCATGGTTTGGGCCTGTTTTGCTGCTTCTGGACCAGGATGGCTTGCCATGATGGAACAATGAATTCTGAATTATACCAGCAAATACTAAAGGAAAATGTCAGGATGTGTCCATAAACTCAAGGGAAAGTGGGTCATGCAGCAAGACAACGATCCTAAGCACACAAGTCATTCTGCCAAAGAATGGCTAAAGAAAAATAAAGTAATGTTCTGGAATGGCCAAAAGGGATTCACACCAGATACTGAAATTAAAGGTTCAGAAACTCTTGTGCCACTCACAGATACAGAGCATCCGGAAAGTCTTCACAGCACTTCACTTTTTCAACATTTTGTTATGTTACAGCCTTATTCCAAACAGGATTAAATTCCTTTTTTCCCCTCAAAATTCTACACACAATACCCCATAATGACAATGTGAAAAAAATGAGATTTTTGCAAATTTCTTAAAAATAAAAATCAAAGAAATCACTTGTACGTAAGTATTCACAGCCTTTGCCATGAAGCTCAAAATTGAGTTCAGGTGAATCCTCTTTCCACTGATCATCCTTGAGATGTTTCTACAGCTTAACTGGAGTCCACCTGTGGTAAATTCACTTGATTGGACATGATTTGGAAAGGCACACACCTGTCTATATAAGGTCCCACAGTTGACAGTGCATGTCAGAGCACAAACCAAGCATGAAGTCAAAGGAATTGTCTGTGGACCTCCAAGACAGGATTGTCTCGAGGCACAGATCTGGAGAAGGGTACAGAAAATTTTCTGCTACTTTGAAGGTACCAATGAGCACAGTTGCCTCCATCATCTGTAAATGGAAGAAGTTCGGAACTCTTTGGCGTGAATGCCAGGTGTCATGTTTGGAGGAAACCAAGTACCATTCATAACCATGCCAATGGTGGTGGCAGCATCATGCTGTGGGGGTGATTTTCAGCACCAGGAACTGGTAGACTTGATGCACCTTTGGCAGCAATTACATCCTCAAATCTTTTTGAATATGACGCCCCATTCCTCTTTGCAGCACCTCTCAAGCTCCAGCAGGTTGGATGGGAAGTGTCGGTGCACAGCCATTTTCAGATCTCTCCAGAGATTTTCAATTGTATTCAAGTCTGGGCTCTGGCTGAGCCACTCAAGGACATTCACAGACTTGTCCTGAAACCACTCCTTTGATATCTTAGCTTTGTGCTTAGGGTCGTTGCCCTGCTGAAAGATGAACTGTCTCCCCAGTCTGAGATCAAGAGCACTCTGGAGCAGGTTTTGATCCAGGATGTCTGTATTGCTGCATTCATCTTTGCCTCTATCCTGACTGGTCTCCCAGTTCCTGCCACTGAAAAACACCCTCACACCATGATGCTTCCACCACCATGCTTCACTGTAGCTGTCACTATGGTATTGGCCTGGTGATGAGCGGTGCCTGGTTTCCTCCAAACATGATGCCTGGCATTCACACCAAAGAGTAAAATCTTTGTCTCATCAGACCAGAGAATTTTGTTTTTCATGGTCTTAGAGTCCTTCAGGTGCCTTTTGGCAAACTCCAAGTGGGCTTCCATGTGGATTTTACGAAGGAGTGGCTTCTGTCTGGCCACTCTAAAGTACATGCCTGATTAGTGTATTGCTGCAGAGATGGTTGTCCTTCTAGAAGGTTCTCCTCTCTCCACAGAGGAACGCTGGAGCTCCGACAGAGTGATTAATAGGTTCTCAGGATAATCTCCTGAGACAGCTCTCTCCTTTGCTTCCTCTGGTCCATGTTTAGTGTGGTACACACCATGTCACCAAACAGCACAGTAACTACTTGTCACCCTTTAAATAGGCCGACTGACTGATTACAAGTTTGTAGACACCTGTGATGTTAATTAGGGGACACATCTTGGTTGAACATGTCCCTATGGTCACATTATTTTCAATCTTTTCTAGGGGTACCATCATTTTTGTCCAGGCCTGTTTCATGAGTTTGTTTTTTTAAAGTAATTCTGTTGAACCACAATTCAAAAGCATTGTCTGATTTTCATTGGTTAATTTTCATAGAATTTTTATTTATTACCACTTTTGTCAGATTCAAGTTATTTCTGTGACCATTGTGGGTTTTTCCTTTCATTAACAGAGGGGTACCAACAATTTTGTCCACGACTGTGCTGTAACAGAACAAAACGTGGAAAAAGTGTAGCGCTGTGAATACTTTCTGGATGCACTGTAAATGGCAGAGTTGAGTCCAAAAAGTAATCAGTTACTTTGTGAAATCCTGGGAGAGAAATTGTAAATGTAGTAGATTGCTTTTCAGGTGAATTTGTACATTTCAAAGAGTTTAGGAATATTTGGTATATTTGACCAATGGATATTTCCATCAAATATTAAATGTATTCAGTGTCTATCAAGTTGGTAGACAGGTAGGCTTCCACTTCAATGAATGTGTGAAATACTTTTTTACTTCACTATATGTTCACAGCCTGTGTTTCTTTCTTTTTCTTTGTTGCTACAGGAACATGAAAGGAAAACAGAGTAAAACCTCAGCAGCTTCAGGAGGATGAAGATCCTCCAGCCACAGCAAACAAAGCTAAATCACATAGTGACAAGAGTAGAAAAAGAAGACGGAGAAAATACCACACTGGTATTAAACAGTACTTTTGTGAAGAATGTGAGAGAGGTTTCACATGGGATAGTTGATTTCAACAGACATAAACTGATCTGCAGTGGAGTTAAACAGTTTGTGTGTGATAAGTGTGGAAAAGACTTTACTCAGATGAGCTCCTAAAGAACACATGAACTCATCCACACTGGTATTAAGCAGTTTGTGTGTGATCAATGTAGAAAGGCATTCAATCAGATGGGTAACTTAAGAACACATGATCTCATCCCCACTAGAGTCAAGCAGTTTGTGTGTGGTCAGTGTGGAAAGGCTTTTACTGAAAGGAGCAACTTAAGAACACATGAACTCATCCATACTGGAGTACTGTCAGTGAATGCAGCATCAGATTTCATCGCCCCCTCCCCACAGCTGGGGGTGGTGAGTTTGGGAGGGCGGGTAGACAGACCTCCTGCAGCTTCTACTGCTTCTACAGGTTACTCCACCTTTGGATCTCATGATGATGTATGATGGCAGAGTGAATGTCATTAAGATAGTATCACTACTAAAGTTTTTATATCTTTTTCAAAATCTGCCTGTACTGATTCCTGCTGATTTTTTTTAAGAGGTTAGAGTCAATTATTTTAGAGTTTGTTTTGGGTTATAAAAAACATAGACTGTCAAAGAAACATCTTTTTTATTCAGGAGGGTGGTTTTGTCTTCCAATATTTAAACATACAGCAACTCACTCTTGGCCGGGGGATCCTGGGTTCGATCCCAGCCCCCGACCAACAGTGATCTTTGTGGAGTTTGCATGTTCTCCCCCTGTCTGCGTGGGTTTACTCCGGGATTTCTCTGGTTTCCTCCCACATGCCAAAAACATGCAAGTTAGGTTAATTGGCATCAAACTGGGGATTCTAAATTGTCCTTAGGTCTGACTGCAAAAGTGAATGGTTGTCTGTCTCTCTGTGTTGGCCCTGTGATGGACTGGTGATCTGTCCAGGGTGGACCCTGCCTCTCACCCAAAGTTGCTGGGATAGGCTCCAGCCCGCCCGCAACCCGAAAAGGATTAAGCGGAAGAAGATGAATGAATGAATATTATTGGGCAGCTAATGCTAGGGCACTGATATATTGGCAGTGGGGTTCTCCAGATCCTGAATTGTTTAATTCTGCTCCTCTCTGGCTAAAGATGGAGCTTATGTCATTAATGAAACCATATGCCTCACTTTTCTTTTTACCTTTTACAAATTCTGCTATTGCTTCAAAAGCTGTAAGTCACAGTTTTGTTGTTAGAAATTCATTGAAGATTCTCAGGCAACTTAAACAAAATATAATCTTCCAAATATTTCAATATATACACCATTTTGACATAACCATGCCTTTGTCCCGGCAGTGGTGAACAGTACTTTTGTTATATGGTATGTTAAAGGGCTTAAGTGCATTAAGGATTTTTACATTGATAAATTTTCTTCGTTTGGCCAGTTAAGCTTAAAATATAAGCAACCCCATTGTAACTTTTTTCTTTATATGCAGCTACAGCATTTTGTGAGAGAAAATATTCCACAGTTTGAGTCCTCTTGTGAGGGGTATGAGTTGTTGGAACTACTTTCTGTTTCACCGGAAAATAAGAAACTTATAAATAAATTTAAGTATTTTTCATGACTCTGCACTTCTGTCTGTATTAAGAAAGAGTGGGAGAGAGAAATGAATACTGTATTGTCCAATAAGGTCTGGAATACTGCACTTTTATGGATTCATAGATGTTCAATAAATAACAAGAAGCAGAGCAGCGGTATAAAACATACAAAAATAAGTTTACATATATAATGAGATGTAGTAAAGACTATTCCAGTAAAGATCTGGAGAAAAACAGAGACAATATTAAAAATACATGGACACTACTTAACAATATTCTTGGAAATAAGAAATACAAGCTACCCAACCAATCTTTCAAAAAAAAAAAATAATAAAACTACTCAGAGTGTGAATGCAGTCTCACCTGCAGATGAATTTAATAACGTTTTTGTTAACATTGGTGCTAATTTGCCTCGAGAAATACCCATTACGGCACCTACAGGTGATACAATAAGCAAAAACACTGCTATAAAAGACTCCATTTTCATAAAGAACACAGACGAGTGAGAGGTGATTGAAACTGTTAAACTGTGTAAAAGTAAAACATCTACGGATTGTGATGGTATTGACATGCTCTTAGTCAAAACTATCATTGAATGCTTAGTGAAGCCACTGACGTATGCAGTATTTGTAACCTGTCTCTCCAAACAGGTATATTTCCCAATGCAATGAAAATAGCTAAATAGCTAGGTAACTGTTGACCAATTTCACTATTGCCGCAGTTTTCCAAGATACTTGAAAAAATATTCTGTGAGAGAATTGACAATTTTATAATGAAGAATAATTTATTGTGTGAGCAGCAATATGGGTTCAGACACAAGAGGACAACTGCATTTGCTCTAATGGAATTTATAGAAAAAATATCAACTGCCGTTAAAAATAAAGAGTATTCAGTTGGGGTATCCCTGGATCTTAAAAAATGCATTTGATACGGTGGATCATAATTTATTATTAAAGAAACTACAAAATTGCGGTATTGGGGGGGTAGCACTGTCCTGGTTATGTAGTTACTTAAAGAATACATATCAGTATATATGTGTTGGTAACAAAAACTCACAGTTACTGAAGGTTACTTGTGGAGTCCCACAGGGTTCAGTTTTGGGGCCACTGTTATTCAATATGTATATACAGTAAATGATATATGTAAAGTTTCAGAAAAAATGGATTTAATATTGTTTGCCGATGACACTAATTTATTATGCAGTGGAAGCAATTTGGAACAACTTTTGGATACATTCGGAAAGGAAATAGGAAAGCTTGAACTGTGGTTTGATTCAAACAAATTAACGCTCAATTTAAGTAAGACAAAATTTATAGTTTTTAACAACCATCACAACAACTTTGTATCTAAACTCAGTGTAAATGGTGTAAAGATTGAAAGGGTATCCGAAACTAAATTTCTTGGAGTAATAATTGATAATAAACTGTGTTGGAAGTCACATATTAATTATATTAAAGGTAAAATATCTAAATCAATTGCAATACTACACAGAGTGAAATATTTGCTGAATCAACCCACACTATATACTTTGTATCATTCGTTAATACTCCCATACATGACATATTGTACTGAAGTATGGGGAAATACATATAAAACAAACATATATCCAGTCTTTATGCTTCAGAAGAGAGCTATTAGAATAATAAACAAAGCTGCTTACAGGGAACCAACAAACCCACTTTTTTTAAATTAAAAGCTCTCAAGTTGAAAGATCTGGTTGACTTTAAAACTGCAGTAATAATGTTTAAAGTGAAGAATCTATCACTGCCCAAAAATATCCAAAAGTTGTTCCAAATAAGGGAGAAACAATATCATTTCAGAGGAACATGTATATTTCAAAAACCTTAAGTGAGAACTACCACCAAGCAACAGTGTGTCTCAGTGCAAGGAGTCAGATTATGGAACGATTTTGGACCTGAATTAAAATCATGTTCAACACTTGGACAATTTAAACAAAAACTAAAGGAAGAAATACTCCAAACATATATACAAGATGACATGTAGAATCACATAAGGATTGTTATATCCAGTCTGTGTTGTGTTGTTGCTTAGTTTTTTGTCACATTTTGTCTTAGCTTTGTTCTGAATTGTAATCACTCTTGTTTTGTTTTTCTTTTGAATTCTTGGATGGAATATGGGTGGGCAATATAAGCTGCGGCTTCAGCCATCACCCATTTGGGATAACTTATGTTGAACTGTATAATCAGAGGAGTTATTGTCTAATTTGACCTTGTAAGATGTTTTTTTTTGTTTGTTTTTTTGTTTGTTTTTCTCCTTTGAAAAGGAGAAAAACTCCTTTGTTATTCTGTTCCTTTCTTTTAATCTTTACTTTTAATCTATCTGAAATAAAGATTCATCCATTCATTCAGTAGTAGGCATAGGTTAATTCAGTTTAAAGTGTTACACCACTTTCACTATTCTAAGGTCATGTTACATAAATTTTATCCTTCAGTGTCTCCAAGTTGTGACAAATGTAAATCAAATGATGGTACATTGTTGCACTTATTTTGGGATTGTCCATTTATCATTTCCTTTTGGTCAAGTATTTTTCTTTTTTTTTCTGAAGCATATTGCAGGACTCTCACACTGGATAGAGACCTCGACATGCTTGGTTGTTCACTGGACTTTTTAAAGCTAACATCACATATTCAGACAGCCCTATCGATGGGCATGGTTCTTGCAAAAAAACTAATGCAGAAAAACTGGAAGTCATCAAATGTCCCGAGCTTGAAAAACTGGTTGCAGGAGTTTATTTCAGTCATCCATATGGAAAAGCTAAGACCAAGTACCCACAAAGATCAATACAAGTGGGAGGAATCTTGGGGCCCCATCTTGTGAATATTGAAATGTGTTTGAATGTTTTTTGTATGAAATTAGCATACTACCTGGTAGTTGTTTTTTTGTTGTTGTTTTTTTTTTTGCCTCAAGCAGATGTTAGAGTATGTATTGTATTCAGAAAGTGCCTGTGATATACATTTTTTGTAGTCAGGATTATGGTTTTAATGATGTGCGTCCTCCCCTTGTGTGTGTGTGTGTGTGTCTTTGTGTGGGTGCAGATGTGTGTGTGAGAGAGATAATGAACATGTATTTTAATTGGAGTAGGTGCTGGGTTTGGATGGGTTTTTTGTTTGTTTGTTTGTTTGTGTTATAAGTTAATTTAAAAATGTTAATAAAAATAAGGAAATAATAATGTTTTTTTTTAATTCCTCGGGAGTGGAATGTTGGATTGGCACCAAGATAGGTATGATGTACAGTATATGGGTATGCCTCCGAACAATTATAGCTATGACTATTAGCTCAAATAGGTTAATTTTGTCTTCTTTTAATTATTCATCTTTTGCTCTTATTAAAGACAAGAATAGAAAGGAGATGTTTTTACCTTCTTAACATGTTTTGACTGTACACTGCAGCCTTCATCAGAAGAGTCAGCTGATTGCTGCCAGGTGACATTTATCAGCTGATTTTCGTAGGCGGGGCAAGCTCAGCAGATCTGACGGCCTGACAGATCTTTACCTTTACTTGAAGGTAAAGACATCTCCTGTCTATTCTTGTCTTTAATAAGAACAAAAGATAAATAATTAAAAGAAGACAAAATGAACCTACTTGAGCTATTAAGTCAAAGTCAAAGTGCCTTTGTCATTCCGTTGCTAATAAACAATGCAACTAAATTGAGACATTCTAAATGTCAATTCGGCTTCAGTTGCGGCAGGCGTCTCTGACTGTCTACTCGGCTTCAGTTACGGCAAAATGCAACAAGCTTCTCTGCAACCATCTCAGCTTTGCTGTGTTGTTGACCAACAGAGCACCTCAAGAAGGGACACTGCCTATGCGCCAAGCAGTGTCGTCATCACCATAGGTGCAGCCCCACAGTTTTCAATGGAAGTACAGTTAAGGAGAGAAGATATGGCTACCGCATACGGGGGAACCGATGTGCCACTCAATACGGCAGTGGTGATAAGTGGACGAAGTCCGTATACTGCTACTGCGTCTGGGGTAACCGACGAACAACACCATCGACCTTCTGTTTCGAACTCATGCAAACAATGCCTCAATCTCGGTGCTTGGAATGTCCGTACAACCAACGACAGTGAGTCTTCAATCAGACCCGAAAGAGCAACAGCCCTTATCTGTCGTGAGCTCGAGAAAGCATCCATTGACATCTGTGCCCTAAGCGAAGTTCGGCGACCTGGCACCGGAAACGTAGTTGAGAGGAGTCACACAATCTTCTGGAGTGGAGGAGAAGAGAGAACAGCTGGCGTTGGCTTTGCTATTTCAAACAGGCTAGCTGCTCAAGGTATCACCCCTACACCAATTAGCGACAGGCTCATGTCAATGCGCATACAGCTAAAGGGAGGAAACAATCTAACTCTCATTAGTGTATATGGGCCGACCATGCAAAGATCTCAGGAAGAAAAAGAGCAGTTCTATGAAAAGCTTAGTAGCTGCACATCTGCAGCCGAGATGGACATCATCATCATCCTGGGCGACTTTAATGCTCGAGTGGGCAAGGACTGGAAATCGTGGCCGAATGTAATTGGAAAAAATAGCGTTGGTAAAATGAACTCCAACAGGTTTATGCTCTTAGAATTCTGCACCAGATTCCAGCTCAGTGTCATGGGTACTATGTTCCAACAGAAAAACACCTTAAAGAACACATGCCAACACCTACGTTCAAAGCACTGGCACCAAATCGACCATGTACTATCCAATAAGGCCGCAAAACCATATGTTACAGTGACACGAGTAAGTCAAGCAGCAAACTGCTTCACCGATCATAAGCTCCTGGTATCTAAGTGCCTGTTCTTTATTAAAAACAAGAAGAGTGGTACAAGGCCTCCCAAGAAGCTAGACACACATTTGAATGATGACAAAAAAGCATTACTGGAGCTCTTCCTAGACGAAAAGTTGTCTACCTGTAAGGCGGACTTTGATGAACTCAGACTTATTCTCCAGAATGCTGCCACACATGTCTTCGGCAAAAAGAAACGAGTGCAGAATGACTGGTTTGATGATCAGGACCAAGAAATTCAAAAGCTGCTTCAAGACAAGAACTTGGACAGGCATGTTCTAAGAAGGCGGATCAGAGAGCTAAAGAATGACTGGTTTCGGCGCAGAGCTGAGGAGGCAGAGCGGCACTCTCAGGAGAAAAACCACAGAGAGTTTTATGCTACCCTCAATGCCGTCTATGGCCCTAGATCCAGAAGCACCCATCCTGTGAAGTCCAAAGATGGTGAGCTCCTGACTGTTCCTGACAAGATAAAGGACAGATGGGTTGAGCACTTCAGTGACTTATTAAACCAACCAACGGATGTTGACTTGAGCATCGTCGATGACATAGACCAGCTTCCAGTTATCGAATCAATGAGCCTTCCGATTGAAGACCAAGAACTTGACCAAACCCTTAGAAACACCCGATTAGGAAAGAGCCCAGGTCCAGACGGTATTCTACCTGAAGTACTTGTGCATGGAGGACGTTGCTTAAGAGCTTTCCTACTTGTCCTATTCAACATCTGCTGGACTACAGAGATTATCCCAACCGACTGGATAGACGCCATCATCGCAATTCTGTTCAAAAATGGTGACAGAAGCCTCTGTGGCAATTACAGAGGAATCTCACTGCTCAGTGCTGTCGGTAAAGTCTTTGCGGACGTTATCTTGCAGAGGCTTCACCTGTTAGCAGAATATATCTACCCCCAGTCGCAGTCAGGGTATCGAAATGGTAGAAGTACAATAGATGGGATTTTCACCCTTCGCCAGCTGATGGAAAAAACAAGAGAGCAGCGCAGATGTTTGTACATAGCTTTCATGGATTTTGTGAAGGCGTTTGACATGGTCAATCGCGAGCTCCTCTTCATCATCCTTGGCAAACTTGGCTGTCCTCCAAAGTTTATAAGAATCATCAAGAGACTATACACGGACGTGCACGCCCGACTTGCTATCAATGGTGAACTCACCCAATCCCTTGAATACAACAGTGGGGTCAAGCAGGGGTGTAAACTAGCTCCAACACTCTTTGGCATGTACGCAGCAGTCCTACTTTGGCTCGCTTTCAAAGAAATCAAGCACACCTGCAGCGTACAGATCAGACTGCGTTACGATGGCGATCTTTTTGACCTCCGCAGATTAAAAGCAAAATCCAGAGTCCTCACAGATTATATTAGAGAAGCTCAGTATGCTGACGATATCGCGATCTTCAGTGATACACCAGAGGGCCTGCAGACGTTATTATCCTCCTACAATGACGTCGCTAAGAGAATGGGTCTCTGCATCAACACAGTCAAAACGGAGACCATGTGTATTGGCAATACAGCTGAGTTCTTTATTGACAACATCAAATTGGCCAACGTTATTCGCTTCAAGTATCTCGGCAGTTATGTCAGCAGTGACTGCTCTATGAAGGAAGAACTTGCATCTCGCATTCAAGCAGCATCGTGTGCTTTTGGCCGTCTGCGCAAGAGGGTGTTTGATTCGCATGACCTCACAGTCTACCAAAGTCGCAGTTTACATTCAGTGCCTTATGCCCCTCCTGATGTATGGCAGCGAAACCTGGACCCTATACCAGCACGAAGTCAGGCAGCTTCGCATAATCCAACAGCGTCACCTTCGCCTGATACTAAACATCAAGTGAGGAGGTGCTGGGGCGGGCACACGTCGAAGACATCGAGATCAAGCTTGTAATGAGTCGCCTGCGCTGGTTAGGTCATGTCTGTCGAATGAATGATGATAGGCCGGTGAAGGAACTCCTGTATTGTGAGCTGGCTCATGGTTCTCGCAAAGTAGGTCGACCCAAACTCCGTTTTAAGGACACATGCAAAAATGCATTGAAGTGTGCCGAAGTTTTAGATCAATGGCAATTGGTAGTACATGATAGAGCGGAATGGAAGAACCTCACGAGAAAAGTTTGCAGGGCGCATAATACAAAGAGAGTGATAGCTCACGAGAAAAGACAGGCTCGACGCAGAGTGGAGAGAAGTAAGGTAGGAACTGTGGATATACCCGTTTCGGGTGAAAGGCGATAATAATATAAATTAAGATACTGTTCCCTTAAAACAAACTATCACACTCACAGTTCACTCATGCATTTAACATTCTTATAATTACAACAATAAATAATGCTTGAAACAATATTACCTAAAAGTTGAAAACAATGAAAACATACTGAGCGATAAATATAAAAGACCAGCTTATACACACAGGGTTATTGCCACAAAATAACCTAAAATAACAAAATAATATCAGCAGTCTGTGCGTGTTACATAAATCCGTTCAAAATACATACTGCTGCTGGGAAAAAACTACGATTAAACCTGGTAGTCCAGGTTTTATGGGATCTGTATCGCTTTCCCGAGGGGAGCAAGTGAAAGAAATCATGGTCTGGATGAGCGCAGTCTTTAATGATGGCAGTAGCTCTGTTGAGGTACCAAGACCTGGAAATCTCTTCCAGAGAAGGGAGAGAACAGCCAGTGATTTTTTGCGCAGTCTCGATCACTCTCTGGAAGGCTTTGCGGTCTGTGGCTGAATAGCCCTCATACCAAACCGTGATGCCATATGACAAAATGCTTTCAATAGAAGAGCGATAAAATAAAACCAGCAACTGTGCATTTAGGCCATTCTTCTTGAGGAGCCTCAGAAAGTGTAGACGTTGCTGAGCCTTTTTTATCGTAGCTATGGTGTTAACTGCACAGGTAAGGTTGTGAGAAATATGAACACCCAGAAACTAAAAAGCGTGGAAGTTATGGACAAAATTGTATCAAAGACTTCCGCCGGCTGGAGAAACTGGAGAAAACACGAGCACGCTACAGAAACCAGCTGAGATTTAACCTCCGTTGCAGAGATGAGGATGTCACACCAGCAAGCCTCAACATAAAAAATCCAATCACAACCAAAAACAGAGAAAATTATTAATAAAGCAGGGAAAGACCTGATCAAAGAACAGATAAGAATAACGGCAAACAAAGTGGACAGAATCAACAACCAGATCAAGGAGGAAATGGACATTTTCAAGAAATACTACCCGACCGACCAGGAAACACAGGAGCAGATAGAAGCACAATTAAAACACGCACACAAACAGGAATTCATTATAACGAAAAACCGCCAATTGAAAAAACTTACAGAAAGGAAGAACGGACGAAGACAAACACACACGGAAACGAACGCTAAGTGGGTCAAAAACGTATCAAAATGCACATTCACGGACACGGAGAAAACAGTGCTGAGCAGACGACTGAACTTCGCCATCACACCAGCCAGAATACCCCATGAAGAAAACATCCTCGCAACAGAACTCGCATGTGAAAAAATCCAAGACCAAAGGGAAAAAGCATTACTCCGGAACGCAGTTGCAGGAATCCTCACAACGGCCAAACTACCACAAAGCAGCGTTACAAAAGAAGAAGAAAAAGCATTAACCTCACTCAAGACAGATAAAACAATCACAATCCTCCCATCAGATAAAGGCAGAACCACAGTAATATTGGACACGAAAGCATATGAAAAACAGATGGAAACCATGTTGGCAGATGACAGCACATATGAAATCGTTAAAACAAACCCCACAGAAGAAAAGAAAAAAATGCTAAAAGCCCTTCTCAAACCCCTATTAGAAAGTAAAAAAATCACAAAGGACGCATATGATCACCTGATTCCCACAGCCAGCATCACCCCCTGGATCTATGGAACCCCAAAAATACACAAAAAGGATATCCCACTGTGGCCAATAATAGACAGTATTGGATCAGTCACGTACAATTTATCAAAAGCCCTGGTTGAAATCATCAAACCCCTCTTGGACTATCAGATTTCCACTGCAAAAACTCAAAAGAGCTGGCACGAGAACTCGAGAATATGAAAATAGAATCAGATGAGATCCTCATTTCACATGATGTCATTTCATCATTCACAAAGTTTAGGTTTAGGTTTAGGGCGCTCGCGCACGCAGCGACCGGCAGCCGGTGGCTTGTCACCAGACTGCAAACCAAATCTACCTACGGGTACAAATAAGTAACAAAAAAAAAAAAAAAAAAAAAAGACCCCTGTTGATGTCACACTACATATAGTGCAAGAACGCCTCAATAATGACCGTACCCTTAAAAGACGCACCAATCTCACAGTTCACAACATATCTGAACTATTACTATTTGTTGCAAAATCCACCTATTTTCAATACAGAGGAAAAATTTACAGACAAAAAGAAGGATTTGCAGTGGGAGACCCACTATCAGCCATTATGAGCAGCTTTTTCATGGAGGATCTGGAAAACAAAGCCATCAACACAGCATCTACACAATGTAAACCCACCCTTTGGAAGAGATACATGGATGACATTCTGGAAAAAATAAGGAAAGGACATACACAAGAACTCACTGACCATCTGAACAGCACAGACAGCACTGGAAATAAAAAATTCACACACAAAGAGGAGGAAAATGGCACCATAGCCTTTCTGGACATGAAAATCCACCACAACAATGACGGCAGCATAAAAATCACAGTCTATAGGAAACCAACCCACACAGATCAATACCTACTATGGACATCGGAACACCCCACAGCACACAAGCTATCAGTTGTCAGGACGTTATACGAATGGGCCACCATCATCACAGACCATGAAGACAGACAGGAGGAGGAAAACCACATAAAACATGTACTTATATGCTGCCAATATCCAGTATGGGCCATAAACAAAGGGAAACAGCAAGTCAAAAACAAAGAAAACAAACAGGAAACAAGACACAGAACAAAAGCCGAAATCAAAAACAAGGACACCGTAACTATACCATACATACAAGGGATCACGGAACCAATTCAAAGGATCATGAAAAAATACAAAATAAACACAGCAGTAAAACCACACAAAAATTAAGACAGTTATTAGTACACCCCAAAGACAGAATAGAACAAGACAAAAAATGCAATGTAATATATGAAATATCATGTAGATCATGCAACAAAACCTACATTGGAGAAACTGGAAGATCATTCACCACAAGGAAAAAAGAACGCCAGAAGGAATGTGAGAAGGAAACACAAGGACTACTCACAAGATCACAAAAAGAAAAGGCAGAATAAGAAACATTAAAATCAGCAATATCAGATCACTGCAAAAGAAATAATCACATCATGGACTGGGACAACGCAAAAATTATTGGATCAGAGAGCAACAGACACAAACGCTGGATCAAGGAGGCCATAGAAATCAGGAAGCGGGGAAAAGACACCTTGAACCGAGATGAGGGGGGCCTTTATGCTTTCCCACACCTGGGATCACATTCTCCCGAGACCATCTGACGGCGGAAAGCGGGGCTGGTTCGGTGGATCTGACAGATCTGCTGAGCTGGCCCCGCCTACAAAAATCAGCTGATAAATGTCACCTGGCAGCAATCAACTGACTCTTCTGACGAAGGCTGCAGTGTACAGTCGAAACATGTTAAGAAGGTAAAGACATCTCCTTTCTATTCTTGTCTTTAATAAGAACAAAAGATAAATAGCTATGACTATTCCTGAGTAGCAATAGCGCCCTCTCTTGGAGACATGAAGGTTACACCAAAGGTTTTCTTCGACATCTCTCAAATAAATAGTCTGATTGGTACAGTTTATGGTGACAATCATCTATACCCATATGCCATCAAAAGTTGTTGAAACTTTTCCAAATGCCCAACAGTTTGGCGGAAGGGGCGTGGCCAAGTTTGCAGTAACACCATCACCCTTCTAATTGCTTTAACTATGGCATCCTTTGACTGATTTCAACCAGATTTTGTGTGGTGAATAGGTAGCCAATACTGATAATTTCTCTAATAAAGAATGACACATAGCGGAAGTGCCCCCTACCATCAATGGACAGGAAGTTGCCATAACTCACATGTAGAACGTCCGATTGCTGCTTAACTTTATATATAAGGTTTTTGTAATGATAACAAACATAGCTATAGCACCCCCTAGGAAAAAAAACAAAGCTTTATAACTCAGACATTCTTTGTACAAATTCAACCAAATATTGTGTGGTGCATCGGTAGCCTATATTGAACCTTTGTATAATGAAAACTGACACAGCCATAGTGCTCCCTAGCAGAAAAAACAAAGCCTTGTAACTCTGAAATACTTAGTCCAAATTCAACCAAATTTTGAGTGGTGCATGGTTAACCTCCTTTTTATCCTTTTTATTATGTTATCCTCCTTTTTTGATGGGTATTAAGGTCATGTCTTACAACTGTCGTGGCCTTAAATTGGGGCAAAGTGCTGGGGAGAAAGCTCGCCGGTTAGTTATTGACAATCTATTGAACAATTGTGATATTTTGTGCCTTCAGGAGACGTTTCTTTCAGAACAAGACTTGGAACGTTTGAACTGTCTTAACCCTGATTTCCATGGTGCTGGGGAGTCTACAACTGACCTCAGCAAGGGGATTATCAGGGGGAGGATACCTGGAGGTGTGGCTATTCTCTGGAGGAAGAAGCTGGACTCCTTGATAAAAGTGGTCCGACTTGGTGTAGATTGGTGTATTGGTGTGCAGTTTAATTGTAATGATAAGGAATTTCTTATTATCAATGTATATACGCCATTTGAATGTCAACAGAATGAGTATGAATATTTAAATAAGCTTGCCTTTATCAATTCTTATATGCAAGACTATAATAATACCTGTATTTTTATTATGGGGGACTTGAATGCAGACATATCTGACACTGACTCCTTATTTGCAAAACATATGTATCATTTTTGCTATGAGAACAACTTAATCTTGTCAAGTAAGGTACTAATGCCTCCTGATAGTTATACCTATATAAGTGAGGCTTGGCACACTACGTCCTGGCTCGATCATTGCATCAGCACGGGTGATGCACATGCTTCTTTGGGTGGCATGAGTATTTATTATGGGTTAGCAATGTCTGATCATATACCGTTTGAGATGATAATTAATGTTGACTGTCTACCTGCACTTTATCAAAATGTCAGTCAGGATGAGGTGGGAAAATTAGACTGGGACACTCTTTCTGAGGAAGAAATTGTAGAATATTGTGGTCGTACAGATAAATCCTTGAGTAAAATATGTCTTCCTAGAGATGCTGTAATGTGCAGCGATGTGAACTGTAGCATTATTGAACATAAGAAGGACCTTTGTAGTCTGTACAATGCTATAGTTAACTCCCTGTATAAGGACAGCAAGCCTTATTATAAGAAAATACGTAAAACACATAATGTTAGACCTGGCTGGAATGAGGCCGTAGCTGTGCCTTATTCTGAAGCTCGGGAAGCATATAAAGCATGGGTGGTGGCTGGGAGACCCAGACAAGGGCCAGAATTTGAGATGAAGAAATGTACAAATGCTAAGTTTAAGTATGCTATTCGTCATATCTCTAAAAATGAGCAGCTAATGAGAAGTAATTCCCTGGCCAAGAAATTGTTAGATAAGAATGTCACAGAATTTTGGAAGGAGCTTAGACGGATTAGTAACAGTAAAACGCCTTTGCCCTGTACTTTGGAAGGCATTTCAGGTACAGAAAATATTGTGGATCTTTGGCTGCAACACTTTTACTCATTATTTAATTCAACTAAGGATGAAACTTATAAGGTAGGGAAAGTAGAAAGGGACGATTCGCTCCTGATTGACACTCATGCAGTGATCAAAACCATTAGAGAGCTATCAGATAACAAAGTGAGTGGTTTAGACTGTATTTCTGCTGAGCATCTTAAATACGCTAGCTCAAGAATTGCTCCTCTTCTTGCAATCTGTTTCACCAGCTTCATGATTCATGGGATGTTACCAGAATCATTATTGTCTGTTGTGTTGGTACCAGTCATTAAAGATAAAGCTGACAAGCTGTGTAGCCTGGATAATTACAGACCCATAGCTTTAGCCAATATAATATCTAAAGTACTGGAAAAAATCATGTTTGAAAAATTAAATGTATTCATCAAATCTACTGATCATCAATTTGGATTCAAACCCCATCATGGAACAGATCTGTGCATATATGCCTTAAAAGAAATTATAAATAAGTACAGAAATCAAAATTCTTCAGTTTTTCTGTGCTTTATTGACGCCTCCAAGGCGTTTGATCGTGTTAATCACAGGATACTGTTTAGGAAAATGATTGACAGGGGGGTGCCCAAGTACTTAGTACGTATCCTGATTTACTGGTACGCACATCAGAAGATGCTGGTGAAATGGGGGAAGAGTCATTCATCACCATTTGGTGTGAGCAGTGGTGTCAGACAGGGCAGTATATTGTCCCCTATTCTATTTAATCTTTACATGGATGAGTTGTCAAAGCAACTGAATGCCTGTAAAACTGGGTGTTTAATAGGGAATAAGTTAGTGAATCATTTTATGTATGCTGATGATCTAGTTATTCTCAGTCCAAGTAGTGCTGGTCTTCAGGAGTTATTAAGAGTGTGTAGTGCTTATGGAGGGGAAAATGACATAAAATATAATACAAATAAGAGTTGTGTGCTGATCTGCCGCACTAAAGAAGATCTGTTAATGAAATTCCCTGTCTTTGAATTGGCAGGCAGGGAATTAATTGTCAGGGATAAAATTAAATATCTGGGACATGTTATTAATGATAGAATGACTGATGATGATGATATTTTCAGACAACGCTGCAAAATCTACATGCAAGCAAATACTCTTGCACGCAGATTTGGTTTTTGTTCAGATGAGGTGAAACTGGTTCTTTTTAAAACCTATTGTACACCTTTATACACTGCTCATTTATGGATAAATTATAGGAAACTAAGTATGCAGAAATTACAGGTTGCCTACAATGATGCCTTAAGAATTTTACTTAAAAAGCCTCGATGGTGCAGTGCTTCCGAGTTATTTGTCTCATCACGTGTAAATACTCTGCATGCAGTAATAAGGAATTTTATGTATAAATTCATCTGTCGGCTTGATGTATCTAGAAATGAAATCATTCAAGTCATGTCTAGCATTAAGCTCAGTTCTATTTGCTGTCAGTCACAGTTTAGAAGGCACTGGTACAGTAGTCTTTTTAAGTCTTTTTAAAGTCTGTACTGTCTTTGTACTTCTTTAAGCAGTTATGTCTTAGTGTTTCTTGTAACTTTTTGATTGTTTCAACTGTCTTGTTTTTTACTTTACTTGTTTACTTTTCTCTTGATGGACCTTGAGTCTGGAATAAAGTCTTTGATTGAACCAACATTGAACCTTTTAAAAATGAACAATTACACAAAGTTCTAGCGCCCCCTAGCAGAAACTCTGGCTCACTTTGTCCGAAGTCAACCAATTTTAGTGTGTTGAATAGGCAGCCAAAGGTCAACATTTCTATAATATACAATGAGACGCAGCAGTAGCGCCCCCAACTGCCAATGGACAGGAAGTTGTCATAATTCACACATACATCATCCAAATGGGCCCAAACTTGATATATGTACGTACACGGTACTAGTAACATATTAGATTTTTGAGGTAATCCACGAGCTTATACAGTACCTCTGCTGAGGAGATCTCTTGCAATGTACAGATGGACAGACTGAGGATAGATGGCAGTATGGATGGAAGAATGGGTGGTGGATGGATGGGCGTATGGCGTTATGGAAGGACGGATGGACAATGAGCGGAAGGGAGAGAGTTGGGGAGGGAGGAATGGAGCCTGTGCGGAGTTACGTGCTCCGAGTGGCAAGGCCGAGGTCTAGCAAGGACGCGAGGGCCTGTTCACCACTGCTCACAGCTTTAATTTTCTCTTTCTTTGTATGGGCAGACATGAGCTATTCGTCGGCCTCCGTCGGTCTATGATGACCATGGAAGAGAATCCTAAACATCTATTCTGCTGGAACAGCACCGCCTGTGGCTGAACAGGCCGATGCGCGAATGGCAGTCCCTGTCACACAGGTCGCACTTGTGGGTGGTCTCCGTGCTGCTGGGTCTGTGGCGGTTCTTCCTGCGGGTCCTTTTTTCATCTGCTGCAGCAGTCAGTCTCTCTTCACCCGCCTTGAGCTGTCTGGTCAGGGTGCCTCTCCATTTGGAGCGGTCCGTTGCAAGGTCCTCCCAGCACTCTGTGTTGATCTCCAGGGCCTTCATATCTCTCTTGCAGACGTCTCTAAAGCGCAGCTGTGGGTGGCCAACGTCTCTCCTGCCAGTTGCCAGTTCTCCATAGAGGACGTCTTTGGGGATTCTGCCATCCTCCATACGGTGAATGTGGCCTAGCCAGCGGAGCCTGCGCTGCCTGAGTAGAGTGAACATGGAGGGAAGGCCGGCACGGGACAGAACTTCTGTGTTGGGCACTTTGTCCTGGCAGGATATGTCCAGGATGTGGCGAATGCAGCGCAAGTGGAAGGAGTTCAGTCTCTTTTCCTGCCGGGCGTATGTTGTCCACGTCTCACTCCCATAGAGCAGTGTGCTGATGATGCAGGCGTTGTACACTGCCATCTTTGTCTTGACAGAGAGTTTGGGATTCTCCCACACTCGTGTGGTGAGGCGAGCGAGCGTGAAGGATGATTTTCCAATCCTCTTGTCGATCTCTGTATCAAGGGAGAGGTTGTTGCTGATCGTGGACCCCAGGTACGTGAAATGATTCACGACCTCCAGCTCGTAGTCGTCGATGGTGATGGTTGGTGGTGCTTCCGTGCCTTGCGCCAAGACGTTAGTCTTCTTCAGGCTGATGGTAAGCCCGAAGTCCTTGCATGCCTGGGAGAAGCAGTCCATCAGGGTCTGAAGCTTCTGCTGTGTGTGGGTTGCAACTGCAGCGTCGTCTGCGAACAGCATGTCTCTGATTAGAGCCTCGCGTACTTTGGTTCTGGCTTTCAGGCGGGCGAGGTCAAAAAGCCTGCCGTCAGATCGTATGTGCAGGTAGATTCCCTCTGTTGCTGTGCTGAAGGCATGCCTCAGGAGCATAGCAAAGAAAATCCCAAAGAGGATTGGCGCAAGTACACAGCCCTGTTTCACTCCACTGCGTATGTTGAATGGCTCTGAGACGTTGCCGTCATGCTGCACTATCCCCTGCATGTTGGTGTGAAACGATTCGATGAGGCTTTGCAACTTTGGTGGGCATCCTATCTTTGGCAGGATCTTGAAAAGGCCCTCTCTGCTGACCAGATCGAACGCTTTGGTGAGGTTGATGAAGGCGACGTACAGGGGCATGTTCTGTTCTCTGCATTTCTCCTGGAGTTGGCGGATGGAGAATATCATGTCTACCGTCGATCGCTCAGCGCGGAAGCCACACTGAGACTCGGGGTAGACATGTTCGGCAAGCTTCTGTAGACGAACGAGAACAACTCATGCGTAGACTTTGCCAACAACACTGAGGAGGGAGATGTAGTTGTTGCAGTCGCTTCTCTCCCCTTTGTTTTTGTAGAGGGTGATGATCTTGGCATCCCTCATGTCCTGTGGTATGGCAACTTCCTTCCAGCACTGGCAGAGGACGTCATGCAATGGCAGCAGTAGGGCGGTCTTGCAGTGCTTGATCAGGTCGGGGGGTATGCCGTCGTTGCTGGGTGCCTTGCCAGCAGCCAAGCTATCAGTGGCCTTGCTGAGTTCATCAATGGTTGGCTCAGCGTCAAGTTCGTCCATGGATGGCAGGCAGTCGATGGCATCAAGGGCTGACGGTGTCACGGTGTTCTGTCTGGAGTAGAGGTCGGAGTAGTGTTCCACCCATCTCTCCATCTGCTTGTTCTTTTCTGTGATCATCTCCCCAGTGGAGGATTTGAGGGGGGCCGTCTTGCTCTGAGCCGGACCAAGTGCTTTCTTGATGCCATCGTGCATACCGTGGATGTTCCCTGTTATGGCAGCAGTTTGAATGTCTTGGCTGAGCTGAGTCCAGTACTTGTTGGCACAGCGCCGAGCAGTCTGCTGAACTTTGCTTCTCGCAGCCCTGAGAATCTGGAGATTCTTCTCGTTTGGGTGCTTCTTGTACTCAGCAAGTGCTGAGCGCTTGGCTTCAATGACGGGGGTCATCTCGGTCAACTTGGCATCAGACCAGTCCTGTGACTTCGAGGTCTTCCTCCCAAAGGTAGCCAAGGCTGTGCGGTGGATGGTGTTTCGCAGCTCTTCCCACTTCTGCTTTGCAGATTCTCCTTCTTGTGGTACACCAAGTTCCTTCTCAAAGGTGGAAGCAAACTGCTAAACAAGTTCTGGTTGGGCCATCTTGCTGGTGTCAATCCGTGCCTTTCCAGGCTGTCTAGCATGATGGAATTTCTTCAGCTGCAGCTTGACCTTGCAACACACCAGTGAATGGTCTGTGTCGCAATCTGCACTCTGGAACGAACGGGTGATTAGCACGTTCTTCAGTGAGGTGCGCCTGGTCAGGATCAAGTCCAGCTGGTGCCAGTGCTTTGAGCGTGGATGTCGCCAGGAAACCTTGTGTTGGGGCTTGGTCTTGAAGAACGAGTTTGTGATGCACAGATCGTGATATGTGCAGAACTCGAGCAGCCGCTGTCCGTTGTCGTTCATTCTGCCCACGCCAAATGGTCCAAGACAGGATGGCCAGGAGTCGTGGTCAGCACCCACTCTGGCGTTGAAGTCTCCAAGGAGAATGAGTTGTTCAGAGTTGGGGATGATCCTGACAGTTGTTGCGAGATTCTCGTAGAACTCGTCTTTTGCCTCTGGTGTGGCTGTCAGTGTTGGGGCATACACACTGACGAGGGTGACTGGGCCTTCAGTGGTATTGAGGCGGAGGGTGAGGAGTTGTGCAGAGCCATTGCTGCCCAGTTCCACCATCTTTAGCAAGGTGTTCTTCACTGCGAAGCCCACTCCGTGTTCCCTGTGTTCGTCACTGCCCTTTCCCTGCCAGTAGAACGTGTAGTCCTTCTCTTTCAGTGTGCCTGCGTCAGCCAACCGTGTTTCCTGGAGAGTGGCGATATCCACTCCCAGTCTCTTCAGCTCATTATTGATGATGGCAGTCTTCCTGGTGTCGTTGATGTCCTTGAGGTTAGCAGCGAGTCCTGTCATCATAGTGCGGACGTTCCAAGTTCCCAGTTTTAGAGTTGGTCTCTTTTGTTTTTTTTGTCTTGCCTGGTGCGAAGGTTCTAAGCCTGCTGCTCGGACTTCTCCTCATCCCCATGCACCCAATGAGGAAAGCAAGCTATGGCGGGACAACACCTTATTGGCTGGGGGCTGCCCAGCTTGAGGCGGGCGGTAGCTGTCCAGTGAGATCCGATGATCCCTCCCACCGTCGGGAACAACCCCTGGCGCCGCGCTCTACGCCAATTGAGCAGTGGCTTATAACCGGTAACTGTCATTCCCCGTGTTTTGTCTACGCCAAAGGCGAAGCTGGAGTGTCCTCTCCAGTGATCCGGTGTTCTACCTTCCAGCATTGGGCATTGGTAGGATTCAAGCCTGGGCAGGAAGATATGGAGGACAAGATGTTGCCCATGCAGCATGTCCCCCCTCTCCACGTCACTGATGAATCCAAAGGAACAGCAGGGCTGCTACAGTTTGGCACCAGCGCCATCGCAGGAGCTGCCAGAATGATGTTGAGCACAACAGAGAACTGCCTTAGGGACTCCGACTCCGGATTTTTCCTCAGGGTTGACTCCCAAAGCCTTTCCCGTGACCGGGTGTACCACAAGGCAGCGGAGGTTTGAAATCAGGGTTTACCTTCCCCTAGATGGGCTACCTTCCCAGGTTGACGAGCCACCATCTACCTGAAGCATCTGGTTTTAAGGCGCCAGAGATCCACCCTCGCCCCTTCTCCTATTAGTAAAAGCAGTTCCGCCGGGCTTAGAGACTAAACCACACGGGCAGGCTAGGAGTTGGACTTAGTTGTCAGAGGCTTTTCGAGACGCACGCCATAAGGAGCATTTTATGAGCACTGGGAGCATAACCCCAGTGCCGCTCCTGGCTATGACAACCTTGGAACCTTGGAGCTATTAAGAGATGCATTAAACATCACATCCATTTTATATACATTAAATGTTTAAATGTATAGTATTTTTGTGTTTTATGATCTGTCATGCGGTGGCTCTCGCGAGCCACCATAAGACGCCACACCGTCACCAGAGAGTTGTGCAAGAGTTTTTATTTAACGGTGAAGTAATAATGGTACAAGCTGCTGAGGCAATGACACACACAAGTCTACACACCAGGAGGCGTAAGGCTAACAGTTCACTTACAGGTCCACAGGAGGCGACGGTCATACCACAGACAGGCAAGGTAGAAACAGTCCAAAGCATACGTAGCTCTGACGGTAAGAGACGGACACTGCTGCAAGGATGCGGCCGCCAGCGTTGGTTTAAGAAGTCCGTCGCTAGCGACCGCAAATGCAGAACAGCTGTTCAGGACTTGACAGCTGAGCGGAAGCCTCCACAAGCGCTGTCACAATAAGAGCTCAGGGAGCCAGGATAACAGCGCCACTGTCAAGCCCTGACAGGAATAGCCCGAGCACAAATAACATAGTGCTCGGGTCACAACAGTAGCCCTCCCTCAAAAGGCAAGCTCCGAACTTCTTGTAACACCCAGCCCCCCCTCCCCCCAACCACAGGGCGAGTGAATGGAGGAACAGGCAAGGAGGGAGCCAAACAAAACCCAACAAGGCCCCAGACAAAAAGGAAAAAGAAGAACACATCCCCTGACATATCCATCAAATTCCCCCAGAACAATGAAGAAGAAAAAAAAAGGCAAGAATTACAATACAAGGGGTACAAACCATACAGAGCATAATTACCTGACACCAAAAGCTTTCCCACAGTGACCACGGACAACCTGTCTAACTCCAGAGTACATAACCCCACGTGGTTTAGAACTCAGAGTAAAGATCTTTTCACACTGTTCACACACAAACTTTGAAATGACACAATTACACTCCCAAATCACCCAAATACATGAAACCCAGCCACAATTAAACCCAAAAACAACGGCCTCAAACACTACGGTATCTATGAAAAAAACAAGAAATACATGCTATAGCCCCTCAAGTAGAAGAGGGGAGGAAAACAAAAGCATGCTGCAAACATACACAAGGCAATCTCAATTGTTCCAAATAACCTTACACCGTATGGTCCCAAACAGAAGATGATCGGCGGAGATCAAACGCCCCAGGCAGAGCTCCGATGACCTCCCTGCATCCGATGGCCCACGGATAGTCACAAAAAACAGTACATGGTCAGGTGGCCTGCCCCAGTCCCAGGCCCCAAGAGACAAGTCCTCCGGTGGCCGTACCAGGCCACCCAGTAGCAAACACAGTTTATCGGTTGACCGGCCCAAGGCGCCAAACCAGCGGAGCAGTTCCTCGGGTGGCCGACCCGCATCCCTCAGCCACCAGAACCGTGGAGGAATAGCGTGCGGCGGCCTGCCAGACGGAAAAACTACATGAGAGCACCAGCCTGCAAGACAAAAACCTCCAATGGCCCCCAGCGCTATCGACCCCAGCTGGTGACTCCTGAGAGGGGAATAATCAAGACAATGGGTCCACATCACATCAGGCGGCGAAGGGTCTGCGGCTCCTCCACAGATCTCAGTCCAGACCAATGTGATCGTCGCAGCTCCGCCTGTATCGGATCCCGATTGGATCACAGCTGCACCCGCGTCGGACCCCGATTGGATCACAGCAGCGCCAACGTCGGACCCCCACTGGACCTCGCCGGACCCCGATTGGGTCACAGCCGCACATGCGTCAGACCCCGATTGGACCTCGTCTGACCCTGATTGGGTCGCAGCTGCACCTGCGTTGGACCCCCACTGAACCTCGTCGGACCCCGATTGGGTCACAGCCGCACCTGCGTCGGACCCCAATTGGACCTCGTCAGACCCCGATTGGGTCGCAGCTGCACCTGCGTTGGACCCCCACTGGACCTCGTTGGACCCCGATTGGGTCACAGCCGCACCTGCATCGGACCCCAATTGGACCTCGTTGGACCCCGATTGGGTCACAGCTGCACCTGCGTTAGACCCCCGCTGGATCTCGTCAGGCCCTGATTGGGTCACCGCTGCACCTGCATCGGACCCCGATTGGATCACAGCAGCACCTGCGTTGGACCCCCACTGGGTCTGGACGGATCCCGACTGGGTCGGTACTGCACCAGCGACGACCTCCATCCCCGAACTTGGGACCTCCAGCCCCGTGACCTCGACAGACTCCAAACCAGTTATGCTGTGGAGAGGCTCAGAGGACAGGAGAGGACCGGGATCAGTATCACCAGCAGCGCCAGAGCCCAGCGAGACGAGCTTGGGTGCAGCAGACGACTGCCCCTCGCTCGTCTCCCCGCGAGGCAGGCAAAAATGCTCTAACACACCACAAAGAAAAACAAAGAAGAGCACTTGCCTGCACTCGGGCTCTGGAGCCGTCCAGGACATCGTCGATCCAGGTTCAGGTAGAAGCTCGTCGTCGGGCTCCCACTCAGCTGCGTCGGGTTCCACAGCCGGCCTGATGGTCTCTGCAGCTGGGTCCTCTCACGCTGATGTCCACACCGATAACCCGCACGGCGTGGTGGCAGGGGACCCTTGACCCGCTGGCTCGGGCTGCTCCTCTGTGAAGACCTGGGGACGCTCGCCAGCTGTAGAGGACATTGCTCCTTCCCTCGCTCGCTGGGTAGTAGGAAAGGACCCATGGACGGAGCTCGCCAGCGCAAGACTCTGATCACACACAGCAGCTGGAGAGAGCGTCGAGGTCGAGGGAGCGGCAGCCGAAGCGGGCCGGGCACAACGTGCTGACCGTACAGCAGGGGGTGGTGGCCCGAGAAAAGGGGCTGCAGGAATTCCCTCCTGATGTGATGCCGAAGAGACAGCTGACTGGTTGACTAGGTCATTCCAGCGGCCCAGAGCTGGATCCGGAACAGGAGCTTGCTGAAGATGTGCTCGGCCGCGGCGACGACGTCTACGCCGGCCCCCAGATGGTGCGAACTCCAGGAATGGATCGAGGACAGGATCGGAATCCCAAGGCAAAGAGCAGGAGCGCCTCCTCCTCTGCTTCTTGTCATCCTCCTCCTCCAGCATAAGGAATATCTGGCGTTGTGCGGCGATATAACCCTCCTCGCATCGACTTCCGGGTGGTAGGCGTAGCGAGGAGAGAGATGACGAAGAGCGTCCTCAACGGAGTCCAGGTACCAGTGTAAGCTGTGATCGTAATCCAGGAGGGAAGCGGAGATGAGCATCTCATCCACAAATTCAAGGACGCCTGTCAGCTCGTGGCTTGGACTCCGAGCACGGCCCCTCCGCGATGGCATTCCTCACACACACACCGTACCCAGACAGGGAAAGCGAATGTCCAAAAAACACCAACTCACTGGTGAAAAGCGTCTTGGGTTGGCATCACCGTAAACGCCGTTTTTTGGCAGCAGTGTACTGTCATGCGGTGGCTCTCGCGAGCCACCATAAGACACCACACCGTCACCAGAGAGTTGTGCAAGAGTTTTTATTTAACGGTGAAGTAATAATGGTACAAGCTGCTGAGGCAATGACACACACAAGTCTACACACCAGGAGGCGTAAGGCTAACAGCTCACTTACAGGTCCACAGGAGGCGACGGTCATACCACAGACAGGCAAGGTAGAAACAGTCCAAAGCATACGTAGCTCCGACGGTAAGAGACGGACACTGCTGCAAGGATGCGGCCGCCAGCGTTGGTTAAAGAAGTCCGTCGCTAACAACCGCAAATGCAGAACAGCTGTTCAGGACTTGACAGCTGAGCGGAAGCCTCCCCGAGCGCTGTCACAATAAGAGCTCAGGGAGCCAGGATAACAGCACCGCTGTCAAGCCCTGACAGGAATAGCCCGAGCACAAATAACATAGTGCTCGGGTCACAACATGATCTGCTTATTTACTGTAATAAATTAAACTTTGAATTATTAAAGCAGATAAGGTTTTTCTTTTCATCCATGTTGTTCTCGTACATACAGTGGTTCGCAACATTTGTGCACCTCTTGAAAAAATATTTTTAATAGAAAAGATGTCAACTCTCACGTGTTTTCAGCCGCAGCTGCACGTCAACTAAAGTCCCACCAGCTACTTCCACCAGTTTTCCCACAGGTGACTGTTGTGAAGTGACAGTGTACTACAAACACAGTTAAACCAAAAACTAACTGTGTTAAGGTGTGTTCAGACCAAACACAAACAGGTGAATTTTTTTCATGGGCGATTGCATTATAACTCATGTAAACACGCGAGTAGACATAAATTTGAGCTGCAGACAGGCGGAGTTGTCTTATAACTTTTGCAACTGTGTTCAACCTGCTGTGGAAATTCCCACAACACCGTCATGTTTAGGTTTACATTATCTGACCGGGTCTCACCTGAAAAAATTGCCCTTGCCTCCAAAATTTCTCCTGGATGATGGGTTGTTTACACTGCTAGCCTGCTAGCCTTGTTAGCACTTCCATGGCAGGAGTCCATGGATAAAAAACTCTGATTCAGCTGCAGAGCTCCTGGTCCTTCAGTCTTCAGGTGAGTTTCAGTCTCATTTTCAAACTACTTTACTCTCCAATGTTGATACTTTTATTCCAGTGGCGGCAGAATCTCAAGGTCATTACATGCTAGTGCTATCCCTCGGAAGTGAATACACGAGATCCACGTGTGTTCGCCTCTTTCCATTGACTTTGTATGCATTAGCGCCGCCAGTTCAAGTTTGGTCTGAAGGCACCTTTACACATGTACAAGTACATTTTCAATCCAGTGATTTAGAAACAGAGTCAGAGCTTCCTAAAGCCTCATTCAGATCCTTAGAGTCCCACATACTTATTCTGTGGATTTAATCTGGGGCCAGCCAGCAGTGATGAGCAGCGGTGGAGAAGAAAAGTCTTCTGAAAGTAGAAACGGAATCCAAAAACTTCTTCGCATCAGTGGAGTTGTTATATTTTTTTTACATTTGTTGGTGACTGGGTAAAGACTTTTTAACAGTTTTACACAAATTCTTGTTGTTTTCTGTAGCGGACAGATGGGTACAAATACACCACATTCCAACTTATTATGCAAATATGATTTTAGTGTCATAAACATTATTTTTTTTTGTTTTTCAATTAGCCTCATGGATGGTATTGTTTCTCATGGCACTTTGGATCATTCATATCAATCTCAGACACCTTGTCATAATTAGTTTGCTGGGTGAGCCCAATTAAAGGAAAACTACTTAAGAAGGATGTTCCACATTATTAAGCATGCCACACATTTCAAGCAATATGGGAAAGAAAAAGGATCTCTCTGCTGCTGAAAAGTGTAAAATAGATAGATAGATAGATAGATAGATAGATAGATAGATAGATAGATAGATAGATAGATAGATAGATACTTTATTTCGAACAAAAAAGTATAACAAAAACAAAACAAATGACAAATGCAATAAAGTAACAGTATACAGTGTTCGAAAGGGAGAAGGAAGAAGTGAACACTTATTAATTCCATCTCCTCTTTTCCATAAATACACCCATGTGAATTATATACAAATTACCACATTTAAGACTCCAAGTAAACAATTAACTGTATTTTGTACATATCAACATTAACACCCATCCATCCTAACATACATTGATGTCCATACATCAAAACCAGCCTCAAACAACACAGATATACGTACACAGTGCTGTCCCACCCACCATTCCATAGTGTCCCATAGTGTCCCAGAGTGAGCATAGAGAATCGTACATATAAATACTACCCTTCTAACATATATTCTTTCAGCAAATAATGTTTATACCTCTTTTTGAATTGATTTCTGTTTGTACATAGTTTCAGTTCCGGCTCCAGACTGTTCCACAAATCCACCCCACAGACAGATATGCACAGACTTTTCTTGGTTGTTCGTATCTTGGGTTTTGTAAAGTTTAAGTCTCCTCTCAAATTATGATCATTGTCTCTTTTTTAAATATTTTTTGTATATTAGTTGGGAGTTGATTATTAATTGCCCTGTACATGACTTGTACTGTCTTAAATTTAACTAAATCGATGAACTTTATGACATGACTTTAAAAACAACGAATTGGTATGGTCTCTATATCCTACATTATTTATTATCCTTATAGCTCTTTTTTGTAATGTGCATATTGACTATAGGTTGGTCTTGTAGGTGTTTCCCCAGACTTCTACACAGTAGTTAAGATAAGGTAGAAACAGTGAATTGTACAATAAGACCAATGATTTATAGTCCAAGATGTGTCTTGTCTTCCCCAGTATGCCTATACATTTTGCTAATTTAGCCCAGATGTGACTGATGTGAGGTTTCCAGCAGATTTTATTGTCTAGCGTCACCCCCAGAAACTTATTTTCCTGTACTGTTTCTATTCTGGTATTGTGGCAGATGGTAAAAAGGAACCCAGGTGTGGAGGTGCAGAATAAGTGCAGGCACGGCGAACTGAAGTTTAAAAGGGTGTTTTATTCATCCACCATCACGAGACTCACTCCAGCGCCGTGGGAGCGCGCTGGAGCGAGCCATGTCTCTAGTCAGCAAACAGGCAATGCGTGTAGTAAGAGCAGTAGTAAGAGAGAGAGCAAGCAATATTCAGTTCACTTATATACTCAGCTAGACAATGCATGCATGGCACATTAGCATCACAGTACAGCAGGAATGCATGGGACATTTACATGAGAGTCACACATATCAATAGCAGGATTACTGGCGCCGGAATTCCTCTCTGCTCTGGAGCTGTAGAACAAAAGAGGTTGCAAGGCACATCTACATATTGATATCAGTCCATACATCTCACTGTTCTGCTAATTGCTCCAGCTGAGCGCTTTGCTTGTCCCGAAGGCTGTGGGGATCACCCACAGTATCATCTATCGTTACCATTATTTCATGATTTATTTTATAATTTCCAAACCACATAATCTTTGGTTTTTTTTCAGATTTAGAGATAATTTATTTTTGTTGAATCACTGCGTTAACTTTTTCATTTCAGTTGTGACTACCTCTAAAACCTGCTGCAAATTCTCACAAGTGCAAAGGATATTTGTGTCATCCGCAAACAAAATAAATTTCAGAATTTTTGATACTTGGCATATGTCATTTATATACAAAATAAAGAGTTTGGGTCCCAAAACTGACCCCTGGGGCACACCACAAGTGATGTCCATGAAGGGTGATTTGTGCTCACCAATCTGTACAAATTGTTGTCTGTTACTTAAATAACTTTCCACCCAACTCAGTCCGACCCCTCTTATCCCATACCTTTCCAGTTTCCTTAGTAGTATTCTGTGGTCAATGGTGTCAAAAGCTTTCTTTAAATCTATAAATACTCCTACAGCAAACTTTTTTTTATCTATACAACTAGTAATTTCTTCTATAAGTTCGATCAGTGCCAAAGATGTAGATTTATCTGCTCTAAAACCATACTGGCTGTCTGTAAGGAGGTTGTGTTTTCCAATGAAATCATCCAGTCTCTTAAAGATTTTTTTCAAGTATTTTGGAGAATTGTGAGAGTAAAGAGACTGGCCTGTAATTTGTGAAACTATGACTGTCTCCTGTTTTGTATAGAGGTATTACTTTTGCTATTTTCATTTTGTTTGGAAATTTACCAGTTTGAAATGACAGGTTACAGATGTGGGTGAGTGGCTTAACAATTCCTTCAGTTACTTTTTTCACTATTGTCATGTCAATTTCATTCCAGTCCGTTGATTTTTTGTTCTTAAATTTACTCACAGTGTGGCGGCATGAAATAATAAGCGGCAAACTGAGAATTTTTGAGGGATTTTATTAATCATACTGCCATCACAGAACTCACCCCAACACCGTGCAGGCGCACCAGAGCGAGCTCTCAGGTTCTCATGAGGAGACACAGAATGCGTGTCGTCAGAAGCAGTGGTCAGAGAGAGAAGAAGAGTTACAGAGCATATGTAGTTTAAATACCACACTACAGACAATACATGAAAGGCATGGGACATTTACATCACAGTCAGAGCAGCAAGCATGAACATTTGCATTAGAGAGGGTTAGTATTAATGAAAGCGCTTTGAGTGGTCTTTGTGACTAGAAAAGCGCTATATAAGTGCAGGTTAGTTAGTTAGTTAGTTAGAGTCATACATATCGACAGCAAGACTGGCAGGAAGGAGCTAGACAAAGAGCGGCTGCCTATTGATATCAATACACACATCTCATTGTTCTGCTAATTGCCCCAGCTGAGCACTCTGCTTGTCCCAGTCTGTTGTGGGGGTCACCCACAGTACTCCCCCCCAGAGGGCTCAGCGGGGAGCTGAGGCCTCGATAGTCCGGCTTTGGGAGCAAGCTGCTGGGAAAGCTCGCTGCAGGCGGCGGTGGAGGGAGGGGGGGTGGGGGTCGCAAGTGCCGGCCCGGGACGGCGAATTTGTCTGGGCCGCGCAAAAATTGCCTGTGGATCCGCGATGTTGAGGGGCTGTCCTGTTGAACGTGTGGAGGTCCACAGCAGCTGTAAGAAGAAAAATTAGTCTCTGACTCCTCTCGCAGCCATGAAGAAAAAAAAGGAGCTACAGCAGTGTGGGACTTGGCGTGTTGACTTGGCGTGTTGACTTTAGGTGCGCGCGCAGTCCTAAAGTTCTCGGGGACAGCTGACGGCTGAATTCCCTTGTGTGCCGTGGCTGAGACCATTACAAAATCCTGTGAGCGAGCTGTGTGCGTGTTTCAGGTGTGTGAGCAGCCCTGAAGGTTCTGTGTGCAGCGACGAAGGACGATGGCGGTCTGTGTGGAGCCAGTATTGTCCCGTGCGTGGTGCGCTGTTCTCATAACCCCCCGGTGTGCGTGCGGGGTTTGGTGCATGGCAGGTCCGCAGTAGAGGCGAGTCAGGGTCAGGGAGCTTGCTGGAGATCAGCGTCGTCGGCGCCGATGTTCATCCCTGTTGAAGCTGTTGCGTCGTTCGCTCGTGCTGGGTCATGGTGCGTTGGAGTGATGAGAGGGAGGAGACGATCTTTGTCCGTCGGGCTCGTGCAGATGTGTTGGAGCGGTGAGAGGGAGGAGGAGGGGTGAGAGGGAGAAAACGTTCTGTGTCCCTCGGCCGGTCCAGAGTGGATGTCCCGATATCAGGCGAGGGTCGCACCATGATGCTTTCTGCAGCCTTCACGGTCGTGGGTGATCTCCGAGGGAGTTCGCCTGGTGGTGGCTCTGCGTCGAGGTCTCCCTGTAGCAGAAGGGAGGGCAGACCATTTGCGTCAGGCTGCTGCGTTCGCTTGTCGTTGGAGAGTCACCGCCAGGGGCTGCCAGTGTGTTCTTATCTGGGTCGGGTCACCAGTGTGGCTGTCCAGACCAGAAGGTTGCATTGCACAAAGCGTGTGCTTTTGTTTGGGATCACCAATGTGGCGGCATGAATTAATAGGCAGCGAACTGAGAGTTTTTGAGGGATTTTATTAATCATACCGCCATCACAGAACTCACCCCAGCGCCATGCAGGCGCGCCAGAGCGATCTCTCAGGCTCTCGTAAGCAGCAGTGGTCAGAGAGAGAGGAAGAATTACAGAGCATATGCAGTTTAAATACCACACTACAGACAATACATGAAAGGCATGGGACATTTGCATCACAGTCAGAGCAGGAAGCATGAACATTTGCATTAGAGTCATACATATCAACAGCAAGACTGGCAGGAAGGAGCTAGACAAAGAGCGGCTGCCTATTGATATCAATACACACATCTCATTGTTCTGCTAATTGCCCCAGCTGAGCGCTCTGCTTGTCCCAGTCTGTTGTGGGGGTCACCCACAACGGTCTCGATTATTTCCTTTTCAATAACTGCACCCAAAAAGATTGTGTTTGGATTTCTAAACACAATGTTTAGACAATGTTGTTGTTTGTTTCTGTTGCCACTATTGATTTTGCTAATTCAGGACCAATGTTTACAAAAAATTTATTGAAACCACTGACCACATCCTCCATATTATTTATCAAATTGCCATTTTCAATAAAATATTCTGGATAATTAGCATTCTTAGGTCAATTACTAATAATCCCATTGAGTACTTGCCATATTCCTCAAGTTATTTTTATTATCCTCTAATATTCTATTGTAATATTCTTTCTTACAGGTCCTCATTATATTAGTAAGCTTGTTTTTATATCTTTTATATTTGATCTCAGCCTCCTTTGTTCTGCACTTAATGAATTGTTTATATAATGTATTCTTCTTTTTACATGCATTTATTAACCCCTTGGTGACCCAACAAATATTTTTCTTTTGTTGTCTGTCACTGTATTGTTTTATAGGACAGTTTTTATTGTACAATGATTGAAATATTTGTAAAAAATTATCATATGCTTTATTTATATCATTTTCATCATAAACTATCTTCCAATCTTGTATTAATAATTCCTTTGTTAGTAAATACATAGATTCTTCAGTTCTTATTCTTTTTTTTCCACGATATTTTTTATTGAACCTTTTTTTTTTTACACACATGGCACAGACAGTCAAACACTAACACTAAAGTAATTTAAAAATTAAAAAAAGAAAGAAACAAAAAACACTAACAACAACAACAAAAAAAAATTACTAAAAACAACAACCATTAACAAAAGCAAATCAACAACAATGCTCCTCTGTTTAGTCTAGGTAATCTATTACATAAGTATACATAATATACATTCACCAGTTTGGAATTTGCAAGGTCCACACATATCATTCACCTTCTTCTTCAGAAGTTATGTTTAATTTCTTTCCATAATCAATGAAAGGTCTCTATATATTCTCAAACACATTTTCCTTTGATTTCAGTATGTATGTTATTTTTTCTAATGGAAGGTTTGTTAACATCTGTCTTAACCACTGAGTCACATCTGGTCTATGAGTCTTTTTCCACAGTAGTGCAATACATTTTTTGGCATTAAGCAAACCGAGGTCTATGAATGCTCTTTCACTCTTATTAAAGTTATGTTTTTCTGGATACAGACCCAACAAAAACAGTTTAGGGTTCAATGTGAATTGTTTTGAAATTATTTTTTCAATTGTTACCCTCACCTCTTCCCAAAACATTCTGATTTTTCTACATTCCCATAAACAGTGAAATAGGGTTCCTTTACTTTCCATACATTTTGTGCATGTATCTGGTATGTTTTTGTTATATCTATTTAACTCCACTGGTGTAACATACATCCGCATTAACCATTTAAAATGTATCAGTTTAAGACGTACATTTATTGATTTGGTTTGAGCTTCTGCACAAGCCATTTCCCGTTCCTCTGAAATTTCAATTTGCAGGTCTTCTTTCCAATAATTCAGTCTTTTCTGTGAGTTTTCACTTGAGAATAGTGTCAATGAGTTATAAAACTCTGAAATAATACCCTTTCTCTTACTATCTTGAGTCAAATTTTTTTCCAAGGATGAATAAGTAGGTCAAGTGAGAGCATTATTTTGATTTGATCGAATAAAGTTTCTAAGCTGAAGATATTTAAAAAAAAATGTGTTCTATTAAGATTGAATTTAATCCTCAGTTCTTCAAAGGACATTATATTATCTTAACGTGACAGATATAAATCTTGAATCTTTTGAATCCCTTTTAAATTCCATACTTTAAATACAGCATCCGCTCTCCCTGGTGTAAAATATTGATTACCCCATATTGGGCTAAATTGTGATAGTGAGTGTGGTTCTTTTAAATATTTTTTAGTTTCACACCATATTTTGATCATGTGCTTTACAATTGGATTTTTAACTTGTTTCTGTAATTTTTTAGCCGAGTCTGAATATATGAATATGGGAAGAGGTAAAGGTAAATTGTATGATTCCATTTCAGTCCAGTGAGGAGGATCATTTGATGAAAAATAATATGTCATAGACTTCAGTTGTGCTGACCAGTAATACAACACAAAGTTTGGACATTTCAGACCGCCACGATCAAATGGTAAATATAGTAAGGACAAACGTAATGTAGCCTTCCAATTGTTCCATATAAATTCCACTAACTTTTCTTTAATTCTTGAGAATAGATCTGAAGGTGGTGGTAAAGGAATGTTTTGAAATAAATAAAGTATTTTTGGTAAGATATTACTTTTAAGTATATTAATTCTCCCGATCGTTGACATTGGTAGTGACATCCACCTCTGAAGTAACTCATTAATATCTGTCATTAAGGCTTCATAGTTGGCACTGGCGACTGATTCTAGCTTAGGCAAAATTTGAATTCCTAAATATTTAAACTGATTTACAACATTGAATTGATTTACCTCAGGAGCTGGGTGATTTCTCTGGGTCTCATTTAGCATTAATATTGAAGATTTTGTTTTATTTATTTTATATCCTGATATTTCCCCAAAGTTCTTTATTAAATTTAACAAGGTCGGATTTGATTTTTTAAAATTCTACATAAACAAAATTATGTCATCAGCATACAGGGAGATTTTATGTTCTGATCCTACTTTAATTCCATATATTTGTGGATGTAAACGTACTGCCATCGCTAAAGGTTCAATTGCCATAGTAAACAGTAAAGGTGAAAGTGGGCAGCCTTGTCTACATCCTCTGTTGATTTTTATTGATTTTGAGATATTGCTGTTTGTTAGGATTTCTGCTGTAGCATTATTGTATATTATCTGGACCCATTTTATGAAATTATTTCCAAGTTCAAACCTTTGTAGGACTTCAAAAAGATTGGGCGATTCGACCCTATCAAAGGCTTTTTCAGCATCCAATGATAGGAGAGCTGTATCCAGTGCTTCTTTATTGGAATAAATAATATTAAATAGTCTTCTTACATTATGGAAGCCTTGTCTTCCCATTATAAAGCCATTCTGATCTCGGTTAATAACATTTGGTAATATGTCTTGTAGTCGTTTTGCTAAAATTTTACAGATTATCTTAAGATCAGCATTTAATAGGCTTATTGGTCTCATGTTTTCACATTTATTAGGGGGTTTACCTGGTTTTGGCAACGGTATAATTAAGGCATTATTCATGTATGGTGGTAAATTACCATTTTGAAATGCTTCTAAAACCATTTCCAAAAGTGGTTTTATTAATTTATTCTTAATTTTTTTATAGAGGTCAACTGGAAGACCATCTGGTCCTGCACTTTTTCCTGATTTCATATTATTAATGGCTTGCCCAACTTCTTCTTGACTAATTTTAGACTCCAGTATCTCCCTGTTTTCACTTGGAATGCACAGTATAGATAATCCTCCCAAAAACCCATTTAGTTTTGTTAAGACAGTTTCATTTTTTGTATCATATGGTTTTTCATAGTAATCTCTAAAGGCACTATTAATTTCTAAAGGATCTATAACTATCTGTCCATTACTTATAATACTGGTAATTGGTGTTTTAGATTCTAATTGTTTAATCTGCCATGCCAATAATTTTCCTGATTTTTCACCTTGTTAATAAAAAGTTTGCTTCAATCTTAGAAGACTCGAGGCAGCTCTATTCGCTGATTTTTTTTTTTTTTTAATCATATTCAGCTCTCAGAATCAGTAATTCGTTCTCTAACTGTGGGTTACTTTCTGCATACAACTTTTCTTGAAGAATTTTTATTTTACGTTCCAGTTGGACTCTCTCCTCTCGAGTCTTCTTAGATTTTGAACCTGTATAACTAATAATATGCCCCCTAATAAAAGCTTTGAAAGCCTCCCACTTTATACATGCCATTGTTTGTGTAGTATTAACATCAAAGAACTCATCTATCTGTTTTTCTATGTACTTAACAAACTCCTCATCCTGAAGCCATTTATGTTGAAAATGCCACCTAACTGGGTCCTTTGTCAATTTCTTATCTACATATATTAGACAGCAGGGTGCATGATCAGAGATCACAATGTTATCATAGAAGCAGTTTTGAATCTTGGACCTTAATTCTGTAGAGATCAAAAAGTAGTCAATACGTGAAAATGTCTTATAGGTATTAGAATAACAAGAATAGGCTTTGACTTGTGGTTTCATTTCTCTCCATATATCTAGCAATCTCAATTCTTTCATAAAATGATTAATGGTCATCCTGCATCCATTGTGCGTACAGTCCAGTCCTGTTGATCTGTCGATACTGGGATTCAATGTACAATTAAAATCCCCTGCTATTATATGTTGCCCTGTAAGTGATGATAAAGTAAGAAATAAATTGACAAAGAAGTTTTGATCATCAATACTGGGGCCGTATAAGTTCACCAGATTTATATTTTCTAATAACAAAGATCCTTGGATGATTAGATATCTTCCAAATTTGTCTCCAATTACATTTTTCACTTGAAATGGGACTGTTTTGTGTATGAGAGTCATAACTCCCCTAGCTCGGGATGAAAATGATGAAGTGAACACATTTCCTTGCCATCTTCTCCTAATTCTTTTTACATCCTCCTCTATTAGATGAGTTTCTTGTAAAAATACAATTTTTGAATCTATATCTTTTATTTTATTCATAACTTGTTTAAGTTTTTTTAGATTTTGTAGACCTCTGCAATTCCATGAAGTTAAATTAAGATTAACGCTTTGATCTATGATCAATAAGGAGTTTGAGATTACCTTGCAATATGAACATGCTCATACAGAGAAGCAAAAACATGGATGGTTGAACATTCATCCTACATACTACACAAAAACAAATTCCCTTTCCCCACATTCGTGGTAATCCCCCAAAATCAAAAAAAAATCCGTCTCCCGTTATAGCTAGTGACTGTTCCACACCTGCAAGGATCAGTCAAACCACTCTCTCTTTCTCCTCTCAATCACCCTGACTCTACTACTATTTTTAATGACATTAACTCTCTTCTGTAGCCTTTTCAACATAACTTCAAAGTTTTATAGCAACTTTGTACATCATAGCTTTTTTTTATGTAGGCTAACGGTTTATGCAAGCGTTTTCATAGGTCATTGAAAGCGGCCCTCAGAGCGTCGCTTACGGATACAAATTGGGTTGACAAATTACCATGGGTCTTATTGGGGTTGTGTTCTGCACCTAAGGAGGATTTGCAAGCCTCCCCGGCTGAATTAGTTTTTGCACAGCCTCTCCGTCTGCCCGGGGAATTTCTCCCCGATAATCCTGCCCCAAATTGCCCCCCCGCTCAGCTGTTGCAGAGCGGCACAGGATCAAACACGCTTCCTGGCCCGGTTCATCACAGTTTCCCACGCGTTTTTGTGCCGAAGGCTTTAAAAAATGCGGAGTTTGTTTTTGTGAGACATGATGCTTGTCGCCCCGACCCTTACGATGGGCCGTACAAGGTGCTGGAAACAGGAGAGAAGCATTTTTTGCTAGATTTGGGAGACAGAAAGGAATTGATTTGTATAAACAGACTCAAACCCGCTTTTGTTTTGGCGGATGAAGAGGTGCAGTTGGCGAGAGCCCCCCGTCGCGGTAGACCCCCTAGAAGGCATTCTACAGAACTCCCACAGAGAGTGACTGACAGTTCTAATCCACAGGAGGACGCTGCAGAAGCAGCAAAGCCGGCTTTCAGCAGATACGGCAGGAGACTGAGAGTTAAGCAACTGGTGGATTGATATGTAGTAATGTTATTATGTCATGTGTCTCTGGTTATGTTTTCCCATTTTAGACATTTGGGGGGGGGGTCATGTGGCACATATGTTGGTTACATATTATCCACAAAGGTATTGCTGTATGTTTATTGTGTGCTTCACGTCTCATGGAACAAAAGGGACTGAGACTCTGGGATTCAGCAGAAGAGTGTGAGATTCGGCCTTTGTTTCAGGGAGACGACCTGGGGAGATGTCCGGACCACCAAGAGACTAAAGAACAATGGTGTGAGATCAAAGGGGTTACTTTGTGATTGGGATTAAGTACCATGTGACTGTATGTTTGATTAAACACCATGTGACTGCTGTTTCATGTCCGGGGTACAAAAGCCCTGTTGTTAGATGAAACTTCCTCTTGACTTGCTTTGAGATTGTTGGAGATGTGATCTGTGAATAAAGCTGAATCTGAGGAATAAACTCAGCCTCATCCTTGAACACATTCTCCACACTTTTACAGCACTGTGGAGGAATTTTGGCCCACTCATCTTTGCAGAATTGTTGTAATTCAGCCACATTGGAGGGTTTTCGAGCATGAACTGCCTTTAAAAGGTCATGCCACAGCTTCTCAATTGATCAGGACTTTGACTAGGCCACTCCAAAGTCTTCATTTTGTTTTTCTTAAGTCATTCAGAGGTGGACTTGTTGGTGTGTTTAAGATCATTGACCTGCTGCAGAACCTAAGTGCACTTCAGCTTGAGGTCACGAACAGATGGCCGAACATTTACTTTCAGGATTTTATGGTAGACAGCACAATTCATGGTTCCATTTACCACAGCAAGTCCTGTAGGTCCTGAAGCAGCAAAACAGCCCCAGACCATCACACTACCACCACCATATTTTACTGTGGTATGATGTTCCTTTTCTGAACTGCTGTGTTACTTTTACGCCAGAAATAATGAGACACACGCCTTCCAAAAAGTTCAACTTTGTCTCATCAGTCCATAGAGTATTTCCCCAAAAGTCTTGAGGATCATCAAGATGTTTTCTGGCAAAACTGAGACGAGCCTTTATGTTCTTTTTGCTCAGCAGTGGTTTTTGTCTTGGAACTCTGCCATGTAGGCCATTTTTGCCCAGTCTCTTTCTTATGGTGGAGTCATAAACACTGACCTTAACTGAGGCAAGTGAGGCCTGCAGTTCTTTGAATGTTGCTGTGGGATCTTTTGTGACCTCTTGGGTGAGTTGTTGCTGTGCTCATGAGGTAATTTTGGTCAGCCAGCCACTCCTGGGAAGGTTTAAAGGTACAAAGCATACCGAACCATTGCGTGTTGCATGTTTTCACCATTTGTGGATAATGGCTCTCACTGTGGTTTGCTGGAGTCACAAATCTTTAGAAATGGCTTTATAACCTTTTCCAGACTGACAGATCTCAGTTACTTTGTTTCTCATTTGTTCCTGAATTTCTTTGGATCGCAGTATGATGTCTAGGTTTTGAGGATCTTTTAGTGTACTTCACTTTTTCAGGCAGGTCATATTTAAATGATTTCTTGATTGAGAACAGGTGTGGCAGTAATCAGGCCTGGATGTGGCTCGAGAAATTGAGCTCAACTTTCCACAGATGTGATAAACTGTCATGACTGATCGGATAATTCAGCCCATGCGCAAGGTGCAGCAACAGAAGGACAACCACACAATAGTGCACGTTTGAAAATGTTTATTAAATTACAAAACTCCGTACAGCTACAGAACATTCACTCGCCAGAGGAAGGAGCCTGTGAAGACTAAAGCTGTAGGGGGAGGAATGGAGTAAAGAATAATGGGCAAGCCAAATCACCACGTACGTGGGCTCTGAGGGAGCACCGGCAGGACTTCAGCGGGGAATAGACGAACCAGCAGGTGAGGGAATGAGCTGGTGGTGCCTGACCGGGTGGAGGTTACTGTAGGCAGGGATGGTGTGGCAGGAGAGCGTGCACAGTCCCAGAGACAGACCCGCACGATGGCAGCAACCTGAATTAGGGAATAAAGCACACAGGTTAATAATTTCTTTACCCGGTGTTTTAATGACTTGCTGTCTTTGAGGCAGTTTACCCAGATGAGCCAGCATTGAATCACCAAAGGATGCTTCCTTAAGTACGCTGGCTGATGAGAGGGCGCAGGTGTGCCTTCTCCCTCAGGTGTTCTGATGAGCCAGGGATAGATGAACGGGAAGGAGGGGGCACGCTCTTGCTGTCTAAATGTTTCAGATCATCAAACAAATTTAAATATTAGACAAAGATAACACAAGTAAACACAAAATGCAGTTTTTATATGAAGGTGTTTATTATTAAGGGCAAACCTACATGGCCCTGAATCAGAATCAGAATCAGAATCAGGTTTATTGCCATTGTTCATGTAGTACACAAACTAGGAATTTGTCTCGGTGCAATGCTGCAACATTAAACATGATAAGATAAAAGAAATAAACTATACATGCAATAAGTGTAGAATAAGAGTAAGTGATACTGGTCAGCAGTTAAAATATATTAGCGAGCAGCAGATACTGTGGAGAACTATATAGTGCAGTCGGTAATGCAGGAAGAAAACAGTGATGATTAACATGAGTCTGGTTGAGCTGCTGTACATAGTGCACGAGAGTCAATAAGTCACTTAGTGTTCAGCAGTCTGATGGCAGAGGGGAAGAAGCTGTTCATGTGACGGGAGGTTTTAGTCTGGATGGACCGAAGTCTTCTACCAGAGGGGAGGGGGGCAAACAGTACGTGACCAGGGTGTGAGGGATCGGCTATGATCCGGCCAGCACGCCTCCGAGTCCTGGAGATGTACAGATCCAGGAGAGATGGGAGCTTGCAGCCAATCACCTTCTCAGCAGTGCGCACGACGCGCTGCAGCCTTAGTCTGTCCCTGGCAGTGGCTCCTGCGTACCACACGGTTATGGAGGTGGTGAGGATGGACTCGATGATGGCTGTGTAGAACTGCACTAACATCTTGGTGGGTAGCTTGAGCTTCCTCAGCTGCCGCAGGAAGAACATCCTCTGCTGGGCTTTTTTGATGAGTGAGCTGATGGTCGGCTCCCATTTGAGGTCCCTGGTGATGGTAGTGCCTAGGAAGCGGAAGGAATCAGCAGTGGTGATGGGAGAGCCTGAGAGGGTGAGGGGGGGCAGAGGGGTAGTGACTTTCCTGAAGTCTACAATCATCTCCACTGTCTTCAGAGCGTTCAGCTGCAGGTTGTTATTGTTGCACCAGGACGCCAGCTGGGCCACCTCTCTCCTGTAGGCGGACTCGTCGCCGTTGGAGATGAGCCCAATGAGGGTGGTGTCGTCCGCAAACTTGATCAACTTGACAGACTGGTGGCTGGAGGTGCAGGAGTTGGTGTAAAGGGAGAAGAGTAGGGGGGAAAGTACACAGCCCTGGGGTGATCCGGTGCTGATGCTAGTAGAGTCTGAGACAGTCTTTCCCAGCCGCACATGCTGCCTCCGGTCCGTCAGGAAGTCGGTGATCCACCTGCAGAGGGAGTCAGGCACGTTGAGCAGGGACAGCTTGTCCCGGAGCAGAGCGGGGCGGATGGTGTTGAATGCGCAGCTGAAGTCCACAAACAGGATCCTGGCGTAGGTTCCTGGGGAGTCCAGGTGCTGCAGGATGGAGTGGAGGGCCAGGTTGACTGCGTCGTCTACAGACCTGTTGGCTCGGTAGGCAAACTGCAGCGGGTCCAGGAGAGGGGTGGTGATAGACTTGAGGTGGGGCAGGACCAGGCGCTCAAAGGACTTCATGACTACAGAGGTGAGCGCTACAGGTCTGTAGTCATTAAATCCAGTGATCCGTGGCTTCTTGGGGACAGGGATGATGGTGGAGGATTTGAGGCAGGACGGCACGTGGCATAACTTAAGGGAGGTGTTAAAAATGTCTGTGAAGACAGGAGCCAGCTGTTTCGCACAGTGTCTCAGGGTGGAGGGAGACACGCCGTCCGGGCCGGGGGCCTTGCGCGGGTTCAGTCTGGAGAACTGTTTGAGCACGTCCTGCTCACTGATGATAAGGGCAGGGGGGGAGGAGGGGGGGGTGCCTTTAATGAAGTAGGGATTGTGGAGGCTGTGGAGCTGGAGGGAGGGGGGGAGTTGGACACAGATGACGAGGTGTCAAAACGGGCATAGTGTTGGGACAGTCTTTGACAAAGGGCTTTGTCATCCTGACCTTTAGGAGCCCGAGGCCGATAGTTGGTGATCTGCCTCAGTCCTCTCCACACGGAAGCCGAATCATTAGCAGTGAACTGCTGCTGGAGTCTCTCTGAATACACAGATTTAGCCCTCTTCAGCTCTCTGTTAAACCGGTATTTAACCTCCCTGTAGCAGTCCCTGTCTCCACTTTTCAGCGCTGCTTCCTTCTCCTTCCTGATCTGTCTGAGCTTAGCTGTGAACCAGGGTTTGTCATTAGAGTAACTCACCCTGGTGCGTGATGGAAGAATGATCTCTTCACAGAAGTGGATATATGAGTTCACAGTGTCCGTGTACTCATCCAGATCATGCGTGGCTCCTTTAAACAAGCCCCAGTCAGATATTTCCATGCACGTTTCCAGCTTCTCCTCAGCATCACTGGTCCGTATCTTCGTAGTGCTCACGACAGGTTTAGTGAGCTTCAATCTCTGTCTGTATGTTGGAATGAGGTGAACCATCACGTGATCAGATAATCCCAGTGCAGCGCGAGGAACAGCGCGATATGCGTCTTTCACTGTGGTGTAACAATGATCCAGTGTGTTTAATCCTCTGGTGGGGCATTTAATAAACTGTTTGTAGCGGGGGAGATCGTGGCTCAGATTGCACTGATTAAAGTCGCCAGCCACAATAATCAGCGAGTCTGGGAAACTCCGCTCTGTGTGTTGAATGTGATCCGCGAGCACGCGCTGAGCTTCGCGCGTGTCCGCGTCGGGAGGGGCGTACACAGCGATCAGTATAAAAGAAGCAAACTCCCGCGGGGAATAAAAGGGCTTGCAGTTGATAACAAGAAATTCCAGGGCGGGAGAACAGTGTTTGGAAATTACCGTTACATCAGAGCACCAGCTGCAGTTGATGTAGAAGCAGACTCCGCCTCCTGTGGTCTTGCCGGAAAGCTCTGTGTCACGATCAGCACGGAAGAGCTGGAAGCCGTCGAGGCGCAGCGCGCTGTCCGGTATATTTTCCCGGAGCCAGGTCTCAGTAAAGCAGAGGACAGCTGAGGAGGCGAGGTCCCTAAAACGCATCAGCAGTCTCAGTTCATCTACCTTGTTAGAGAGAGAGTTGGTATTGGACAGAAATATGCCAGGCAGCGCCGTTCGCGAGCCTCTCCTGCGAAGCCGCACGAGAGCGCCCGCTCGTCTACCTCTCTTCCGCCGTCTCACTTTCCGAGCCAAGCAATGAACCAGATCGGCGGCAGGGGCTAAAAAAACTGGGAGGAGGTCCGTGGGGGTGAAAGTCCTGATATTTAGAAGTTCTTCACGGGTATAAGTGCAAGCAGACACACAATTGACAAACAAAAACAAACAAAGAGCGCAGCGAAGCACCATGTCGACCGCTGTGGGCGCCATCTTGGTGTTAGCGCCCTGTGTGGAAAAAGTGATTGCCCTCCTTGTTAAAACATAAATTAACTGTAGTTTATCACATCTTTGGAAAGCTGAGTTCAATTTCTCTAGCCAGACCCAGGCCTGATTACTGCCACACCTGTTCTCAATCAAGAAATCACTTCAATAGGACCTGCCTGACAAAGTGAAGTAGACCAAAAGATCCTCAAAAGCTAGACATCATGTTGTGATCCAAAAAAATTCAGGAACAAATTGTCACAACTCGCCGTCCTCTGTCATCTGCCTCAGCTGCGCGCACACCTGCACCTCGTCAATCACAGGATATTTAACCCACTCAGCCCAGAGCATCGGTCTGGAGCCGTCTGTTCAGCAACGCTCTCAATTTCCCGCAGGATCGTTCCTTCCTGACCTGCAACATCACCTACCAGCAAGTAAGCTGTATTATCCCCCCTGTGCACAGGTGGATTCCCTGGCGGCGGATTCCTCCCGTCCTCACCTCCTCCTCTTCCTCCTCATCCACTCCTCGTCGGGCACGCAGCAGGGCGCTGTCTCCCTGGCTAGAGTTTCTTTGCCAACGCTAGCCACTGTAACATCTGCAAGTAAGCAACATTCAATACTTTTGTCCCGCATGGTGAAGGGTAACTCATATCCCTGTCTCTGCTCTATCCATAGGGTTGCCTGGCTGCACGGCATGCCAATCTGCCCCCGGCGCTCCTCGTTCACCCTCAGACCATTTACATTCCGCACACACGCATCCATACACCCATTGTTGTTGATTAAAGCCTTTAAATCACACCTGAGCCTTCGTGCTTGTCTCCTGGGCCAGTAATTATGTCACAAATGAGAAACAAAGTAATTAAGCTCTATCAGTCTGGAAAACATTATAAAGACATTTCTAAAGCTTTGGGGCTCCAGAGAACCACAGTGAGAGCCATTATCCACAAGTGTCGAAAACATGGAACAGTGGTGAACCTTCCCAGGAGTGGCTGGCCAACCAAAATTACCCCAAGAGTGCAGTGACGACTCACCCAAGAGGTCACAAATGGCATGATTTCAGAAACACCCAGAAGCAGAGACAGGCTCAACAATAATGATCTTTTATTGAATGAAAGTGGAGGGGTGTCTGTGCATGTGGTATTGTGCACGTGGTGTAATGGGAGTAGGAGCATGGACAGCAGGACTGTTCTGGCAATCCTACAATGACAGCAGAGACAGGGGATTCGACACAGGCAGGCAGGTAATAATATTAACAGTGAATTGATAGCGAAGAGTTACTCTGGCTCCGAAGAGATGACAATCCAATACCAGCCCAGCATCCCGTTGGAGTGCCATCATGCAAGTGCAGAGTATATACAGTGCTGATTAGGGTGAGGGAAACATGCTGTGTGCTCCAGCTCACCACTTGCGAGGAAGGAATAGTCCACTGTCCAGAGACGAGGTCTGGTCCTCTGTCTGGAGGAAGGAGAGGTCCACCTGGAGGTTGGTCCACCTGTGCACAGGGATACAAGGGAAAACAGGCAGGTGCAGAGACTCAACTATGGAATAGCTTATGTAGCATTTGGGAGACAAAGCTCCCACATGACGAGAAGCTGAAGACAAACAAGAGAGGCGAAACTCTCAAGGCGTAGAGCTGAAAGGGGAAGACTCCCTCACAGAGCTCTTCCTGGGAGAAAGCGTAGACATCTCCATGCTGCCTTCTGGGCAGCCTTCCTTATAAAGGGTGCTTAATGAGGAGGAGCAGGTGTGCCCGCAGCTCCATCCATCCATCCATCCATCCATCTTCTACCGCTTTTCCGGAGGTCCGGGTCGCGGAGGCAGCAGTTCAAGCAGAGAAGCCCAGACTTCCCTCTCCCCAGCCACCTGCTCCAGCTCTTCAGAGAGGATCCCAAGGCGTTCCCAGACCAGTTGGGAGACATAAGCCCCATTTCCACCAGTATCACCTGGGCTTTACTTTTTTTTACTTGTTTCGGTTTTTTGCCATTTCCACCCAAGTCCTCACGGTTTAACCGTTACGATTTTCGTGCCTGTTCAGAGGCAGGGTACAGGCGAGCGAAAAGTGAGGTGTGAATTGACGTCAATCGACTGCTAAACGCTGATTGGTCAGGGCGTAACGTCACCAAACACGTCCGTTTTTTGTTTTCTGTTGAAGCTACACGTCCGCCATTTGTAATTTCAGCGAGTAACTGCGGTGACTGGATTCACAATTGTGTTCTCATATAACGATGTCCACGCGCAAGTTTATTCCATGAACAAACGAGGAGGTGCGGACTTTTCTGTCCCTCGTAGCCGATGACTACATCCAGAGCGAGTTGGTGGGGCAACTTGCAATGAAAAAATATACCAGGAAGTGTCCGGCCTGCTATTATTAGCAGAGAATTTGGACTCGACACGGCCACGGAATTGGAAAACGGTGACGGTGAGTGTTGTTTTGTTATTGTCCGTCTTCTTGCCTTTCGGTCAAAAGCGCACTTTATTTTAGCAATAAAGAAAGTTGTTTGATTGTGGGCAATTGTGGTGATGGCTAGCCCGCTAATAGCTAGCTACCTCTGTACCTTGCTGCTACCTGGCATCAAGCTGCTGAATTGCGCTTTTATTTCAGTATTCACGTGAACAAAACGCTGACGTAAGCTTATTGTATTCTGGTTAAAAAGTTTTGTGTTTGCGGTACATGTTGCACTTTGTTTGTGAGCTTTATTGTGTGTTTTTTCCTTCTATACACAGTTTTCAAATCCCTTGCGGTCCGCCTCACTGGACTGCCCCGGCATCTCCCGGTCAAGTGCTGGTAAGGCACAACAAACTGAAAATTACCACCCGGTTGTTTTTATATGTGATTGTTTTCTATAGACGCATAACAAGGAATTTAAAATGTCTTTCTACGTTTATAAAATACTAGATTCAGGGGTGTTCATAGCCACAGTGGCCCAGTGTTATAGGTGTGTTGGTGGTGAAATACTGTTGTATTTTCACAAAAAAAAAGGAGCACATGTACCGACTTCAAATCAAAATGCTTGATTGAAATTCTTCAAGTCAGCTAACACTATTAACCCATTCTGATTTATGAGGCCACAGTACAAAGAAATTCTTTTAAAAATAACCCATTAAATCAAAATACTTTTTACAATTAATCCTTTTTGAAATGAAGGGGGGCCTAACCACATCACCACAGAAGTTGCTTATAGTCCACTCTACTGAGGGGTAACAACATGACAGTTGAGCTTAAATACAGCAACGAAGCATCCCACCACAGGCTTTCAACAGTTTAATTCCATAATATTTTTTCTGACATGTTTTGATCCGGTGTTATCTAAATACAATGACTTCTGTCTTTCATATAGGCAAGCTGAAGAGGTCCAGCAACATTGCAGACCTTGCATCACTGATGGCCCAGAATCATGCTGAGGAGATGCGGATCCATGAAAGGATGCTCGAACAGCGCGAAAGACACCTGCAGTTAGCCGCATTAAGAAGGGATGAGCTGACAGAGACGGCTTCCTTCCACGGAGCCTTCCGAAACCATTTTGGCAGTCTGGTCGAAGTACTGAAAGCTCCCCATTTGTTAACATGTTTTGGGAATATTTGTAATGTAATAAAATGTTAGTCTTTTGGGTAAAAGTGTGGTTTGTATATTATAACACTGGATGATAAAGGCGAATAATTACATACACATTCCATTGCCTCATATGACCCTAATCCTGCTGTTCAGCCATAAAGGTGTCAAGATTTTTAATGGTAATGTAATTGTTATTGTTAAATTTAATAAATATTACCACTGCTGTATCCATTGCTCTACATTGGGTACAGTTTTTAAGTAAAATTGTAAGCAGTTGCACAGGTGTAATTTACATTCAGCAGTAGACACTGATAAAGGTGAAAGTCGAATTGGGTAAGAGGTAAGTACATGTGAATTGAATGTTATATCGGCATTCCAAATTCTGAGAATTCCAATAAATTATAAGCAGTCTAGTATAATATAAAGCGAAAATACCCATACATGTAAACCCAAATATAACATTTTCGATGTTGTAAACGTTGACATGTATATGATAAACCTATGCTATTGTGATTCAATAGATCCATAGTGATCTTTGGTTTGAAAAAGAAAATTATAATTTGGTGTTGTGCAGTGTGACAATGTCAGTGTATTTAGTAGGATTAAAAAAAGTTTCATCATAAAATTTCTAGGTTCATTGGCAATTCCATCAAACCAAAAGTGAGTTGTCTAGCTGCAGCATATTTTTTTTTTTGAGTCATTTCTACGTTGTTTTAGTGTGTAATTAGCCACCACTGAACAGATAACCCTTATAAATAACAATAGATGGGAAAAATGATACACAATGGGCCTAGATTTGGATTGGCTTTTTTATAATATCAATTATTTGGTAAGTTAAAGTTAACTGGAAGTATAACAAGTTTCCACATATAATTCCAAGGTCAATTGGCAATTCCATCAAATCAAAAGTGACTTGGCTAGCTGCAGCATTTTCTTTGCAGTCATTTTCTACGTTGTTTTAGTGTGTAATTAGCCACCACTGAACAGATAACCCTTATAAATAACAATAGATTGTACAATGATACTCAAATGATACACAATACAAAAAATGGGCCTAGATTTGGATTGGCTTTTTTATAATATTTTTAATTATTTTGTAAGTTAAAGTTAACTGGAAGTATAACAAGTTTCCACATATAATTCCAAGGTCAACTGGCAATTCCATCAAACCAAAAGTGCATTGTATAGCTGCTGCTTTTTTTGGGAAGTCAGTTTATCATCAGTGTATCATTATTACACAATATACAAAATGGGTCTAGATTTGGATTGGCTTTTTTTTATAATATTATAAATTATTTGGTAAGTTAAAGGGGTTTAGGATTAAGCTTCTGCATAATTTTAAATTACCCCGGTGTTTCAGCATTTAATTAACCGTCTGTTAACATTTAACCGTTTTGAACAACAGAGGCGACGTAGTTTAAAAGTGCACAACATTTTATTTAAAAAACACGTTTGACATATGTATGCACATGAACACTGAACAAATGAAATGATCTCTGAATGATCTCTGCTTCATATGCAGCTGCTTCAGATTCCTCCTGGGCAACCGCTATTCTCCTCTCCTGCTCCAACGTGTGTTGTCTCAATCCACGTCGTCTTCTCCTGTAAAATTCTCTTGTCTCGTTAAAGATAAGATAAGATAAGATAAGCCTTTATTAGTCCCACAACGGGGAAATTCCAGGATTGCAACAGCACAGGGATAGCAACACTCAGAGCAACAATCAGAAGGCAAGAAAAAAACAAGCAAGCAAGAGCAAAGACATTCATTGTGTTAAAAACCGTGGAAATCCTCCGCTCGTAATCCGCTATTTTTTTCTGTGTTGTTGAGGAGTCAGTCTCGTCCTTTATACGTCAGCAGTGTAGTGCCACCTCGATCCCGCCCACCCCAGCAATTCTCGGCTTTCCGCGGTTGTGATGGAGGCACAGCCGCGGGAGAAACAAGTAGTAAAGAAAAGAAAAGAGTAGCGCAGAACTATATAGTGGAAATGTGGCTATAGTCTCTCCACCGAGTCCTGGGTCTGCCCCGGGGTCTCCTCCCAGTGGGACGTGCCTGAAACACCTCAAGTGGGTGGCGTCCAGGAGGCATCCTAATCAGATGCCCATACCACCTCAACTGCCTCAAAAGCCCGCAGCTGTGGAAGATAATTAGAGCAAAGGGAACACAGCATGGATCACCACAACAAAAGACCCCTGTAGCATCATTGCACTTGGTTCATCAATAAAAAGTCTTCTGCCTCAAGACATTGTTTCACTCAGGAAAAGGACAGTCAAAAAACTGTTCTTTTACCCCAGGCCACAACTGAACTCGCCATTCCTTTGTTAAAACCAGTCTAAGGAATTCACCCTCTGCATTTCCTGTTTTGACTTTTATGACCCATAAATGGTGGACAAGAGACAGACATGGAAAGCCCCTCATGGGCCCCAAAGATCCACAGCTCAACCTTGCATTAAACTCTGGGACATGCTGGATTTAACCAGTAAACTTTAAAGTACATTATTTCAAACTCAACTTCTCAACCTCTTCCTTTTTTCAGGAAGCCATGGAAAAGCAAATGGACTCTGATGTTTTAATGTGGAAAATCAATAATGGGTTTGAAACATATTAATCCTTAATTTAAATATGTGCATGCTAAAATGTTTGAATGAATGTTTATTCTTGCATATTAATTTAGAAGCACTGGTTATAAGTGCATGAATCACTACGGTTAACTTAGATGTTATACATAAGTAGGTTAAGGAATTCCCAGTGTATAAAAATTGCGTGTATCTCCATGGGGACCCGTATCAAATATCACCCAGCATTCACTGGGCTCCAGCTCCTCCATTCCATTGGTTCCTTGCAGACAAAAGACTGTTTGTTTATTGGACTAAAAATTCATAAAGCCCGCCCATGAAAGAAGCCTATTGGTTTGAGTTCCTGTCAATCACCGAGTCCCGCGAAAATTCTACACAGATAAAAGGCTAGAAACTCTTTTCGCCGCTGCTTGCCAGATACCAGATCCTCTCTCTCTCTTGCCTCTTGTCTCTTCCTTTGTCTTCATGTAACTATGTATTTTAATGTTTCTCTTTAAATGCCTAGGAATTCTTCCTCTCCGAGCTAAAATTCTAATCCGGAGTTAAAAACTTCAATCCTAGACGTTTATTTCTATCACTTTTTTTCCCTGTTAAACTTTCTGTAAAACCACCATTTTTAATTTTAATGTAAGCTTTCATCTCGACTTTATTTTTATAATAATTTTTTTATTGACCAATCTCACGCTAGAAGCCCTTTGATTTAAAGTCCAAAACTCTTTTAATTTGAGATCAGATTAGATATATTTAATTATTCTCTAATTCCTCGGACAAACCGTCTGCCAACAAAAAGGGAAGAAGATGCAGCTCCCCACGATCATGCACAGCTGAAGGAATCAACACGCCTCGGCTGGATTTCAACCATTAGGATCAAACATACTGATCTCATCCTCGTCAAAGAATATTTGCTGGACAAATATTCTGGGTTTTGACATTGATCAACACATCGAAAGCTTCACGAGGACGACGAAAGAACGCAACTTCAACTCTTCAACGAGAAAGCACGTGAGCTGCAATTTTATTCATGTGCTGAATTAAACTTCTGAGGTTCGATAATAATTTGATATCTAATCAGATGCAAATTAAGGATCCATTAACTTCTCTTTTCATTAAAATTCCATTTTTGTTTTCTTAAGAGTAATCCAGAACTTTTCATATAATTAGTAAAACTTTCTCCATAAATTTGCGTTGTTTCCATAATCTGTTAATTCAAACTGATCTAAATTCGTTTTCACAGTGAACCCTGGTTCCACAAATATTGACATTGTTAATCTATCATTTACAATATTAATTTTATGGTTAATGAAATCATTGCACTGTCTGTTAATCATCATTTTTGTTTAATAAATATGTGAAAATGAGAGAAGTTGTTGAGAAGTTATTTCATTCTGAGTCTGGTTCAAGTCCCCAGTATCAAATTCACTAAAATTTTGAGATTGATTATTAATTAATTTTTTGAGTGATTAAACAGGTATAAAGTGAAATTAAAGATTAAATTGCTTCTTAGAGATAGAAGCTGGTGCCCCACAAGTGTTATTAACTTTTCCGGTGTATATGAACCAAGATTTCATCTCTGGTTCCAATACATTAATATTTATTAAATAATTTTTATACCTGATCATAATTATTAATCACATATTCCTACACCCCACAACAACATCCAAAGAACTGCAGGCCTCACTTGCCTCAGTTAAGGTCAGTGTTCATGACTCCACCATAAGAAAGAGACTGAGCAAAAATGGCCTGCATGGCAGAGTTCCAAAATGAAAACCACTGCTGGGCAAAAGGAACATAAAGGCTTGTCTCAGTTTTGCCAGAAAACATCTTGATGATCCCCAAGACTTTTGGGGAAATACTCTTTGGACTGATGAGACAAAAGTTGAACATTTTGGAAGGTGTGTGTCTCATTATTTCTGGCGTAAAAGTAACACAGCAGTTCAGAAAAGGAACATCATACCAACAGTAAAATATGGTGGTGAAAGTGTGATGGTCTGGGGCTATTTTGCTGCTTCAGGACCTGGAAGACTTGCTGTGGTAAATGAAGCCATGAATTGTGCTGTCTACCAAAAAATCCTGAAGGAGAATGTCCGGTCATCTGTTCATGACCTCAAGCTGAAGCGCACTTGGGTTCTGCAGCAGGTCAATGATCCAAAACACATCAGCAAGTCCACGTCTGAATGGCTTAAGAAAAACAAAATGAAGACTTTGGAGTGGCCTAGTCAAAGTCCTGATCAATTAAGAAGCTGTGGCATGACCTTAAAAAGGTGGTTCATGCTCAAAAACCCTCCGTTGTGGCTGAATTACAACAATTCTGCAAAGATGAGTTGGCCAAAATTCCTCCACAGCTCTGTAAAAGACTCATTGCCAGTTATTGCAAACTCTTGACTGCAGTTGTTCCTGCTAAGGGCGCCCCAACCAGTTATTAGGTTTAGGGAGTAATCACTTTTTCACACAGGGTCATGTAGGTTTGGATTTTTTTTTCCGCTTAATAATAAACACCTTCATTGAAAAACTGCATTTTGTGTTTACTTGTGTTGTCTTTGTCTAATATTTAAACTTGTTTGATGATGTGAAACATTTAAAGTGTGACAAACATACAAAAAAATGAGAAATCAGGAAGAGGCAAACACTTTTTCACACCACTGTACACACACACAGAGGTTGATGTTAAGTGAAATTAGTCCAATTGTGGCGGATGATAAAATAAAGGCAGCGTTGGTGTTGGTTTTAAGCAGAGTTTATTAAATCATACTGCCGTCACGAGCTCCGCTCCCGGCGCCGTGCATGCGCGCCGGGAGCGAGCCCAGCGGCTCTCCAGAGAGACACAATGTGTCAGCAGTAGCAGTTGCAGAATCAGAATGTGAGAGAGTTTGAGTTACAGAGTTGCAGCTTATATACCCAACTACAACAATACATCAAAGAGCATTCCCCCAGCAGTTGGTATGATCAAAGAGATAACAGAACAGGCATGAGACATTTGCATTTGAGAGATATATTGATCTCGGTCCCTAGGTCACAGTAAGGACAGGACGCATGAACACAATGCATGAAAGGCAACATTAACATCACAGAAGTGAGCCAGAAGAAGCGGGGCTGCCTGTAGACATTAATACACATTTCACTGTTCTGTTAATTGCTCTAGCCGAGCCTGTGTCTGTCCAGTCTGTTTGGGTTTACACCAAACCGCCACACAATGATATTTTTTTAGCAATGGCAGAAAAAAAATCTGAAAGGTGTCTTTCAATTGGATAGATGACACTGAGGATGATAATTAAAATCAGTTACAATGACACGTAATCATAGATTATGATAGAATTTTTACAACCCAAAATAACAGAAAGCAAAAAAGTCTAGCACATCCTCTATAATTCTGACAATATTAAAAGAACAAATATATACAGTATATAGCCTATATTTTGTCTGCCAATACAATACAGTTCCACATAGACACATTCATAACTACATGTAAATAACAACAAAATACAAAATGAAGAGGGAATCAATTAGTAATAATAATGAGTTTATATTTAACACAGTTCAATATTTAACACAATGTTATAATGTTTTATCTTCAGGGAAAAGGCTGCAGCAGTCATGGACAGTGAGCAGATATGCAGAAGGTGAAAGCTTCCTCAGCTCATGCCTCCTGACATGTGAAGCACTTCGTGGCAACGTGTGCAAGTGTGTGGGCGCGCGCGCACACACACACACACACACACACACACACACACACACACACACACCCACAGACACACACGGGAAACAAAGCCACTAGAAAACAGAAATGTATCAACAATAAAATGCATTACAAAGTGGAATCAGCAAGTTCTATGTAGGTTCAGGTCTATTTGTCATGGTTTCATTGACAGTTAAAATAACATTAATTGTTAATGCTGTTGAAATAAAGGTTATATTTCACCAAGATGTTGCAACATTCCCACCTGGCAAGACTAATCCAACAGTGCTCTGTATTTTGGTATTCTCCAGTGATCCAACATCACCCCTGACATGCTGTAAACTTGTACCATCTGTCCCACTTGTACCATCTGTACCATCTGTCCCAAACTCACGCTGCAGGCCTCCACATATCTCTGTGGGTGTGCCACATGTGAGGCAGCTGCCTGGGATGGCGCAGCATGTGCAACATGTGAGGCACATCCCTGAAGTAGGTACGAGGTGCCGAGTGTTATGTCCCCAAACCTTGTGATGAATGAGGTGGAGATGGTGGTAGCGTTGAACACAGCTTTATTGATGTTATAGAATGGCAGTACACAGCAAGCACCTAGCGCAGTCATTCGGGACAAGAGGAAGTGCCAATGGTGACCCACCCTACTATATAGGGCAGTGCGGTGATGGGACAGGAAGTCGGTGTCACCACACTGCACTTCACAATAAGTGTGCCAGCACATTCCTCCCCCCTGTACAAAGTCCAAAAAAACATATGCACAATCAAACCCACCCCAATTTGGAACCCGAATCACACTCTACAATAACAAAAACTAAGGTACTGAAAGGCCGAACACATTCACACAAAACAACCTAAAATAGGATTGGTGGGTGGACTACCACACAACCTGCATGGCACGGTGGATTATTCTGCCACCGAATAAACTAAAATGTCCTTTATTAAAACTAATAATATCTGACATGCTCCTAAACTAAACATTTCAAACCCATATTACCAACAGAACTATAAACAACATCACTACAGCACAGTCACTTGGGTGGGAAAGATGGAACCGGCGTGGGGGGGCCCAGGGCAGCCTCTCAGCAGGTATGCCCTTGGAGGCAGCAGGCCCCTGGAGCAATGGCTGATCTTCTGGATGATGGAGCCCGGATCCTACACCGCCATCACTGACTCCCGTCCAGCCTCGCCATCTGGAGTGTCCTCCTGGACACACAGAAGCTGATTGGCATGCTTTGATGAGCCGTCAGACAGCGGGAAGTACGCTGCGCCCAACTTCGCCACTATCTGCAGACATGTTTAGTGTTTTGCTGGCTGTCGTTTGGCCTATCTTCACTGTGGTCGTTCATCACCCAGAACCCGAGCCAAGTCCATAACCCTAAGTGGGGCCCTGCTCGGCCTAGTGTACTGCTGCTGAGCATGCGGTAACTCCATGCTCGTCGGTCTGGCCCCATCCTCTTCCAAAAATGTCCTAGTGGTCACTGTCATAGATGCAGACCCCCCAACCCTCTGAGACCACGCTCCAGAGGCATCTGGGGCTAGCATGGTGTCACTTGCCAATGCGGGTGCCTCGCCACCATGCTCGGTGTCCCCCTCTACCATGTCCCGAGTGCCGGCACTGAGGCTTTCCCGTGCCAAACCTGGGTGAGGCTGGTCCTGCTTGACAGCTAGAGTGTCCGGTAGCTCTTCATCCCACACCACATCCTCTTCAACCGCCCGAACCGGTGGGTTCCAGGGCCTCTACCCAACCATTCGTTCCCAGCACCGTCTTTTTTTTCCCCCTCCTTGTCCAGTGTAGCAATATTTATAATTATGATCAGGTATAATCCATCCATCCATCCATCCATCTTCTACCACTTTTCCAGAGGTCCGGGTCGCGGAGGCAGCAGTTCAAGCAGAGAAGCCCAGACTTCCCTCTCCCCAGCCACCTGCTCCAGCTCTTCAGAGGGGATACCAAGGCGTTCCCAGACCAGCTGTGAGACATAGTCTCTCCACCGAGTCCTGGGTCTGCCCCGGGGTCTCCTCCCAGTGGGACGTGCCTGAAACACCTCAAGTGGGAGGCGTCCAGGAGGCATCCTAATCAGATGCCCATACCACCTCAACTGACTCCTCCCAATGTGGAGGAGCAGCGGTTCTACTCTGAGCCTCTCCCGGATGACTGAGCTCCTCACTCTATCTCTGAGGGTGAGTCCAGCAATCCTACGGAGAAAGCTCATTTCAGCCGCTTGTATCCGCGATCTCGTTCTTTCGGTCATTACCCAAAGCTCGTGACCATAGGTGAGAGTAGGAACGTAGATTGACTGGTAAATCGACAGCTTTGCCTTAGAACTCAGCTCCCTCTTCACCACAACAGACCGGTACAACGTCCGCATCACTGCAGATGCTGCTCCAATCCATCTGTCGATCTCTCGCTCCATTTTCCCCTCACTCATGAACAAGACCCCAAGATACTTAAACTCCTCCACTTGGGGCAGGAGCCTGTCCCTAACCCGGAGAGGACAATCCACCTTTTTCCAGCTGAGGACCATGGACTCGGACTTGGAGGTGCTGATTCTCATCCCAGCCGCTTCACACTCAGTGGCAAACCGTCCCAGCAAGAGCTGTAGGTCATTGCTGGATGAAGCCAGCAGGACAACATCATCTGCAAACAACAGAAATGAGATCCTGTGGTCACCAAGCATGACACCCTCCATTCCCTGGCTGCGCCTAGAAATCCTGTCCATAAAAATTATGAACAGGATCTGTGACAAAGGGCAGCCCTGGCGGAGTCCAACTCTCAATGGAAATGACTCCGACCGAGTGTTGGCAATACGAACCAAACTCTCACAACGGTCGTACAGAGACCGAATAGCTCGTAACAACAAGCCCAATACCCCATACTCCCGAACCACCCCCCACAAAAATCCACGAGGGACGCGGTCAAATGCCTTCTCCAAGTCCACAAAACACACGTAAACTTCTTGAGAGGGTAAAGAGCTGGTCCGATGTGCCACGGCCAGGACGAAAACCACATTGCTCCTCCTGAATCCGAGGTTCGACCAACGGCCGGACTCTCCTCTCCAGTACCTTGGCAGAGACCTTCCCAGGGAGGCTGAGGAGGGTGATCCCTCTAAAGTTGGAGCACACCCTCCGGTCCCCTTTTTTGAAGAGAGGAACCACCGCCCTGGTTTGCCATGCCAAAGGCACTGCCCCCGACCTCCACGCAATGTTGCAGAGGCATGTCAACCATGACAACCCAACAACATCCAGGGCCTTGAGGTACTCAGGGTGAATCTCGTCCACCCCCGGGGCCCGGCCACCAAGGAGATTTTTAACCACATTGGCGACCTCAGCCCCTGTGATAGGCGAGTCATCCCCCTCGTCCCCAAACCCTGCTTCCTCTGTGGAAGGCGTATCAGTGGGATTGAGGAGATCCTCGAAGTATTCCTTCCACCGCCCGACGATATCCCCAATCGAAGTCAACAGTGTCCCATCCGCACCATACACAGTGTGGACGGGGAGCTGCTTTCCCCTCCTGAGCCGCCGAACAGTTTGCCAGAATCTCTTTGAGGCCGACCGAAAGTCTTGTTCCATGGCCGCACCAAACTCCTCCCATACCCGGGTTTTTGCTTCAGCAACCACCCGAGCTGCACTCCGCTTGGCCTGCCAGTACACCTCAGCTGCTTCGGGAGTCCCACAAGCCAACCAAGCTTGATAGGACTCCTTATTCAGCTTAATGGCCCCCCTCACCACTGGTGTCCACCACTTGGTTCGGGGGTTGCCACCACGAGATGCACCGACCACCTTGCGGCCGCAGCTCTGGGCCACCGCTTCAACAACAGAGGTGGAGAACATGGCCCGTTCAGACTCCATGTCTCCAGACTCCCTCGGAATGTGGTTGAAGTTCTTCCAGAGGTGGGAGTTGAAGACCTCCCGGACAGGGGCCTCAGCCAGACGCTCCCAGCACACCCTCACTATGCGTTTGGGTCTACCAGGTCTGAATGGCTTCCTCCCCTGCCATCGGATCCAACTCACCACCAGGTGGTGATCAGTTGACAGCTCTGCACCTCTCTTTACTAGGGTGTCCAAGACATACGGTTGCAGGTCTGACGACACAATAACAAAATCGATCATCGACCTGATCATCGACTCCAAAAAGGGTGGGTTCTCTGAAACATCATTTGGTGCATAGGCACAAATGATGGTCAGGACCCGTTTAACAAAATCGATCATCGACATGATCAGGTATAAAGATTATTTAATTTGTATTAAAAATGTGTGTGTGGGGACAGATGTTTGGTCCGTCACCGCAAACACTGATACCTTGAGAGTAACACACTAATTTTGGGCGCCACCAGCTCAACAAATGTGAGCAATTTATTAAATTATTTTATTTTATACTTGTTTCATCAGTTAATCAGTCTCAAAATATTAGTGAATTCAATACTGGGCCTTCGACAACAGGCACAGAAACAGGAATAAATTCCCAACAATTTCTTCTCATTTTATAGATTTATTATTAAATGAACTCTGATTAAATGATCTTACATTCAAATAACTTGTGAACAGGTGAAATGATCAACATTGAGCCATCACATTAAATTTGTAACAGGATAGAGTAACAATGCGAGCACATCTATAAAACCATGGACTTTAGCATGAATTTGGAAGAGTTGAAATGAAAAATTATGAATAATATTGGACACAAAATTTTTGGAGAAAATTAATTAATAATATGAAAAATTCTGGATTACTCTTAAGAAAGTAAAAATGGAATTTTAATAAGAAAAATTTTATTATTTCTCTTTTAATGTTGTATCTGATCAGATGCTGAATTATTCTCAAATCTCAGATGTTTTATTCACTTCAGCAGATGGAACAGAGAATACAGCTCACAATGCCCCTTGCATTGTGGTCCTTTCAGCAGCTTCCTCAGCTGAAGATTTCGTGGATTATAAGGGAAGTATCTGCCTGCAGATATTCCAAAGTCCACAGTCCAACAACCTTCAAAGTCAAGCAGTCACAAGGCTGGATCTTGACTGCGACTACAGCTGGATTGAACTCACAATATAGGTGGTAATGGTGGCTTCTTCTGCGCAGAGGTAATGGCGAACTGCGTCAAGGGTTTTCGTTGCTCAGCGGCTTCATCCAGGGGAATTAGAGAATAATTTAAAATCTGATCCCAATGGCAAAATTAAAAGATATTCTTCTGACTTCATGGAGTTGAAAACAGCTTCCAGTGTGGAAATGAGCGATCGGTCAGTCGATTTAAAACACAAAACACACCGTGAATTTAAGAAGATTTAACAGGATGAAAAGTTATAAAAACAGAATCACCTAGAAACATGAAGTTTGACTTCATTTGGAAGGATTTTGAGCTCAACAGAAATAATTAATTCCCAGACATTTAAAGAAAAACATTAAAACACACCTACGTCTACACAGCGCAACGGCAAAAACTGAACTGAAAACAATACTGAACTGAAGGAGGGCGTCTCCCTGTTTATAACTCAGACAACTTTTGCACGAAGCTCTGATTGACATAAGCCTAAACCAATAGTCTTCCTTCGTTGGTGGGTTTTATGAACTTTAGTCCAGTGAACAAACAGTCCTTTGTCTGTAGCAACCAATAATACTGAGAGAGCGGTTGCTAAGCAGAGACTGGTGGATACCAGCCATTTGACTGAAGGAACGTTTTGGCAACCTGATACACATATTTTAATACTAAAAATTCATCAATATTCTTCTGTATAAAATGGAAGCTACTTCAGTGATTTATGACTACTTTAGTGGGCATGCAACCTTATAACTAGTGCTTTTAAATTAACCCCTTGCACTCCGGTCAATTTCCCTAAAAACGCCAAAAAATAACGTGCCCCAAGTAAATTGAAAGCTGTTCTTCAACCCTTTGCAGCATCTTCATGGGGTTGGTCTCATTTAAAAGGAAACACTTTGAATTTTTTGGCACAACAGTCATAATCTCTCTAAGTTCTCCGGCCACTGAGTTACAGTCATCTAAACATAGTGAACTTGAAGAAAATAAATTTGGCCTGGGTGTTTTTTTGGATACAAATGCTAGCAAATAACACACAGCTTCAGATCCGGGCTGGAAAATGCAACAGAAATGTAGAACCAAGTGTTATCCAGCTGAGGTCCAAATTTTGTAACAATACCACAAAAAATGAATATATTACACAGCTTTTTCCTCAGGTAGTTCCCAGGCATTTTGGAACTGTGCCAAATTGTGCCAAATGGCACAGTTTTGAAAAACGTCTGTAACTTTTGAATGCTTCAATATAGAAGCTTCATTTTGGGCTCTAATGAAAGGTCACACTCAGGGCTGTGTCTGTGTGTGTGTGGGACGGGGGGTTGTCCCCCCGCCCGGCTACAGAGGATGGACATCGGCCATCGCTACATGACGGATTAGCCTCATGTCGCGATGTGGGACAGCAGCTCAGTCACCGCGGCTTCCCCCCCCCTCGCTACAGAAGAATAGCGGGGAGGGGGGGGCGGCGTTCACGGTCTGGATGCGACGAACGAACCGTGTACCGCGGCGCACAAACTTCAGACTTTGTGTGCCGCATAGTTGTAATTTACCGATCGGTCAAAAGTCATTTTGGATTACAATTTTCAGGGATAGAGAATAATTTAGCGTATAATGTGGTGCACATATGGGGGTTTCATATGCTTCACATGTATACTACTGTATGCTTATTGTTTGCTTCACGTCTCAGAGGAACAAAAGGTCTGAACCTTCTAGGGGTAACAGGAGGATGTGAAGTCTGGCCTTTTGTATGCCAAGAGATGGCCTTGAAGGATTTCCTGACCACCAGGACTTTAGGTGGAGACGAGAAGACCTGGAGGGGGGATGCATTGTGATTTGGGATTAAGAGACAATGTGACTGTGTGCTTTGATGTCCCGGGGTATTAAAGGGACAGATGTGGGGGATTCCTTTCTCTTTTCTGTTTTTGGATGTTGGAGAATGGAATGTGAATAAAACTGGTCTTGAGAAATAAACTCAGCCTCGTCCTTCCACACTTCTCCACAATAACACCTTACCTCTTCACAGCAGCAGCGGAGCTGGCGAACTTCTCTTCCTCATTGTCAGACGAACACGACGCTGGTCCGCTCGTGGTTCTGGTCTCGCGACCCGATCAAAACATAATTCCATTATTGCGGTTTTGTGCTTCCATGATTGCGGTTTTTGGCGAACGATTTTTCAAAACAAATAACAGTAGTAATTAAAAAAAGACTGGCGAAGGCGTGTGTGTCACTCAGCCTTCATCGTCAGCCTCCGTCGGTCTATGATGACCATGGAAGAAAATCATAACGTCTACTCTGCTGGAACAAAAACAAAATAAGCACCGTCTGTGGCCGAACATGCCGATGTGCGAATGCTGTCACACAAGTTGCATTTGTGGGTGGTCTCCGTGCTGCTGGGTCTGTGACGGTTCTTTCTGCGGGTCCTTTTTTGATCCGCTCCAGCAGCCAGTCTTCACCCAGCCTTAAAAAAAACAGCTCGCAAACTTCTCTGCTTCAATTGGCTTACTGCATTCACAGCGTTGGTAGGCGGGTCCTTCTTGCTAGGTTTTCAGTCATTGGTTCTTCAAGGTTTCAGAAACCCAATTCAAGGCTCTTATTAGTCAAATGAGAGGTCAATCAGATGAACTAATCTGTTTGCGGCTGTGTCTGCAGCTTTTATTTTCAGTGCGCACTTGGAAGCCATCACCATCTCAGAATCAGAATCAGAATCAGAATCAGGTTTATTGCCATTGTTCATGTAGTACACAAACTAGGAATTTGTCTCGGTACAATGCTGCAACATTAAACATGATAAGATAAGAAATAAACTATACATGTAATAAAGTGTAGGATAAGATTAAGTGATACTGGTCAACAGTTAAAATATATATTAGCCAGCAGCAGATACTGTGGAGAACTATATAGTGCAGTCGGTAATGCAGGAAGAAAACAGTGATGATTGACATGAGTCTGGTTGAGCTGCTGTACATGGTGCACGAGAGTCAATAAGTCACTTAGTGTTCAGCAGTCTGATGGCAGAGGGGAAGAAGCTGTTCATGTGACGGGAGGTTTTAGTCTGGATGGACCGAAGTCTTCTACCAGAGGGGAGGGGGGCAAACAGTACGTGACCAGGGTGTGAGGGATCGGCTATGATCCGGCCAGCACGCCTCCGAGTCCTGGAGATGTACAGATCCAGGAGAGATGGGAGCTTGCAGCCGATCACCTTCTCAGCAGTGCGCACGACGCGCTGCAGCCTTAGTCTGTCCCTGGCAGTGGCTCCTGCGTACCACACGGTTATGGAGGTGGTGAGGATGGACTCGATGATGGCTGTGTAGAACTGCACTAACATCTTGGTGGGTAGCTTGAGCTTCCTCAGCTGCTGCAGGAAGAACATCCTCTGCTGGGCTTTTTTGATGAGTGAGCTGATGGTCAGCTCCCATTTGAGGTCCCTGGTGATGGTAGTGCCTAGGAAGCGGAAGGAATCAGCAGTGGTGATGGGAGAGCCTGAGAGGGTGAGGGGGGGCAGAGGAGTAGAGACTTTCCTGAAGTCTACAATCATCTCCACTGTCTTCAGAGCGTTCAGCTGCAGGTTGTTATTGCTGCACCAGGACGCCAGCTGGGCCACCTCTCTCCTGTAGGCGGACTCGTCGCCGTTGGAGATGAGCCCGATGAGGGTGGTGTCGTCCGCAAACTTGATCAACTTGACAGACTGGTGGCTGGAGGTGCAGGAGTTGGTGTAAAGGGAGAAGAGTAGGGGGGAAAGTACACAGCCCTGGGGTGATCCGGTGCTGATGCTAGTAGAGTCTGAGACAGTCTTTCCCAGCCGCACATGCTGCCTCCGGTCCGTCAGGAAGTCGATGATCCACCTACAGAGGGAGTCAGGCACATTGAGCAGGGACAGCTTGTCCCGGAGCAGAGCGGGGCGGATGGTGTTGAATGCGGAGCTGAAGTCCACAAACAGGATCCTGGCGTAGGTTCCCGGGGAGTCCAGGTGCTGCAGGATGGAGTGGAGGGCCAGGTTGACTGCGTCGTCTACAGACCTGTTGGCTCGGTAGGCAAACTGCAGCGGGTCCAGGAGAGGGGTGGTGATGGACTTGAGGTGGGACAGGACCAGGCGCTCAAAGGACTTCATGACTACAGAGGTGAGCGCTACAGGTCTGTAGTCATTAAGTCCAGTGATCCGAGGCTTCTTGGGGACAGGGATGATGGTGGAGGATTTGAGGCAGGACGGCACGTGGCATAACTTAAGGGAGGTGTTAAAAATGTCTGTGAAGACAGGAGCCAGCTGTTTCGCACAGAGTCTCAGGGTGGAGGGAGACACGCCGTCTGGGCCGGGGGCCTTGCGCGGGTTCAGTCTGGAGAACTGTTTGAGCACATCCTGCTCACTGATGATAAGGGGAGGGGGGGAGGAGGGGGGGTGCCTTAAATGAAGTAGGGAATGTGGAGGCTGTGGAGCTGGAGGGAAGGGGGGAGTTGGACACAGATGACGAGGTGTCAAAACGGGCATAGTGTTGGGACAGTCTTTGACAAAGGGCTTTGTCAAACATCTACATCATGTCCTACATCACCATCTCCATCATGCGTCCTAGAGCGCACAAGGGCACACGAGAGCGCCCTCATGCGCTCTAGGATGCAGAGACTTGCCCGCCCGCGGTATAACGGAGTGCAAGAGGTTAACATACAAGAAAAAATTCATTTAAACATTTTAACATGCACATATTTAAAATCAAGGATTAATAAGCATTTCAAACCCAGATGATTGACCACACTGAACATCAGAATCCATTTGCTTTTCCATAGTGTCCTGGAAATTATACTGAGTAATGAAATTTGGAAAAAGTTTAATGTTCAATCAAAAACTTGGTTCAGCATATAAAGTCAACAATGAATGTCTATCCCAGAGACATCCACAAGGGGTAGTGTTGAGCTGTGGATAATCCTAGGGCCTTAGGAAATGCATTTAAAGTTTATACGATGCCTGTTCTTTGTCAACATTGTATTAACCCATAAAATGGTCTAGAGTAAGAGAGTTTCCAGTTTATTTATGATGCAAACTAGGGGCTGCACGGTGGCTGCACGGTGGCGCAGTGGTTTAGCACTGCGGCAGCACAGTTTACCCTCGGCCGGGGGATCGCAGGGATCATGAGATCGTGGGTTCGATCCCAGCCCCCGACCAACAGTGAGCTGTGTGGAGTTTGCATGTTCTCCCCGTGTTGCGGGGGTTTACTCCGGGATTTCTCCGGTTTCCTGCCGCATACCAAAAACATGTAGGTTTAGGGCGCTCGTGCATGCAGCGACCGGCATCCGGTGGCTTGTCACCAGACTGCAAACCAAAGCTACCTACAGGTACAAATAAGTAACAAAAAAAAAAAAAAAAATCCGTTCCTTGCACGAGATGGAATCCTTATCTCTCGTACCTCTTTCCAAAGGAATGTGTTCTCCACGGTGGTCCTGAGATGAAAAAGCAATTCTTGACTGGCCTTTTCCTGGGTGAAACAATGTGTTTAAGATGCAAAGTCTATTTTATTGATGAGCCAAAGCAAGATGATGCTATACCTGTCAGGCAGCGAGGTAAGCAGAACAGAGATCTGTTACCCTTACTGTGTCAAAAGAGATTTACTTTGGCAAAAGGAGCTTTATACAGCACCTAACTATGTACTGTATATTGTAAACTCCTCCTGTAATAACTTTTAATATTTTATTTAAATTATTTTACCCATGGAGGACCCAACAGGATGCGGAATAGGGAAAGGAAGTGTGTGGAGGGGGGAAGAAAAGGGAGGTGTCATTGGATGGCCCAATCAATAAGAGACGCTATAGGCCAGCTGGTGAGTTTGCACAGTTTATTAAGGAGGAAATAATGATAAAGTAACGAGTCACGGGGGACTAAAACACACTAACACTATAACACAGGCTACGATAAGGCGGAACGGATACACAAAGAACACACTTACAGATAATGGAGTAATCAGTACGGAGGCTGGGCGAGTAATGTCTGACGGAACAGACAACGAACCTCTGATGGAGTCTGACCAAGTCAGATGAGGAAAGTCTGATGGAGACTGCAGCAATGCTCAGCCCTTAGCTGATCCCTTAAATAGGGCTCAGCTGGGACAGCTGATGGCAATTGCTAATGCAGCCCAGCTGTCAGAGAGCTCCACTCTGACAGCCGGAAGCCCCTCTGAGCACTGTCACAATAAGAGCTCGGAGAGCCATCGGGGACACACACATATCAGCTGGGAGGAAAATACCGCATGGTCTGAGCGTGGACGAAATCGGCGCTCAAACCACGACAGGAGGGAACAGACAAAAAGACCAACAACTAAAACAAACAGAAGGCAAACTGCTTCTTTCACCGAAGATATCTCAACATGAGTCTGGTATCTGCACCTGTTAAAGGAGAGACATTTGTGCGTGTACGTCTGTATGCCTATATAGCCGTGGACAAAATTGTTAGTACCCCTATGTTAATGAAAGAAAAACCCACAATGGTCACAGAAATAACTTGAATCTGACAAAAGTGGTAATAAATAAAAATTCTATGAAAATTAACCAATGAAAATTAGACAATGCTTTTGAGTTGTGGTTCAACAGAATTACTTTAAAAAACAAACTCATGAAACAGGCCTGGACAAAAATGATAGTACCTCTAGAAAAGATTGAAAATAATGTGACCATAGGGACATGTTCAACCAAGATGTGTCCTCTAATTAACATCACAGGTGTCTACAAACTTGTAATCAGTCAGTCGGCCTATTTAAAGGGGGACAAGTAGTCACTGTGCTGTTTGTTGACATGGTGTGTACCACACTAAACATGGACCAGAGGAAGCAAAGCAGAGAGTTGTCTCAGGAGATTAGAAAGAAAATTATAGACAAGCATGTTAAAGGTAAAGGCTATAAGACCATCTCCAAGCAGCTTGATGTTCCTGTGACTACAGTTGCACATATTATTCAGAAATTTAAGATCCACAGGACTGTAGCCAACCTCCCTGGACGTTGCCGCAGAAGGAGACGGATAATACAAATGGTAACAAAAGAGCCCAGAACAACCTCTAAACACATTCATGGTGAACTCCAAGGTTAAGGTACATCAGTGTCAGATCGCACCATCCGTCGTTGTTTGAGCCAAAGTGGACTTCATGGGAGGCGACCAAGGAGGACACCACTGTTGAAAACAAATCATAAAAAAGCCAGACTGGAATTTGCCAAACTGCATGTTGACAAGCCACAAAGCTTCTGGGAGAATGTCCTATGGACAGACGAGACAAAACTGGAACTTTTTGGCAAGGCACATCAGCTCTATGTTCACAGACACAAAAATGAAGCATAGCAAGAAAAGAACACTGTCCCTACTGTGAAACATGGAGAGGTTCTGTTATGTTCTGGGGCTGCTTTGCTGCATCTGGCACAGGGTGTCTTGAATCTTTGCAGGCTACAATGAAATCTCAAGAATATCAAGGTATTCTAGAGAGAAATGTGCTGCCCAGTGTCAGACAGCTTGGTCTCAGTCGCAGGTCATGGGTCTTGCAACAGGATAATGACCCAAAACACACAGCTAAAAACACCCAAGAATGGCTAAGAGCCAAACATTGGACTATTCTAAAGTGGCCTTCTATGAGCCCTGATCTAAATCCTATTGAAGATCTGTGGAAGGAGCTGAAACATGCCATCTGGAGAAGTCACCCTTCAAATCTGAGACAACTGGAGCAGTTTGCTCATGAGGAGTGGGCCAATATACCTGTTGAGAGGTGCAGAAGTCTCATTAACAGTTACAGAAATTGTTTGATTGCAGTGATTGCCTCAAAAGGTTGTGCAACAAAATATTAAGTTAAGGGTACCATCATTTTTGTCCAGGCCTGTTTCATGAGTTTGTTTTTTAAAATAATTCTGTTGAACCACAATTCAAAAGCATTGTCTGATTTTCATTGGTTAATTTTCATAGAATTTTTATTTATTATCACTTTTGTCAGATTCAAGTTATTTCTGTGACCATTGTGGGTTTTTCTTTCATTAACAGAGGGGTACCACCAATTTTGTCCACGTGTGTGCATGTGAGTGGTTTGTCAGGAAACATACAAAAAGGGTGGCCGGTCGCAGCAGCTTTCCCTCCTGGGAACCCTGAGCAGGCAAGGCAGTGCTGCCAACTCCCACAGGGCACAAATGCCCAAGGTCAGCAAGCCCCAGGAAAGCCAGGCATCTGCCCCCGGAGGGACGATCGAGGGAGGCCAGGCTGCCAGGTGGCCGGTGCGATGGGCCACACCCCAGGGCCCGCCAACCCCCTCCACCCCAGCGGGGCCAATGCCAGTCCCTGTGCCCCAGGCACCAGGAGGCCAGCGAACCCACCCCCCGGGCCGGAGACTGGCCATGCCCCCTGGGATGAGCCCCCCCAGGCACCCCTACAGCAGGTCTTGTCCCCCCCAGCACCACTGCCGCACACCCCGGGAATTCCCTTGCCCAAAGAAGTCCTCCCCCACCACCCAGAGGAGCCCACATAGCCGAGAGACACTAACCCCCTCAATCCAGCACCTCCCAATTCGCAGACACACCCATTCCCACACCTTCACACCCTTATGCTGTCATATGCACCCACATGCACTCCCTCACTATCACTCATACTCTCGGACCCACCCATTCTCTCTCACTCCTGTATCCATTCAATCTCTCTCCCACTCACCCTCAGGGTTATCCACACCCACTCACGCACTCTGACTCACACTCCGACCAACTCACATCCATTTGTGCTCTCCTCCTCACACTCACCCACCCTCATTCACCCGTATTTCTCAGGGTGACTGCAATGCAGATGCAACGAACCTGAACACACACCAGCACCCAGCAGCAGTCAGGGAGACCACTGGCGCAGGCCAGTGGCCACCCCCCTGCCGACCCACCCCAGGGCGGCCACAGCCACAGAAGCAAACCCCCACCCCCAGCACCCACCCAAGCGACTGATCAGCAGATCACCGCAGGTTCCCCGAGATGCCACCCGGCATGCAAAGTAGAACACAAAACTGACCCACCATCACTACCTCCATTCATCACTCCCTTACTCTCGCTTACTCTCTTATTCATTCCCTCTCTCACTCCCTTAGTTGTATCTATACATTCAGCAGCACCCAGGGATTTTGACAACATGTCGGGTCCTAGGCCCCCCGCCTGGCCCCCAAGCCCCCAGCAGGAGGAGGGCAACAGGGGTGCTGGTAGGTTGATGTTGGTTGTATGAGATGATTGAGTGTAAATGTGTGGACTGCCATAGTGCAGTTAAAATTTGGGGGAATGGTGGTTGGAGAACCACTAGCCACTGCGATAGGCAGCGGGGCCCCCATACCCCCAAGCCCTCAGTGTCTAAAATGCAATTAAAATTGAGGTGAGGGCAGCCCCACCGCACAGCAGAGGTATCCCCTTCACCAACACAGTGCGGCACACCCCTGCCTCAAAGCCCTAAATGTATCCATGCAATGTATATTCCACCCAGAATCGGTGGGGGGGGACTGGGAGGGAGGCAATCCGAAAGTGAGGCCACCCCCCCAGAAGCCAGCTCGCAAACTGGTTCATGAGGCCTCCCTCTGCACCCAAATCCCAATCCATTGTGAGGGTCGCAAGGCCGAGCAGCCCAGGACCCACCAGCGTCGCGCCCTGGTCCTCCTCCCAGCACCACAAACATGAAGGAGCAGCCATACCCATTCCCACTCATCTTGCACATACAAACATGCACAACAACAATAGTCACAATTGTGAACAATGGGCTGGACCCACACGGCGCCCCACATGCCAAGCGACACCCTCAAGCACCCACCGCAAGCCTACCGACCACCCACCCCAGTCACACACTGACAGCAGTAGGCTGTCCCACAGCCACAGCCACCCTGGAGCAGCCCGACAGCAACATGGCCACGAACCTGCGCCAATGGCCCACCCAACCACCCCCGAGCACCCACACACACCTACCGCCAATGACACCAGGGGAAATGCAACAAAGCACCTTGCCCCACGACATAACAGCAGGGCAGCCGCGACAAGCAGGCCCTGAATCACCAACCCCCATGCCACTAGATGGACTGCCTCACCCCCGCCACCCAACAAAGTTCTCCTACCCACACACACATCCACCCACAGGTAACCACACCCATACACACACGCCCACCCTCATGTGCACACATACACAAACACTCACCATCACACATGCCCACCTACACCCACATGCCCACACACAACACACACACCCACACACCCGCTTCCACACCAGCTCACACACACGCCCCCACTCTCACACCCGCAGGCCATAGCAATGGGGAGAGTGACCCCCCAGGATACAGGCACCTGCCTCAGGGTGCCGCCAGGGCCCCAGGGAGGACACAACCCCACAGCGCAAGGATGCACTGGGGCTGGCCCACACCACCGGCACACACCCGACCCCGGCCCAGGGGGGAACACCCCCCCCCCCCCCAGCACCAGGGGCCAAGGACCAGACCCAGCCCTTCCCAGGAGGCAAGGCCAGGGGCCACGGCCCACCCTTCAGCTCCCCCAACCAACCCCCTCCAGGCAAGACACACGGCCACCCCGGAAGAGGCCCCCCGGACACCAGCCCTTCGTGGTCGGGGCACAGCCAGCCGCCAGAGGCGCCAAGGAGAGCGAGTCATTGCCTGCCACTCCTCAGGTTATAGAATTAATAAGCAGGGACCAGAGAGAATTGAATTCAGCCAACTGATTATTTGAGGAGGCAGACCTTCTCTCCAGGCTAATATAATCTAATAGTAAGTTATTATAGTGAGTCATGCATAAATTATTTCTTGATTTCCAATTCATGAGGATAGTTCACTTAGCGATGCATAAGGCGGTGAGAATCATGTGTGACATCCTTGCTTCTATATTTAGTTCACTTAAATCACCTACAGTAATATGCAAAGTGTGGGTGAGGATGGGACACGATACTCAAGCCATGCTGACAGGTCCTCACATGTCTTCCGGCAGACCTTTTGAACCGGTGCACAGGACCACAGAGCATGCATATAGCTATCCGGGATGTTGCTGGTGCAGTAGAAGCAGATATTTGTGTGACTCAGGCTCATTTTTTTTTTTTGTTTTGTTTTTTTTTTTTTTTTGTTACTTATTTGTACCCGTAGGTAGATTTGGTTTGCAGTCTGGTGACAAGCCACTGGCTGCTGGTCGCTGCGTGCGCGAGCGCCCTAAACCTACATGTTTTTGGTATGCGGGAGGAAACCGGAGAAATCCCGGAGTAAACCCACGCAACACGGGGAGAACATGCAAACTCCACACAGCTCACTGTTGGTCGGGGGCTGGGATTGAACCCACGATCTCATGATCCCCGCGGTCCCCCGGCCGAGGGTAAACTGTGCTGCCACAGTGCTAAACCACTGCGCCACCGTGCAGCCCATTTTGAACATCCTTTCTCCTGTGTAATGAATTCTATGTAGAACTTTAGACTGTATGAGTTGTAAATTAGAGTTTTAGTCATCTTAAAAGTGTTTAAACATATTTGTGTCCAGAAGCTTTCATCCTTATTGATTGATAAGTCTGTCTCTCATTTTGATATTGGAAGAGATACTGACTCATCCAGTTTTGATAATAGTCCGTATATTTTCGCTATCAATTTAGGGGAACAAAGATTTAGAAACTCTGCCACCTTAACTGGTATCTCTAAATCTTTCTGATTAAGACTGAATCTTGCTTTTATTATGGATTTAAGCTGTTAGTACTGCAGAAACTTTTTATCGCTTATATCATACTTTGACACTAATTACTGAAATTGGATAAAATTTCCACCTTGAATAAGATGCTCTTAGTTTTTTATTCCCCTTTCTTACCATAGTGGAAAGTTTAACATCACCTTTTGTTGCAGGATATCAGGATTATTCCAAATGGGTGCGAGTTTACAAGGACCAAGCAAAGACCCCGTTATTTTTTAAAAATTTCCACCAAGCTGTCAGAAAGGAGTTGATATTAATGCTTTTAAAATAGTCATGGCGTTTGACACAGGGACTCGTAAAAGGTAAGTCAGAGATATTTAGCCATCCACAGAGAGCCTGTTCAGCATCTAACCTTGGGTTTCCTAGTGGGGTTGATTTTGTTCATTTAGAAACAAAACTGCAATCTATTGGCTAAGAAGTAATTTAAAAAATTTGGTTGATCTAAACCTCCGCACTCTCTTGCTTTTTGAAGTTTTTAGACTGATCCGTGATGGTTTATCCTTCCATAAAAATTTACTTATATTTGAGTCTAAAGACTTAAACCAGGCCGTAGATGGTTGGGTAGGACTCACTGAGAACAAATAGTTGATTTTAGGAAGGACCTTTTTTTTTTTTTTGTCCTGTCAGGCAGCTAGGCAAACAGAACAGGGATCTGTCACCCTACTGTGCCAAAACAGATTTACTTTGCCAAGAGGAGCCTATACAGTGCCTAACTTTGCACTGTATATTGTTGTAAACTCCTCCTGTAATAACTTTTAATACTTTATTTTAATTGTTTTACCCATGGAAGACCCAACAGGATGGGGAAGAGGGAAAGGAAGTGTGTGAAGGGGGGAAAGAAAAGGGAGGGGAACAGACAAAAAAAATAAAATAAATAAAATTAAATTTAAAAAAAACAAAAAACAAAAGACAAACTGCTTCTTCCACCGGAGATGTCTCAACACGAGTCTGGTTTCTGCACCTGTTAAAGGAGAGACACTTGTACATGTATGTCTGTGTGCCTATATATGAGAACGCGCGCAAAATAAGTGTGTGCATGCGAGTGGTTTGTCAGGAAACATACGAGCGGAGGGCCGGTCGCAGCAGCCCTCCCCCGAGGACCCCGAGCAGGCAAGGCAGCGCCACCAACCCCCAGCCCCGAGGTCAGCAAGCCCCAGGAAAGCCAAGCATCCACCCCTGGAGAGACGATCAAGGGAGGGCAGGCTGCCCGGCGGCCGGCGCGGTGAGCCCACACCCCTGGACCCGCCCGACCCCAACCCCCCCAGCGGGGCCAACATCAGCCCCCGGGCCCCAGTCACCAGGAGGCCAGCGACCCCACCCCCCAGGACAGAGGCCAGCCAGCACCCCCCGGCGCGAGCCCCCCCCAGGTACCCCCACAGCGGTCCCGCCCCAGCGCCTCGGCCACACACCCCGGGGACCCCCACGTCCAAAGAAGTCCCCTCGCCCAGGTGAGCCCACATTGCCGAGAGGCACTACCCCCCTAATCCAGCCCCTCCCGACTCGCAGGCGCACCCCTCCCCATACCTTCACACCCATATGTTCCCATGCACACCCCTCTCACTCAGCCAGACCGACCCATTCTCTCTCTCACTCCAGTACCCACTTAAATTCACTCCTCATTCACCTTTATTTCAAAAGCCGACTGCGAAGCAGATGCAGTGAGCCTGAACATGCACCAGTGCCCGGCAGTGACCAGGGAGGCCACCGGCGCAGGCCACAGAAGCAGACCCCCACCCCCCGGCACCCATCTGAGTGAACAATCAGCAGACCACCGCAGGCGCCCCAAGATGCCACCCGGCATACAAAGCGCCGCACAAAACCGACCCACCATCACCACCTCCATTCATCACCCTCTCACTCACACTTAAACTCATATTCAGCCCCCCGTCACTTCCTTGGTTGTATCTATATATTAGTAGCGTCCAGGGATTTTTACAACATGATAGGTCCCAAGCTTCCCACCAGGCCCCCACGCCCCCAGCAAGACAGGACCTAGGAAGGACCATCTTTTTAACGATTGCAACTCTTCCTATTAGTGATATAGTGATATGTCCTCCAGCACGTAAGGTCGTCTTGTATTGTTTTTAACAGCGGAGTGTGATGTAGCCGTCTATTCTTAAGTATAAAATATTACCTGATTGTATTGGAATAATGGATGTTTTTGAGAAATTACAATTTATAGGTAAAACTGTTGATTTACCCCAGTTAATAGAGTAATCTGATAATGATGAAAAAAGATCAATGAGCACCACTGTCTGAAGAAGAGAGCTTTGTGAGTTTTCAAGGAAAATCAATACATCATCAGTATAAAGACTTGTGTTCTTTTTCTCAAGTTTGAGTACCTCTGATATCAATATACTGTCATATGGCTGCTGCTAATGGTTCGATAAAGATGGTAAAAAGTGAGGGAGAGAGTGTACAACCCTGCCTAATACCTCTCTGGAGATTAACGCTTTGGGAGGTCTGATCATTTGTTTGGACAGGCGCAGTTGGACACCAATGTAGTGTTTTAATCCAGTTTATGGAAGATGAACCAGTTTATGGAAGATGAACCAAACCCGAACTTGTTTAACACCTTGTTTAACACCATAAAAAGAAATTTCCAATTAACTTGGTCAAAGGCTTTCTCTGCATCCAGAGATAAAATTGTAGTTTCTAAGTTATTGACCTTACAGTTGTTTATTCAGTTAAATAGCATGTGTGTATTATTAGCCGAGTGCCTACCCTTGACGAAACCGTTTTGATCTGGATGTATAATCACTGGAATTATCCTTTCCAGCTTTTTGGTGAGAGCTTTGCAAATTATTTTAAGATCGACATTCATAAGTGAGATGGGACGGTTGCTGGATGGAAGCATAGGTTCCTTTCCAGGTTTAAGGAGCAGGATAACACTAGTCAAATTCATATTTGGAGGGATTAGATTATCTTCTTTAATTTGGTTCACCATTTTAAAGAAATCATGGATCGTCACCTTATCGTGGTGGGGGGGTTTGCGTGCCCCAGTGATCCCAGGAGCTATGTTGTCCGGGGCAATTTGCCTCTGATAGGGTCACCCGAGACAAACTGGTCCTGGGTGAAGGGCCAGACTAAGAACGATCCAACAGACTCTTATGATAAATTCTAGATCAAGGATCCAGTGTATCCCGCCCGGTATGGGGTTACCGGGGCCCCACCCTGGAGCAAGGCCTGGGGGAGGGGCTCAATGGCTAGCGTCTGGTGACCGGGTTTCCACCCATGGGACCCAGCAGGGCTCAGACCGAAGGAGTTACATGGGTCCGCCCTCCAGTGGGCTCACCACCTGCAGGAGGGATCATGGGGGTCCGGTGTTATGTGGATTAGGTGGCGGTCAAAGGCGGAGACCTTAGAAGACTGATCCCAAGCTTTCTAAATTGGCTTTTGGTACGTGGAATGTCACCTCTCTGGTGGGGAAGGAGCCTGAGCTGGTGTACGAGGTCGAGAGATACCGGCTAAATATAGTCGGCCTCACCTCAACACACAGCTCCGGTTCCGGAACCAGTCTCCTGTAGAGGGGCTGGAGCTAGGCCTTTTCTGGAGTTGCCCCGGGCGAGAGGCGACGAGCAGGGGTGGGTATTCTTGTATCGCCCCACCTTGCTGCCTCTATATTGGAGTTTTCCCCGGTGGATGAAAGGGTTGCTTCCCTGCACCTTCGGGTTGGGAAATGGGTCCTGACCATCATTTGTGTGTTCATATATTCATATATTTATTCCATCCAGCTACAATGCTCCGCACTGTGTGTCTGTGTGTGTGTGTATATATATATATTTTATAGTAATACATACATATGTATATTAGCTGCTCTTGCTTGCTTGTTTTTTTCTTGCCTTCTGATTGTTGCTCTGAGTGTTGCTATCCCTGTGCTGTTGCAATCCTGGAATTTCCCCGTTGTGGGACTAATAAAGGCTTATCTTATCTTATCTTATCTTATCTTATCTTATTTGTGCCTATGCACCAAATGATGTTTCAGAGTACCCACCCTTTTTGGAGGGTACCCACCCTTTTTGGAGTCTGTGACTGGGGTGCTGGAGGGTGCTCCTCTTGGAGACTCCATTGTCCTACTGGGGGACTTCAATGCGCACGGGGGCAACAACAGTGAAACCTTGAGGGCGGTGATTGGGAGGAATGGCCTACCCGATCTGAACCCGAGTGGTGTTCAGTTATTGGACTTCTGTGCTAACTACAGTTTGTCCATAACAAACACCACGATCAAGCTTAAGGGTGTCCATATGTGCACCTGGCACCAGGACACCCTAGGTCGCAGGTCGATGATCGATTTTGTTATTGTGTCATCAGACCTGCGACCGTATGTCTTGGACACTCGGGTAAAGAGAGGTGCAGAGCTGTCAACTGATCACCACCTGGTGGTGAGTTGGATCCGATGGCAGGGGAGGAAGCCATTCAGATCTGAAAGACCCAAACGTATAGTGAGGGTGTGCTAGGAACGTCTGGCTGAGGCCCCTGTCCGGGAGGTCTTCAACTCCCACCTCCGGAAGAACTTCAACCACATTCCGAGGGAGTCTGGAGACATGGAGTCTGAATGGGCCATGCGGTCCACCTCTGTTGGTGAAGCGGCGGCCTAGAGCCTCGGCCACAAGGTGGTCGGTGCATCTCGTGGTGGCAACCCCCGAACAAAGTGGTGGACACCAGTGGTGAGGTGGGCCATTAAGCTGAAGAAGGAGTCCTATCAAGCTTGGTTGGCTTGTGAGACTCCCGAAGCAGCTGAGGTGTACCGGCAGGCCAAGCGGAGTGCAGCTTGGGTGGTTGCTGAAGCAAAAACCCGGGTATGGGAGGAGTTCGGTGAGGCCATGGAACAAGACTTTTGGTCGGCCTCGAAGAGATTCTGGCAAACTGTCCGGCGGCTCAGGAGGGGAAAGCAGCTTCCTGTCCACACTGTGTATGGTGTGGATGGGGCGCTGCTGACTTTGACTGGGGATATTGTCAGGCGGTGGAAGGAATACTTTGAGGATCTCCTCAATCCTACTGATGCGCCTTCTACAGAGGAAGCAGGGTTTGTGGACGAGGGGGATAACTCGCCTATCACAGGGGCTGAGGTTGCCAAGGTGGTTAAAAATCTCCTTGGTGGCCGGGACCCAGGGGTGGACGAGATTCGCCCTGAGTACCTCAAGGCCTTGGTTCCAAGGTTGTCATAGCCAGAAGCGGCACTGGGGTTAAGCTCCCAGTGCTCATAAAATGCTCCTTACGGCGTGCGTCTCGAAAAGCCTCTGACAACTAAGTCCAACTCCTAGCCTGCCCATGTGGTTTAGTCTCTAAGCCCGGCGGAACTGCTTTTACTAATAGGAGAAGGGGCAAGGGCGGATCTCTGGCGCCTTAAAACCAGATGCTTCGGGTAGATGGTGGCTCATCAACCTGGGAAGGTAGCCCATCTAGGGGAAGGTAAATCCTGATTTCAAACCTCCGTTGCATTGCGACACACCCGGTCACGGGAAAGGCTTCGGGAGTCAACCCTGAGGAAAAATCCGGAGTCGGAGCCCCTAAGGCAGTTCTCTGTTGTGCTCAACATCGTTCTGGCAGCTCCTGCGACGGCGCTGGTGCCAAACTATAGCAGCCCTGCTGTTCCTTTGGATTCATCAGTGACGTGGAGAGGGGGGACATGCTGCATGGGTAACATCTTGTCCTCCATATCTTCCTGCCCAGGCTTGAATCCTACCAACGCCCAACGCTGGAAGGTAGGACACCGGTGCGCATCGGCCTGTTCAGCCACAGGTGGTGCTGTTCCAGCAGAGTAGACGTTTAGGATTCTCTTCCATGGTCATCATAGACCGAAGGAGGCCGACGACCTCAAGGCCTTTGATGTTGTTGGGCTGTCATGGTTGACACGCCTCTGCAACATTGTGTGGAGGTTGGGGGCAGTGCCTTTGACATGGCAAACCGGGGTGGTGGTTCCTCTCTTCAAAAAAGGGGACCGGAGGGTGTGCTCCAATTTCAGAGGGATCACACTCCTCAGCCTCCCTGGGAAGGTTGATGCCAAGGTACTGGAGAGGAGAGTCTGGCCGTTGGTCAAACCTCGGATTCAGGAGGAGCAATGTGGTTTTCGTCCTGGCCGTGGCACATCTGACCAGCTCTTTACCCTCTCGAGAATTCTCGAGGGTTCGTGGGAGTTTACCCAACCAGTTTACATGTGTTTTGTGGACTTGGAGAAGGCATTTGACCGCGTCCCTCGTGTTTTTTTGTGGGGGATGCTTCGGGAATATGGGGCATCAGGCTTGTTGTTATGAGCTATTCGGTCTCTTCTTATGACCGTTGTGAGAGTTTGGTTCGTATTGCCAACACTCGGTCGGAGTCATTCCCAGTGAGAGTTGGACTCCGCCAGGGCTGCCGTTTGTCACCGATCCTGTTCATAATTTTTATGGACAGGATTTCTAGGCGCAGCCAGGGAATGGAGGGTGTCATGCTTGGTGACCACAGGATCTCATCTCTGTTGTTTGCAGATGATGTTGTCCTGTTGGCTTCATCCAACAATGACCTGCAACTTTTGCTGGGATGGTTTGCCGCTGAGTGTGAAGCGGCTGGGATGAGAATCAGCACCTCCAAATCCGAGTCCATGGTCCTCAGCCGGAAAAAGGTGGATTGTCCTCTCTGGGTTGGGGACAGGCTCCTGCCCAAAGTGGAGGAGTTTAAGTATCTTGGGGTCTTATTCATGAATGAGGGAAGAATGGAGCGAGAGATTGACAGACAGATCGGAGCAGCATCTGCAGTGATGCGGACGTTGTACCAGTCTGTTGTGGTGAAGAGGGAGCTTAGTTCTAAGGCAAAGCTGTCGATTTACCAGTCAATCTACATTCCTACTCTCACCTATGGTCACGAGCTTTGGGTAATGACCAAAAGAACAAGATTGCGGATACAAGCGGCTGAAATGAGCTTTCTCCGTAGGATTGCTGGACTCACCCTCAGCGATAGGGTGAGGAGCTCAGTCATCCGGGAGAGGCTCAGTTCAATTCAATTCAATTCAATTCAACTTTATTTATATAGCGCCATTTCACAACAACAGTCATCTCATAGCACTTTCAACTGTAGGGGGGACCCCCACAGTTGCAATCAGGCGATCCCCTGTGAGCAAGCGCTTGGCGATGGTGGAGAGGAAAAACTCCCTTTTAACAGGAAGAAACCTCCAGCAGAACCAGGCTCAGGGAGGGACAGTCATCTGCTGCGACTGGCTGGGGGGTGAGGGGACAGAGAAGATGAAAAGAACAGACATGTAGAGAGCAAACAGCACGATGGGGACTCAATCTATGGGAGAGAACAAACAGATGTTGCGCTCCGTTGTACCGCGGACGGGCAAGTCTCTGCGTCCTAGAGCACACGAGGGCGCACGAGAGTGCCCTCGTGCGCTCTTGGACACATGATGGAGATACTGATGGTGGTGATGTAGGTGGTGATGGCGTCCAAGCGCGCACTGAAAATAAAAGCTGTAGACACAGCCGCAAACAGATTAGTTCATCTGATTGACCTCTCATTCGACTAATAAGAGCCTTGAATTGGGTTTCTGAAACCTTGAAAAACCAATGACTGAAAACCTAGCCAGAAGGACCTGCCTCCCAACACTGTGAATGCAGTGAGCCAATTGAAGCAGAGAAGTTCGCGAGCTGTTTTTTTTAAGGCTGGGTGAAGACTGGCTGCTGGAGCGGATCAAAAAAGGACCCGCAGGAAGAATCCCACAGACCCAGCAGCACGGAGACCATCCACAAATGCAACCTGTGTGACAGGGAGTGCCATTCGCGGATCGGCATGTTCTGCCACAGGCGATGCTTATTTTGTTTTGGTTCCAGCAGAGTAGACGTTATGATTTCTTCCATGGTCATAGACCGACGGAGGCTGACGATGAAGGCTGAGTGACACACACGCCTTCGCCAGTCTTTTTTTAATTACTACTGTTATTTGTTTTGAAAAATCGTTCGCCAAAAACCGCAATCATGGAAGCACAAAACCGCAATAATGGAATTATGTTTTGATCGGGTCGCGAGACCAGGACCACGAGCGGACCAGCATCGCGTTCGTCTGACAGTGAGGAAGAGAAGTTCGCCAGGACTCTGCTGCTGTGAAGAGGTAAGGTGTTATAAGCTAAATTATTATTTATCCCTGAAAATTGTAATCCAAAATGACTTTTGACCCATCGGTAAATTACAACTGTGCGGCGTGGCATGGCGCAGTTCATGCGCCGCGGTACAAGGGGTTGTTCGCCGCGTCCAGACCGTGAACGCCCCCCCCCCGCTATTCTTCTGTAGCAAGGGGGGGAAGCCGCGGTGACTGCGCTGCTGTCCCACATCACCACATGAGGCTAATCCGTTGTGTAGCGATGGACGATGTCCATCCTCTTTAGCGAGGGGGGGGGACAACCACCCCACACACACACACACACAGCCCTGAGTGTGACCTTTCATTAGAGCCCAAAATGAAGCTTCTACATTGAATCATTCAAAAGTTACAGATGTTTTTCCAAACTGTGCCATTTGGCACAATTTGGTACAGTTCCAAAACGCCTGGGAACTACCTGAGTATAAAGCTGGGTAATATATTCATTTTTTGTGGTATTGTTACAAAATTTGGACCTCAGCTGGATAAAACTTGGTTCTACATTTCTGTTGCATTTTCCAGCCCGGATCTGAAGCTGTGTGTTATTTGCAAGCATTTGTATCCAAAAAAACACCCAGGCCAAATTTATTTTCTTCAAGTTCACTATGTTTAGATGACTTAGAAACTCAGTGGCCGGAGCACTTAGAGAGATTATGACTGTTTTGCCAAAAAATTCAAAGTGTTTTCTTTTAAATGAGACCAACCCCATGAAGATGCTGCAAAGGGTTGAAGAACAGCTTTTGATTTAATTTGGACACGTTAATTTTTGGTGTTTTTAGGGAAATTGACCGGAGTGCAAGGGGTTAATGACCAGCAAAAAAAAAAAAAAAAAAATTCATTGAGAGAGAAGAAAGGAGTGAGGCCCAGTGCATTATTGGAGGTCCCCCAGCTGACTAAACCTATTAGCAGCATAACTAAGGGAGGGTTCAGAAACACATGATCCCTCCCTAATTGTAGGTTATATCAAAAAGGAAGGTTTTAGCCCTATTCTTAAAAACAGAGATCGAGTCTGACTCCCGAATCCAGATTGGCAGCTGGTTCCACAGGAGAGGAGCTTGATAAAAGAAGGCTCTGTCCCCCATTGTACTTTTGGAGATTCTAGGTATTACAAGTAATCCTGCATTTTGGGAGCATAGTGCTCTGTTAGGATAATACGGTAGTATCAGATCTTTTAAATAAAAAGGAGCCTGATTGTTTAGAGCTTTGTAAGTAAGAAGAAGGATTTTAAACTTAATTTTAAACTCTATGGGAAGCCAGTGAAGGGAGGCCAGAACTGGAGAGATATGATCTCTCTTTCTAGTACCTGTTTAAACTCTTGCTGCAGCATTTTGGATCAGCTGAAGACTTTTTAAAGATGTTTTAGGACAGCCTGATAATAAAGAATTACAATAATCTAATCTCGAGCTAACAAAAACGTGGATCAGTTTCTCAGCATCACTCTGAGACAAGATGCTCCTAATCTTGGCAACATTACGCAAATGATAGAAGGCAGTCTTAGAAATGAATTTAATATGTGAAGTGAAGGACAGATCTTGACTAAAAATAACTCCAAGGTTCCTCACAGAGCTATTAAGAGAAAGAGTAACCGCATCCAAACTGAAAGTTTGATTTGGAAAGGTATTTCTAAGGTTTTTTGGACCAACAAGAATGACTTCAGTCTTATCTGAATTTAATAGCAGGAAATTACAAGTCATCCAAGCTTTGATTTCCTTAAGACAGGCTTCCAACTTGGCTAATTGATTACTATCATCTGGCTTCATTGACAGGTATAATTGTGTATCATCTGCATAACAATGAAATTGTATAAAGTGCTTTCTAATAATGTTGCCTAACGGAAGCATATATAAACTAAAAAGAGTAGGGCCTAGCACAGATCCCTGTGGAACTCCATGACTGAGCTTTGAGTTGAAAGAAAACTCATTATTGACATGAACAAGCTGGAACCTATCAGATAAATAAGATCTAAACCACTGCAACAAAGTTCCATTAAGTCCAACATAGTGTTCTAATCTATCAAGTAGAATATTATGATCGATAGTATCAAAAGCTGCACTAAGGCCTAAAAGGACAAGTACAGAAACCAGTCCATTATCAGATGCGATGAGGAGGTCGTTAGTGACCTTCGCTAAGGCTGTTTCAGTACTATGATGGATTCTAAACCCAGACTGAAACTCTTCAAGTAAACCATTTCCCTGCAGGTGGTCAAATAATTGCGTAGCAACAACTCTTTCTAAGATTTTTGAAATGAAAGGGAGATTAGAGATTGGTCTATAGTTAGCTAAAGCTCCTGGATCTAGCGTTGGCTTTTTGAGTAAGGGTTTAATTACAGCCGTTTTAAAAGCCTGCAGTACATGGCCTAAAGTTCATGAAGAATTGATTATATGAAGAATAAAGCTACCAATAAGTGGGAAGACTTCTTTAAATAACCTGGAAGGAATAGGGTCTAAAAGACAAATTGAAGGTTTGGATGAGGAAACTATTTTGTCTAACTCACAAAGGTCGATTGGAGTAAACTCATCAAGACAGACATCAATTGAAGGAGTTGTAGTAGTTACTGTATTTAAGTTAACTGTGGGAAGAATTTGATTGATTTTATCTCTGTTGGATGAAATTTTATGATTGAAAAAGTTCATAAAGTCCTGACTAGTAAGCTCTAAGGGAATGCTAGGATTGACAGAGTCCTGACTCTTTGTCAGCCTGGCTACAGTGCTGAAAAGAAACCTGGAATTATTTTTGTTCTCTTCTATTAATGCAGAATAATAACTCGTTCTAGCTTTTCTAAGAGATTTTTATAAATTAAAAGATGATTTCTCCAAGCTAAATAGATTTCATCTAAATTAGTGGAGCGCCATTTTCTTTCTAATTGACGAGTCTTCTGTTTTAAGCTACGAGTTTCTGTGTTGAACCAAGGAGTTAGAAATCTCTGATTAGACTTTTTCTTTTTTTAAGGGGGCCACCAAGTCTAGAGTCTGATGCAGAGAAGCTGTAACACTATCCACCATGTTATCAATTACAGAAGGAGCAAGCTGTCTATAGCTTATTTCCGTTGTGTTGACACATGGCATAGAGGAAACAATCTGCATAAATTTGGTAACAGCATCATCTGAGAGGCATCTACTGTGATAATATTTTTCTTTAGGAGCCAAATAGTCAGAAATAGTAAAATCAAAGGTTAACAGACAATGGTCTGACAGTACAGGGTTATGAGGAGACACTACAAGATTTTTTATTTCTATGCCATGTCAGAACAAGGTCCAACGTATGGTGGAGATAATGAGTAGAATTTCCTACTTTCTGAGAAAACCCAATCGAGTCTAATATTGAATTAAATGCCACATTAAGGCAGTCACTATCTGCATCTACATGTATATTAAAGTCCCCTACTATAATGATCAGGGAGAACAAAGGGATTTCTCCCACGTGTTTTTTTTTTTCCCTACGATCACAATCAACGATCATCAGCCGGGATCATGGGTCCCAAGAAAGCTCAGCAGACTGAGGAGGTGGACGAAATTAAAAAAGTGCTGGATTTCTTGGCGGAAGAGATTTCTGCCGTTAAGCTGCAGCAAAGAAACATCCTGGACCTGATTGAGGAGGTGAACGCGCTGCGGATCCAGAACGCTGAGAAGGTCAAGAGGCTGGCATATCTGGAGACCAGAGTGTCGGAACTGGAACAGAACACCCGGGTGAACGACGTGATCATCACGGGGCTCCACATTAAACCCCAATCATACGCGCGAGCGGTGGCTGCGGACAGTGGAGGGAGGCTCGGTGAGCTGGAAGATGAATCCACGGAGCAACAAGGCCGGGTGAACGACGTGATCATCACGGGGCTCCACATTAAACCCCGATCATACGCACGAGCGGTGGATGCGGACAACGGAGGGAGGCTCGGTGAGCTGGAAGACGAATCCACGGAGCAACAAGTGGCGGCCTTCATGCAGTCCAAAGGAATTCAGCTGGACTGTAACACCATAGAGACCTGCCACCCTCTGCCCAGGAAAAACGGCGACAAACCGGCTGTGATCATGAGGTTTCTCAACAGAATACACAAGACTGCGCTGTTAAAACAAGGTAGGAAACTGAAAGGAATGAACATTTACATAAACGAGCACCTCACAAAAGAAAACGCAGAAATAGCCAGAAAAGCAAGATACATGAGAAAGCAGAAAAAGATTCAAAACACCTGGACATCAAACTGTAAAATATACATCTGTAAAGGATGTCTTTCACAGACGAGACTGAGTTTATTTCTCAGGGTTGGTTTATTGAGAGGTCACATCCTCTAACAAGCACAGCATCTCAGAAAAGAGGCAGAACAATCGTCCTTCACAGTTCTTATACTCTCCAAAGTCACAAACCCCCAACATCAAATAACACCCCCCCAATCCACAGTCCTTTAGTAAATATACAGCCCCCGAGGCTCCTTGGCGTCTCCATTGTCTCTCATCCTTCTAGCCTCCGGGGCTCCTGCTGGAACATTCTCTCCAACTTCCCGTCTCCTGCAAGAGCAACTTCACACCTCCCGTAGGTCTTTGCAGGGTCAGGTCCTCTCTGGCCATTAAGACGTGAAGCTTCCAGAATATGCACCGTCATGCCTACTAGGTATATGCGGGGAATATGAATACCATATATGCGCCCTAAATATGCGCCATATAACCCCCCCCAAACGTCTAAATAAGGACAAAGTACACCCCAATATGCATAGAATCACGTCATATCACACAGAACAGCAAAATGGCACAAATATCACACTCCCAACTGCTTGGGCTTCAACCTCCTGCCATATCTGCTGTAAGCAGGTTTCGATCTGCCTGTAGCTGTTTCTTGCATCTGTGGATTAGAGTCGTTAGCACATCCTTGTGAAAGCTTAGAACAGTGTCTCCCCGGTGGCCTGCCGCGACGGGGGGCCCTGGCTAACTGCACTTGTTCATCAGCCAACACAAAAGCGGGTTTGAGTCTGTTAATGCAGACTAATTCCCTCCTGTCACCCAAATCGAACAAAAAATGTTTTTCCCCAGTTTCCAACACTCTGAACGGTCCATCATAAGGCGGTCTTAAACCTGGCCTCTGAGCGTCGTGTCTGACAAAGACAAATTCTGCGTTCTTTAAGGTCTTAGGCACAAAAACACGTGAGAAACTGTGATGAACTGGGCCGGGGAGGGTGTTTGATCCCGTGTTGCTCTGCAGCAGCTGAGCGGGTGGGCGGTTTGGTGCGGGGTTCTCTGGAAGGATTTCGCCCGGTAACCGGAGGGGTTGGGCAAAAACTAGCTCAGCCGGAGAGGCTTGCAAATCTTCCTTAGGTGCTGAACGCAACCCTAATAAAACCCATGGAAGTTTATCAACCCAATTTGTGTCCGTGAGAGCCGCTCTGAGGGCTGCTTTCAATGACCGGTGAAAGCGTTCGCACAAACCGTTGGCTTGGGGATTATAAGCAGTAGTGCGGTGAATTTTCACCCCAAGACTGAGTGCCATGGATGACCAGAGCTCAGAAACGAATTGGGGACCCCTGTCCCCTGTTATGTCTAACGGGACTCCAAAACGCGCGACCCAAACCGTTAAAAACGTGCGCACAACGTCTGCTGCTGTAGTTGATGCCAGGGGGACCGCTTCTGGCCAGCGCGTGGTGCGGTCCACCATGGTTAGAAGGTGTGTGAACCCCTGCGACAGCGGGAGGGGTCCCACCAAGTCGATATGCACGTGGTCGAAGCGTTTGGCCGGGATGTGAAAAGGTTCTAAGGGGGCCCGCATGTGCTTGTGTATCTTTGCTCTTTGACACACTGCGCAGGCTGCGGCCCACTCTTTGACCTGTTTACGCAGCCCCGGCCAAACGAATTTTTCTCCCACCATTTTGATCGATGCGCGAACCCCCGGATGTGCCAGCAAATGGATTAAATCAAAAACGCGGCGGCGCCATGCAGCTGGGACCACGGGGCGGGGGCGCCCCGTGGAGACATCGCAGATTAGAGGAGGCGCACCTATCTGTTGCACCCTGTGCTCCAGCCTTAGCCCTGTTAGCCCAGACTGGAGCGCGCGCACATCCGCATTGCTAACCTGCTCGGCGGCCATGGCTGCATAATCTAAGCCCACGCAGACCGGGGCTGCGAGCGCTTCCGCGCCGCAAGCCTGGCCCGCGTCCACGGCCACCGTGTCCACCCCCTGGGGGCCTGGCGTTGCAACCGCACGCGAGAGACAATCTGCCACTACATTGTGTTTGCCCGCCACGTGTTGAATGTCGGTGGTAAACTCCGAAATCGCGGCCAGCTGTCTCTGTTGTCGGCCCGACCAAGGCTCTGAAATCTTGGCCATTGCAAATGTTAATGGTTTGTGGTCTACAAACGCGGTGAAACGGCGTCCTTCCAGCCAGAACTGGAAGTGGCGGATGGCCAAATGCAGGGCTAAAAGTTCCCTATCAAACGCGCTGTATTTCCGCTCGTTATCGTGCAATGTTTTGCTGAAAAATGCAAGTGGTTGCCAGCTCCCTGCTACCAGTTGCTCGACAACCGCCCCAACTGCTACGTCGGAAGCATCCGTGGTTAGTGCCATGAGAGCTGCTGGCACCGGGTGTGCCAATAACACAGCGTTCGCCAGGGCCGACTTGACCTGGGAGAAAGCGCGCTCCCGTTTCGGGGACCACTCGACCTTATTTGCAGGTTTTTGTTTCTTTAGTGCCACGTACAGTTGGTGCATGAGCTGTGCCATGCTGGGGAGGAAGCGGTTATAAAAATTGACCATCCCCAAAAATTCTTGCAATGCTTTAACTGTCTGCGGTTGGGGAAACTCCGTTATCGCGCGTACTTTATCGGGCAGCGGGACCGCTCCTTCTGGAGAAATGCGGTGCCCTAAAAAATCGATTTGCGCTACCCCGAACTGGCATTTCGCTGGGTTAATTATTAACCCATGCTCTGTCAGCCTCTGAAAAACTGCTGTGAGGTGGTGTTCGTGTTTGTCCTCGGATGTACTGGCTACTAAAATATCGTCCAAGTAGACGAACACGAAAGGGAGGCCGCGCAACACCGTATCCATCATGCGTTGGAACGTCTGTGCAGCGCCCTTGAGGCCAAAAGGCATGCGCAAAAACTCGAAAAGCCCAAAGGGGGTTATTACTGCCGTTTTGGGTATGTCTTGAGCGCGGACTGGGACTTGGTGATAACCGCGCACCAAATGTATTTTGGAAAAGATGCGCGCCCCCGCCAAATGTGCCGAAAAATCCTGGATGTGCGGAATCGGGTAGCGGTCGTGTGCTGAAGCATTATTTAACTTGCGGAAATCACCGCAAGGCCGCCACGAGCCGTCAGCCTTGGGAACCATATGCAGGGGTGATGACCAAGGGCTGTTAGAGCGTCTAACAATGCCCAGTTTTTCCAAGTTGGCGAATTCCTCGCGCGCGATGGCCAGTTTAGCTGGGTCCAAGCGCCGAGCTTTTGCAAAACAGGGGGGCCAGAGGTAGTTATGAAGTGCTCGACCCCGTGTTTGGCTACTGACGCTGAAAATGTTGGGACCGTGAGTGCTGGGAACTGATTGAGTAGTGCATGAAACTTACCACCCGCAGTTGTGACATTGGGATGTGCAGAAGGCAGGGCCACCCGAGCTGTACAGGAGATAGAGTGGAAAGACAGTGCTTTTACCATACGTCTGTTAGCAAGATCAACTAATAAACTGTTTGAGAATAAAAAATCAGCACCTAGCATGTTGTTGCTAACTGCAGCTACGACAAAAGTCCACTCGAAGGTGCGACCGTGGAAGGATAGGAGGAGCGTCTTCTCCCCATAGGTTTTGATCGTCGAGCCATTTGCCGCTAGCACCAGGGGTCCGCTGGAAGGCACCAGCAGGTCCGCGTAGGAAGCCTTGATAAAACTCAGCTGGGAGCCTATGTCCACCAGGAAATCCTTCCCTGAATTCGCGTCCGTCACGAAAAGCAGCTTGTTCTTCGCGCCGAGAGCAGCAGCTGCTACCGACTCTCGGTCTTGGCGTTTCCCTGGCGCTTGTATCGGCACGGTGGGATGCATCTGCGCGCCCTCTCGGCGAAACGTCGATGGTAAAAGCAGAGGGTGCCATCCGCTCTGTTTCTCCTGGTCTCTGCCGCTGCTGACGTCAGTGGGTCCGGTGCTGAGGCCTCTGGTCTCCCCTCGTCTCGCGGGGGTGCGTTCAGCTCCGTTGCCGCCGTCGTGGCTGCGTGTCGTCTATGGGCGTCAACGAGCCGCTGCGCCTCCTGGCCCAGCCCATGGTAGTCACGGTCGTTGAGCAGCTGTGAGCTGGCCAGGGTGACTCTCACTGCTGGCGGTAGTGTTCTGAGAAAGAGGTGGACGAAGATAAAACTGTCGTCATCTTTGCCTCTCAGGTTCATCATCCTCGCCATCAGATCTGCCGGCCTGTCTGCTTCCCCTTCTGTTAGCGCCAGAAGTCTCTCTGCTCGCTCTCCCTGCGAGGGAGTGAAAGCTCGAATGAGGGCGGCTTTCAGTGAGCCATACTTGTCGTCCTGGGGCGGGTGGTTGGTCAGACTCTCCACCCGCTGCACTGTGAGGCTGTCCAGCTTCGCGACGACATGGTAGAACCTCGTTGCATCTGCTGAGATTCCCCGAAGGTGGAACTGCGCCTCCACAGTGGTAAACCGGGAGCGCGGGTTAGGTTGCCTAGAAATCGGGCAGCTGTAGTGTGGTAGCTGCGTTAACCCGGTTGGCTCCTGAAGAATCCGGTGCGGGAAGATCGTCACCACCGGCCATAGTTTGTCGTAGGTCACCAGTGTAGAGGATGCCTTTCACAGACGAGACTGAGTTTATTTCTCAGGGTTGGTTTATTGAGAGGTCACATTCTCTAACAAGCACAGAATCTCAGAAAAGAGGCAGAACAATCGTCCTTCACAGTTCTTATACTCCCCAAAGAAGTGAAGCTTCCAGAATATGCACCGTCATGTCTACTAGGTATATGCGGGGAATATGAATACCATATATGCGCCTTAAATATGCGCCATACATCAAATTAAACGGATCACCTGAAGAAGCCAAGGTCATTAACATCCGTAATATTATGGAACTGGACAAATATCAATGGATATTATGAACTGGAGTCACAGCAACAAAAGACAATTGTAGGACACTGAAGGATTATACTCATCTGCTACAAGACATTTAACAACATGAAACAAAAGATCAACAAACAGGAACAACAGGAACTGAAAGTTTTTGAATAAACAGATCACAACTCACAGGACGAAGAATATAACATAGACCTTGACAATAATTTATTTGGCTCCATCAATAATGACTGTAGTTACTACACAGATGATCAGTTTAACACAATGGTCACATCTGATTTCAATATTTCTATAATCCACTTCAACAGCAGAGGTCTATATGCCAACTTTAATAACATTAAAGATTATTTACATCAGTTTAAAGAGCCGTTCAATATTGTGGCAATATCAGAGACGTGGCTCAGTGAAGAGAAAGGAGTGGATTTTACCATGGATGGCTATGAATTAAATTATATAAATAGAAAAGTAAAAAAAGGAGGAGGAATTGCAATTTATGTTGACAAGAGCTTGAAATACAAGGTTGTTGAAAATCTGTCAGTAACTGTGGATGATTTATTTGAATGTATTACAATAGAAATCAGTCTAGACAATGTGAAGAATGTAGTAGTGAGCTGTGGATATTAGGAACACCTGGATCAAACATTGACTTATTTAAGGACTGGATGGAAAAAATGTATGCAAAACTAACTCATAAAGTTCTGTTCATCTGTGGAGATTTCATTATAGATCTGATGAACTCAAAACAACATAGTTTGACAGAAGAATTTATCAACACAATGTACAGTATGGGCTTACATCCAACAATTACCGGACCTAGCAGAATCATGTCACACAGTGCCACACTAATAGATAACATATTCACAAACATTATGGAAAATAATATCAGGAGTGGGGTTTTATTGAATGATATCAGTGACCACCTGCCAATTTTTGTTGTCTATCAATGTGATTATAGGTGTCACCATGGGATGAGACGCCTTCTCGGCGCTCAGCCCATGTCTCTTCTCATCCCTGCCTCTCATTGGGCAGCGCCTCAGCAGGCTCCCAGCTGTTAGTGTTAGGGGACGGCTGGGGCCAATTAACCCTCATCAGCTGGGGCGCTGCTAATGTGGATAAAAAGGAGCAGCCTCGATCACTCGGGGCTGCGACTTAAAGCACTACAGGCTGAAACCCCTACGTCCGGCGTCAGCCCCTCTACTCTGCTTACAGTATTCTTGTGAGAGTTCCCCGCTGTGAGTATTCATGCCTTGGCATCCTTATCTCCGGTGCCAGCCCGTTACTCCTGTGCCGTTCTACTCGTGAGTGTTACCTTGTATATGAGTAGCTGTGCTTTTGGTCAGCAAGACCTTGTTCCTTATCCCGTGTCCCTTATCCCTGATCCTTAATTTATAATAAAACATCTCAACTCACTGGCTCGCCCTTGGCTCTCATTGTGTGGCTCCCCAGAGCCACATGTAACAATAGGAAGAAAAAGTATACCAAAAATATTAAAAAAAAAGAATATGAACCGAAGAATCAATGTATTTACTGACAAAGGAATAATTAATACAAGATTGGAAGATAGTTTATGATGAAAATGACATAAATAAAGCATATGATAATTTTTTACAAATATTTCAATCATTGTACAATAAAAACTGTCCTATAAAACAATACAGTGACAGACAACAAAAGAAAAATATTCCTTGGTTCACCAAGGGGTTAATAAATGCATGTAAAAAGAAGAATACATTATATAAACAATTCATTAAATGCTGAACAGTGGAAGCTGAGATCAAATATAAAAGATATAAAAATAAGCTTACTAATATAATGAGGACCTGTAAGAAAGAATATTACAACAGAATATTAGAGGATAACAAAAATAACTTAAGAGGAATATGGCAAGTACTCAATGGGACTATAAGTAATCGACCTAAGAATGCTAATTATCCAGAATATTTTATTGAAAATGGCAATTTGATAAATAATATGGAAGATGTGGTCAGTGGTTTCAATAATTTTTTTGTAAACGTTGGTCCTGAATTAGCAAAATCAATAGTGACACCAGAAACAAACAACAGTGGTTCTGTAAATGAAATAGAAGATAGAAATCCAAACACAATCTTTTTGGGTGCAGTTACTGAAAAGGAAATTATCGAGACTGTGAGTAAATTTAAGAACAAAAAATCAACGGACTGGAATGAAATTGACATGATAATAGTGAAAAAAGTAATTGAAGGAATTGTTAAGCCACTCACCCACATCTGTAACCTGTGATTTCAAACTGGTAAATTTCCAGACAAAATGAAAATAGCAAAAGTAATACCTCTATACAAAACAGGAGACAGTCATTGTTTCACAAATTACAGGCCAGTCTCTTAACTCTCACAATTCTCCAAAATACTTGAAAAAATCTTCACTAAGAGACTGGATGATTTCATTGAAAAACACAACCTCCTTACAGATAGCCAGTATGGTTTTAGAGCAGATAAATCTACATCTTTGGCACTGATCAAACTTATAGAAGAAATTACTAGTTGTATAGATTAAAAAAAGGTTGCTGTAGGAGTATTTATAGATTTAAAGAAAGCTTTTGACACCATTGACCACAGAATACTACTAAGGAAACTGGAAAGGTATGGGATAAGAGGGGTCGGACTGAGTTGGGTGGAAAGTTATTTAAGTAACAGACAACAATTTGTACAAATTGGTGAGCACAAATCACCCTTCATGGACATCACTTGTGGTGTGCCCCAGGGGTCAGTTTTGGGACCCAAACTCTTTATTTTTTATATAAATGACATATGCCAAGTATCAAAAATTCTGAAATTTATTTTGTTTGCGGATGACACAAATATCCTTTGCACTGGTGAGAATTTGCAGCAGGTTTTAGAGGTGGTCACAACTGAAATGAAAAAGTTAACGCAGTGGTTCAACAAAAATAAATTATCTCTAAATCTAAAAAAAACCCAAAATTATGTTGTTTGGAAATTATAAAATAAATCATGAAATAATGGTAACGATAGATGATACCAAAATAGAAACAGTACAGGAAAATTAGTTTCTGGGGGTGACGCTAGACAATAAAATCTGCTGGAAACCTCACATCAGTCACATCCGGGCCAAGTTAGCAAAATGTATAGGCATACTGGGGAAGACAAGACACATCTTGGACTATAAATCATTGTTCTTACTGTACAATTCACTGTTTTTACCTTATCTTAACTACTGTGTAGAAGTCTGGGGAAACACCTACAAGACCAACCTACAGTCAATATGCACATTACAAAAAAGAGCTATAAGGATAATAAACAATGTAGGATATAGAGACCATACCAATTCGTTGTTCTTAAAGTCACATGTCATAAAGTTCATCGATTTAGTTAAATTTAAGACAGCACAAGTAATGTTCAGGGCAATTAATAATCAACTCCCAACTAATATACAAAAAATATTTAAAAAAAGAGACAATGATCATAATTTAAGAGGAGACTTAAACTTTACAAAACCCAAGATACGAACAACCAAGAAAAGTCTGTGCATATCTGTCTGTGGGGTGGATTTGTGGAACAGTCTGGAGCCGGAACTGAAACTATGTACAAACAGAAATCAATTCAAAAAGAGGTATAAACATTATTTGCTGAAAGGATATATGTTAGAAGGGTAGTATTTATATGTACGATTCACTATGCTCACTCTGGGACATTATGGGACACTATGGAATGGTGGGTGGGACAGCACTGTGTATATCTGTGTTGTTTGAGGCTGGTTTTGATGTATGGACATCAATGTATGTTAGGATGGATGGGTGTTAATGTTGATATGTAAAAAATACAGTAAATTGTTTACTTGGGGTCTTTAAGGTGGTAATTTATATATAATTCACATGGGTGTATTTATGGAAAAGAGGAGATGGAATTAATAAGTGTTCACTTCTTCCTTCTCCCTTTCGAACACTGTATACTGTTACTTTATTGCATTTGTCATTTGTTTTGTTTTTGTTATACTTTTTGTTCGAAATAAAGTATCTATCTATCTATCTATCTATCTATCTATCTTTTGATAACTATCTATCTATTCTGATAACTATGGGGGGTTTTTTCTCTCTGCCTATTGTGTTTTCCCTGACCCTGACCTTGCCCTCTTTACCCCCCTGTTCGACTGGCGCCTTCGGGCTGCCCCGGCTATGGGATGCGCTTACAAGAAGTGCACCCAATGTCAAGTCAAATTTCAGTTCTCCTGTATGTATTACGTATGGTAGTATTGACAATAAACCTTTTCATTCATTCATTCATTCATTCATTCATTCATTCATTCATTCATATCTATCTATCTATCTATAATTATTCTATCAGATTTCAGCACTAAATCAGCTAAGAAATCAACAAATTCGGATAAAAATTCTGAGTAGGTTGATGGAGGACGATAAACTATGGCAAATAAAATTGGGTTTAACCTAAAATTGCTAAAGTGCCCAATACTGAGGACCAGGCCCTCAAAGGAATTATAACAAGTTTTTTGCTTTACATTAATTAATAGTTTGGAATGGTAAATTGTTGCTACTCCTCCTCCACGACCAGGACTTCTGGGATTTTGACAATTTAAGTAACCAGAGGGAGTTGATTGATTTAAACCAACATAATCCTCTTGCCCTAATCAAGTCTCTGTAAGGGATGTTGAATCAATCTGATGATCAATTAACAGATCATGGACTAGCAGAGACTTGGGAGTTAGAGACCTAATATTTAATAAACCACATTTAATTTTTAAATTATGAGGAGGAACAGAGGCCAAATCATTCAATTTAGAGGCTTTATGTTTAATTTGAGATGCTTATATATTATATTTTTATTTACTTTGGAGGGAGCAGACAGTGATTCTCTGATGGGGAAGACAGGGGCTAAGTTGAGGGGTGGCGGATGAAGAGGAGCTGCAGAGAGGCGTGTAAGACTGCGACTCTGCTTCCTGGTCCCAACTCTGAGTAGTCAAGGTTCTGGAAATTTGGATAAAAAAGATGCCAAATTGTTAGATAAATGAGACGCACCATCCAAAGTGGGATGGACGCTGTCTCGTCTCATAAGACCAGGTTTTCCCCAAAATGAGCTCCAATTGTCAACGTAGCCCCAATGTTGCTCAGACTAGAACCGCTGCTCCTCCACATTGAAAGGAGTCAGTTGAGGTGGTATAGGCATCTGATTAGGATGCCTCCTGGACGCCTCCCACTTCAGGTGTTTCAGGCACGTCCCACTGGGAGGAGACTCCGGGGCAGACCCAGGACTCGATGGAGAGACTATGTCTCCCAGCTGGTCTGGGAACGCCTTGGTATCCTCTCTGAAGAGCTGGAGCAGGTGGCTGGGGAGAGGGAAGTCTGGGCTTCTCTTCTTGAACTGCTGCCTCCGCGACCCGGACCTCTGGAAAAGCGGTAGAAGATGGATGGATGGATTTTAAAGAAAGTAGGTGCCATCACAGGGCAGAATTCTTTATAAAATTCTATCGGAAAACCATCTGGTCCCGGAGCCTTGTTGTTTGGGATGTGCTTAAGTGCCTCCTGGAGTTCAGACATCAGAAGAGGTGCATCCAGGGCTGCAATCTGTTCATTTGTAGAAGCATGCTCAAATAACGTGGCTGAGTTTCAGTCATAAACCAGCTTTATTTGACAGAACACAGCTTCTAGCATTCTCAAAGCAGGAAAGAGAAAGAATCATATCTCAACACCCTTTTATACATTTCCAGCATCAGAATTCAAGTCACATGGTGTCTTCAGTAAACATACAGTTACAAAGCATCCCTTTGAAGCTTCACCATTGTCTCTCATTTCCTGATGAACCGGAATACCCTCCGGGGCGTCTTCTGTGGGACAAAGAGACAAATCTCACACTTCCTCGTTATCTCCTGTAGATTCGAGTCCTCAGTCCTTGCAGACGTGACACCCCACAATACACATGTAGTCCTGTCTCTGTGGCAGCGTGAGCCCACAATGTGTGTCGGCCACACATTATTTAATCATGGTAAGTTAATATCATCCAAAAATTTATTTATCTCTGAGTCAGATGGGTTAACCTTAGATGAGCAGAGGTTTTCATAAAACTTTCTAAAGGAGTTATTTGTTTTGTCAGGCTCATGGGTAATATTTCCAGTCATATCCTTCATAGAATGGATAGTTGTTTTTTTCATTGTTCATTCTAAGCTGGTTTGACAGATATCACCCAGATTTATTACTGTGTTCAAACTTCTCAAGACACAGTCTTTGTATTAAAAACTGTGTTCTTTTATTTGTAATTTCTTTTAATTCCAGCTTTAATTTTGTAAGTTTGTTAAGTGCCTGATCCTGTGGAGAAACGACACAGGTCATGTTCAGTGATTTAATTTTCTGTTCTAACTCCAGTACCAGTGCTTTTTCTTTTTTATTCTTATACAAACAGTAAGAGATTATTTTACCTCGCATGACTGCTTTTGCTGCTTCCCAAAGAACAGACGGGGATATTCCTGGCACATCATTGATTCCCACTCTTTATTAAAGTATGTAATGAAGTCTTTGTCTTTTAGTAGTGATGTATTAAATTTCTAGCTCCTAGTTTCCCTTGTAGCTTTCATATTTACTAGTGTAAGAGATACTAGATGGTGATCGGTAATAGCTTGATTTGAACATATTTCAGTGTCTGTGATGTCCCTCACAATAGAGTTACTGGCTAAAAAGAAGTCTAAACATGAATGTGAACTATGAACTGATGAAAAGATTGTATTCCCGAAGAGTTGAGTGAAGAGAACACTATTCATCGCAAAGACCTAAGTCATTCATGTATTGTTTGAGAGTATCTGTAGCCTGCCAGTTTCGACAATTCCCCGATGCACTGAGCCTGTTGATTGCAGGGTGTAATTCCAGGTTGAATTCTCCTATTTTGAGTGTAGTGTCCAAGTGCTCAGAAAGAGAAGTGAAGAAAGTGTGAAAATAGGATGGGTCATCAACATTTGGGCCATCAGCGCTTGCAATACATAGATCCAAATTTTGAACTGAGATTTTTAATATAAATCTAAGATAAGATAAGATAAGCCTTCCAGATCTGCTATAGTATTATTCACAACAAAACATATTCTTCTGTTTACCATTATAGCTACCCCCCTTTGTTTAGAATTAAAGCCAGCTGAGTACATGTGGGGGAATTCCGGGGAGGTGAGTACATCTCCAGATGACTTAGAAACATGTGCTTCCTGTAATAAGACAAAATCTGCCTGTAGATCCTTCAGTCGATTAAAAACTTTTAGCCTCTTCTCCCTGATACCAATTCAACGTATGCTGCTCGTGAAAAGCTTAAATGTGGACATCTTTTCACTAACTGGTTTTGTGCTAAAGGCTAACTAAATGTGCCTATGTGATTATATGTCCGTAACATATGCATATATGTGTATATGTATGCTGTGTATGAAATATATAGTAATGGTAAATGCCATTCACTTATACAGCGCTTTTATTCTCATCTCTAGATGACCAAAGCACTTTACAGATCCTGCTATCCACCCATTCACACACACATTCACACACTGATGGCAGCATAGCATACATATATACCTACATATGTATACTTGGGAATTCCCAGCACCGGCTTTAATGGCGAAACCCAGTCCATAGAATAGGTCACACCCCATGATGTTATCACCACACGCCGCCACTTGGAATGTGAAGTCAACCATCTTCGCAGACTTGTAATGAACTGTTAACTCCAAAGTCCCAAACGTGCACAGCCTGCTACCTCTGTAGCCATACAATGGCGCTGGGTTACTCCTTTTCCTGTAGTGGGGGAAAAACTTCTTCACTGTGGCCCAGTTCAGCATCGACCGCACGGCCACTGTGTTGAGCAACAGTGGCACCTCCATGCCGTCTAACTCCGCTGAGCAATATGTTTACCTGTTTGTACTGGGGCTCACCGGATGGATGATTGTTGGGGGCGAGTGGAACGATTTCTTCCGTGGGCCCTCCGGCTCGGATAAGCGGCACACTCTGGCATAATGGTTCAAGTGTCCACATCTGCTACATTTTCCTCGTGCTGAGCATTCCTTCGCTTTATGTTGGTGCATTGTGGACCCACAACCCTTTCATGGGGGTTTTCCCTGGGCAGACCTTCGGCTGGCAGCATTGGTTTTTGTAGCGTCTTCATCCAAGCTATCCTTGCTATCTGTCTCTGCAACATTTGCTGTGGTGGGTGACTCCGGCTCCCTCTGTGACTGGCGCCAGGGTAGCTCCGAAGCTAGCTTGTCTGTGGTCTCCAACTGGAGAGCTAGCTCAACAGCGCTGGCTAATATTAAGTCATTCGGCACCAGTGATAGTCTACCTCGCAAGGCAGTATTGCATGTGTGCTCTGCTAGTTGGTTGTGCACCATTTCATTTTCTAGCTGTCCAAAACAGCATTTGCTAACTAGCTGCCTTAAGTCAGCAACAAATTGGTGGATGGGCTCACCTGCACATTGGTGTCGCTGGTGAAAACGATTTCTCTGTACTGTCACGCTATTTGGAGTGTGGAAATGGTTAACTACCAGCTCCGCAACGTCCTCAAATGAGTCTGACGCACCGAGCGTCCGTAGGAGTCACTGGCCTTTGATACCCAGGTTGTGGACGAGCAGTGCACGTGCCTTCACCTTATCGAGCTTCCCGAGGTCCAATGTAGTGATGGAGGTTTGAAAAGCCTCGAACCAACATGGCCAAGGTACCAGCGGTTCACCTGGGAGCTCAAGAAAGGGACAGAGTGGTGTAACGCATGCCTCCATGAGTTAATCCTCAGTCGCCAAATGTTATGTCCACAAACCTGGTGATGAATGAGGCGGAGATGGTGGTAGCGTTGAACACAGCTTTATTGATGATAGAATGGCAGCACATGGCAAGCACCTAGCACGGTAATCCGGCACAAGAGGAAGTGCCAATGGTGACCCACCCCACAAATACAGGGCAGTGTGGTGACACGACAGGAAGTTAGTGTCACCACACTGCATTTCACTCTAAGTATGCCAGCACACCGAGGCAGCTGCCTACAGCCTTGGACAAAATTGTTGGTACCGCTCTGTTAATGAAAGAAAAACCCACAATGGTCACAGAAATAACCTGAATCTGACAAAAAGTGGTAATAAATAAAAATTCTATGAAAATTAACCAGTGAAAATCAGACAATGCCTTTGAATTGTGGTGCAACAGAATTATTTAAAAAAAAAAAACTCATGAAAAAGGCCTGGACAAAAATGATGGTACCCTTAACTTAATATTTTGTTGCACAACCTTTTAAAATTAAATTAAATCACCCGTTATTGTCATTCAACTGTAAAACCAATCATGTACAGTAGAACGAGATTGTGCTTTACCTATTTACTGTGTTAATCACACACACCCCAAGTGTAGAATCAGAGGGCCGCTGCCATGCAAGGCGCCACCACAAATTTCACTCCTCCATTCCATTATTGCTGAGCACCAATCTGGATGGCAGAAAGTTCCACTTTTATATGGTCTTCTGCATGACCCGGCCGGGATTTGAACCCCTGCCTCCCGGGTGTGGGGCGGATGCTCTACTAACTGAGCCACCACTCTGGTTTTGAGGCGATCACTGCAATTGAACAATTTCTGTAACAGTCAATGAGACTTCTGCACCTCTCAGCAGGTATTTTGGCCCATTCCTCATGAGCAAACTGCTCCAGTTGTCTCAGATTTGAAGGGTGCCTTCTCCAGACGGCATGTTTCAGCTCCTTCCACAGATGTTCAATTGGATTTAGATCAGGGCTCATAGAAGGCCACTTTAGAATAGTCCAATGTTTGGCTCTTAGCCATTCTTGGATGTTTTTAGCTGTGTGTTTTGGGTCATTAACCTGTTGCAAGACCCATGAGCTGCGACTGAGACCAAGCTGTCTGAAACTGGGCAGCACATTTCTCTCTAGAATACCTTGATAGTCTTGAGATTTCATTGTACGCTGTACAGACTCAAGACACCCTGTGCCAGATGCAGCAAAGCAGCCCCAGAACATAACAGAACCTCCTCCATGTTTCACAGTAGGGACAGTGTTCTTTTCTTGGTATGCTTCATTTTTGCGTCTGTAAACATAGAGCTGATGTGCCTTGCCAAAAAGTTGCAGTTTTGTCTCGTCTGTCCATAGGACATTCTCCCAGAAGCTTTGTGGCTTGTCAACATGCAGTTTGGCAAATTGCAGTCTGGCTTTTTTATGATTTGTTTTCAATAGTGGTGTCCTCCTGGGTCGTCTCCCATGAAGTCCACTTTGGCTCAAACAATGACGGATGGTGCGATCTGACACTGATGTACCTTGACCTTGGAGTTCACCATAAATGTGTTTATTAGAGGTTGTTCTGGGCTCTTTTGTTACCATTCGTATTATCCGTCCCTTCCATTTTTCATCAAGTTTCCTCCTGCGGCCATGTCCAGGGAGGTTGGCTGCAGTCCTGTGGATCTTAAATTTCTGAATAATATGTGCAACTGTAGTCACAGGAACATCAAGCTGCTTGGAGATGGTCTTATAGCCTTTACCTTTAACATGCTTGTCTACAATTTTCTTTCTAATCTCCTGAGACAACTCTCTGCTTTGCTTCCTCTGGTCCATGTTTAGTGTGGTACACACCATGTCACCAAACAGCATAGTGACTACTTGTCACCCTTTAAATAAGCCGACTGACTGATTACAAGTTTGTTGACACCTGTGATGTTAATTAGAGGACACATCTTGGTTGAACATGTCCCTATGGTCACATTATTTTCAATCTTTTCTAGGGGTACCATCATTTTTGTCCAGACCTGTTTCATGAGTTTGTTTTTTAAAATAATTCTGTTGAACCACAATTCAAAAGCATTGTCTGATTTTCTTTGGTTAATTTTCATAGAATTTTTATTTATTTCCACTTTTGTCAGATTCAAGTTATTTCTGTGACCATTGTGGGTTTTTCTTTCATTAACAGAGGGGCACCAACAATTTTGTCCACGGCTGTATGTCACAAATGGAGCTTCCAGCCAGAGTCAGGGAAACTATCAGTGGCATTTGTGGTTCCTGGGTTTGGAGTTTAAAAAGTAGCAAGAATTTCAGATAATCAGTCAGTTTTCTCAGCAGAATTAGTAGCCTTAATCATGGCTCTGCAACGGATTAAAGAGGTTAGACCAGTTCTAGTATTTTTTTGTTCTGATTCTTTATCAGCATTACAGAGTTTACAGTCATTAAATTCATGCAGGACACAGGATTTTATTTGTGAAGTTCTACAACTGTGATCTAGGATTCAACATTTGGGTTTACATGTTAGGTTTGTATGGATTCCTGCTCATGTTGGAGTCTTTGAATTCAATTCAATTCAATTCAACTTTATTTATATAGCGCCATTTCACAACAACAGTCATCTCATAGCACTATCAACTGTAGGGGGAACCCCCACAGTTGCAGAAAGACCCTAGCAATCAAGTAATCACCTGTGAGCAAGCACTTGGCGATGGTGGAGAGAAAAAACTCCCTTTTAACAGGAAGAAACCTCCAGCAGAACCAGGCTCAGGGAGAGGCAGTCATCTGCTGCGACTGGCTGGGGGGTGAGGGGATAGAGAAGAAGAAAAGAACAGACATGTAGAGAGCAAACAGCACGATGGGGACTCAATCTATGGGAGAGAACAAACAGATGTTAATGACCAGCAAAAAAAAAAATATTTCATAGAGAGTGAGGAAAGGAGTGAGGCCCAGTGCATTACTGGAGGTCCCCCGGCTGACTAAACCTATTAGCAGCATAACTAAGGGAGGGTTCAGAAACACATGATCCCTCCCTAATTGTAGGCTATATCAAAAAGGTAGGTTTTAGCCCTATTCTTAAAAACAGAGATCGAGTCTGACTCCCGAATCCAGATTGGCAGCTGATTCCACAGGAGAGGAGCTTGATAACTGAAGGCTCTGCCTCCCATTGTACTTTTGGAGATTCTAGGTATTACAAGTAATCCTGCATTTTGGGAGCGTAGTGCTCTGTTAGGATAATATGGTAGTATCAGATCTTTTAAATAAAAAGGAGCCTGATTGTTTAGAGCTTTGTAAGTAAGAAGAAGGATTTTAAACTTAATTCTAAACTCTATGGGAAGCCAATGAAGGGAGGCCAGAACCGGAGAGATATGATCTCTCTTTCTAGTACCTGTTAAAACTCTTGCTGCAGCATTTTGGATCAGCTGAAGACTTTTTAAAGATGTTTTAGGACAGCCTGATAATAAAGAATTACAATAATCTAATCTCGAGCTAACAAAAGCGTGGATCAGTTTCTCAGCATCACTCTGAGACAAGATGCTCCTAATCTTGGCAATATTACGCAAATGATAGAAGGCAGTCTTAGAAACAAATTTAATATGTGAATTGAAGGACAAATCCTGATCAAAAATAACTCCAAGGTTCCTCACAGAGCTATTAAGAGAAAGAGTAACCGCATCCAAACTGAAAGTTTGATTTGGAAAGGTATTGCTAAGGTTTTTTGGACCAACAAGAATGATTTCAGTCTTATCTGAATTTAATAGCAGGAAATTACAAGTCATCCAAGCTTTGATTTCCTTAAGACAGGCTTCTAACTTGGCTAATTGATTACTATCATCTGGCTTCATTGACAGGTATAATTGTGTGTCATCTGCATAACAATGAAAATGTATACAGTGCTTTCTAATAATGTTGCCTAACGGAAGCATATATAAACTAAAAAGAGTAGGGCCTAGCACAGATCCCTGTGGAACTCCATGACTAAGCTTTGAGTTGAAAGAAAACTCATTATTTACATGAACAAACTGGAACCTATCAGATAAATAAATCTAAACCATTGCAACGAAGTTCCATTAAGTCCAACATAGTGTTCTAATCTATCAAGTAGAATATTATGATCGATAGTATCAAAAGCTGCACTAAGGTCTACAAGGACAAGTACAGAAACTAGTCCATTATCAGATGCAATGAGGAGGTCGTTAGTGACCTTCGCTAAGGCTGTTTCAGTACTATGATGGATTCTAAACCCAGATTGAAACTCTTCAAGTAAACCATTTCCCTGCAGGTGGTCAAATAATTGCGTAGCAACAACTCTTTCTAAGATTTTTGAAATGAAAGGGAGATTAGAGATTGGTCTATAGTTAGCTAAAGCTCCTGGATCTAGCGTTGGCTTTTTGAGTAAGGGTTTAATTACAGCCGTTTTAAAAGCCTGCAGTACATGGCCTAAAGTTAATGAAGAATTGATTATATGAAGAATAAAGCTACCAATAAGTGGGAAGACTTCTTTAAATAACCTGGTAGGAATAGGGTCTAAAAGACAAGTTGAAGGTTTGGATGAGGAAACTATTTTGTCTAACTCACAAAGGTCGATTGGAGTAAACTCATCAAGACAGACATCAATAGAAGGAGTTGTAGTAGTTACAGTATTTAAGTTAACTGTGGGAAGAATCTGATTGATTTTATCTCTGATGGATGAAATTTTATGATTGAAAAAGTTTATAAAGTCCTGACTAGTAAGCTCTAAGGGAATGCTAGGATTGACAGAGTCCTGACTCTTTGTCAACCTGGCTACAGTACTGAAAAGAAACCTGGGATTATTCTTGTTCTCTTCTATTAATGCAGAGTAATAACTCGTTCTAGCTTTTCTAAGAGATTTTTTATAAATTAAAAGATGATTTCTCCAAGCTAAATAGATTTCATCTAAATTAGTAGAGCGCCATTTTCTTTCTAATTGACGAGTCTTCTGTTTTAAGCTACGAGTTTCTGTGTTGAACCAAGGAGTTAGAAATCTCTGATTAGACTTTTTCTTTTTTAAGGGGGCCACCAAGTCTAGAGCCTGATGCAGAGAAGCTGAAACACTATCCACCATGTTATCAATTACAGAAGGAGCAAGCTGTCTATAGCTTATTTCCGTTGTGTTGACACATGGCATAGAGGAAACAATCTGCATAAATTTGGAAACAGCATCATCTGAGAGGCATCTACTGTAATAATATTTTTCTTTAGGAGCCAAATAGTCAGAAATAGTAAAATCAAAGGTTAACAGACAATGGTCTGACAGTACAGGGTTATGAGGAGACACTACAAGATTTTCTATTTCTATGCCATATGTCAGAACAAGGTCCAATGTATGGTGGAGGTAATGAGTAGAATTTCCTACTTTCTGAGAAAACCCAATCGAGTCTAATATTGAATTAAATGCCACATTAAGGCAGTCACTATCTACATCCACATGTATATTAAAGTCCCCTACTATAATTATTCTATCAGATTTCAGCACTAAATCAGCTAAGAAATCAGCAAATTTGGATAAAAATTCTGAGTAGGTTGATGGGGGACGATAAACTATGGCAAATAAATTGGGTTTAACCTAAATTGCTAAAGTGCCCAATACTGAGGACCAGGCCCTCAAAGGAATTATAACATGTTTTTTGCTTTACATTAACTAGTAATTTGGAATGGTAAATTGTTGCTACTCCTCCTCCACGACCAGAACTTCTGGGATTTTGACAGTTTAAATAACCAGAGGGAGTTGATTCATTTAAACCAACATAATCATCTTGCCCTAACCAAGTCTCTGTAAGGGAAATTAAATCAATCTGATTATCAATTAACAGATCATGGACTAACAGAGACTTGGGAGTTAGAGACCTAATATTTAGTAAACCACATTTAATTTTTAAATTATGAGGAGGAACAGAGGCCAAATCATTCAATTTAGAGGCTTTATGTTTAATTTGAGTTTTACCAATGTTTTGCTTTATCACTTTGGGATGCTTATGCATGATATTTTTATTCACTTTGGAGGGAGCAGACAACAATTCTCTGATGGGGAAGACAGGGGCTAAGCTGAGGGGTGGCGGATGAAGAGGAGCTGCAGAGAGGCGTGTAAGACTGCGACTCTGCTTCCTGGTCCCAACTCTGAGTAGTCATGGTTTTGGAAATTTGGATAAAAAAGATGCCAGATTGTTAGATAAATGAGAAGCACCATCCAAAGTGGGATGAATGCTGTCCCGTCTCATAAGACCAGGTTTTCCCCAAAAAGAGCTCCAATTGTCAATGTAGCCCACGTCATTTTTAGGACACCACGCAGACAGACAGCGGTTCAAGGATGACGAGCGACTAAACATGTCATCACTGGTCAGATTGGGGAGGGGCCCAGAGAACACTACAGTGGCAGACATCGTTTTTGCAAAGTCACACACCGATTCTACATCAAGTTTGGTGACTTCCGACTGCCGGAGACGGATGTCATTAATGCCGGCGTGAATAACAACTGTGGAATATTTACAGTTACTTTTAGCCAGCATTTTCAAATTTGACTCGATGTCGCCTGCTCTGGCCCCAGGAATGCATTTGACTATGACCGCTGGAGTCTCTAGGTTCACGTTTCTGACTACAGAGTCGCCAATGATCAGAGTTTTTTCCTCGGCGGGTGTGTCGCTGAGCCGGGAAAAACGATTAGAAACGTGAACAGGTTGGTGGTGAACCGGGGCTTTGCGACTAGGCTTCCTTCTCACCGTCACCCACCCAGTCTCCTCGCTGCTGAGGAGAGCCGGGAAACCGCTGACAGGGGGGCCTAAGCTAGCTAGCTCCGCTGCAGCTAATGGGCGTCCGTCGAGATTAACTGGCGCAGACGGTGTTTCAATGCAGCGGAGCTGGGATTCCAAATCAGGCAACCTCGCCTCGAGCGCCTCAAAAAGACAACATTTATTACATTTACCGTTATCACTAAAAGAGGCAGAGGTGTAGCTAAACATCTGACAGAGAGAGCACACCAGAGGAGGAGAGGAAGGAGAGCTAGTAGCCATAGCTAGTGGCTGGAGAGCAAACCACACAGGCAGACAGCAAAACAGGAAGTGACGATACGTTACGTTACCACAAGGAAGTGACGATCCTCAGTCCCCTCAGTCTTTACCCTCTCGAGAATTCTTGAGGGTTCGTGGGAGTTTGCCCAACCATGTGTTTTGTGGACTTGGAGAAGGCATTTGACCATGTCCCTCGTGGATTTTTGTGGGGGGTGCTTCGGGAGTATGGGGTATCGGGCTTGTTGTTACGAGCTATTCGGTCTCTGTACGACCGTTGTGAGAGTTTGGTTCGTATTGCCAACACTCGGTCGGAGTCATTCCCAGTGAGAGTTGGACTCCGCCAGGGCTGCCCTTTGTCACCGATCCTGTTCATAATTTTTATGGACAGGATTTCTAGGCGCAGCCAGGGAATGGAGGGTGTCATGCTTGGTGACCACAGGATCTCATCTCTGTTGTTTGCAGATGATGTTGTCCTGTTGGCTTCATCCAGCAATGACCTACAGCTCTTGCTGGGATGGTTTGCCGCTGAGTGTGAAGTGGCTGGGATGAGAATCAGCACCTCCAAGTCCGAGTCCATGGTACTCAGCCGGAAAAAGGTGGATTGTCCTCTCCGGGTTGGGGACAGGCTCCTGCCCCAGGTGGAGGAGTTTAAGTATCTTGGGGTCTTGTTCACGAGTGAGGGGAAAATGGAGCGAGAGATCGACAGACGGATTGGAGCAGCATCTGCAGTGATGCGGACATTGTACCGGTCTGTTGTGGTGAAGAGGGAGCTTAGTTCTAAGGCAAAGCTGTCGATTTACCAGTCAATCTACGTTCCTACTCTCACCTATGGTCACGAGCTTTGGGTAATGACCGAAAGAACGAGATTGCGGATACAAGCGGCTGAAATGAGCTTTCTCCGTAGGATTGCTGGACTCACCCTCAGAGATAGGGTGAGGAGCTCAGTCATCCGGGAGAGGCTCAGAGTAGAACCGCTGCTCCTCCACATTGAAAGGAGTCAGTTGAGGTGGTATGGGCATCTGATTAGGATGCCTCCTGGACGCCTCCCACTTGAGGTGTTTCAGGCACGTCCCACTGGGAGGAGACCCTGGGGCAGACCCAGGACTCGGTGGAGAGACTATGTCTCCCAGCTGGTCTGGGAACGCCTTGGTATCCCCTCTGAAGAGCTGGAGCAGGTGGCTGGGGAGAGGGAAGTCTGGGCTTCTCTGCTTGAACTGCTGCCTCCGCGACCCGGACCTCCGGAAAAGCGGTAGAAGATGGATGGATGGATGGATGGAGTTGATTCATTTAAACCAACATAATCCTCTTGTCCTAACCAAGTCTCTGTAAGAGAAATTAAATCAATCTGATGATCAATTACCAAATCATGGACTAGCAGAGACTTGGGAGTTAGAGACCTAATATTCAATAAACCACATTTAATTTTTAAATTATGAGGAGGAACAGAGGCCAAATCATTCAGTTTAGAGGCTTTATGTTTAATTTGAGTTTTACCAATATTTTGCTTTATCACTTTGGGATGCTTATACATTATATTTTTATTCACTTTGGAGGGAGCAGACAACGATTCTCTGATGGGGAAGACAGGGGCTAAGCTGAGGGGTGGCGGATGAAGAGGAGCTGCAGAGAGGCGTGTAAGACTGCAACTCTGCTTTGGGAATGAACTTTGAGGTTAATATGCAAAAATAGCTCACAGGTCAAACAATATCCTTTTGAGGACAAATGTGGGTAAAACAGCAACAAAAGTGATAATTAAGATTGAAATAAACAAGCTGTGGCGAGAACGATGGAATGCAGACAGTAAAGGAAGACATTTGTTCACTATACAACCACAGATAGACAACATGAGACAGGAAGTAGGAGCAGGAGGGAAGAATCCATGATTATTCAACTGAGATTAGGACACACAGGGTTAAATAAAACTCTATTTACATTGGGAAAACATGGAAAAGGAAAATGTGAGTTATGTAAAGAGGATGAGACTCCAGCACGTTATGATGATTTGTCCAAGATACAAGAGAGAGAGAGAGAGAAATTTAGGAGAAATACAGAGACAACAGAAGCGTTTGATTTTAAAGAAATATTGAAAAACCTTAATGGTAAAGTCATTTGATATCTGTTTGAGTTCTGAAGAGAATCAAGGTTAATTGGAGGCTATAATTTTTTTTATTTATTTATTTTTTTATTTGAGTGCAAGAAAATCGACTGTAAGTCATTGCAGTGTCATCCCAGATCATAGGGTGGCGGTCATGCACGTATGGTTTGTTACTGCCATACAAAGAAGAAGAAGAACAAGAGGGAAAAGACTGTCTCACCGTATGTTCTTTTCTATTCTCCATCACAGGTCGGTAAAATGAGTGTAGTGTGTGAACTGTAAAGTGGTAGTTGTCACTTCAACTCCTTGTGTCCATGTGTGGGTGGATAATGCAGTCTATTGTCAGAGTTGTGCGCATATGCTGCAGTATGGCTGAATGCTAATCGGTTGTAGCATGGTGAAGGTCCAGGTCAGGTGGACCCAGGATCCAGTCTGGACACGTCCAAGTACATGTTCAGTCCAGTGATTTATAAAGTGGTTCATAATTTCCTGCAGCCTCATCCAGAACATGATAATCCCACATCGCTATTCTGTGGATGTTCATCTGGGGGCAGCCAGCCATGACGAGCAGCAGCGGTAGAGAAAAGACTTTTGAACGCAGAAACGGAGCCAAAACCTCCAGGTCTGCTCAGTTGTCATATTTTTATACATATATATAGACAGATATTCTTTGACACTTCTTGATGACCGGGAAAGTCTTTACAACAGTTTTACACAAATTCTTGGTGTTCTCCTTTGTGTTTTAAAGCCGATCTTGTTGTCTTCTTGTTCTTCTCCTTCTTTGCGTTTAATTTTGCTGTTGCAGTGTCGGACTACTGCCGCCTACTGGCTGGAGAATGACATTCTGTTAATTATTCCTGTGTGTTTGAATGCATGTTTTATTTTATACAGATGAAGTAAAAAGATAAGATAAGATAAGCCTTTATTAGTCCCACAATGGGGAAATTCCAGGATTGCAACAGCACAGGGATAGCAACACTCGGAGCAACAATCAGAAGGCAAGAGAAAAAAACAAGAGCAGCTAGTATATATATATATATATATATATATATATATATATATATATATATATATATATATATATATATATATACACACACACACAGTGGGCCAAAAAAGTATTTAGTCAGCCACCAATTGTGCAAGTTCTCCCACTTAAAAGATGAGAGAGGTCTCCAATTTTCATCATAGGTATACCTCAACTATGAGAGACAAAATGAGAAAAAAAAAAAAAGAAAATCACATTGAAGGATTTTTAATTAATTAATTGGTAAATCCCTCGGTAAAATAAGTATTTGGTCAATAACAAAAGTTCATCTCAATACTTTGTTATATACCCTTTGTTGGCAATGACAGAGGTCAAATGTTTTCTGTAAGTCTTCACAAGGTTTTCACACACTGTTGCTGGTATTTTGGCCCATTCCTCCATGCAGATCTCCTCTAGAGCAGTGATGTTTTGGGGCTGTCACTGGGCAGCACAGACTTTCAACTCCCTCCAAAGATTTTCTATGGGGTTGAGATCTGGAGACTGGCTAGGCCACTCCAGGACCTTGAAATGCTTCTTACGAAGCCACTCCTTCATTGCCCGGGCGGTGTGTTTGGGATCATTGTCATGCTGAAAGACCCAGCCACGTTTCATCTTCAATGCCCTTGCTGGTGGAAGGAGGTTTTCACTCAAAATCTCACGATACATGGCCCCATTCATTCTTTCCTTTACACGGATCAGTCATCCTGGTCCCTTTGCAGAAAAACAACCCCAAAGCATGACGTTTCCACCCCCATGCTTCACAGTAGGTATGGTGTTCTTTGGATGCAACTCAGCATTCTTTCTCCTCCAAACACGACAAGTTGAGTTTTTACCAAAAAGTTCTATTTTGGTTTCATCTGACCATATGACATTTTCCCAATCCTCTTCTGGATCACCCAACTGCTCTCTAGCAAACTTCAGACGGGCCTGGACATGTACTGGCTTAAGCAGGGGGACACGTCTGGCACTGTAGGATTTGAGTCCCTGGCGGCGTAGTGCGTTACTGATGGTAGCCTTTGTTACTTTGGTCCCAGCTCTCTGCAGGTCATTCACTAGGTCCCCCCGTGTGGTTCTGGGATTTTTGCTCACCGTTCTCGTGATCATTTTGACCCCACAGGGTGAGATCTTGCGTTGAGCCCCAGATCGAGGGAGATTATCAGTGGTCTTGTATGTCTTCCATTTTCTAATAATTGCTCCCACAGTTGATTTCTTCACACCAAGCTGCTTACCTATTGCAGATTCAGTCTTCCCAGCCTGGTGCAGGTCTACAATTTTGTTTCTTGTGTCCTTTGGCAGCTCTTTGGTCTTGGCCATAGTGGAGTTTGGAGTCTGACTGTTTGAGGTTGTGGACAGGTGTCTTTTATACTGATAACGAGTTCAAACAGGTGCCATTAATACAGGTAACGAGTGGAGGACAGAGGAGCCTCTTAAAGAAGAAGTAACAGGTCTGTGAGAGCCATAAATCTTGCTTGTTTGTAGGTGACCAAATACTTATTTTACCGAGGAATTTACCAATTAATTCATTAAAAATCCTTCAATGTGATGTTCTGGATTTTTTTTTTCTCATTTTGTCTCTCATAGTTGAGGTATACCTATGATGAAAATTGGAGACCTCTCTCATCTTTTAAGTGGGAGAACTTGCACAATTGGTGGCTGACTAAATACTTTTTGTCCCACTGTATACAGTGATCCCTCGCTACTTCGCGCTTCACCTTTCGCGCCCTCAGTGCATCGCGGATTTTTCAGAAATATTCATCAAAAATTCAAAATTGAGAAAAAATGGGCGGGCGCTAGCAGAAGGCAGGGAGACTACATTAGAACATCAGGTATCAACACGGAGAGCCGCTCAACTCAAAATCCACCTCTCTGACCACCGCTCCACTCCTCTCCGCCCACCTCTTCACTGCTCGGGAATCTTTCAAGCTGATTGGCCGAGACGTTTTACCTTGCAAGCTGATTGGCCGAGACGTTTTACCCAGCTTTCCCCCTGCAGAGCGCCCATACCCACTGAAGGAAGACCGCATTCATTGTTCTTTATCGCTAGTCTCGCAGCGTGGAACCTTTCGCTGTTCTCTTGTCCCTTTTTGTGTGAAATAGTCTTCCCGTCGAGCCACTACGCCGCCTCCTGCAGCTGCCCTCGACAATCCTGCGCCTCTAGCACCTGACGATGACGCGTCACCTGAGGAGCAGTAAAGCTCTCATTAACCTGTGCAGTACGTAAATCATCTTCATCTTGAGTTACGTATCTTGTTATAAAAATAAAAGAGTTCTAAAAACATATTTATGTACACTTTATTTACATCTATGTATGTATGTACACTTACACACACACACACACACTTATCATATGAGAGAGCGTGAGAGAATGAACGTATGTGTTATTTATGGGTGACGTCATTAGGGGTGATGCTACTTCGCGGTTTTTCACTTTTCGCGGTCGGTTCTGGAACCCATTAACCGCGATAAGTGAGGGATCACTGTATACATATATATATATAGGCACACAGTGCGGAGCATTGTAGCTAAATGGAATAAATATGTAAATATATAAACACACACAGTGCGGAGCATTGTAGCTAGATGGAATGAAACAGCACAACCGTCTACTTAGTTATCCTACATGGTATGATTATGTGCCCACATATATTCTCACCCTCCATAGCGACCGGTATTTTCCTAGTTGTATACTGGAGGGGACCATTGTGTAAGTCTATTGCGTCTTTTGCATTCAATACTATTAGGTCATCACGTCTTTTTGCTATCTCTGCGAGCAGCCCTGCTTAGGTTGTACAGTCTGACAGCCGTAGGTAGGAAGGACCTGCGAAACCTCTCGGTTGTGCACCTAGGATGATGTAGTCTGCTGCTAAATGAGCTCCTCAGTGCGTTCAGTATGTCCCGCATAGGGTGGAAGTCGGACTCCAGCAGAGATGACAGTTTAGCCACAATCCTTCTCTCTCCTATCTACTCCACTGGGTCAAGGCGCTGCCTCAGGACAGAGCTAGCTTTCTTGATCAGTTTGTTCAGTCTCTTCCTATCGGCTGCTGTAATGCCACTGCCCCAGCAGACCACTCCAAAAGTGATGGCTGATGCCACCACCGTATCATACAATGTCTTCAGCAGCGCCCCTTGTACACCAAAAGACCTGAGTCTCCTCAGTAGGAACAGCCTGCGCTGTCCCTTCTTGTAGAGTGCGTCAGTATTGTGTGACCAGTGTAGTCTAGTTTATTGTTCAGATGAACACCCAGATACTTATAGGATGTCACCATCTCAATGTCTGTTCCCTGGATGTTTACTGGTGCTGTGAGGGGTTGTCCTTGCCTGCGGCAGTCCACCACCAGCTCCTTAGTTTTCCTCACGTTGATCTGGAGGCAGTTCCGATTGCACCAGTCCACGAAGTCCTGGATAAGTCCTCTGTACTCAGCTTCATCTCCATTGGAGATGAGGCCAACGATCGCAGAGTCGTCAGAGAACTTCTGTAGATGGCAGTGTGTTGTGTTGTGTGAGAAGTCCGCAGTATAAAGGGTGAACAGGAAGGGAGCCAAAACCGTTCCCTGGGGGGCCCCCGTGCTACCGATGATCGTTTCGGACACACAGTCCCGGGTTCTCACAAACTGAGGCCAGTTAGTGAGGTAGTGCAGGATCCATGATGACAGGTGCTGGTCCACTCCTGCGCACAGCAGCTTGTCCTTCAGGATCATCGGTTGGATAGTGTTGAAAGCACTGGAGAAGTCAAAGAACATGATCCTCACCGCATTCCCGGGCTTCTCCAGGTGGGACAGAGAACGGTGAAGGAGGAAGATCACCGCATCCTCCACCCCAATGCCATGCTGGTAGGCGAACTGGAGTGGATCCATTGCTGGTCCCACGAGGGGGCGGAGGTGAGCAAGGAGCAGTCTTCATCATGTGGGACGTCAGGGCCACTGGTCTGTAGCTGTTCAGATCTTTGGGGTGGGAAGTCTTTGGTACAGGTACCACACAAGATGTTTTCCACAGCTGTGGTACCCTCCCCAGCTTCAGGCTCAGGTTGAAGATGTACGCCAGAATCCCACACAGCTGGTCTGCACAGGACTTGAGGAGCTTTGCGCTGATGCCATCCGGTCCCGACGCCTTCCTCTCCTTGATCTTCCTCAGCTCCGTCCTCACCTGGGTCTTAGTGAGGGTCAGGTTGGGGGGCTGTGTGTTGGGAGTAGGGGGGTGATGGTGGAGTGGGGAGTGGGCAGCAGGACTTGATGTCTTTAGAGGCAGCAGTGGTTGTTGTGCAGTCGGGGGGGGAGGGCGGTTGGTCAAACCTATTGAAAAACAGATTCAAATTGTTCACCCACTCTCTGCCCCCCCCGTGGCCTGGGGGGAGGTATTCTGGAGCCCTGAGATGATTTTAAGGTTTCTCCAGACCCCGCTGATGTCGCTCTGTTGCAGCTTGTCCTCCATCTTCTTCCTGAAGCTGTCCTTGCCTTCTCTGATCTTTCTCCTCAGCTCCCTCTGTACAGACTTCAGCATCTCTCTGTTCCCCGACCTGAAGATCCTCTTCTTCTCTCTCAGAAGTGTTTTTATCTCAGGGCTGATCCACGGTGTGTTGTTTGAGCAACACCGTATGGTCTTGGTGGGTACGATGTTGTCCACACAGAAGCTGATGTAGTCCGTGATGGTGTGAGTGAGGCCATCGATGTCCTCATCATGTGGATCGCAGAGCTGCTTCCAGGCAGTGGTTTCAAAACAGCCCTTTAGAGTGTCCATTGTCTCCTCTGACCATAACTTCACTGTGCACATGGCCGGAGGTTGTCTGTGCACTAGGGGTTTGTACACCGGCCGGAGATGAACCAAGTTGTGATCCGATCTCCCGAGTGGGGGGAGTTGTAATGAGGTGTACGCCTCCTTAGTGTTTGCGTAGAATAAGTCCAGTATTTTATTGTCTCTAGTGTGGCATGTGACATACTGGGTAAACGTGGGTAGGATGGGAGACAGTGAAACATGGTTGAAATCGCCTGAGATGAAGAGAAGAGCATCTGGGTGTTCTATCTGCAGCCTGCCAGTTACTGAATGGATGACTTCACGCTCTGTCCCAGCGTTCGCTGTCGGATTTGCATAAACAACAATGCAGATCACGTGTGAGTATTCCCTCGGGAGATATGTAGGCCGCATACTAACAGCTAGCAACTCATTGTCTTTGCTGCAGTGTTGTTGTTTAACAGTGATATGTCCCGGTCTGCACCAGTTGTTGTTAACATACATTATCACTCCACCGCCCCTTGCTTTGCCACTGTCTGGTGTTCGGTCTGCCTGTTTCGCTTGGAAACCCTCCAGTTCAATGTTAGCATCTGCTGCTAATTCGGTTAGCCAAGTCTCTGTGTATAGATACAGACTGCACTTCCGGTATATGCTATCGTAGCGGGAGATAGCCGCTAGCTCATCTACCTTTCCCAGTAACGATCGTACATTCCCCATGATAATGGATGGAAGGGTGGGTCTGTACCTTATATTTCTTGTCTTCCGCCTTACTCCAGCCCGGCACCCACGGCGTTTTCGCCTCAGTTCACTCGGTATGTCGAGTTTTTCCGTTAGCACCGGGTGGCGGTTGAGTGCTAGCAGCTCTTCCCTGCTGTACCGTCTCCTGCTATAAACAGTGGCTCCGTCCACCGGCTCAGGAGACATTTGGGGCGATCTGTGTGTCCGTGATATATATGGAGTGAAAGGTGTGCCAGATCAGAGAGATGTCACCGGATCAAAAGAGAGAGGAAGGAAAAAAAGACTCCAAATTGAGCCGCTGTTGCAAAAGGCAGCCGACTCGTGTGGCGCCGGAAGTTGAATAAAAACTTGGAAATTATATAATGTAGAATCCTTACGTGAAATTTTAAGCCTTCAGTTCACCAGAACAGCCCGTATTGTGACACTACCCTGGTACTGACATCAACATTGGGAGAGGATGACAGTCACACCTGCAGTCAGTTGAGACTTTAGACCAGAGCCTCAGCAGACAAGACAGCAGCTTTCCAGGGATTTTATTGTACCATGAGACCAGCAGTTTACATAATCTAAAAAAAAAGTCCATAAAAGGAAAACTGCTTTAAAGCAAAGCAAATTTATATAATATATAAAAAGCAAATTTTTTAAACTTAGGAGTCATTTACTGTCCAATCTTCAGTCCACACTGAATAACAGGCAAAAATTACACTTTTCTCAATAAAACTATAACAAATAAAAACACACCACTCAAATATAAAATCACAAACAATTTAAAGCCAAATTCAAATTAAAACATGCAAATAAAGGATCACTGATTAACAGCTCAAACAGCAAAAATCTACAACCCATTTGATGCGATTACATGCTGGGGGCCATCAGTCTTGCACGTTTTCGGATCAGTGATGCTGTGCTCATCTCCTGTGCTTCATACATGCCCCAGTACTTGAATAGTTTGCCCTTCATGGTCCGAGTCTGCTTCCTCTGGTGACACATGTGCTTTCCTTCCTTCACCGGCTGCATCTGGAGGGAAACTAGAACAGATTCCCTGTGCAGCAGAAGCACTGCAGTGGTGTGAACAAGTATTTGCCCCCTTTCTCATTTTTTGGATGTTTGTCACACTGAAATGTTTCAGATCAAACAAATTTAAATATTAGACAATAGCACAAGTAAACACAAAATGCAGTTTTTAAATGAAGGTGTTTTTTATTAAGGGTAAAAAAAAAATCCAAACCTACATGGCCCTGTGTGAAAAAGTGATTGCCCTCCTTGTTAAAACATAAATTAACTGTAGTTTATCACATCTTTGGAAAGCTGAGTTCAATTTCTCTAGCAACATCCAGGCCTAATTACTGCCACATCTGTTCTTAATCAAGAAATCACTTAAATTTATGACTGGCGCCTAGCGGCTGCCCCGGCCTTGGATGCGCTCTGCAGAGCGTGCCCAAATGCCAAGTCACGTTTCGTTACCTTGTATTCATACATGTGTAATGACAATAAAGTTGAATCTCATCATCTCATCTCAAATAGGACCTGCCTGACAAAGTGAAGTAGACCAAAAGATCCTCAAAAGCTAGACATCATGCTGTGATCCAAAGAAATTCAGGAACAAATGAGAAAGAAAGTAATTAAGTTCTATCAGTCTGGAAAACATTATAAAGCCCTTTCTAAAGCTTTGGGACTCCAGTGAACCACAGTGAAAGCCATTATCCACAAATGTCGAAAACATGGAACAGTGGTGAACCTTCCCAGGAGTGGCCAGCTGACCAAAATTACCCCAAGAGCACAGCGATGACTGATCCAAGAGGTCACAAAAGACCCCACAACAACATGCAAAGAACTACAGGCCTCACTTGCCTCAGTTAAGGTCAGTGTTCATGACTCCACCATTAGAAAGAGACTGGACAAAAATGGCCTGCTTGGCAGAGTTCCAAGATGACAACCACTGCTGAGCAAAAAGAACACAAAGGCTCATCTCAGTTTTGTCAGAAAACATCTTGATGATCCCCAAGACTTTTGGGAAAATACTCTGTGAACTGACGAGACAAAAGTTGAACTTTTTGGAAGGTGTGTGTCCCATTACATCCAGTGTAAAAGTAACACAGCATTTCAGAAAAGGAACATCAAAGTAACAGTAAAATATGGTGGTGGTAGTGTGATGGTGTGGGGCTGTTTTTCTGCTTCAGGACCAGGAAGACTTGGTATAGTAAATGGAACCATGAATTCTGCTGTCTACCAAAAAATCCTGAAGGAGAAGGTCCGCCCATCTGTTTGTGACCTCAAGCTGAAGCACACTTGGGTTCTGCAGCAGGACAATGATCCAAAACACACTAGCAAGTCCACCTCTGAATGGCTTAAGAAAAACAAAATGAAGACTCTGGAGTGGCCTAGTCAAAGTCCTGACCTGAATCTAATTGAGAAGCTGTGGCATGACCTTAAAAATGCGGTTCATGCTCAAAAACCCTCTAATGTGGCCGAATTACAACAATTCTGCAAAGATGAGTGGGCCAAAATTCCTCCACAGTTCTGTAAAAGACTCATTGCCAGTTATCACAAACGCTTGATTGCAGTTGTTGCGGCTAAGGGTGGCCCAGCCAGTTATTAGGTTTAGGGAGCAATCACTTTTTCACACAGGCCATGTAGGTTTGGATTTTTTTTTTACCCTTAATAATAAACACCTTCATTAAAAACTGCATTTTGTGTTTACATGTGTTACCTTTGTCTAATATTTAAATTTGTTTGATTATCTGAAACATTTAAGTGTGACAAACAATTAAAAAAAAAAAAGAGAAATCAGGAAGGGGGCAAACACTTTTTCACACCACTGTTGTTTGTACAACTGGTGTGACTGGTTTCTTGCTTTCTTGTTAATATGCCGATGCCAGCCTTCAACATCATTATTAGTGCTAACTGCTCTGTTGAACTGACACCATGTCGCAGGCTGCCAAAAGTCTGTCTCTATCCAGTTCATTTGAATATAGTCCAACAGGTGTCTAGTTGCTTCCGTTGAAGCATCCGTTAGGTGTTCAAATGTGGGTTGAATATGCTCCACTGGTAGGCATGGAAGAGCAAACAATTTGCACATCTAAGTTTGTATGGGCCCATTCTCACAGTATGCAATAGTGAGGCCCAACTCTTGAATCTTCCTCCATAGACACTGAGTCCAATCAAACAAGATCCTCCTCAGCACCACTTCTGGAAGAACTATGGATACAGCCTTCCATCGAGTCGAGTTTGTGGCGAATCTACAGTGGCTGCCGAACGAGTGCAAGTTTGGGATCTTCCTCGAGGAGATGGTTTGGGACAAGCTGGCAGTGGGCATGTGTATTCCAGCGATCCGGTCACAGTTACTGACTTTTCAGGGTGAACTAACGTTGAGCGCCACAGTGAGGATAGCGCAGCAGGAGGAGGCAGTTGACAGAGCGGCGAGGGACCTCGGGAATGAATCGTCCCCGGCTACAGTGGAGCCTTGGGTCAAAGCGCCGATAGTGGACCCCGGAGATGAAGACGATGCTGAGGAAGAGGAGTATACCTCCGTCGTCAGGATCAGGTCCACCCCGAGCATGCTGAGATGTTACGGCTGTGGGTCCACTCAACATAAATATAGGTCCAGAGAGTGTCTGGCGAGGGGCAAGCGCTGCGGCAGATGTGGCTTGCTGCACCACTTCGCGAGGTCCTGCCATAATTTTGAACTGGGGGAACGTGGCCAGGTAGCAAACCCCACCACGTTGGCTCCTACGATTGTCCACATGGTGTCGCCAGAGCTTGATGGAAGGATTTATTGATTTATTGTGAAGCTGGACGGTGTGGAGGTTTCGTTGCTGGTCGACACGGGAGCGGTGGCTACAGTGATTAACTGGCTTCTCGGGCTGGGCCGGATGCCGGGACCCAAGTTACCCTTGGTTGTGGGAACTGGGCGGCACGGCAGGACCCCCGGGTTTGGAGGGTGGTACCACGACTGCAGCGCGGAAGAGTTTGGGGTAGGGATGGGCATAATTTACCGATTAACCGATAATCATTAAGAATTTCACCGAGGAAGTTCATTTTCGTCGACAAACCGTTTTTTTTTTTAAACAATCCGAGGTTATTAGGCCTAGTGCACGGCCGTCCTCAAACAATGCAATGCAAAAATTTGGGCACCAGGGGGGCAACATTACACCATCGCCATACCCTGGCGTGCCTCAGTTGATACATGCGCGCTTCCGTAGGGCAATCGCCAAATCATGAAGCGGTTACGGCGAAGTGTTGCGTGGGACCATTTCAGTTAAAAAATGACCAGGTGTACTGCAATCACTGCAATGCAGCATACAAATATACCTCATCGACAGGGTCCATGGAACACCCTTATTACGCGAAGAAACCGCCAACAGTGGTTGCACGCTGAATAATGGCGGTCGTGAAGATTCTTTTTTTTTTTTTCAGAAACTTTATTGAGAAGGTCATGAAGATTCGGTAGAAGACACACACACGTGTGTGTGTGTGTGTGTGTGTGTGTGTGTGTGTGTGTGTGTAAGTGTACATACATACGTAGATGTAAATAAAGTGTACATAAATATGTTTTTAGAACTCTTTTATTCTTATAACAAGATACGTAACTCAAGATGAAAATGATTTACTGCACAGGTTAATGAGAGCTTTACTGCTCCTCAGGTGCTAGAGGCGCAGAATCGTCGAGAGAAGCAGCAGGAGGCAGCGTAGTGGCTCGACGGGAAGACTATTTCGCACAAAATGGCACAAGAGAACAGCAAAAAGTTCCGCGCGGCTAGACTAAGTAACACGAGCGATAGAGCAATGAATGTGGTCTTCGTTTGTTGGGTGGCGAGCGGCACAGAAGCTGGGTAAAACGTCTCGGCCAATCAGCTTGCGGGGTGAAACGTCTCGGCCAATCAGCTTGCGAGATTCCCGAGCGAGCCAACACGAGAACAGCGAACAGAGAGAGAGAGATTTGAGAGAGAGAGGTGGATTTGAGTTGTGCGGCTGTCCGTGCACCTGATGTTCTAATGTGGTCTACCTGCCTTGTTACGTACCTAAAAATGTTAATGATTAACCGATTATTAATCATTAATTCTCCCGACGATCGGTGAAGAAAATTTCACCGAATGCCCATCCCTAGTTTGGGGGTTGGACCGACACACGCACAGCCAAAAACGCAGAAGGTGGAGGCCAGCGAAAAGGGCCTCTGGTTGGACCAGTGGCAGGGCTAGTTCCAGAAGAGAGGCCTCCCCACTGGCTGTGGATCCGCAAGGACCTGGAGCTCCCCTGAGTGTCTGTGACACGGTTTGCCCCAGGGTAGGAGCTCTGTCAAGGAGGAGCCATGAGCGGCGTGGGCATTCATCTGTGGAGAGACAACTGCGGGTGAGAGCGACCCGCAAGGACGACAGCTACGTGGGTCTGTCGGACAGTACATGGAGGCATCCCAACGAGCTGCGTCAGATGCAGGAGAAGAGGAGGCGACGCAGCCCATCCCCAGACTGGAGGAAACGGCAGAGGTCCAGCTGGGCACCATGGGATGGTAGCCCTGGGGAGGGAGGTGGCCTAACCACGGGGTAATTATATGACTGTAGGCCTGTGTGTAATTTAAATTAAACAGTGTATTCGGCTTTGGGACTGTGACTAGGATTCTTCTTTGACTTGGCACTGAGGCGTCGTCTCTTCGAATTTAGTCTGCTGGAAGGGTCATTAGCTTACCTGGGCAAGCCCGGGTACTGCTTACAGCAGTACAGATACAGCAAACCAGGAGGCAACTGCTTGGCTTGAGGACATTGCATTCGCTAAATAAATAAATAAATTAAACGGTGTGGTGTTTAGACTACGAGTCATGGTGTATTATAGTTTGCTACTGGTAGTGCCCAAATATGGTCATTTGATGTTATTGTTTTATTGTTAGGGCTGTTATTGGAGGGTCTGTGTATGTAAACTGTGGGGGAAAGAAAAAAAACAAACAGAAGAGACCTGGGAACATGCAGTGTGTGTATTGTGTGACATTAGTGGGGGGGGTGGGGGGTCCACCTGTTGGAATGAGCATGTAGGCTCGGCGGCGACCCCACTGGTGAGTTTGGTAATTGTTCCCCAACATGGGTTGTGTGTTTTCTGTATGCCCTGATGCGGGTGGGAGTGTTGGGAGGGGTGCCGCCAGTAGGATAGGAGTTCTTTATTTGTCTGTATTTATCCAAGGATGAGAATCCTCCGCGGATCGGCGGAATTCCTCGGATATTGGATCATGGTCTAGGGTCATTCTCGTGAATCGTCTAAATTCGAGGAGAGAAATTTTAGGGGGGGGGGGTATGTTATGAGCGCGAGTCCGTATTTTCGATCGGCTGCTAAAATCCACCGCGCAGAACGCGCTACCCAGCAAGATCAGTAATGTAATGTAACAAGGCCACTGATTGGCTGATACTTATTGAAGCAACCAATCGGCGATTTGTTATTCCTTTGTCATATACCAACACGCGGAGCGAAATGCAAATGGCGGACAGTCAATCAACTGATTTTTCCCCGATTTCGTGAAAACAGGTGAACCTAAAACTCACGAAAGACAACAAAGCAAGAATTTTAGAAATCGACAAAGGGATAAGGAACAAGTTTTGTTGGGAATGGCTCGAAAAAACTGTGTCAATGACTGTAAAGATCAGTAAAAATACCGAAGTTGTGGTTGAAAAAATGGCTGACTTGATAACGAAATGCGTAGTACCAGGGAAAGCCCAGTGTGTTTATTCTAATGATTTCTTGAGTTATGGATCTCGTGGTTGTGTTGCCTTAGTTGAGCACTGTTCAAAACAGAAACATCTCAAAATTGTGGCTACAAGGAGATCGAACAACTCGCCCGTGCTGCGTTCAAAACGATCGATGGACACCGGTCAAATTCAGAATGCCAGTCATCAAAGTTCATCACAATCGGCCCCGATTACAGCAATTAGTGATCGGAAGACACATTCCGAGGTAAGATTTTTTTTCTCGTTATCAGTAATGTGCTTGAGAATTTTCGGTATGATTTGTTATGAAATAGCCTGTGTAAGTTGTGACGTCATGCCTGTTTTGAAACACTAATTGCATTTGAATGCTGATTATCGATTGTTAATAGATAAATGTTATTACATATTTTCTCACAATTTGAAATACAATCTAAGAATATTGAATATAATTTATCATTTTTGTTTCACTAGGAGGAGTTACATAATGCATGTGTAAGTTTTTTTTTTTGTCATGGGTGGTGATGGGTTGCCTTTCCTAAGATATCTTTGCTTTTATTAGTAAACATAATTTCTTTATGGTCATTGCATAAAAATATGCAATGCTGCAATGCTCCGTACTGTGGGTGTTTATATATTTACATATTTATTCCATCTAGCTACAATGCTCTGCACTGTGTGTTCATATACTCATATATTTATTCCATCCAGCTACAATGCTCTGCACTGTGTGTCTGTGTGTGTGTGTGTATATATTTATTTTATAGTAATATGTACATATGTATATTAGCCGCTCTTGCTTGCTTGTTTTTTTCTTGCCTTCTGATTGTTGCTCTGAGTGTTGCTATCCCTGTGCTGTTGCAATCCTGGAATTTCCCCATTGTGGGACTAATAAAGGCTTATCTTATCTTATCTTATATTAAACATCTTTTAGGTTTTACTTACTTTCTTAGATTATCTTTCAAATATTGAAATATACTAATATGCAACTTTTTTATATTCCTAGTAACACTAACAAATGCACACATTAATAAATCTAAATGTTTGCAGAATGTCAGTATATTTTAATAAATGGGTGATGGACTTGGTGATGGAATTTTGTTAATATTTATAATTTATTTTACTCGGTTAAATTATTTTGTCTGTTCTAGAACTATGTAAATGAAATTCTGTGTCAGTTCTGAACATATTAAATAGTAGTAAAATATAATTTAGTATTATTACATCAACATACCATTCAGATATCATAAATTTACACATGTGATGCAGCAGCAGATTACAAAGGTAAACTATAAATGCATTTGTACTTACTTCTAACTTTAAATATAAGACCACATATGAACATTCTAAAACACCAGATTTCGTTAGCTTCTGGGGGGTGTTGCCCCCCAGACACCCCACCAAGGCACCCCCCCCCCAGACCCCCGGCTTAGTTTCCTCTTTTTTTCCCAAACCCCATTCTCATCCCTGTTTATACAAGTTGTTTGTTTGTTGTTCTAATTTGTGCATATGTTCAGGGATTATTTTGTTTCTGAGGAACACAGCCATTTTCTTTTGTGGACTCGATGGACTTAAGGCGGCAGAATAACCCACCTGGCCTTGTAGGGGGTGGCGGTAGTCTACCCGGCCTCCCGAGCTTTTGTTGTGTGGATGGATAGGTTTTGTTTATGATTTCTGGATATACCGTTTTCTCCCCTGTTAGTGTGTGATTTGGGTGACAAATTTGGGTGGGCTATTTGCGTGCCTTCATTTTTCCAAATGTATGTATACATATGTAAATGGGGGTTACAGCAGCAAGATGATGGCCCCAGGAAATACCGGGGAGTAGAGTGGGTCGGCGCTCCATCCTTCTGGTGGTGACGTCGGCTGGATTATAAGAGCAGCGGCCGGGAGGAGCACTTCCTCTTTCGCAGTGGACCGCTGGGCAGGGCACTGTACGTTATCGTTGGTGTTCCGTGAGTGTTCAATAAATCTTATATTAAACTGTGTTTTGGCTTGGCCTTCTTGGGTATAACTATGGACACAACAATTAACACTCAGATTATTTTCCTCCATGAACTCCTCCAGCTCAGGAAACATCTCAATCCTGCCCATCTCAACTCTCGCAGTCCAGCGATCCACTTTCCTTTTGAACGCATGGATTTTATCATTCAGCGACATGATTCTTGTGTTTTCACCTTGCAGTGACATGTTAAGTCTGTTCAGTCTGTCACATATGCAGGACAAATACGCTAGTCTTGTTAAGCAGTCAGGGTCAGTCAGGTGGTCAGCGAGCTGGGACCCGTTCTCCATCAGAAATCAGCGCACCACATCCCGCAGTTCATACAGGCGGCTGAAGACATTTCCTCACGAAAGCCACCTGACCTCTGTGGAACAGCAGGCCCCGATGCTCCCATCCCAGTTCATTGCAGAGAGGCGCGAACAGCCTGGTGTTGAGTAGGCGTGATTTTATGTAGTTGACAATTTTTATGGCGGTCTCAAGAACACTCTTAAGATCTGGGTTTAGTATGGCAGCTAGCACATTAGCAAGGGAGGGCTCAGCTGATGTAGCCCGCTTTTTGGCTGGTGGGAGTTTAGTTGGAGTAACGTTTAGCAGGCGTCTAGTATTGTGAGCAGTAGGCTTACTTGGTTTGAAGTATTCATCGGCGTGGGGGCAGCAGTTGTAGTATAGCTGTGGAATGCTAGCATGTTTCCCACGTTAGCATTAGCCATTTTCAGCGAAGGAAATTTTTCATTGTTGGTCACAGACATCCTTTTTTGGGGAGGAATTTCCCTTGTTTTGGTGTAAGTTAACAAAACTAAGATAAGCCTTTATTAGTCCCACAATGGGGAAATTCCAGGATTGCAACAGCACAATGCAACTATGGTGAGCTTCTAGAATAACTTTTAATAGATGAGGACAAGTTTAAGGTAAAAAATTGTGGCACGGTGTGTAGAGCTCAAAGTTTACCGAGTGCCCTTTCCACCATCTTGCTGCCTCCCCGGAATAGGTGTGGTGGGTGGCTAGGCTTCAGTCCGGTGGATGTTAATGCTCACTCCAAACTACCGGTTCAGATAGCTGCTACTCCCGTTTGCCATGGATGTGGGACTGTTTGCCATCGTGCTGCGTCAGAGAGGATAGTTCGCTAACCTCATTTTAACAGGAGGTAAGTAACGTTAACCCCATGTCAAAATATAAAATGTTAAATGACGAAGCTAAGTTGTGCTAACTGGAAACCGTAGCAGACCATCGTTTTTTTTTTTGTTTTTGTTTTTTTTAAATTACTGCTGAGTTTCTTAGTTTTGTCTGAAAAAGATTTATTAATGCTGAAAAAGTGCATTATGGTGGCACATATATGCAAAATAAATAATAAATACATTAAAATGGGTCAGAGGAGCAAGTTGGTTCTTAATGTAATTTATTTGATTTCTAATCATTTTAATTAGTCAAGTATTGATAATGAATAAAGTTAAAGTCATCACATGTATTTTATTTTGAGTCTTTGATTTTCAGATCATGACCAATCTGAAATATTTTTACTAAGATGCAAACAAGTTAAATGAGGCCAGAATGGCTGCAGGTCTACACTGAAATTTTCACTGATTTAAACTAACAGCTAATTTATATCTGGAGGTGACAGCCATGGGTCAGTTTCTCATTTTCAGACGTTGTTTTCTGTTATCAGTTTGGTTTTTTTTGCTTTTCTCCTCTGGCTCAGGAAATATTTAACTTATTGATGTTTACTTTTTATTCATATATGATTTAGAAGAAAAACCTGAACTTGATGAGAATCAAGTCTCAAATACACATTAAAAACTATTTTATAACAACACTGCAAAATTATGAGGGAAAACGGTACATGTAAGAAAAAAAAAAGATGGTCCTTTTTATGTGATTATCTAAACTGTAGAATTTACAGAAAATGCATATTGTGAAATAGATCGTTATCACGGTATAAGATGACTATCATGATATGAATTTTTTTGTCATATCGCACAGCCCTACCTGCAGTCAGTTTAGACATTAAAACCTGAGCCTCAACATACAAACGAGACGGCAGCTTTCCAGGTATTTTATTGTATTATCATTTGTGTGTTAGCCTGCGTTTGAGTTATTTGTTGGAGTAATTTTGGGGTTTATGCAGTATCTAATTGTGATTGAGGTGTCAGATCAGTCATTCCCAGAGTCATCTTGCCAGACAACAGCCCTCTGTGATGGAAGAGACAGCTTTTTGTGCCCTTTGTGGTAAAGTTGTCAGCAACCATCAACATGCATTATGCTGTGATATCTGCTCTGAGTGGAAATACAGGCATCAGCTGCCAAGCTAATACAAAGATGGTCTGTGGAGAATGGAAAGTCCAGTAGTGACATTGTGCACAGTGTCCTGTTATGGAGGTTGAAGTTGAAACGACTCAAGATGGAGGGCTCTTTTGGAGGTTGAAGGTGAGGAGGCCTCTGGTGTCCAGTATCAATCTGACCAGTCTTTCAACATTGAGACAACCTTTGTGATTACTCAAGACTAAGGAGAGAACACATTAGCAGATAGTCCACTCATTGATCTACTCATACTCCTTGAGCAGGATGCCACCTATGAGATTGTTCCAGCTGCATCTTTCAGGGTGTAACCAAATTTTATCTAAACACTTTGAAAGGTCCTGGAATAAAATAATCAGTTGGATCTGTGAGGTGAATCTTCCTTTTTATTGCTGCATCAACAAAGAGGTAAGATCAGAATACAGCTCTGCTCTCTCCTGAGGGGAGAGAGAAACACGCACACACTTTTATGACTCTACAGTGAGGTTACAAAACAACACATAAGACACACTGTGCAGCTGAGACATCGCAGGAGAAGGCTTCAAGGCCATCGAACTGTTTTCCCCCTGAGAAGGATGAGCAGAGAAGGAGAAGGAGTGAGAGCATGAATACCTAAGCTGGTCACTGTGGCATACACTTCATCTTGGGACACAAAGTATTATAAAATCATCAAACAGCTTGTTAATATAGCACATCAGAACAGTTCATATATGGATAAAAGTTAGTCATATGTTGTAACACACACTTACAAAACATGTGATCTCAACAGATAAATGCATAATCAGTGAATTTCCATAACAATGTTCCCTCCTTTTGGTAATATATGACCATATGTACAAGACTGTCAAAGTAAAAGAATCAGCAAGAGTACACCCTGTCAGGTTTAAACTGATGCATCATGAACAATGACATGGAATGACATAAGGTGGATAATCACAGACCACTTTCAAATTTATTCTGTAACATTATCATAGCCATCTTCTGAGAGAGAAGAAGAGGATCTTCAGGTCGGGGAACAGGGAGATGCTGAAGTCCGTACAGAGGGAGCTGAGGAGAAAGATCAGAGAAGGCAAGGACAGCTTCAGGAAGAAGATGGAGGACAAGCTGCAACAAAGCGACATCAGCGGGGTCTGGAGAAACCTTAAAACCATCTCTGGGCTCCAGAATACCTCCCCCCAGGCCACGGGGGGCAGGGAGTGGGCGAACAATCTGAATCTGTTTTTTTAATAGGTTTGACCAACCGCCCTCCCCCCTGACTGCACAACAACCACTGCTGCCTCTAAAGACATCAAGTCCTGCTGCCCACTCCCCACTCCACCAACACCCCTCCACTCCTAACACGCAGCCTCCCAACCTGACCCTGACTAAGACCCAGGTGAGGACGGAGCTGAGGAAGATCAAGGCGAGGAAGGCATCGGGACCGGACGGCATCAGCGCAAAGCTCCTCAAGACCTGTGCAGACCAGCTGTGTGGGATTGTGGAGTACATCTTCAACCTGAGCCTGAAGCTGGGGAGGGTACCACAGCTGTGGATAACATCTTGTGTGGTACCTGTACCAAAGACTTCCCACCCCAAAGACCTTAACAGCTACAGACCAGTGGCCTTGACATCCCACATGATGAAGACCCTGGAGAGACTGCTCCTTGCTCACCTCCGCCCCCTGGTGGGACCAGCAATGGATCCACTCCAGTTCGCCTACCAGCATGGCATTGGGGTGGAGGATGCGGGGATCTTCCTCCTTCACGTTCTCTGTCCCATCTGGAGAAGCCCGGGAATGCGGTGAGGATCATGTTCTTTGACTTCTCCAGTGCTTTCAACACCATCCAACCGATGATCCTGAAGGACAAGCTGCTGTGCGCAGGAGTGGACCAGCACCTGTCATCATGGATCCTGCACTACCTCACTAACCGGCCTCAGTTTGTGAGAACCCGGGACTGTGTGTCCGACACGATCATCGGTAGCACGGGGGCCCCCCCAGGGAACGGTTTTTTGCTCCCTTCCTGTTCACCCTTTATGCTGCGGACTTCTCACACAACACAACACACTGCCATCTACAGAAGTTCTCTGATGACTCTGCGATCGTCGGCCTCATCTCCAATGAAGATGAAGCTGAGTACAGAGGGCTTATCCAGGACTTCGTGGACTGGTGCCATCAGAACTGCCTCCAGATCAACGCGAGGAAAACTAAGGAGCTGGTGGTGGACTGCCGCAGGCAAGGACAACCCCTCACAGCCACCAGTAATAATCAGGGAACAGACATCGAGATGGTGACATCCTTATAGTACCTGGGTGTTCATCTGAACAATAAACTAGACTGGTTCACACAATACTGATGCACTCTACAAGAAGGGACAGCGCAGGCTGTTCCTACTGAGGAGGCTCAGGTCTTTTGGTGTACAAGGGGCGCTGCTGAAGACATTCTATGACACGGTGGTGGCATCAGCCATCACTTTTGGCGTGGTCTGCTGGGGCAGTGGCATTACCGCAGCCGATAGGAAGAGACTGAACAAACTGATCAAGAAAGCTAGCTCTGTCCTGGGGCAGCGCCTTGACCCAGTGGAGGAGATAGGAGAGAGAAGGACAGTGGGCTAAACTGTCATCTCTGCTGGAGTCCGAGTTCCACCCTATGCAGGACATACTGAATGCACTGAGGAGCTCATTTAGCAGCAGACTACATCATCCTAGGTGCACAACGAGAGGTTTCTCAGGTCCTTCCTACCAACGGCTGTCAGACTGTACAACCTAAGCAGGGCTGCTCGCAGAGATAGCAAAAAGACGTGACAACCTAATAGTTTTGAATGCAAAGATGCACTAGACTTATACAGTGGTCCCCTCGGCATACAACTAGGAAAATGCCGGTCGCTATGGAGGGTGAGAATATGTATGGGTGCATAATCATACCATGTAGGATAACTAAGTAGACGGTTGTGCTGTTTCATCCCATCTAGCAACAATGCTCTGCACTGCGTGTGTTTATATATTTACATATTTATTCATCTAGCTACAATGCTCGCACTGTGTTTATATGTTTACATATTTATTCCCATCTAGATACAATGCGCGCATTGTGTTTTTATATATCTACATATTATTCCATCTAGCTACAATGCTCTGCACTGTGTGTTTATATATCTACGTATTTATTCCATCTAGCTACAATGCGCCGCAGTGTTTTTATATATCTACATATTATTCCATCCTGCTATAATGCTCCGCACTGTGTGTTTATGTATCTGCATATTTGTTCCATCTAGCTACAATGCTCCGCACTGTCTGTATGTATATATATATATATATATATATGAAAGAAGGTCATTAAGGTGACTTATATATACATTGTGAACGCTGACTTGGCGAAAAGCAAAATCTGTTACACTGACATTTAACTACTCACAGTTACTCCTTTGTATTTCTACAAATTCGACAGCTAAACCCCTTATCACAGACAGTGTCATTGTGGTGTACCCCTTCAACTGTAGTCTGTGCCAACAATGCTCCCATTGTTTCTGATCTATTTAGAGGATGAGGAATCATAGGCACAGAGTGAGTAACATGATGTGGCAAGTATGTACAAACATAACGAGGCCCAGTCACATTGGCTTGTCTAACTGACAAGCGTACCACTTGATACCATGCATTGTTGTCATAGGTGTCGCTGGAATGATTGTCAAAGTTATAGCCCAGGGGGCTTGCCTTGCACCTTGTCCGGAAAGGATTGTTCGGTGAGGCAGAACAGTGTATCAATAGGTATATGATTACCCCAAGCAAGAAAGTGATAAGAAAGCACACCCACACTACGTCCGTTTTGGTCCAGAAGTGATGGCACAGCTGACGTCTTCGTCGATGTTCCACTTCAGCAGCCTGACGCTGCTGTGAGTCTGAATTGTTCGTCATATCAGTATCAGTGTAAGTGAGATGCATGCTGTGTGTTTCAACTGAGCAGCGTTCGGCGTTCAACAATACGATACAATGTCTGCTTCTTCTCGTCCTAGTCTACAAAGTGGGGTGGTGATTGTGGCTAATCACCATCTGCTTCTATGCCTGGTCTGGTCTGGGTTCTTCTGACTTGACCCTGGGACCTTTCTGCAGTGTGTTGCATGGTTCCATGTCACCGTCTCAGCGATTTTCACAGCTGTGAATGTCATCAGAAGGACTTGGTATGGACCCAACCATCGTTTGCTGTGCCAGTTCTTCCGCTTGAAAACTCTTGACCACTACCCAGTCACCTGGTCTTGTGTCGTGGAGGACTCCCTCTGCTGGCTTGGGCAGGACAACCTTTACCTGCTGTGAAATGTTTTGAAGTTGGCAGGACAATGCAGAACAATAGGATAACATGGCATTTTCAAAATGTGAAGTGGTTAGAGGAGGCAGTGTCTTCCTTTCCGCAGAGAAACCTAAAAAATGAGGGGTGAGCAAACAAAATCTCAAAGGGTGACATGTCATATTTCTTTCTAACTCGCATGCGCATGTACATGAGTGCTAATGGAAGGCACTTAGTCCAAGGTAGGCCAGGTTAGGCACAATGCTTTCTCAGATCAAAGACCAATGTAATTCCCAATTGGTCAGTGCTTCATTTACAAAGTGTCTTACCATTGTCACTGGAGATTTTCTGTGGTATTCCCCATCTGGGAATGATTTCTGACAATCATGCTTTGGCCACAACAGTGTTTGTTGCTACGGGTGGGTTCAAAAGATCGATATAACGATAAGGATCGATCCACGTTTGACTGAGCCGATATCGATCCACAAAATCCACGGATCGATCTTTTAATATAATATATTTTAATATAATATTTTTATGTCTGTGAACGTCTGCTGAGTGTAATCGGGTCGAAATCGGCACGGAAATGCAGGTCATTACTGTGTCAAGTCAAATTCTCTCGTATGTTATCAGTGTTCTGTTAATGTACTTGGCAATAAATCCTTTTCTGATTTCTGATTTCTGAAACTGGGTCAGTGAGCCAGGAACCACGGCCGAGAACCATAAACAGCCGATGCGCTAACGGAGCTAGCAAGCTAATGGATATGCTAGTTCTTCTTCTTTGGTGTTAAAACGGTTCTCATCCGGCAAGAGTTTCCTGCGACGCGTGTACACGTTTTTGCTTTCGTGTTTACATGAGTGGAGTTATTAACGTGTTTGTCTTTTACGTTAGCAACAAAAGTCACCATAAAGACTGTCTTCAACAGCTTCTGAATATTTTTCATAAAGCGGGGATAAACGGACTTTTACTCCGTGCAGCGCTGTGTTGGAACATAAAGTTGGCGACTGATAAACGGAAAATGCACGGCGACTGGCTGAAACCCGTGAAGCAGAGGGAGACTTGGAGCTGCTGAGATTGTAAGTATAATATCATTTGGTTTGTTTTAACATTTGTGTCGTCAGTTAATAATTTATCTGGCATGATGGTGGTTTCTTTTACAAACTATGGACACAGAGAGAACTGTTGGTTAAGAGCTGTGAATAAATGCAGAATTAAGGTATATTTTATGAGATTATGGACTTCTGCCACTTAAGTAAGAGATGTGAAGAGAATAAATCACAATAAAATTAAGATGGTAGAATTAATAAAGGCTGCAGTACAACAAGCTATTTTTACTGAGTAGAACTGAATTGAAATGAACAAATCTTCCCAGGAGATGAATTGAAACCATTTTCAAACATTGAAAGTTAATTTGTAGTTAAAATATAAACAACAAAAAATAAAAAAAAACTAAATTATTAAACCCTACTGTGGTGTGGGGATCTAAAAATATGATTGTTAATTTTACTGTGAAATCTATTCTTTTTATCTGCCTTCAGATGTGTGAAGACTGGAAGCTTCATTCTCACTGAGACCTTCTGAAGGTCAGAGGTTGTCAGTGGAGGAACCATCCCTGCTTCATGTGGATTTCAGCACAGAAGAAGACCTTCAAATTCAAGATTCAAGGAGGTGCTGCCATCATTTTCTCCAGACTAACATGCATTCAATGCAATTTAGTTGTTGTAATGACAAATTCTTTTATTTCTTTTTTTAAGTTCTCAGCAAGAACGCAATGTTGGTCTTTTTTTTTTTACAATTTTACTGAGCATTTAATTCTAAATAAATCACTGTTTAACAGGAAATTTTTGGCAATCCTGTGCTTTTCTTGTGGTGTTACATAGAATAGCATCACTGTAAACTATGGCAAAAGCAGCTGCTTTAAAATTTGTACTAACTCACACAACTTTGAGTGCAAAAAAACTCTAAAAGTGCCATAACTTTTTGGAAAAGCTCCCACAAATTCAGGCTTTTTGGGCCACAACAATCACAAAAACAGCTGACAAAATCCTGGAGGGACTGAAATACAATGAGATTTTGTATGCATGGTTCATGCATTGAATTTGTTTACTTACTCTGGGTGGTTAACTTGACACGACACACCCTTGACATTAAAGAAAGCACCTGTGAGCACTTTATGAAATGATAAGTTAAATAATAAAAAGTGCATTATTGTAACTGATTTTGGGTCAGTTCTGTATGTGATAATTTATGTATTAACAAAGTTAGAAGATTCTTGGTACAATTTGTAGCATTAGGTCTCGAAGATTTTTGTTTCATGGGAAGTAAAATGGCTATTAAAATGGTAATTCCCCAGATCGAATCGGGATTGGATCGAATCGAATCGGAATCAAATCGATTCAGAATCTCAAGAATTGGAATCGATTGTGGAAATTAAGGATCGTTCCCAGCCCTACTTGTTGCATGTTTGGCTGGAAAGGCTTCTACCTATTTGGACCACATGTCAGCCACTACCAAACAGTACTTTTTGCCCTCCTGCAGGGGGCGGGTGAGCTGCTGGAACCTGTTGGGGGACCCTGTGAGCATTGTTAGTGGCACAGATTAGACACTGCAAAAATTGTCAGCGTAAACTATAAAAACAGTAGTGAACCAGTTTGCATGCAATGATTATGGGGAGGGTACCACAGCTGTGGAAAACATCTTGTGTGGTACCTGTACCAAAAACATCCCACCCCAAAGACCTGAACAGCTACAGACCGGTGGCCTTGACGTCCCACTTAATGAAGACCCTGGAGAGACTGCTCCTTGCTCACCTCTGCCCCCTGGTGGAACCAGCGATGGATCCACTCCAGTTCGCCTACCAGCATGACATTGGGGTGGAGGATGCGGTGATCTTCCTCCTTCACCGTTCTCTGTCCCACCTGGAGAAGCCCGGGAATGTGGTGAGGATCATGTTCTTTGACTTCTCCAGTGCTTTCAACACCATCCAACCGATGATCCTGAAGGACAAGCTGCTGCGCGCAGGGGTGGACCAGCACCTGTCATCATGGATCCTGGACTACCTCCCGAACCGGCCTCAGTTTGTGAGAACCAGGGACTGCGTGTCTGACACGATCATCGGTAGCACGGGGGCCCCCCAGGGAACGGTTTTGGCTCCCTTCCTGTTCACCCTTTATACTGTGGACTTCTCACACAACACAACACACTGCCATCTACAGAAGTTCTCTGACGACTCTGCGATCATTGGCCTCATCTCCAATGGAGATGAAGCTGAGTACAGAGGGCTTATCCAGGACTTCATGGACTGGTGCCTTCGGAACTGCCTCCAGATCAACGCGAGGAAAACTAAGGAGTTGGTGGTGGACTGCCGCAGGCATGGACAACCCCTCACAGCACCAGTAAATATACAGGGAACAGACATTGAGATGGTGACATCCTACAAGTACCTGGGTGTCCACCTGAACAATAAACTAGACTGGTCACACAATACTGACGCACTCTACAAGAAGGGACATCGCAGGCTGTTCCTACTGAGGAGACTCGGGTCTTTTGGTGTACAAGGGACGCTGCTGAAGACATTGTATGACACGGTGGTGGCATCAGCCATCTCTTTTGGCGTGGTCTGCTGGGGCAGTGTCATTACAGCAGCCGATAGGAAGAGACTGAACAAACTGATCAAGAAAGCTAGCTCTGTCCTGGGGCAGCGCCTTGACTCGGTGGAGGAGATAGGAGAGAGAAGGACGGTGGCTAAACTGTCATCTTTGCTGGAGTCCGAGTTCCACCCTATGCAGGACATACTGAATGCACTGAGGAGCTCATTTAGCAGCAGACTACATCATCTCAGGTGCACAACCGAGAGGTTTCGCAGGTCCTTCCTACCAACGGCTGTCAGACTGTACAACCTAAGCAGGGCTGCTCGCAGAGATAGCAAAAAGATGTAACAACCTAATAGTTTTTGAATGCAAAAGACGCAGTAGACTTACACAATGGTCCCCTCCGGCATACAACTAGGAAAATACCGGTCACTATGGAGGGTGAGAATATGTATGGGTGCATAATCATACCATGTGGGATAACTAAGTAGACGGTTGTGCTGTTTCATCCCATCTAGCAACAATGCTCTGCACTGCGTGTTTATATATTTACATATTTATTCCACCTAGCTGCAATGCTCCGTACTGTGGGTGTTTATATAGCTACAGTGGGGCAAACAAGTATTTAGTCAGCCACCAATTGTGCAAGTTCTCCCACTTAAAAGATGAGAGAGGTCTCCAATTTTCATCATAGGTATACCTCAACTATGAGAGACAAAATGAGAAAAAAAAAATCCAGAAAATCACATTGAAGGATTTTTAATGAATTAATTGGTAAATTCCTCAGTAAAATAAGTATTTGGTCACCTACAAACAAGCAAGATTTCTGGCTCTCACAGACCTGTAACTTCTTCATTAAGAGGCTCCTCTGTCTTCCACTCGTTACCTGTATTAATGGCACCTGTTTGAACTCGTTATCAGTATAAAAGACACCTGTCCACAACCTCAAACAGTCAGACTCCAAACTCCACTATGGCCAAGACCAAAAAGCTGTCAAAGAACACCAGAAACAAAATTGTAGACCTGCACCAGGCTGGGAAGACTGAATCTGCAATAGGTAAGCAGCTTGGTGTGAAGAAATCAACTGTGGGAGCAATTATTAGAAAATGGAAGACATACAAGACCACTGATAATCTCGCTCGATCTGGGGCTTCACGCAAGATCTCACCCCGTGAGTTCAAAATTATCACGAGAACGGTGAGCAAAAATCTCAGAACCACATGGGGGGACCTAGTGAATCACCTGCAGAGAGCTGGGACCAAAGTAACAAAGGCTACTTCAGAAACACACTACGCCGCCAGGGACTCAAATCCTGCAGTGCCAGACGTGTCCCCCTGCTTAAGCCAGTACATGTCCAGGCCCATCTGAAGTTTGCTCGAGAGCATTTGGATGATCCAGAAGAGGATAGGGAGAATGTCATATGGTCAGATGAAACCAAAATAGAACTTTTTGGTAAAAACTCAACTTGTCGTGTTTGGAGGAGAAAGAACACCATACCTACTGTGAAGCATGGGGGTGGAAACATCATACTTTGGGGCTGTTTTTCTGCAAAGGGACCAGGGCGACTGATCTGTGTAAAGGAAAGAATGAATGGGGCCATGTATCATGAGATTTTGAGTGAAAACCTCCTTCCACCAGCAAGGGCATTGAAGATGAAACGTGGCTGGGTCTTTCAGCATGACAATGATCCCAAACACATCGCCCGGGCAACGAAGGAGTGGCTTTGTAAGAAACATTTCAAGGTCCTGGAGTGGCCTAGCCAGTCTCCAGAACTCAACCCCATAGAAAATCTTTGGAGGGAGTTGAAAGTCTGTGTTGCCCAGCGATAGCCCCAAAACATCACTGCTCTAGAGGAGATCTGCATGGGGGAATGGGCCAAAATACCAGCAACAGTGTGTGAAAACCTTGTGAAGACTTACAGAAAACGTTTGACCTCTGTCATTGCCAACAAAGGGTATATAACAAAGTATTGAAATGAACTTTTGTTATTGACCAAATACTTATTTTACCGAGGAATTTACCAATTAATTAATTAAAAATCCTTCAATGTGATTTTCTGGATTTTTTTTTCTTATTTTGTCTCTCATAGTTGAGGTATACCTATGATGAAAATTGGAGACCTCTCTCATCTTTTAAGTGGGAGAACTTGCACAATTAGTGGCTGACTAAATACTTTTTTACCCCACTGTATATATATATATATATATATATATATATTTATAGTACTATGTACATAAGTGGCAGGGGAGGAAGCCATTCAGACCTGGTAGACCCAAACGTATAGTGAGGGTGTGCTGGGAGCGTCTGGCTGAGGCCCCTGTCCGGGAGGTCTTCAACTCCCACCTCCGGAAGAACTTCAACCACATTCCGAGGGAGTCTGGAGACATGGAGTCTGAATGGGCCATGTTCTCCACCTCTGTTGTTGAAGCGGCGGCCCAGAGCTGCGGCCGCAAGGTGGTCGGTGCATCTTGTGGTGGCAACCCCCGAACCAAGTGGTGGGCACCACTCGTGAGGGGGGCCATTTAGCTGCAGAAGGAGTCCTATCAAGCTTGGTTGGCTTGTGGGACTCCCGAAGCAGCTGAGGTGTACCGGCAGGCCAAGCGGAGTGCAGCTCGGGTGGTTGCTGAAGCAAAAACCCGGGTATGGGAGGAGTTCAGTGAGGCCATGGAACAAGACTTTCAGTCGGCCTCAGACATTCTGGCAAACTGTCCGGCGGCTCAGGAGGGGAAAGCAGCTCCCTGTCCACACTGTGTATGGTGCGGATGGGACACTGTTGACTTCGACTGGGGATATCGTCAGGCAGTGGAAGGAATACTTTGAGGATCTCCTCAATCCCACTGATACGCCTTCCACAGAGGAAGCAGGGTTTGGGGACGAGGGGGATGACTCGCCTATCACAGGGGCTGAGGTTGCCAAGGTGGTTAGAAATCTCCTTGGTGGCCGGGCCCCGGGGGTGGACGAGATTCGCCCTGAGTACCTCAAGGCCCTGGATGTTGTTGGGTTGTCATGGTTGACACGCCTCTGCAACATTGCGTGGAGGTCGGGGGCAGTGCCTTTGGCATGGCAAACTGGGGTGGTGGTTCCTCTCTTCAAAAAAGGGGACTGGAGGGTGTGCTCCAACTTTAGAGGGATCACACTCCTCAGCCTCCCTGGGAAGGTCTCTGCCAAGGTATTGGAGAGGAGAGTCCGGCCGTTGGTCGAACCTCGGATTCAGGAGGAGCAATGTGGTTTTCGTCCTGGCCGTGGCACATCGGACCAGCTCTTTACCCTCTCGAGAATTCTTGAGGGTTCGTGGGAGTTTGCCCAACCAGTTTACATGTGTTTTGTGGACTTGGAGAAGGCATTTGACCGCGTCCCTCGTGGATATTTGTGGGGGGTGCTTCGGGAGTATGGGGTGTCGGGCTTGTTGTTACGAGCTATTCGGTCTCTGTACGACCGTTGTGAGAGTTTGGTTCGTATTGCCAACACTCGGTCGGAGTCATTCCCAGTGAGAGTTGGACTCCGGCAGGGCTGCCCTTTGTCACCGATCCTGTTCATAATTTTTATGGACAGGATTTCTAGGCGCAGTTAGGGAATGGAGGGTGTCATGCTTGGTGACCACAGGATTTCATCTCTGTTGTTTGCAGATGATGTTGTCCTTTTAGCTTCATCCAGCAATGACCTACAGCTCTTGCTGGGACGGTTTGCCGCTGAGTGTGAAGCGGCTGGGATGAGAATCAGCACCTCCAAGTCCGAGTCCATGGTCCTCAGCCGGAAAAAGGTGGATTGTCCTCTCTGGGTTGGGGACAAGCTCATGCCCCAAGTGGAGGAGTTTAAGTATCTTGGGGTCTTGTTCACGAGTGAGGGGAAAATGGAGCGAGAGAGCGACAGACGGATTGGAGCAGCATCTGCAGTGATGCGGACGTTGTACCGGTCTGTTGTGGTGAAGAGGGAGCTTAATTCTAAGGCAAAGCTGTCGATTTACCAGTCAATCTATGTTCCTACTCTCACCTATGGTCACGAGCTTTGGGTAATGACCGAAAGAACGAGATCGCGGATACAAGCGGCTGAAATGAGCTTTCTCCGTAGGATTGCTGGACTCACCCTCAGAGATAGGGTGAGGAGCTCAGTCATCCGGGAGAGGCTCAGAGTAGAACCGCTGCTCCTCCACATTGAAAGGAGTCAGTTGAGGTGGTATGGGCATCTGATTAGGATGCCTCCTGGATGCCTCCCACTTGAGGTGTTTCAGGCACTTCCCACTGGGAGGAGACCCCGGGGCAGACCCAGGACTCGGTGGAGAGACTATGTCTCCCAGCTGGTCTGGGAACGCCTTGGTATCCTCTCTGAAGAGCTGGAGCAGGTGGCGGGGGAGAGGGAAGTCTGGGCTTCTCTGCTTGAACTGCTGTCTCCGCGACCTGGACCTCCGGAAAAGCGGTAGAAGATGGATGGATGGATGTACATATGTATATTAGCTGCTCTTGCTTTTTTTTCTTGCCTTCTGATTGTTGCTCTGAGTGTTGCTTTCCCTGTGCTGTTGCAATCCTGGAATTTTCCCGTTGTGGGACTAATAAAGGCTTATCGTATCTTATCTTATCTTATCCCCTCTCGTGACACATGGTCTTTCCCATGTGTCAATTTAGCAAAACTAGAAAAGCACGCAGAGGCTTGGTGGAAGTGTGCACTCCCATATCATCACCAAAATCAAAATCCATCCATAACTTTTGAGTTATGTTGCTAACTAACAAACAAACAATCAGACAAACCCTGGCAAAAACATAACCTCCTTGGCGGAGGTAATGATGAAAGAAATGAGCTGGTAAGCAGGGGAGGGCATTCGTGACCCCTCCACACCAGCCTGGTCTTTGTGACCTCCTTTCTTGGCCCATTTGTGACGTTTCTGTGGGGAGGAAAAAGACTGCATGGTAAGAAGTGAGTTAAAAGGAGAGGAGGGTTGGTTAGTAGGAGGGCAGACACACTAAGGGGAAGAAGGTGTCATGACATGGCTGCAGCAAGAGACAGGGCTGCAGCTTTAGCCGCAGCATCAGCATGTGCATTACCCTTAGATGCAGGGTCGGAAGATGAAGTGTGGGTTGTACATTTGCACACCGCCACAGATGAAGGAAGGAGAATAGCTTTCAGCAGGCGTGACACATGTATAGAATTCTCACCGGTGAGCTTGCAGAGGTAAGGAAGTGACGTTCACGCCAAAGGGCACCAAAATCATGCACCACTTCAAAAACGTAATGAGTCAGTGTAAATAGTGACCTGCCTCTGCCAAGGCAGCCAGTTATGCAAAAAGATGAGATGGCAAGGAGCCAGAGAGCAACGTATAGTGGTCATCACATACAGTGGGGCAAAAAAGTATTTAGTCAGCCACCAATTGTGCAAGTTCTCACACTTAAAAGATGAGAGGTCTCCAATTTTCATCATAGGTACCTCAACTATGAGAGACAAAATGAGAAAGAAAAAAAATCCAGAAAATCACATTGAAGGATTTTTAAAAAATTTATTTGCAAATTATGGTGGAAAATAAGTATTGGGTCACCTACAAACAAGCAAGATTTCTGGCTCTCACAGACCTGTAACTTCTTCTTTAAGAGGCTCCTCTGTCCTCCACTCGTTACCTGTATTAATGGCACCTATTTGAACTCGTTATCAGTATAAAAGACACCTGTCCACAACCTCAAACAGTCAGACTCCAAACTCCACTATGGCCAAGACCAAAGAGCTGTCAAAGGACACCAGAAACAAAATTGTAGACCTGCACCAGACTGGGAAGACTGAATCTGCAATAGGTAAGCAGCTTGGTGTGAAGAAATCAACTGTGGGAGCAATTATTAGAAAATGGAAAAACATACAAGACCACTGATAATCTCCCTCGATCTGGGGCTCCACGCAAGATCTCACCCCGTGGGGTCAAAATGATCACAAGAACGGTGAGCAAAAATCCCAGAACCACACGGGGGGACCTAGTGAATGACCTGCAGAGAGCTGGGACCAAAATAACAAAGGCTACCATCAGTAACACACTACGCCACCAGGGACTCAAATCCTGCAGTGCCAGACGTGTCCCCCTGCTTAAGCCAGTACATGTCCAGGCCCGTCTGAAGTTTGCTAGAGAGAATTTGGATGATCCAGAAGAGGATTGGGAGAATGTCATATGGTCAGATGAAACCAAAATAGAACTTTTTGGTAAAAACTCAACTTGTCGTGTTTGGATGAGAAAGAATGCTGAGTTGCATCCAAAGAACACCATACCTACTGTGAAGCATGGGGGTGGAAACACCATGCTTTGGGGCTGTTTTTCTGCAAAGGGACCAGGACGACTGATCCATGTAAAGGAAAGAATGAATGGGGCCATGTATCGTGAGATTTTGAGTAAAAACCTCCTTCCACCAGCAAGGGCATTGAAGATGAAACGTGGCTGGGTCTTTCAGCATGACAATGATCCCAAACACACCAACCGGGCAACGAAGGAGTGGCTTCGTAAGAAGCATTTCAAGGTCCTGGAGTGGCCTAGCCAGTCTCCAGATCTCAACCCCATAGAAAATCTTTGGAGGGAGTTGAAAGTCCGTGTTGCCCAGCGACAGCCCCAAAACATCACTGCTCTAGAGGAGATCTGCATGGAGGAATGGGCCAAAATACCAGCAACAGGGTGTGAAAACCTTGTGAAGACTTACAGAAAACGTTTGACCTCTTTCATTGCCAACAAAGGGTATATAACAAAGTATTGAGATGAACTTTTGTTATTGACCAAATACTTATTTTCCACCATAATTTGCAAATAAATTCTTTAAAAATCAGACAATGTGATTTTCTTTTTTTTTTTTTTCTCATTTTGTCTCTCATAGTTGAGGTATACCTATGATGAAAATTGGAGACCCCTCTCATCTTTAAAGTGGGAGAACTTGCACAATTGGTGGCTGACTAAATACTTTTTTCCCCCCACTGTACTTCCCAACCCACTTTGTTGCGGCCTACAGAGAGGTCAACAGAGGCAGAGCCGTCAACGTACAGGACAAGGTCTGGGTTGGGAAGTGGAGTGTCAGACAGGTCAGTCATGGTCACAGTTTGTGTCATTGTTACAAGAAGGTGGGGTAAGATTGGTGGCTGGGTTAATTGACTGTGCACAGTGTTTGACAGTAAGGTTTGGTTATTCAAGGAGGGTAGAATGATATCTAAGCCACCTTGTGGCCACCCTGGCTTTCACTTCTTATGGTAGCTGTGTGGCGTAGGGTCAGAGAAACGGAGATAGGCGCCGCCTCATACACCAAAATGGTGTTCCACATGCTGTGGAAGGGAATTAACTAACTTTTCTTATCTTCAAAATTGTTTTTGTGTAATTTGTGTATTTTCTCTTCCATTCATTCTCCTTTCTATTCTGCTTCTTTTTCTCTCTCGGTCTCTCGCTTCGGTGAGCCACATGGTGACCGCGCCCTTTTCCAGTTGTAACTGCATCAGCTTTTCTCCATCCTTCTTACTCTGTTTCTTTTTTCTCTGAACTTTCTGAATTTCACCATTTATGTTATCCTTCAAAGTAGTGACAACCTCGACAGAAAATGACCCCCCAGAAGGAAATTTAGCCCCACAGATCCATTTTTCAAAAAATGGACCATAGTTTTCAGTCATGTATTTCACCTTTGGTCCCGTCACGCCGGACGGACCCTGTCTGGGCTGGGACTTGCAAGACCCCATTTTAGCCGATATGACCGCTCAGTGACCACAAAACGTCTTAAGTACGTCCCAGCGCGTCATTTCCTAGACCACAATCACCCCAGTTGTCCCCAGGCATGTCCCCACACGTCTGATTGTGCAATTTGATCCTGCCGCGAGATCAACTCGCCAGACCTGTATTTGATCCTGCCACGAGATCAACTCGCCGGACCCTGTGTTTGATCCTGCCACCAGATCAACTCGCCGGACCCCAGAGTTTGTCCAGGGGACTTAAACCCACTGGGCATGCACAGTAATTGGTCTATCAAGGTGAACTATACAACTGATATTTTATCAATAAACTTCTAAAAACACAGCAAAATTCACTTACTGAGATTTGGAGGCTTCAGAGACGGTTCTTTGGAATAATGTGTCACGATTCCATCAAGTGACGCGCTCACGTCGCCTAAAAAGGCGGAAAGAGCCAAACTCCGTTCGGGTGATCAATCCATGTCAGCTGCTGGAAATCGGTGATCAATTATCCCACCTTCTGACACCACTGATGTAACCAAATTTTATCTAAACACTTTGAAAGGTCCTGGAATAAAATAATCAATCGGATCTGTGAGGTGAATCTTCCTTTTTATTGCTTCAGCAACAAAGAGGTAAGATCAGAATACAGCTCTGCTCTCTCCCGAGGGGAGAGAGGAACACACACACACTTTTATAGCTGTACATTGAGGTTACAAAAAAAAACATAAGACACACTGTGCAGCTGAGAGACATCGCAGGAGAAAGCTTCAAGGCCACCAAACTGTTTTCCATTGAGAAGGATGAGCAGAGGAGGAGAGGGAGGGGGAGAGCAGGCATACCTAAGCTGGTCACTGTGACATACACATCATCTTGGGACACAAAGTATTATAAAATCATCAAACAGCTTGTTAATATAGCACATCAAAGCAGTTCATATATGGATAAAAGTTACAGTCATATGTTGTAACACACACTTATAAAACATGTGATCTCAACAGATAAATGCATAATCAGTGAATTTCCATTACAAGGGGCAAACCACTTTTGGTGGACAACCGTGGATATTAGTGTCAAATAGGGCTGAAACAATTAGTCGATGTTATTGATAACATCGACAATAAAACTTTGTCGACAAATCGTTTAATCATAAAATTTACATGCATGCCGCGGTAATGTTCAGTTGTAACTGCAATTTACGACCAGAACTGCTGAGGGGAGTAGCAATCTGTTGTCCTCTGTTGTTAGTATGTGCTGTTCATGTTAGCTTACTCGTTTGACAATAAGCTCTGTGGTTTCTGAGGGTTAACGTGTTGAATGCAGTAAATGACTGAATTACAGGAGTTGCTATCACTTTTCATCTTTGTTAATATTAGCCTTCATTCTGAATATTAGTTACACTGTGTTACACTGTGTCCAGCTGAGACAAAATGGCATTTAAATTCCTCCCACCCACAGGAGATGGATCATTAAGCGGTATTAAACAGGGCCTGAGGTAAAATATGCAAAGTGCTTTAGAAATAAAGTTTGATTGATTGATGAATGCCACTCAACTCTAGGCACATTTAAGGGAGGTGAGAGGCACCCAGGTGTCACGTCAGACCATTCAAGACCATTTACATCAGCGTGGTCTGCGTGCTAGACAACCTGCAAGGGTACCTGACTACACCACCAGGCACATGTGTCATCGTCTTGCATGGGCCAGGGAGCCTTTACACTGGACAAGGGACCAGTGGGCCTCAGTGCTGTTCTCTGATAAGTCAATTCACGTTGAGCAGAAATGATAGCGCTCTCCTTGATGTCTCCAACATTGTTGGTGGCTATGCATCAGCCACTGTTGTCAGCAGACAAGCCTTTGGTGGTGGTGGTGTTAAAGTCTGGATAGGTGGGTCTCGTCAATACAGAACTGCCCTACACCTTGTGAATGGTACAGTGACAAGCCGATACTGCCTGAATAACGTCATTAATCCAGTCATTGTGCCCCTACATGAACAACACAGGCCTAATTTCATCTTCATGGACAACAGGGCTCCAGCTCATCAAGGTCACATCATTTGGGAACGGTTGCTGGAGGCTGGGGTACCTCAGATGAAGTGGCCTGCACTTTGTCCAGACCTGAATCCCATAGAAAACCTATGGGATCAGCTGAGTCGCCGCGTAGAGGCTCGTAACCCTGCACCCCACAACCTCAATGACTTGAGGGTCGCCCTTCAAGAAGAGCGGAATGGCATGCCTCAACAGACAATTATTCTTTGAAATTATTTGAATAATTCATTAAATTGCAGACTTCCAGTCTGAGTGTACACTGGCGCCTTTGGCTGCCGCTACTCACCGGTCAATTTTAATGCTTTTAATGTGTTTTAGTAGCTCACCTGGCTTTACAAACCCACAGTGTTGACCACCAAGCTACTTACTTGGTCTGCACTTGTCTGGATTACGCATTACGCACACGATCATTGTTTCACCGTTTTGTGCCTGGTCTACTCCTGTACTCGGCTGTTGAGCTCCTCCGGCTCCGCTGTCACCTGTCAGAGCCTCCGCCCGTGCTGCGTCAGCACTTGGACATTGCTCGCCTGCCTCACCGAAATTACATCCACCGTGGCTCTCGCCGGAACTTCCACATCGACAACTCTAAAGTAATACAGTCCATTTGGTCCTCCTCACGTCGTTCCCGGAGATCTACTGTTGTGTCCCGCCGGGTTGACCACAGTTCGCTAGCCACCCTAGCTAGCTCGGCTAACGCTACTGTCAAGACTGACAACACCACCGTTAACTTCGGGCTTCTCAACATCCGCTCACTCACGAGCAAGGGCCACCTTGTCCAGGACTTCCTCATCAACCGCAAGTTTGACTTTCTCTGCCTGACAGAGACATGGCAGCATCCGAATGACTTTTCCCAATTAAACGATGCTACTCCTCCTGGGTTTGTTTACCTTTCTGAACCCCGTGGCTCTGGTCATGGTGGAGGTCTTGCGATAATTTACCGCGAGAGGTGGAAAGTCCTGCCTGTCTCCTTTCCAGCATCCAAGGCATTTGAGTGTCTTGCTTGTAAACTGCCTGGTCCCATTCCCACCATCCTGGTTATTACCTATCGCCCACCTAAGCCCCACACTGAGTTTTTTAATGATTTTGCTGCTCTCCTTACTCATCTCTCCACTCTTTCACCTAATGTAATACTGTTAGGTGACTTCAATATTCATATGGACAATACCAACCTCCCCCTCACCCGTGACTTCTCCTCTTTCCTTGAGAGTTTTGATTTTCACACCTTCACCGATTTTCCTACTCATATTAAAGGACACACTCTGGACCTCATCTGCTGCTCTGGCCTTTCACCCTCTGGCTGCACAGCTGATCAACTTCCCATAACCAACCATTTCCTCATCTCTTTCAATGTCACACTTCGCCTCTCCACAACCAAGCCTTCACGTCTTATCTCATTCCGAAATATCAAGGACATTAATCCAGACACCCTTTCCTCCATCATTGCCACTTTACCAGACCCTGAGTATTCTTCCTCCCCTGATGAACTGGTCAACCACTACAACAATTCCCTAACTTCCATTCTCAACTCCCTCGCTCCTGTTAAAACCTGGTCTGTTTCATTCTCCCTCTCTGCTCCCTGGTTTACCCCTCAACTTCGTTCCAGGAAAGCTAAAGGCCGCCAACTTGAGCGTCTCCATAAAAAGACTGGTCTCACTATTCACTTTAACATGTACAAAACTCATATTTTACAGTACAAGGACTCCATTGCACAATCCAAATCTGCTTATTACTTTGGTCTCATCTGTTCCAACCATGGCAATTCCAAAACACTCTTTTCGCTCCTCAACAGAATCCTTCAACCCCTGGACTCCCTACCCCCCCATCTGTACTCGGTGGACACCTGCAACTCCCTCCTTTTGTTTTTTATTGGGAAAATTGAAAAGATCTACCAGCACCTGTGTCCCATTCCCTCTTCTCCCTCCCCTCGGCACCTCCCTCCTATAGTTTTTCACTTTCCTCTTTTCAACTTCCTGACCATTCTGCCATCTCCGATCTCATTTATAAATCCAAGCCATCCACTTGTTTTTTAGATCCCCTTCCTACAGCCTTGGTCATATCCTGCCTCCCCTCACTGGTCCCTCTTATCACTGCTATCATCCACTCCTCACTCACCACTGGTTCTTTTCCCTTATCCTTTAAAACTGCTGCTGTCTCCCCAATCCTCTAAAAACCCGGTTCAGATCCCAATAATTTCAGTAACCTTCGTCCCATCTCTAACCTTCCATTCATTTCCAAAATTCTCGAAAAGGTTGTTGCTTCTCAACTCCACTCCCACTTATCTCACAATAGCTTGTATGAAGATTTTCAATCGGGTTTTTGCCCCACCATAGCACCGAAACTGCCCTTTTGAAAATCACTAACAACCTCCTCATTGCAGCTGATTCTGGTGTGCTTTCTATTCTCATTCTCCTTGACCTGAGTGTGGCCTTTGATACAATTTCCCACTCCATTCTTCTCAATAGATTGTCTTCCATTGGTATCACTGGTACTCCCCGTGACTGGTTTCATTCTTACCTCTATGGCCGCACTCAGTTCATCCAACTTAAATCCTTCCGTTCTCAACCCTCCCCCGTCTCCTCTGGTGTGCCCCAGGGCTCAGTCCTGGGGCCTTCCCTCTTTATCATCTACCTCCTCCCCCTCGGTTTTATTTTCCGTAAATACAATATTGTTTTCCACTGCTTCGCAGATGACACTCAGCTCTACCTTTCCACCAAGCCAAATTCCACCCTCCCTCCCTCTTCCCTGACCAATTGTCTTTCTGAAATAAAGACCTGGTTCACCGCAAACTTTCTTAAACTTAACAGTGATAAAACAGAAATCCTTTTAGTTGGCACCAAATCCACATTATCAAAAGTTGATAGTTTCTCCCTCACCATCGACGGCTCCTCAGTTTGCCCCTCCCCTCAGGTCAAGAGTCTGGATATCATCCTCGATGGTTCTCTTTCCTTTCACTCCCACATCAATAACATCACCCGGTCTGCTTATTTTCATCTTCGTAACATTAATCGTCTCCACCCTTTGCTCACCCCCCACACTACCTCTATTCTTGTTCACAGCCTTGTCACTTCCCGTTTAGATTACTGTAACTCCCTACTCATTGGTCTCCCTCAGAAATCCCTTCACAAGCTCCAGTTGGTCCAGAATTCAGATGCCCGTGTTATCTCCAAAACCCCCTCCTTCCTTCACATCTCCCCTGTTCGTCTACAACTTCACTGGCTCCTGGTCAAATTTCGCATTAACTTCAAAATCCTCCTTTATACTTTCAAAGCTATCCATAACCTCGCCCCTACTTATCTGGCTGACCTCCTTTACATTGTCACCCCTACCCGCTCCCTCAGATCTTCCTCCTCTGTCCACCTCGCTGTCCCTCCTGCTCGACTCAGCTCCATGGGGAGTAGAGCCTTCAGCCTCTCTGCTCCCAAACTCTGAAATTTACTCCCACCTGCCATCAGAAACATTGACTCCCTCCCTCAGTTTAAATCCGCTCTCAAAACTCACCTGTTCACATTAGCATTTTCATTGTAACTGCCATGGTTTTTATGATTGTTGTTTTTGTGTTTTTGTTGTTTATTGATACTTTGTTTTTATCTATTTCTGTAAAGTGTCCTTGAGTGTCTTGAAGGGTGCTTTTAAATAAAATGTATTATTATTAATTCTACTTGTGAACAGCGTGAGACGTCAAGCTGTAATTGATGCTCAAGGGTATGTGACAAGTTATTGAGACGCTGACATTTTTATTCGTGGTATACCCACCACTGTTGTTGGCTTTTGTTTCAATAAATTGTTCGAGATGAAGAAATCACCATTGCATGCTTCTACTTAAATGCCCTACTTTCATGATCTGATATCACTTTAGGGTGAACTTCTTACATTTTTTTTTTTTTTTTGTTACTTATTTGTACCCGTAGGTAGACGTGGTTTGCAGTCTGGTGACAAGCCACTGGCTGCTGGTCGCTGCGTGCGCGAGCGCCCTAAACCTACATGTTTTTGGTGTGCGGGAGGAAACCGGAGAAATCCCGGAGTAAACCCGCGCAACACGGGGAGAACATGCAAACTCCACACAGCTCACTGTTGGTCGGGGGCTGGGATCGAACCCACGATCTCATGATCCCTGCGATCCCCCGGCCGAGGGTAAAACTGTGCTGCCACAGTGCTAAACCACTGCGCCACCGTGCAGCCGTTTTCAGCCGAAATTTTCTATAAATTTCACCCGAAAGCCAAATATCCCGGCCAGGTCATGCTGCAGACCATATAAAGGTGGAACTTCCTGCCATCCAGCTTGGTGGTCAGCAATAATGGAACGGAGGAGGGAAATTTGTGGCGGCGCCTTGCATTGCAGCCACCCCTCTTAATCTCAATGTGATTAACATTGTAGATAAGAGAAACATAATTTCGTTCTACTGTACACGATTGGCTGTATGGATTGAATGACAATAAAGTTGGCTTTACGTTTACCTTGTATCCCCAACTTTTTCTGAGTAGTGTAGATTGTCCCTTGGTGAAGAATCCAAAAACTCATTCTATGTAGTTGGCACTTCTTTGCAGTTCAGCTCCCTGTATCTTTGGCTGATGTCACTGTTTTTTCTTCTTGATTGTGATTTTTTTTTTCCACTCCTCATGCCTCCAAGAGTACTTGTAACTCGTCCTCAGAGAAATAATTCTCTCTTTTCTTCCACTGCTCACGGTCTCTGTGTTCAACACATGCGGTCGTAGTATGTTTGCGTGAACGTGCACGTCTCAAGGTCAATCACCTCTGAGTTGATCAAACAGAGTCATAACCGGAGTTCTGGAACCAGAAAGTTGGAGTAAGTTCTGGCAGGATCACTTAACCCTGAGTTCAGGGTTTATTTCAGGCTATGTTAACCCTGTTCTGTGGAATCCCCCCCCTCCCCCCAGGTTCAGGTTCAGGTTACTTTATTTGTACCCGTAGGTAGATTTGTTTTGCAGTCTCGTGACATCCATATTTACAAGCCACAAATTACATTCAACATAGACACAAACACAGGCACACATGAAGCTGACTATAAACATGATAAAAATACTCAAGGCTCCATCAATCGGGGTATAAAAAGACAAAGAGATGGGAGAAAAACCAGAGGTAAGAGAGAAGGGTCATATTAAAAGTTAAAAACTAGTCAAAGAGGTTAAAAACTCAAAGGTCTAAAACCCAATAAAATATTTAGAACCCAAGTAACATCCTACAAAAATAAGTAAATATAAAATGGAGTTAATAAATAGGTACCTAAATTATGTGCAATATATTGTTACAGCTTGTTCAACTCTTTGACAGCAGCAGGAACAAAGCTGTTTTTGTAGCACTAGGTTTTACTTTTTGGGACAGCAAACCTCCGTCTTGAGGGAAGAAGCTGAAAGTTGCAGTGCAAAGGGTGGGAGTCATCATTTAAAATGGAGGTAGCCATCCTCTGTACTTGTCTGGTGTACAGGGATGTCAGGCTCAGCTGTGATTCACCAAGCAAATGACTGGACCATCTAACTACCTGATCCAAGGATTTCCTCTGTTTCAGTTTTCTGTTTCAGTTTTATCTGACCAAACCATGACACTAAAGAAAAGGATAAAAAAGATTCAATAAAAGCCCGATAAGACATTGTCATTATGGTTCGGTCAGTTTGGAAGCGTGCAAGTTTTTTCAAGCAATGCAAATGTTGCTGACCCTTTTTGCACACCCTTTCACAGTTCTCTTCAAAGTTTAAATTACTATCAATAATCGTCCCAAGATATTTGTAGGATTGTACAGTTTAAGCTCTGTGAAGCTTTCAGTTGTTGGGGGGTTTTGTATAACTTTTATGGGCATCTCATTTGTGTTGCCCTCTGTTTCTACGTATTTAATTTGTCACAGAACACTGTTGTTTATTATAATGTGCTTTTAGAGAGTTTTGAAAGTGTATGTTAGTTAAAAAGGAATATGTTTAAGAACAGAAGGATATGCATACATATCTATCTATAAATGCATCAAATCTTTTGTGTGTGTGTGTGTGTCTGTGTGTCTGTGTGTTTATCTGTTTCTGTTCCATGCATATCTCATGAACCATTTGTGGGACTGGCCGAAGATTTGATACGTGCTTTGCTGAGGTTACAAGGGTGTACATCCCCGAATATGGAGTCGCTTAGTCAAAATATGTAATTTTTATCAATAAAAGTTTAGCCACCGTTCTGTGTCTCTTCATGCCCTGGCTTCAAGAAGTGTGGGAGGGGTTTCATATTGACTCCGTACTGATTGGATAATATGCGGCCATCATGGCCATGCTGATTGGATAATACGTGGCGTCACTGCTGTTACACTGTAATTTCCCAGTTTGGGATCAATAAAGTACATCTATCTATCTATCTATCACAACCTGTCAGTCATCACAGCATTACCTGGACAAAAAAAAAAGATGGGAAAAACCACAAATTTGACTAGAGAAACATAATGCTGAAGATTTAATGCTAAAAAATGGTACCATAAAGTTGCCGTGATTGCGTAGGTCTAAAGGATAATTCAGCATATGTGGAGAACATGAGGTGCGCGAGCAGACTGGGCGGCACGTCAGCGGGAACCGGGTCAGACAAATCAACATAGAACATGCCAGGAGAAGCAGCGGCCAGACACGACCTGGCTCAAAGGCACGCTAACTGATGGCAATTAAAAAAAAAAGAAGTTATTTTTAACAAAGTGAAAAAAAAAAAGATAATGCATGGAGTCTGCTTTTGCCCTGTGGCTGATTGATCATGGAAAACAGCTGAACTCTGGGGTTCGAGTGATCAGCTGATTGGATCCTCCTCCTCCGGTGTTCTGACATTTTGGCACCATACGCTGGATAAATCGGAAAATTTTCAGCTTGTCGCACATATTTTTTCCACTTAATAAAGTTTTTCACCAGGTCTGAGGTGTGTGCGAAAAAAAATCATGTTTTGGTTAACGTTTAGAGGGTCAACAATGCGATCGTTTAGGCATTATAGTAATAATGATTAAAAAAAAATAATTTTCTGGTATCAATAAAAAAAACAAACCGCTTACAATCGAGCTACGGCGCTCACATTGTATCATGACACTAAGCATGGTTTGGGAACTGTGCTCAGGTCTTCAGTTCTGTCCAGTTATGTTCTGTACTTTCCCCTCCTCAGTATTTAGTGCAGTTGGTTTGTATCTTGTCTTGTATCATGTCTGATTATTTCATCCCGATTTGTACTTTGATTTTGCCTAAATTCTTCAGTCACTTTCGGTTCAAGTTCAGTTTGCAGTTTTTCCCAGCTGTCCCTATTTTGTATTGATTTCTCTTTGCTCTGAGTTCCCACACCTGTGCTCCATTTGTTTCATTCCCTCTCTGCCTGTTTAAAGGCAGTGGTGCCTCTAATCGGTGCTGCAGTCTTGATCCTGTTCTCATGTGAAATCCTGTTGAGACATTTTTCCCACACCCATCCTACCTGTTTCCCTGCTTTGCTTTATTGATTTTTTTTTTTTGTTTGTTTATTCATGGTTTGGACGTTGTTTGAATTAAACTTGACACAACTCATAGTCCAGCACGTGGGTCTTCATTCACTGCCCAAAGGGTCATTCATGACATATTGTTAGTCTTTGTCGGTCACGCCCTGAAGCTTAAGATCATTATTTGGCGTCAGTATCGCCCCAGCACGACGATATGAGCACTGCCTCAGTCTTAGCATTAAAGTTTTATAAAACCTTTGAGTAACAAAATGTTGCGAAAATATAAAATGATGAACTACAATGGGTCTCAAATATTTGTAAACATGTCCTCTTATAGTACTGCATGAGTTTGACGATACACAGAAGAAATTCAATATTACACTGAACTCCATTTTAACTAAAATAATGACTGAGCAACTCCCATTCCCCAAAGTGCAACATCCACTATTATATTGAATATAAGTGATAAAAGATCAGACAAATAAGTGACCTGACAAACAAATAAACAAGGGATCTGAAACAGTCGCTAATATTGGATGTTCCATTCATTTTTAATATTCAGGTATTCTGTAATTAATATTCACACAATCAAATAAATCTCACGATACATGGCCCCATTCATTCTTTCCTTTACACGGATCAGTTGTCCTGGTCCCTTTGCAGGAAAAACAGCCCCAAAGCATGATGCTTCCACCCCCATGCTTCACAGTAGGTATGGTGTTCTTTGGATGCAACTCAGCATTCTTTCTCATCCAAACACGACAAGTTGAGTTTTTACCAAAAAGTTCTATTTTGGTTTCATCTGACCATAAAACATTCTCCCAATCCTCTTCTGGATCATCCAAATGCTCTCTAGCAAACTTCAGACGGGCCTGGACATGTACTGGCTTAAGCAGGGGGACACGTCTGGCACTGCAGGATTTGAGTCCCTGGTGGCGTAGTGTGTTACTGATGGTAGCCTTTGTTATTTTGGTCCCAGCTCTCTGCAGGTCATTCACTAGGTCCCCCCGTGTGGTTCTGGGATTTTTGCTCACCGTTCTCATGATCATTTTGACCCCACGGGGTGAGATCTTGCGTGGAGCCCCAGATCGAGGGAGATTATCAGTGGTCTTGTATGTCTTCCATTTTCTAATAATTGCTCCCACAGTTAATTTCTTCACACCAAGCTGCTTACCTATTGCAGATTCAGTCTTCCCAGCCTGGTGCAGGTCTACAATTTTGTTTCTGGTGTCCTTTGACAGATCTTTGGTCTTGGCCATAGTGGAGTTTGGAGTCTGACTGTTTGAGGTTGTGGACAGGTGTCTTTTATACTGATAATAAGTTCAAACAGGTGCCATTAATACAGGTAACGAGTGGAGGACAGAGAAGCCTCTTAAAGAAGAAGTTACAGGTCTGTGAGAGCCAGAAATCTTGCTTGTTTGTAGGTGACCAAATACTTATTTTCCACCATAATTTGCAAATAAATTCTTTGAAAATCCTTCAATGTGATTTTCTGGATTTTTTTTCTCTCATTTTGTCTCTCATAGTTGAGGTATACCTATGATGAAAATTGGAGACCTCTCTCATCTTTTAAGTGTGAGAACTTGCACAATTGGTGGCTGACTAAATACTTTTTTGCCCCACAGTACATATAGGCTACACCTCTCTGTATTCCTCTTTCAAACACAGCCTACATTTGGGCCTGGAAAGCCTGACTGGGATCCCTGTTTCAGAAAGGAAGACTTGGTTCTACAGGCAGTGCACTAGTGTATTTCAATTGAGTGTGTTCACTGGAATCATTGAGACTGACGGACCGTGTAATGTAGGGCTGTGAATCATTAGAAGTCACACGATTCAATTCCATCCTGATTTTTGGGGTCATGATTCGATTCAGAATTGATTTTTGGTTCAAAACAATTTTTGCTTCACATTTGGCTTTTAGTTCAGTACAAAAAGCCACTAATTTCAGGGAGAAACGTCCTGTTAGAAGATTTTGTGATTTTTTTTTTAATTTTTTTTTTTCCTGAGCCCGTTCAGAATTTGCCAGAAGTTTGTTCCAGTGGTGCAGTGTGCGTTGTTCAGCAGGAGGACTTAGAACTTTTTCCACTTCTTTCAACTCTGGGTGATTGTCTGCTCATGGTACTTTGTCTGGGGAAACTTCTCCAGTAAAAGGGAAAGTAAATGCAATAATTTAAAACAAACAAACAAACAAACTTCCATCCAGTGTTAATTTCATCAACTAAAACAATGTCTAGGTTTTTATCCATTTAAGCTAGAAATTAAAGTAAAATTTCCATTTATGCATTTTACTTTTGACACCTGAGTCCAGATTTATTGTGATGATTTTATTTTTATAGTTTTATTTTAGTCTGTTCATTATCAACAGTTTTTGTCTACTTTTAGTCAATAACAAGATCTGGTTTTTATTCAGTGAGAAGAACACTGCTTCCAATCGCGGTCAAAAAATGTTAGAAAAAACCCTCAGCTGCGGCTGTCAGTGTTGCTAGGCAACGGGGTAGTGCGTGGTCACACAAACAAACGTCATCCAAACACGAGACCATAAACTCTTTTAACCTCTATGGACTAAACTCTTTCATTATTAGATTCTTTTACAGTAGTCCTTTGAAATGTGTGGCCACCGTCGGCCCGTCTACAAGGCTGCAACACCTGAATCCGTGTAGGATCAGCCCAGTGCTGCTCAGCCATATTTGCACGGTCAGCTCCAGCCAGCCATTTTGTGGAGTGACATAACGTGGGGGCGTACCTTGCTGAGGGAGCTTAACGAGTTGAAGGGATGTAACTTGACGGAGTCTGCGAGCTGCAGACGGACCTGTCTCGAATTTCTTGCTGCTCCATTTTTTCTTTATTCTCACTGTTTCATCCAGCTGCTAGCTTAGTGAGCTACTCTGCGTGGCTGTCCTGCGTCGGCAGCACCAGTGTGTAGTTGTGTATCACGAAGCGGCAATATGTGTCACGTGACGAGCCCCCAGCACCACTGCAAAAAAAAAAAGGTAAAAAAATCGATTCTTAATTTTTGTGAATTGGTTCTGGATCGTGTAAAATGAGAATCTAGATTATGTGAATTTCCCCTCCCCCCCCCACACCCAGAGTGTAATGCAGGGGTGTCAAACTCATTCCATGGAGGGCCAAGACCCTACATGTTTTGCTTCTACCCAGTGTCATCAGCAGGTGTTTTCACTGATCAGCAATCAGTGGGAAGAAATTCAGTGAAATCACCTGTTGAAGACACTGGTGGAGGTAAAACCTGCAGGGTCTTGGCCCTCCATGGAATGAGTTTGACACCTGTGGTGTAAGGGGTTTAAAAAAGCCAAGTGAAGTTGCTGTGATCTTCAACTTCCGGCGCCACACGAGTAGGCTGCCTTTTTGCAACAGCGGATCAATTTCTTCCTATTTCTATTTACTATCTGGCTCTCTTGCTAATCTTTCTGATCCAGCAACACCTTTATTCCATCCAGACATGTAGATCGCCCAAATGTCTCCTGAGCCAGTGGACGGAGCCACTGTTTCTTGCAGGAGGCAGTACAATAGAGACCAGCTGTTAGCACTTACCCGACCCACGATGCTAACGCAAAAACTCGACATACCGGGAGAAATAAGACGGAAACGGCGTGGATGTCGAGCTGGAGTAAGACGGCAGGCGAGGAATATAAGGTACAGACCCGTCCTCCCATCCATTATTATGGGGAATGTTCGATCGCTACTCAGTAAGACTGATGAGCTAGCGGCTATCTCCTGCTATGAGAGCGTGTACAGAGAGAGCTTGATGCCGTTTACTGAGACGTGGCTAACAGAACTAGCAACAGATGCTAACATGGAAGTGGAGGGTTTCCACGCAATACGGGCAGACCGGACACCAGACAGTGGGAAGGCAAGAGGCAGGGGAGTGATAATGTATGTCAATAACAACTGGTGCAGACCGGGACATATCACGGTTAAGGAACAGCACTGCAGTAAAGACATTGAGTTGCTAGCTGTTAGTATGCGGCCTACCTATCTCCCAAGGGAATACTCACACGTGATCTGCATTGTTATTTATGCAAATCCGACGGCGAACGCTGGGACAGCACATGACGTCATCCACTCAGTAACTGGCAGGCTGCAGACAGAACACCCAGATGCTCTTCTTCTCATCTCGGGTGATTTCAACCATATTTCACTGTCCCCCATTCTACCCACGTTCACCCAGTATGTCACATGCTACACTAGAGACAGTAAAACACTGGACTTATTCTATGCAAATACTAAGGAGGCGTACACCTCATCACCACTCCCCCCGCTCAGGAGATTGGATCACAACTTGGTTCATCTCCTGCCGGTGTACAAACCCCTAGTACACAGACAACCTCCGGTCATGCGTACAGTGAAGTTATGGTCTGAGGAGGCAAGGGACGCTCTAAAGGACTGTCTTGAAACCACTGCCTGGGAGCAGCTCTGCGATCCACATGGTGAGGACATCGATGGCCTCACTCACACCATCACGGACTACATCAGCTTCTGTGTGGACAACACCGTACCCACCAAGACCATACGGTGTTGCTCAAACAGCAAACCCTGGATCAACCCTGAGATAAAAACACTTCTGAGAGAGAAGAAGAGGATCTTCAGGTCGGGGAACAGGGAGATGCTGAAGTCCGTATAGAGGGAGCTGAGGAGAAAGATCAGAGAAGGCAAGGACAGCTTCAGGAAGAAGATGGAGGACAAGCTGCAACACAGCGACATCGGTGGGGTCTGGAGAAAACTTAAAACCATCTCTGGGCTCCAGAATACCTCCCCCCAGGCCACGGGGGGCAGGGAGTTGGGCGAACAATCTGAACCTGTTTTTTAATAGGTTTGAGCAACCGCCCTCCCCCCCGACTGCACAACAACCACTGCTGCCTCTAAAGTCATCGAGACCTGCTGTCCACACCCCACTCCACCAACAACCCCCCTCCACTCCCAGCACACAGCCCCCCAACCTGACCCTCACTAAGACCCTGGTCAGGACGGAGCTGAGGAAGATCAAGGCGAGGAAGGCCTCGGGACCGGACGGCATCAGTGCGAAGCTCCTCAAGTCCTGTGCAGACCAGCTGTGTGGGATTGTGGAGCACATCTTCAACCTGAGCCTGAAGCTGGGGAGGGTACCACAGTTGTGGAAAACATCTTGTGTGGTACCTGTACCAAAGACTTTCCACCCCAAAGATCTGAACAGCTACAGACCAGTGGCCCTGATGTCTCACATGATGAAGACCCTGGAGAGACTGCTCCTTGCTGACCTCCGCCCTCTGGTGGGACCAGCGATGGATCCACTCCAGTTCGCCTACCAGCATGGTATTGGGGTGGAGGATGCAGGGATCTTCCTCCTTAACGGTTCTCTGTCCCACCTGGAGAAGCCCGGGAATGCGGTGAGGATCATGTTCTTTGACTTCTGCAGTGTTTTCAACACCATCCAACCGATGATCGTGAAGGACAAGCTGCTGTGCGCAGGGGTGGACCAGCACCTGTCATCATGGACCCGGGACTACCTCACTAACCAGCCACAGTTTGTGAGAACCCGAGATTGTGTGTCCGACACCATCATCGGTAGCACGGGGGCCCCCCAGGGAACGGTTTTGGCTCCCTTCCTGTTCACTCTTTATACTGCAGACTTCTCACACAACACAACACACTGCCATCTACAGAAGTACTCTGATGACTCTGTGATCGTCGGCCTCATCACCAATGGAGATGAAGCTGAGTACAGAGGACTTATCCAGGACTTTGTGGACTGGTGCCATGGGAACTGCCTCCAGATCAACGCGAGGAAAACTAAGTTGCTGGTGGTGGACTGCCGCAGGCAAGGACAACCCCTCACAGCACCAGTAAACATCCAGGGAACAGACATTGAGATGGTGACATCCTACAAGTACCTTGGTGTTCATCTGAACAATAGACTAGTCCGGTCACACAATACCAACACACTCTACAAGAAGGGACAGCGCAGGCTGTTCCTACTGAGGAGACTCAGGTCTTTTGGTGTACAAGGGGCGCTGCTGAAAACATTCTACGACATGGTGGTGGCATCAGCCATCACCTTTGGAGTGGTCTGCTGGGGCAGTGGCATTACAGCAGCCGATAGGAAGAGACTGAACAAACTGATCAAGAAAGCTAGCTCTGTCCTGGGGCAGCGCCTTGACCCAGTGGAGGAGATAGGAGAGAGAAGGACGGTGGCTTAACTGTCATCTCTGCTGGAGTCCGAGTCCCACCCTATGCAGGACATACTGAACGCACTGAGGAGCTCATTTAGCAGCAGACTACATCATCCTAGGTGCACAACCGAGAGGTTTCACAGGTCCTTCCTACCTACGGCTGTCAGACTGTATAACCTAAGCAGGGCTGCTCACAGAGATAGCAAAAAAAGTGGCGACCTAATAGTAATATTAGTTCTTCACTTTTACTCGTCGTCACTATTTATTAATATAGTCTAATGCAAAAGATGCAATAGACTTACACAAATGGTCCCCTCCAATATACAACTAGGACAATATCAGTCGCTACGGAGGGTGACAATATGTATGGGTACATATTCATACTATGTAGGATAACTAAGTAGATGGTTATGCTGTTTGTTCCATCTTGCTACAATGCTCTGCACTGTGTATATATATTTATATATTTATGTGTACGTATGTATAGTCACTGCTCTTATTTTTATTTTTCTTCTTAATTATTGCTCTGAGTGTTGCTATCCCTGTGCTGTTGCAATCCTGGGATTTCCCCATTGTGAGACTAATAAAGGCTTAGCTTATCTTATGTTACTGTCCTGAAATATAAGGCCATATTTTTGTAAATGGACAGATGCTGAAGACCATTTATTGCTGATTATTTTTGTGACACCTGAAGTACAGGATGTTTTTATAATGAAAGAAAAATTAAACTTCTTGTTGAGATGTTGACGTTGCCTCAACATCTGTGCTTTTACATTCTCCATCACAGGCTACAACACACGTTGAGGGAACAGAATCTCAGCTGCCCTCTGACATTGAGGCTGGAGCAGCAACACAGACACGGACTACATTGAGTGACGGACACAAAGTGTAACTGCCATATCACACCACCTCCTCCTCCTCCTCCTCTCTTTTCCCCATCTCCGGCAGCCTGTCAGCAGTGCTCTCTGACCCGGGGATGAACGACTGAAGTTGGGCTACTTATAAATACCACACTGGTAAGGTTAACACTTCTTATTTTCTTTGAACGACTGTCTCAGCTTCAGAAAACTGATAAACTGTTAGCATGTACTAACATTAACCTGTCAGACAATAATCTCTTGGATGATGGTTGCTGACGGCTGAGCTGTTTCGGTCCTTCTGGTAACATGTTAACTGAACTAAATGAGTGAATTACGAGCACATGAGTAGCTTACTCTTTTTCATCTTCTGTATTGTCGTGGTAATATACAGTGGTGTGAAAAAGTGTTTGCCCCTTTCCTGATTTCTCGTTTTTTTTGTATGTTTGTCACACTTAAATGTTTCAGATCATCAAACAAATTTAAATATTAGACAAAGATAAGACAAGTAAACACAAAATGCAGCTTTTAAGTAAAGGTGTTCATTATTTAGGATAAAATAAAATCCAAACCTACATGGCCCTGTGTGAAAAAGTGATCCCCCCCCAAAACATAATTTAACTGTGGTTTATCACATCTTTGGAAAGCTGTTTAATTTCTCTAGCCATGCCCAGGCCTGATTACTGCCACACCTGTTCTCAATCAAGCAAGCACTTAAATAGGACCTGCCTGACAAAGCTAAGTAGACCAAAAGATCCTCAAAAGCTCGACATCATGCTGCAATCCAAAGAAATTTAGGAACAAATGAGAAACAAAGTAATTGAGATCTGTCAGTCTGGAAAAGGTTATAAGCCATTTCTAAAGCTTTGGGACTCCAGTGAGCCACAGTGAGAGCCATTATCCACAAATGGCGAAAACATGGAACAGTGGTGAACCTTCCCAGGAGTGGCCAGCCGACCAAATTTACCCCAAGAGCGCAGCAACGACTCATCCAAGAGGTCACAAAAGGCCCCACAACAACATCCAAAGAACTGCAGGCCTCACTTGCCTCAGTTAAGGTCAGTGTTCATGACTCCACCATAAGAAAGAGACTGGGCAAAAATGGCCTGCATGGCAGAGTTCCAAGACGAAAACCACTGCTGAGCAAAAAGAACATAAAGGCTCGTCTCAGTTTTGCCAGAAAACGTCTTGATGATCCCCAAGACTTTTGGGAAAATACTCTGTGGCCTGATGAGACAAAAGTTGAACTTTCTGGAAGATGTGTGTCCCATTACATCCGGCGTAAAGGTAACACAGCATTTCAAAAAAGGAACATCAAAGTAAGAGTAAAATATGGTGGTGGTAGTGTGATGCTCTGGGGCTGTTTTTCTGCTTCAGGACTTTCATGACTTGCTGTGGCAAATGGAACTATGAATTCTGCTATTTATCAAAAAATCCTGAAGGAGAATGTCCGGCCATCTGTTCGAAGCGCACTTGGATTCTGCAGCAGGACAATGATCCAAAACACACCAGCAAGTCCACCTCTGAACGGCTTAAGAAAAACAACATGAAGACTTTGGAGTGGCTACAACAAGATGGCGCCCACAGCGGTCGCCATGGTGTATCGCTGCCCTTTAATTTTTATAATTTGTCTGTTTTTGTTCACTGATTGTGTATCTGCCGGTTCATACACCCGTGAAGAACTACTAAATATCAGGACTCTCACCCCCACGGACCTTCTTCCAGTTTTTTTAGCTCCGGCCGCTGATCTGATCCATTGTTTGGCCAAAAGAGCAAGACGGCGGAAAAGAGGAAAGAGAGGGGGGTGTCTCGCTCGACTACGAAAAAAGAGGCTCCGCGAACAGCCTTGCCTGGCCATATTTCTATCCAATGGCAATTCTCTCCTGAACAAGGTAGAAGAATTAAGACTGGCTGTGCGTTTCAAGGACCCTCGCTTCCTCGCTGTCATGCTCGCTTCTCTGAGACCTGGCTTAATGAGAACATTCCAGATAGCGCGATCAGCCTCGAGGGCTTCAGCCTGATTCGTTGCTGACGCGTCAACGATCTGTCCCGGTAAGTCTATCGGAGGAGGAGTGTGCTTCTATATTAACAACAGCTGGTGCTCAGATGTAACGGTGATTTCCAAACACTGTTCTCCCCGCCCTGGAATTTCTTTTCATTAACTGCAAGCCATTTTATTCCCGCGCGAGTTTGCCTCATTCATTCTCGTCGCTGTGTACGCCCCCTCCTGACGCGGACACGCGCGAAGCTCAGCGCGTGCTCGCAGATCACATCCAACTTACGGAGCGAACTTTCCAGACTCCCTGGTTATCGTGGTGGCGATTTTAACCAGAGCAATCTGAGTCACGAGCTCCCCCGCTACAAACAGTGTATTAAATGTCCAACCAGAGGAAATAACACGCTGGATCATTGTTATACTTCAGTAAGGACGCATATCGCGCTGTTCCCGCGCTGCGCTGGGTCTATCTGATCACGTGATGGTTCACCTCATCCCCACATACAAACAAAGACTGAAAATCACTAAACCTGTTGTGACCACCACAAAGAAATTAACCAGTGAAGCTGGAGAGAAAGTGAACACATGCATGGAAATAACTGACTGGGGCATGTTTAAAAGAGCCACACATGATCTTAATGAGTACACATACACTGTGAACTCATATATCAACTTCTGTGAGGAGAGCATTCTCCCATCGCGCACCAGGGTGAGATATTCTAATGACAAGCCTTGGTTCACAGCTAAGCTCAGACGGATCAGGAAGGAGAAGGAAGCAGCGTTGAAAAGTGGAGACAGGGACTGCTACAGGGAGGTCAAATAATCGGTTTAACAGAGAGCTGAGGAGAGCTAAATCTGTGTACTCTGAGAGACTTCAGCAGCAGTTCACTGCTAATGACTCGGCTTCTGTGTGGAGAGGACTGAGGCAAATCACCAACTATCGGCCTCAGGCTTCTAAAGGTCAGGATGACAAAGCCCTTTGTCAAAGACTGTCCCAACACTATGCCCGTTTTGACACCTCGTCAGCTGTGTCCAACTCACCCACTCCACCCAGCTCCACTGCCTCCTCAGCCCCTAATTCATCAAAAGCGGTCCCCCCCTCCTCCTCCTCCTCCTCCCCCCTCCCCTTGTCATCAGTGAGCAGGACGTGCACAGACAGTTCTCCAGACTGAACCCGCGCAAGGCCCCCGGGCCGGACGGTGTGTCTCCCTCCACCCTGAGACACTGTGCGAAAGAGCTGGCTCCTGTCTTCACAGACATTTTTAACACCTCCCTTAAGCAATGTCACGTGCCGACCTGCCTCAAATCCTCCACCATCATCCCTGTCCCCAAGAAGCCACGGATTACTGGACTTAACGACTACAGACCTGTAGCGCTCACCTCTGTAGTCATGAAGTCCTTTGAGCGCCTGGTCCTGTCTCACCTCAAGTCCATCACCACACCCCTCCTAGACCCGCTGCAGTTTGCCTACCGTGCTAACAGGTCTGTGGACGACGCAGTCAACCTGGCCCTCCACTCCATCCTGCAGCACCTGGACTCCCCGGGAACCTACGCCAGGATTCTGTTTGTGGACTTCAGCTCCGCATTCAACACCATCCGCCCCGATCTGCTCCAGGACAAGCTGTCCCTGCTCAACGTGCCTGACTCCCTCTGCAGGTGGATCACCAACTTCCTGACGGACCGGAGACAGCATGTGCGGCTGGGGAAGTCTGTCTCAGACTCTGTTAGCATCAGCATTGGCTCACCCCAGGGCTGTGTACTTTCCCCCCTACTCTTCTCCCTTTATACCAACTCCTGCACCTCCTCCCACCAGTCTGTTAAGCTGATTAAGTTTGCGGACGACACCACCCTCATCGGGCTCATCTCCAACGGCGACGAGTCCGCCTACAGGGAAGAGGTGGCCCAGCTGGTGTCCTGGTGCAGCCACAACAACCTGCAGCTGAATGCTCTGAAGACAGCAGAGATGATTGTGGACTTCAGGAAAGTCACATCCCCCCTGCCCCCCCTCACCATCACAGGCTCTCCCATCACCTTTGCAGATTCCTTCCGCTTCTTGGGCACCACCATCACCCGTGACCTCAAATGGGAGCCAACCATCAGCTCCCTCATCAAAAAGGCCCAGCAGAGGATGTTCTTTCTGCGGCAGCTAAGGAAGCTCAAGCTACCCACCAAGATGTTAGTGCAGTTCTACACGGGCATCATCGAGTCCATCCTCACCTCCTCCATAATTGTGTGGTACGCAGGAGCCACTGCCAGGGACAGACTAAGGCTGCAGCGCGTCGTGCGCACTGCTGAGAAGGTGATAGGCTGCAAACTCCCATCTCTCCAGGACCTGTACATCTCCAGGACTCGGAGGCGTGCTGGCCGGATCATAGCCGATCCTTCACATCCTGGTCACGTGCTGTTTGCCCCCCTCCCCTCAGGTAGAAGGCTTCGGTCCATTCGGACTAAAACCTCCCGGCACATGAACAGCTTTTCCCCTCTGCCATCAGACTGCTGAACACTAAGTGACTTTTGACTCTCGTGCACTATGTACAGCAGCTCAACCAGACTCATGTCAATCATCACTGTTTTTCTGTTGCATTATTGACTGCACTATGTGGTACTTCACATTATCTGCTACATGCTAATTTTTTAAACTGCCTTGACTAGTACTACTCATTATTACTAGTATTATTATTATTATTACTTATTATTACTTATTTTTCTACACTTATTGCACGTTTCTAGTCCTTTAGTTTTTTAGTTTATCCCTTTTTCTCATTATGTTTTTAATGTTGCAGCATGGCACCGAGACAAATTCCTAGTTTGTGTATCACATGAACAATGGCAATAAATCTGATTCTGATTCTGATTCTGATTCTGGCCTAGTCAAAGTCCTGACTTGAATCCGATTGAGATGCTGTGGCATGACCGTAAAAATCAAATCAAATCAAACTTTGTCATACTGCTGTACATACAACTGTAGTGCAGGCAAGATGAAATTGCGTTTCTCTCGGCATCCATATAAATAGAAGCAGCATGATATTAGACACACTCACACATAGCTTCACGGATATGTGGTCAGAAAGGCCAAGGTGGGGGCGGGGTATCGCCTTATATGCATCTGTGTTTGTGTACACTAAGTCCAACATATTCTGTCCTCTGGTCTTAAAGTCTACACGTTGTTTAAACTTGGGGAGCACAGTCTTTAAGCTGGTGTGGTTAAAATCCCCCGCAACCACCACAAAAAGTGACAAAAAGGCGGTTTATGCTTGAAAACCCTCCAGTGTGGCTGAATTACAACAATTCTGCAAAGGTAACTGGGACAAAATCCCTCCACAGCTCTGTAAAAGACTCACTGGCAGTTATCGCAAACGCTTGATTGCAGTTGTTGCTGCTAAGGGCGGCCCAACCAGTTATGAGGTTTAGGGGACAATTGTGGTTTATATTAATCATATATTCCATACCTACATATGTATAGACATATTAAGATGTTTAGTGATTACATATGTGGAATGACCTCACGCCTCAGAACAGGACAACGGTGGAGACCAGATCGATCTCCCTGACCACCCAGGGTCAGGTGGAGGAGACGGAGGACAGTGGAGGAGATCGATCTCCCTGACCACCCAGGGTCAGGTGGAGGAGACGGAGGACAAAGGAGGGGGGATTAAGTTAATGCGGGATGTCAGCTTTGATATGCAATGTCTTTTGTTGTGTGTAGGTATAAGTATGAAGGTCTGACTGTGTTCGACCTCTTATTCTGCTTCTGCACCGAGATGAGACATGTTAGAGGAGTGAAGCTGTTATTAAACTTTGATTTACAAAATCACATCACTTCATCATTTCAAGCTCTTCTACACAATCACTTTTTCACACAGGGCCATGTAGGTTTGGATATTTTTTTGCTTAATAACACCTTCATTTAAAAACTTCATTTTGTGTTTACTTGTGTCATCTTTGTCTAATATTTAAATTTGTTTGATGATCTGAAACATTTAAGTGTGACAAACATACAAAATAATGAGAAATCAGGAAGGGGCAAACACTTTTTCACACTGCTGTCAGCCCTCATTCTGAATATTAGTACATCTCAGGAAATTAGAATACCATGATTTGTTATTTAATAAAAAAAAGAACCATAATTTTCACAAATAAATTAAAACAGCTTAAATTTTTCACTATGTGTAGTGAAGGCTCAAATGTAACTTAAAGCATTTGTAAACTATTTCTTTTAATTTTTCATCTGAAGCCTAATTAAACTTTTAGACTTCTGAGCCCTACAAGGTTTCAAACAGGATGGACTAGTTGGTTATTTTCTTTTTGACTTTAATGGAGTTGAATATTATTCATATTATTACTGCAGTTTGTTTTGAACACACAGAGTTAACAGTCCTCTATGCTGCAGCAGACGGGGCAGATTTTTGAGTTTTATTTCCTTAGTTTTGGGTTAAAAGACCAAACTTTAATGTCTGTTATTTAATTTTGATTAGGCTGCCAAGTTCAAGTTTCCAACTCATGACTGGCGCCTAGCGGCTGCCCCGGCCTTGGATTCGCTCTGCAGAGCGTGCCCAAATGCCAAGTCACGTTTCGTTACCTTGTATTCATACATGCGTAATGACAATAAAGTTGAATCTCATCTCATCTCATCTCATGTTTCGTGGGTCATTATTTTATTTGGCTATGGGAACTTTTTATAATGGGCTGTTCAAACTTCTATTGGGTCATGTTCTTTGACTTCTCCAGTGCCTTCAACACCATCCAACCGATGATCCTGAAGGACAAGCTGCTGTGCGCAGGGGTGGACCAGCACCTGTCATCATGGATCCTGGACTACCTCACTAACCGGCCACAGTTTGTGAGAACCCGGGATTGTGTGTCCAACACGATCATCGGTAGCACAGGGGCCCCCCAGGGAACAGTTTTGGCTCCCTTCCTGTTCTCCCTTTATACTGCGGACTTCTTGCACAACACAACACACTGCCATCTACAGAAGTTCTGACGACTCTGCGATCGTCGGCCTCATCTCCACCCGAGATGAAGCTGAGTACAGAGGGCTTATCCCTGACTTTGTGGACTGGTGCCATGGGAACTGCCTCCAGATCAACGCGAGGAAAACTAAGGAGCTGGTGGTGGACTGCCGCAGGCAAGGACAACCCCTCACAGCACCAGTAAATATACAGGGAACAGACATTGAGATGGTGACATCCTACAAGTACCTGGGTGTTCATCTGAACAATAAACTAGACTGGTCACACAATACTGACGCACTCTACAAGAAGGGACAGCGCAGGTTGTTCCTACTGAGGAGACTCAGGTCTTTTGGTGTACAAGGGGCACTGCTGAAGACATTCTACGACACGGTGGTGGCATCAGCCATCACTTTTGGTGTGGTCTGCTGGGGCAGTGGCATTACAGCAGCCAATAGGAAGAGACTGAACAAGCTGATCAAGAAAGCTAGCGCTGTCCTGGAGCAACGCCTTGACCCAGTGGAGGAGATAGGAGAGAGAAGGATGGTGGCTAAACTGTCATCTCTGCTGGAGTCCGAGTTCCACCCTATGCAGGACATACTGAACGCACTGAGGAGCTCATTTAGCAGCAGACTACATCATCCTTGATGCGCGACCGAGAGGTTTCGCAGGTCCTTCCTACCTACGGCTGTCGGACTGTATAACCTAAGCAGGGCTGCTCGCAGAGATAGTAAAAAGACGTGGCGACCTAATAGTATTGAATGCAAAAGACGCAACAGACTTACACAATGGTCCCCTCCAGTATACAACTAGGACAATATCAGTCGCTATGGAGGGTGACAATATATATGGGTACATATTCATACTATGTAGGGTAACTAAATACACGGTTATGCTGTTTATTCCCTCTTGCTACAATGCTCCGCACTGTGTATATATATTTATATATTTATGTGTACATACAGTGGGGTAAAAAAGTATTTAGTCGGCCACCAATTGTACAAGTTCTCCCACTTAAAAGATGAGAGAGGTCTCCAATTTTCATCATAGGTATACCTCAACAATTAGAGACAAAATAAAAAAATCCAGAAAATCACATTGAAGGATTTTTAATGAATTAATTGGTAAATTCCTCGGTAAAATAAGTATTTGGTCAATAACAAAAGTTCATCTCAATACTTTGTCATTGCCAACAAAGGGTATATAACAGAGGTCAAACGTTTTCTGTAAGTTTTCACAAGGTTTTCACACACTGTTGCTGGTATTTTGGCCCATTCCTCCATGCAGATCTCCTCTAGAGCAGTGATGTTTTGGGGCGGTTGCTGGGCAACACAGACTTTCAACTCCCTCCAAAGATTTTCTATGGGGTTGAGATCTGGAGACTGGCTAGGCCACTCCAGGACCTTGAAATGCTTCTTACGAAGCCACTCCTTCATTGCCCGGGCGGTGTGTTTGGGATCATTGTCATGCTGAAAGACCCAGCCACATTTCATCTTCAATGCCCTTGCTGGTGGAAGGAGGTTTTCACTCAAAATCTCACGATAATGGCCCCATTCATTCTTTCCTTTACACGGATCAGTTGTCCTGGTCCCTTTGCACAAAAACAGCCCCAAAGCATGATGTTTCCACCCCCATGCTTCACAGTAGGTATGGTGTTCTTTCTCCTCCAAACACGACAAGTTGAGTTTTTACCAAAAAGTTCTATTTTGGTTTCATCTGACCATATGACATTCTCCCAATCCTCTTCTGGATCATCCAAATGCTCTCTAGCAAACTTCAGACGGGCCTGGACATGTACTGGCTTAAGCAGGGGGACACGTCTGGCACTGCATGATTTGAGTCCTTGGCGGCGTAGTGTGTTTCTGATGTAGCCTTTGTTACTTTGGTCCCAGCTCTCTGCAGGTCATTCACTAGGTCCCCCCATGTGGTTCTGGGATTTTTGCTCACCATTCTCATAATAATTTTGACCCCACGGCGTGAGATCTTGCGTGGAGCCCCAGATCGAGGGAGATTATCAGTGGTCTTGTATGTCTTCCATTTTCTAATAATTGCTCCCACAGTTGATTTCTTCACACCAAGCTGCTTACCTATTGCAGATTCAGTCTTCCCAGCCTGGTGCAGGTCTACAATTTTATTTCTGGTGTCCTTTGACAGCTCTTTGGTCTTGGCCATAGTGGAGTTTGGAGTCTGGCTGTTTGAGGATGTGGACAGATGTCTTTTATACTGATAACGAGTTCAAACAGGTGCCATTAATACAGGTAACGAGTGGAGGACAGAGGAGCCTCTTGAAGAAGATGTTACAGGTCTGTGAGAGCCAGAAATCTTGCTTGTTTGTAGGTGACCAAATACTTATTTTACTGAGGAATTTACCAATTAATTCATTAAAAATCCTTCAATGTGATTTTCTGGATTGTTTTTTTTCTCATTTTGTCTCTCATAGTTGAGGTATACCTATTATGAAAATTGGAGACCTCTCTCATCTTTTAAGTGGGAGAACTTGCACAATTGGTGGCTGACTAAATACTTTTTTGCCCCACCGTATGTATATTCACTGCTCTTATTTTCTTATCTTCTAAATTATTGCTCTGAGTGTTGCTATCCCTGTGCTGTTGCAATCCTGGAATTTCCCCATTGTGGGACTAATAGTCTTATCTTATCTTATCTAATTGTTGCACTTGTCTGCTTCGTTCATTTCCTAAAAAGAGAATTTGTTGATTTTATTTTGTTTATTTGAGAATATCTTATTTATTTATTTATTGGAGAATTTACTGCTGGCAGTTTGCAGTTTTTTGTCAGTAAAGCTGTTCTTGCTTCTACAAAAAATAAGCAGTTTTATATTTTGCATTTTGTTTCCTTACTGTACTGAAAATGAACTGAACTGTGACCTTAAAACCAAGGTACGTACCGAACCAGGATTTTAGGCGTACCGTTGCATCCCTAGTAATAAGGCATAAGAAACTTTGACCTTCGACATTTTGACCCCAAACCCATAGTCAGAGGTCAGGATCCCAAGGTGAGCCTGTGTAGCAAGTTTGATGACCCTTGCTTTCTTTGTGGTTGAGATGTAGTTTAGAAGCCATTTTGATGTTGACCTTTGACCTTGCAATCCCAAAACTGTCGTCACACCTCACGTTCACCCTGTCAACCTGGTGACCCAAATCCATAACTGGCTAAATAATTCATGTCTCCTACTAAACACTAAGAAAACTGCATGATGTTCACCAAACAACGATCAAATATTACAAACTCAAACATTTTCTTAAAAGGGGAGGAGGTGCAACTATCCATCCATCCATCTTCTTCCGCTTAATCCTTTTCGGGTCGCGGGCGGGCTAGAGCCTATCCCAGCATCTTAGGGCGAGAGGCAGGGTCCACCCTGGACAGATCGCCAGTCCATCACAGGGCCAACACAGAGAGACAGACAACCATTCACTCTCACAGTCATACCTAAGGACTATTTAGAATCCCCAGTTTTGATGCTAATTAACCCAACCTGCATGTTTTTGACATGGGAGGAAACCGGAGAAATCCCGGAGTAAACCCACACAGACACGGGGAGAACATGCAAACTCCACACAGATCACTGTTGGTTGGGGGCTGGGATCGAACCCAGGATCCCCCGGCCAAGGGTGAGTTGCTGTGCTGCCACAGTGCTAACCACTCTGCCACCACGCTGCCCAAGGTGCAACTAGTCGAGGAATTTAAGTAACTCAGCGTGATTTTAGACTACTTATTAACCTTTAAAAACACATCAAAAAAAATCTCAAACATCATCAAATTCATTCTAAGAAATTTTAAACAAATTAGACCATCGCTGACAGTGCGGCCAAAATGTTTCTGCATGGCTGGTCACTCACTGGTGTAACCGTAATCAAACCCATTGAATGTTTATACAAAAAAGCCATAAAAATCTTTGATAAGAAAGATCCCACATATCATTGCTGTCACATTTACAAGAAATACAATCTTCTGTCTTTTGAAAATTATAAAGCTCTCAAATTTGCCTGTTCAATTTATAAAATATTAAATGGCTATGCACCCCCTGGGAGAATGTTTTAAACTGAGAACTGTCACCGGTACAACCACCAGCAATCACTAGAGGAGACTGTGAGGTCCCCCACAGATGCACCACATTTGCTCAATCTGTGCTATCAGTGAGGGGCACCAAGATCTGGAACAACATACCACCTGCAATCAGAGAACGTACCACACTAAACACTTTCAAGAAGCATTGTAAAAATTGGCTTTTAAACAACCAAAACTGTACCCATCACCAGTGGTTGTTCTGCGGCATATGCATATACAGTATATATATGTGGCCGTGTGTCACACACATATGCCCCGCCTCTTGTTTGTTGCTGTCTGTTGTTGCTGTGAGGTGCTTGGTTGCATGTGTGTGGACGCATTCACAGCACTTCACTCGTGTTACATTTAAATGATTTGTTTTGTCACACCTTAACTCTTGCACTTTAGCATTTACACTTTGTAGTTTCATTGCAATTGTTCTGTTCATGTATGATTGATTGTGTGTTTTTGTGACCCACCAGGAGACTACAGATGCAAATTAGCAGTATTGCTAAATCTGGCATACGTACATTTGTATTAATGTTCATTAGTATGTAATGTCCCTCTCAAATAAACATTAGCCTAAACTAAACTGAAACTGATACACTTGATTATTTTGTTCCAAATATTCCCTCATTTTGAATTTGATGGCTGCAACACGTTCCAAAAAAGCTGGGACAGGGTCATGTTTTCCACTGTGTTACATCACCTTTCCTTTTAACAACACTCAGAAAGCATTTAGGAACTGAGGACACTAATTGTTGAAGTTTCGTAGGTGGAATTCTTTCCCATTCTTGCTTGATGTTTGACTTCAGCTGCTCAACAGTCCGGAGTCTCCGTTGTTATATTTTGCACTTTATAATTCTCCACATATTTTTACTGGGAGGCAGGTCTGGACTGCAGGCAGGCCAGTGTAGTATCCGCACTCTTTGACTACGAAGCCACGTTGTTGTAGCACGTGCAGAATGTGGCTTGGCATTGTCTTGCTGAAATCAGCGGGAACGTCCCTGAAAAAGACCCTGCTTAGATGGCAGCATATGTTGCTCCACACCTGGATGCACTGTTCAGCGTTAATGGTGCCTTCACAGATGGGCAAGTTACCCATGCCATGGGCACTAACACACCCCCATACTACGGGTGATCGTGATTCTCCATTTATTTTTTTCTATTCAGGATTTTTTTTGCTGTTGCTTTGTGACTATGGCAATAAATAAATAAATACAGCATTAATTGTCATGATTCAGGGCAAGTGAGGCTCAAACACTGAGCTGCCAGAACAGCACTACAGACACAGATGTAAAAGTTCTCCAGTTTATTGCGGAAAACTAAACCAACATACAACTCTAAAAGTGCAAAACTAAAGAAAACAGCAACACAAAAACGCAGACTTAAATCACACACAAAAACCGGTGCCGCTGGAGCGCACGCAGCCTACAGGGAGAGAGCAGGAAGAGATGATTAGGGACAGAATCTCCCAAAGGGGAGAATCATAATGGGAAAGGACTCTTACTCGGTGAGCAGAGGAGCCCGACGGGGAAACTCCTGTGTGGACCAGGGGAGGACGGTGACCTCAGGGCTTTAAGTTTTTCGGCACAGTGCCGGATTTCCGGCGTGTGCAGTTTTGTTTTTTGTTCTGGGTTTTTTTTTTTTTTTTTTTTGCTGCCGGGAAATTTACTTCCTATTTCTGTACGTGTTTTTTGATTTTTTTAGTTTAAGTGTGTTGGTCGTACACTGTCACTTTAAATGTTGCCAAAGCAACCATTTTACGGCGGTTTCTTAACAGTCACTTGTGGAAAGACTGGCAGGAGTGACTAGTGTCTATGTGCAGCTGTGGCTGAGAACATCATTTAGTTACCTTTAATTACCATCATTTAGTTACGTTCATGGACACAGCGGTGAAAAGAGAGACAAGAGAAGGAAACGCGGAAAGCGTGGAGGCGTGAAATTACGCCTGAGAAAACGTCAGTTTGGTAACATTGTTCTTCTTAATATGATTTTTGGGAACGTACACTCTCTGAGGAACAAGGTGGATGAAATTCAAGGGAATGTACGTTACCAGAAGGACTTTAAGAACTGCTGTGTCATGGCTTATACCGAGACTTGGCTTAATGCGCATGACCGGGACGCAGACCTGTAGATTGATGGCTTTGGAGCTCCACTCTGCTCTGTTCGGCAGGAAGAGGTAATGGGGAAACGTCAGGGGGGCGGCGTATGTTTATATATTAATAAGCAGAACTGCACATCTGTCACGGTCAGAGAGCGCATCTGTACACCCGATGTGGAGCTGCTGTCTGTGTCACTACGCCCCTTCTATCTGCCTCGCGAGTTCCCCCAACTTTTCATCACAACTGTGTACATACACCCGAGGGCAGACGCTGACTCCGCCTCCAGCACCGTCTTTGATGTGGTACAGCGGCTGCAGTCAATTTCTCCAGATTCGCCAAACTTTATTCTTGGGCATTTTAACCATGTATCTTTAAAGAAGACACTTAAAAACTTTTATCAGTATGTCTCCTGCCCAACCAGGCGAAAAAAGACATTGGACCTGTGCTATGGATCCATAGAGAGGGCCTATAAATCACTTCCCTTTCCTCCTTTAGGATCCTCAGATCACAACTGTGTACATTTGCTGCCCACATATAAAACATCCCACATCCTTCTTCTTCCGGCTTTCAGAGAGAGCAGACGCATTTCTCTCCTCTCCTCTCCTCTCCTCCTCCCTTGATACTGATCCCAGCTTGCTGTGTCCTGTCTGTGTTCGCTCTTCTTCTGCTGCATCTCGATCCAAACAGAAATTATGGAATTGTGGGCTTTAATGCTATTAACACCACTTTTAAACAGAAAATCGGTCCAGGGGGAGCCCAAGTGGAGAGACTCATGGAACAATTGGAACTCATGTGTCTGCGTGATTCGACTGAAGATGTGGAAGACATCTACCTGTTTTGGCATGATCACAGGATTTCTACTGTTTGGCTCTGGAGTTTTCCTGGTGTATCGAAAATTATTGAAGTTGGATGAGCTAATCAAAATGCGGACCCGGCGTAGCTCCCTCAACAAATTCGACCAGCTGGGGAGAGCACTGATAGCGGCAAATGTGAATAACATGGAATTTACCATCTGGCATGCACTGAAGAGAGGTGGACTCTGTGGACATGTTTATCTATGTTTCGTTAGGTGGAAAACATCTTGGAGTCGCTGAGTGCTCTCCAGGGAATGATTTTAAAGCCTGTGTATGGAAATTATGAAGCACAGAATCGCACGAGAGATGAAAATTCTATGCTCTAAGTGAACTGTGCCTATTAGACCTTGATTCGGCGCCCCGAAGATTTCATTCCTCCTGGAGGAAGATAAGGCAGAAGGGAGTTTTGGCTTGGCTTCTCCCTAACATAAACAACTGGTGTGCAGTAATCTGAACTCTCAAGGACAGTGTCATGTGACTGGCATGGAATTTACCATCGGACATGCATTGAGTGTTTGAACTCTTGTGGACATGCTATCTATGTTTAAGACACTAAAGACATAACATCTAAACGTTGCTGAGGGAGGATTTTTGCTGTTCACCAGTAACTGATACACACACTGCATACAACTTTACATGACTGATACACATATACTGACTCACACACATACACTGTCTCTCTCAACTTGCTTGTGCTTTGTTAATATGTGATCTGTATTGTCTGCTTATTGTGCATTAGAGGGTTTTTTCTATGTGATCACAATCTTACACAGGCAGTCTTACACGCCTCTCTGCAGCTCCTCTTCATCCGCCACCCCTCAGCTTAGCCCCTGTCTTCCCCATCAGAGAATCGTTGTCTGCTCCCTCCAAAGTAAATAAAAATATAATGTATAAGCATCCCAAAGTGATAAAGCAAAATATTGGTAAAACTCAAATTAAACATAAAGCCTCTAAATTGAATGATTTGGCCTCTGTTCCTCCTCATAATTTAAAAATTAAATGTGGTTTATTAAATATTAGGTCTCTAACTCCCAAGTCTCTGTTAGTCCATGATCTGTTAATTGATCATCAGATTGATTTAATTTCCCTTACAGAGACTTGGTTAGGGCAAGAGGATTATGTTGGTTTAAATGAATCAACTCCCTCTGGTTATTTAAACTGTCAAAATCCCAGAAGTTCTGGTCGTGGAGGAGGAGTAGCATCAATTTACCATTCCAAATTACTAGTTAATGTAAAGCAAAAAACATGTTATAATTCCTTTGAGGGCCTGGTCCTCAGTGTTGGGCACTTTAGCAATTCCAGGTTAAACCCAATTTTATTTGCCATAGTTTATCGTCCCCCATCAACCTATTCAGAATTTTTATCCGAATTTGCTGATTTCTTAGCTGATTTAGTGCTGAAATCTGATAGAATAATTATAGTAGGGGACTTTAATATACATGTGGATGTAGATAGTGACTGCCTTAATGTGGCTTTTAATTCAATATTAGACTCGATTGGGTTTTCTCAGAAAGTAGGAAATTCTACTCATTACCTCCACCATACATTGGACCTTGTTCTGACATATGGCATAGAAATAGAAAATCTTGTAGTGTCTCCTCATAACCCTGTACTGTCAGACCATTGTCTGTTAACCTTTGATTTTACTATTTCTGACTATTTGGCTCCTAAAGAAAAATATTATCACAGTAGATGCCTCTCAGATGATGCTGTTTCCAAATTTATGCAGATTGTTTCCTCTATGCCATGTGTCAACACAACGGAAATAAGCTATAGACAGCTTGCTCCTTCTGTAATTGATAACATGGTGGATAGTGTTTCAGCTTCTCTGCATCAGGCTCTAGACTTGGTGGCCCCCTTCAAAAAAGAAAAAGTCTAATCAGAGATTTTTAACTCCTTGGTTCAACACAGAAACTCGTAGCTTAAAACAGAAGACTCGTCAATTAGAAAGAAAATGGCGCTCTACTAATTTAGATGAAATCTATTTAGCTTGGAGAAATCATCTTTTAATTTATAAAAAATCTCTTAGAAAAGCTAGAACGAGTTATTACTCTGCATTAATAGAAGAGAACAAGAATAATCCCAGGTTTCTTTTCAGTACTGTAGCCAGGTTGACAAAGAGTCAGGACTCTGTCAATCCTAGCATTCCCTTAGAGCTTACTAGTCAGGACTTTATGAACTTTTTCAATAATAAAATTTCATCCATCAGAGAGAAAATCAATCAGATTGTTCCCACAGTTAACTTAAATACTGTAACTACTACAACTCCTTCTATTGATATCTGTCTTGATGAGTTTACTCCAATCGACCTTTGTGAGTTAGACAAAATAGTTTCCTCATCCAAACCTTCAACTTGTCTTTTAGACCCTATTCCTACCAGGTTATTTAAAGAAGTCTTCCCACTTATTGGTAGCTTTATTCTTCATATAATCAATTCTTCATTAACTTTAGGCCATGTACCGCAGGCTTTTAAAACGGCTGTAATTAAACCTTTACTCAAAAAGCCAACGCTAGATCCAGGAGCTTTAGCTAACTATAGACCAATCTCTAATCTCCCTTTCATTTCAAAAATCTTAGAAAGAGTTGTTGCTACGCAATTATTTGACCACCTGCAGGGAAATGGTTTACTTGAGGAGTTTCAATCTGGGTTTAGAATCCATCATAGTACTGAAACAGCCTTAGCGAAGGTCACTAACGACCTCCTCATTGCATCTGATAATGGACTAGTTTCTGTACTTGTCCTTTTAGATCTTAGTGCAGCTTTTGATACTATTGATCATAATATTCTACTTGATAGATTAGAACACTATGTTGGACTTAATGGAACTTCGTTGCAGTGGTTTAGATCTTATTTATCTGATAGGTTCCAGTTTGTTCATGTAAATGATGAGTTTTCTCTCAGCTCAAAGCTTAGTCATGGAGTTCCACAGGGATCTGTGCTAGGCCCTACTCTTTTTAGTTTATATATGCTTCCGTTAGGCAACATTATTAGAAAGCACTGTATACATTTCCACTCTTATGCAGATGACACACAATTATACCTGTCAATGAAGCCAGATGATACTAATCAATTAGCCAAGTTAGAAGCCTGTCTTAAGGAAATCAAAGCTTGGATGACTTGTAATTTCCTGCTATTAAATTCAGATAAGACTGAAGTCATTCTTGTTGGTCCAAAAAACTTTAGAAATTCCTTTCCAAATCAAACTTTCAGTTTGGATGCAGTTACTCTTTCTCTTAATAGCTCTGTGAGGAACCTTGGAGTTATTTTTGATCAGGATTTGTCCTTCAATTCACATATTAAATTTGTTTCTAAGACTGCCTTCTATCATTTGCGTAATATTGCCAAGATTAGGAGCATCTTGTCTCAGAGTGATGCTGAGAAGCTGATCCACGCTTTTGTTAGCTCGAGATTAGATTATTGTAATTCTTTATTATCAGGCTGTCCTAAAACATCTTTAAAAAGTCTTCAGCTGATCCAAAATGCTGCAGCAAGAGTTTTAACAGGTACTAGAAAGAGAGATCATATCTCTCCGGTTCTGGCCTCCCTTCATTGGCTTCCCATAGAGTTTAGAATTAAGTTTAAAATCCTTCTTCTTACTTACAAAGCTTTAAACAATCAGGCTCCTTTTTATTTAAAAGATCTGATACTACCGTATCATCCTAACAGAGCACTACGCTCCCAAAATGCATGTTTACTTGTAATACCTAGAATCTCCAAAAGTACAATGGGAGGCAGAGCCTTCAGTTATCAAGCTCCTCTCCTGTGGAATCAGCTGCCAATCTGGATTCGGGAGTCAGACTCGATCTCTGTTTTTAAGAATAGGGCTAAAACCTACCTTTTTGATATAGCCTACAATTAGGGAGGGATCATGTGTTTCTGAACCCTCCCTTAGTTATGCTGCTAATAGGTTTAGTCAGCCGGGGGACCTCCAGTAATGCACTGGGCCTCACTCCTTTCCTCACTCTCTATGAAATATTTTTTTTTTGCTGGTCATTAACATTTGTTTGTTCTCTCCCATAGATTGAGTCCCCATCGTGCTGTTTGCTCTCTACATGTCTGTTCTTTTCTTCTTCTCTGTCCCCTCACCCCCCAGCCAGTCGCAGCAGATGACTGCCCCTCCCTGAGCCTGGTTCTGCTGGAGGTTTCTTCCTGTTAAAAGGGAGTTTTTCCTCTCCACCGTCGCCAAGTGCTTGCTCACAGGGGATCGCCTGATTGCTGGGGTCTTTCTGCAACTGTGGAGGTCCCCCCTACAGTTGATAGTGCTATGAGATGACGGGTTGTTGTGAAATGGCGCTATATAAATAAAGTTGAATTGAATTGAATTGAATCTTGCTTTTACGAGCTTTATTTTGATAAACTATGTTTTTTCTCTCTGCCCATTGTGTCATCCCCCCTCTCCCCCTCTTTACCCCCCACTGTTTTGATGAGGCGCCTTGCATGGCTGCCGTGTCATTAGGAAGCGCTTATCAAGCGCGCCTAATGTCAAGTCAGATTCCTCGTATGTTTTTAACATGCTTGGCAATAAAGCTCATTCTGATTCTGATTCTGCTCTCAGAAGAGGCAAGGTGGAGACCAGAGACATTGATGTGTGGACAGAAGATTCAGTGCACAGCCTCCAGGAATGCTTCAACTGTACAGACTGGGAGATGTTCACACTGTCCTGCGGGGATGATTTGGACTCTTTGGTGGACGTCACATGCTCATACATGGCTTTCTGTAAAAATATGATTGTTCCACATAAACGTGTCAAAATATATCCCAACAACAAGCCATGGGTTACAAAATCAGTTAAATCCTGCTTACAGAGGAAAGCACTTGCCTTTAAACAGGGGTCTGTTTCTGAGCTACAGGTTGCCACAAAAGAGCTGAAGTCCGAAATTTTAAGAGCAAAACAGATTTATAAATCAGAGTTGGAAAGCAAGATGGCAACAAAGGGCTAGCCATCACAAAGTCAAAAAGCTTTTTCCTGGGTGAGACGCAGGCAGTGAAGATGGCTGCTTAGGTGAGGAGCACCGCAGTGCAGACGGCCTTTTTTTTTTCTTCTACAAGGGCGTTTTTCTCTTGTTGCCTCAGCTGAAACTATTACTACTACTACACTTTGCATTGAGACTGGATTTGTGGAGAACAGGATTAAAATGCCAATGCAACAACAGAAACTAAATATTCGCTCCAAAGCCGGTGCTAGCAAGGAAAATCTAGCTAAAGCTGGTGATACCACAACGAGCCCTCCTCCCTCTCCGCCACCTTCAACAGGTGCAGGTGTTGCCAAAGACCAAATGGCAGAGGACATCTCTAAGATCTATGCACTGTTGAAAGAAATATCAGAGAGGCAAGACGGTAAACTTAACCCTATTGAGGCATCAACGAGGGCGGTGGACACCAAGTTAACGGAGTTTGCTGCCCGGCTGGGAGACGTGGAATCTCGCATCGCCTTTCTTGAGGATGCTAATGTAGCTCTGGATGCAAATCAGACGGCCAGCCACCCAGGGCTATCCTGATTCGACTTCTGCGCTTCCAGGATAGGGAGCGTATTGTGGAGGCAGCGCGCGGGATGGGAAAGCTGGATTGGAATGGTCATCACATCATGATTTTCCCGGATTATTCCAGACGAGTATCCGAGATGAGGGCAGCGTTCAAGCAGTGTAAACACCTGCTGCACCAGAAGAAGATTGCATTCTCTGTCAGGTATCCTGCAGTTCTCGTTGTGAAGTTGGCAAGTGGTAAACAGGAGTTCACTGACCCTAAGAAAGCATTGAACCTGATTCTTTCACTACCGTGAGACATTGATGAACAATGGTATGAATATATGATATATGTTTATTTGTTATATATCTTTGACAGAGGATTTGATGCAGTATTAATGCAAGGTTCCATTTTTTTTTTTTTTTTTTTTTTTTTTTACTGCCCACGCTGTATTATCTGTAGGCATGAGGCTGCTGCGATGTTGCGGCTCTCCCTAAGTTTATTGCTGTGTTCACAGTCACGGTCCTAGAGTTTTTTATTTTCTTTTTTTTGGTTGGTGGTGTTTTTGTGCACCGATGGGTGACATTGGTTTTAGGTCACTGTTTATGTTACTTTATGATTAAGTGGTTTTCGTTTCTTTTTTTTTGTATTTTTAATTTTTATTATGTTTGTCTTTTGCCCAGTGAGGGGGTTTTTGGTGGAGAATTGCTGGATATTTTGGATGGTAATATGTACCGTTTATGATGTCGGCTAATTGTCAGAGCTTTCTTAACCTCATTACTTGGAATGTTAAAGGCCTTAACCACCCAATTAAGAGGAAAAAATTTTTGGCGTTTATTAAATCAAAAAAAGTGGATGTAGCGTTGCTTCAGGAGACCCACCTCACTAAAACAGAATCTAAAAAACTGGGGGGATTGGGTGGGCCACGGGTTTGCGTCTTGCGGTAATAGCCAGAGCAGGGGGGTGGCAATCCTTTTTCATAAACATTTGCAGTTCAAGTGTCTAAAAGAGGTTAGTGATGATGATGGACGACTCCTTATAATTCTTATAGAAATTCAGGGCCATAGGATGATACTCGCTAATGTTTATGCACCAGATATAGTTGATTGTGCATTTTTTGCACAACTGGAACACAAATTAAGCGAAATGGGTAATTATCCCATTTTAGTAGGTGGGGATTTTAATCAGGTCATGGACAACATTTTAGATCGGAGCACCCCCTCACAGCGTTCATCTAAATCTGGCTCTACACTGAAAGACATGTGCAATGCAATTGGTTTGGTAGACGTGTGGCGGCTTTTTAATCCGTCCACAAGGGATTACACTTTTTATTCCACTGCTCATAATGTGTTTTCCAGGATTGATTACTTTTTAATGTCAAAATTCTCTGTTTTTTCTGTAAATTCGAGCTTCATTGGTAGCATAATACTATCAGATCATGCCCCTGTTTTTTACATATGATCCCGCTTTGTCAGTTAAAAAAAAAATTCTAGATGGAGGCTTAATTCAAGCCTTCTTCTTAATCCAGATTTTGTGTCCTCTTTGAAAGCAGAGATCTCCTTATATCTTGAGACAAATTGGGGTTCTGCTCCCTCTGCCAGTGTTGCTTGGGAGGCTTTTAAGGCATTTATTAGGGGACATATTATTCAATATGCATCTTTTAAAAAGAAAACTAACATTGCTAAACAGATTGATTTGGAGAGGAGAATAGCCATATTAGAGACTTCATTCAAACAGGATACAAATTTAGTAAATTTGTCACCCCTTCTGAAGCTTAAGTATGAGCTGAATTCAATCCTAACACAAAAAGTTGAATTTTCCCTATTTCGCCTTAGGCATAAACAATTCGAGGAGGGGGACAAAGCTGGCAAAATGCTGGCTAGATATATTAAAATGAAAGAAGCTCAGTGTACTATATCTGCTATTAGGACACAGGATGGTACTCTGGTGTCAGACTTAAATGAAATTAATGGTGCTTTCAGAGAATTTTACACTTCGCTTTATTCTTCTGAAATGGAGGCTGGATCTCAAGAGATCTATGCATTTTTGTCATCCCTGTCTTTGCCCTCCCTAACGAAGGAACAAATAGACTTGCTTGACGCCCCAATTACTAAAGAGGAAATTGTGAAAGTTATTAAGAGCCTCCCGACTGGAAAGGCACCGGGCCCTGATGGATTCACTGTAGAATTTTACAGGTCCTGTGTTGATGAGCTTTCTCCTTTATTTTTAGAAATGTTTGCAGAATCTTTTGAACAAGGCCGTCTGCCCCCCTCTTTAACAGAGGCTTTCATTTCGCTTATTTTAAAAAGCAATAAAGATCCGTTAGAGTGTAAGAATTATAGACCAATTAGTCTTATAAACTGTGACTGTAAAATTCTCTCCAAAATTTTGGCATTAAGATTAGATAAAGTAATGATATCCCTTATAAATCCTGATCAGGTGGGTTTTATTTGTTCCAGAGGTGCGGCAGACAATATTAGGCGATTTATTGATATCATATGGTCAGTTCAAAATGATCCCTCACTTGCACACCTCTCTCCAGTAGCAGCCCACTCCCTGGATGCTGAAAAAGCATTTGACAGGGTTGAGTGGCAGTATCTCTTTGCGACTCTAGAGACTTTTGGTTTTGGTTCAAAGTTTCTTTCTTGGATTAAATTACTATATAATGAACCTAGAGCTTCAGTGATATCAAATCGAGTTACATCACAGCCTTTTAGACTTTATAGGGGTACGCGCCAGGGCTCCCCTTTAAGTCCCCTGCTTTTCGCTTTGGCATTAGAACCGTTAGCTGTTGCTATCCACAAAGACGGCAATTTTCCAGGTATTCAGGTCCATGGCAGTACCCGTAAGATAATGTTTGCTGATAATGCATTGGTACTGATTACACAACCTCAAAAATCAATTCCAGCTCTCCTTAAAATTATTAACCAATTTTCACGTTTGTCTGGTTATAGAGTTAACTGGATAAAATCAGAAATTCTCCCTCTAACATCTTACTGCCCTAAAACACTGTTTACATTTGGTCAAAATATAGGCTTTTCTTGGCCAAAATTAGGAATTAAATATCTTGGCATCCTGTTTCCACACACTTTATCGGATCTGATTCAGATTAATTTTGAGCCTTTGCTCGAAAAATTTAAAATAGACATAGAAAGGTGGTTGCCTCTTTTTTTTGTCTCTTTGGGGCTACCTTCTACAATCTCTTCCTCTTAGGATCCCAGTTGGTTATTTTCGACAATTTGATAGGTTGTGCAATAAGTTTTTATGGAATGGTAAGCGCCCTAGACTAAAGTTGAAAAGATTACAAAAGTCTACAGATTCGGGAGGTTTGGGGGTCCCACATTTAGTTTTATATCATTACGCTTTTAGTCTTAGACATGTGATTCATGGGGCTCTCCCCGCTGAGAGAGCTCCCCCTTGGTTTTATTTGGAGAGTTATCTGAGCAACCCTCTTCCCCTAGTACATCTAATCACAATCAAACTTCCTTCTGAATTTCAGTCGCATCCTATTGTATCCTTTTTACAATACGTTTGGAAGAGGGTTGCTTCTATACTAGAGTTTAGCTCTCATCTACATTCTATGGCTTCTATTTGGCTTAACCCAAGTCTCCATATTGGAAAATCCCCATTTATGTGGAAAATCTGGGTGAAAAAGGACATCTTGATGTTAAAAGATCTATATGAAGGGGGAGCTCTCAAATCATTTGATGTTCTACGGGCACAGTATAGACTACCACAGAATCAGTTTTGGAAATATTTACAACTTCGACATCTGCTGTGTCAAGTCTTTGGATCTACAACTACCCCTCCTCCTGATGTAGATTGGCTCACCCAGGCATTGAGTTCCTGTAGTAAAAGATGTAAGGCCTCAAATTTCTATTTAATGCTCCTTAAGCGCTCAAATAAAGATTCTTCATCCCTTAAACACGTATGGGAAAAAGATCTGAATTCACAATTTACTGATGTTGAATGGGCAAATATTTTAATGAATGGGAAGAAAGTGTCTAGGGAATTGAAAACCAGACTTGTTCAATTTAAAAATTTTGAATCGATTTTACTGGACACCTCGTAAAATGTTGAGAGCGAATCTCATTCATTCTTCAAGCTGCTGGAGATGTCTACAGGGGGAGGGGACATTAATCCATATGATCTGGAGTTGTCCGGTAATACAGGACTTTTTGTTGCAGATCCATAGACATATTATGACAATTGTTAAGCAAGAAGTGCCATTTACTCAGAGACTTTTTGTCCTTGGGGATCCATCAACTATTCAGGACCCAATCTCTGATGCCGAGTGGATTCAGACTGCTCTGATGCTGGGCCGAAAGTTGATCACTTCTTACTGGAAATCTTCCTCTGCCCCACCCGTAGCTCAATGGCTCAGGGAGTTGGGCAAGCTTGCTGCACTAGAACGCCTTTCATATAAACTTTTGGACAGGATGGACAGCTTTTACAATAAGTGGGGATCCTATCTTACCTTTATAGGTGTTGTAGATTAAGCCAATCATCTTAGGAGTATTAGGGTGGAAATGGAATGTTTTATCCTCTCACTGGGTATATTTGTTTTTGATGTTTTTTTTTGTTTTTTTTTTCCTTTTTGTTTGTTTGTTTGTTTGCTTTATTTTCTAAATTGAAAACCCAATAAAATTCAAATTACAAAAAAAATAAAAGATGGCAACAAAGAAACTTGGCTCAGCCTGGGCCAGTATGAAAACTATTGCAGGCCTTCAGAGCACAGAGCGCAGTGATCGTGTGTTGTTAGATGGTTTTAATTCAGACACAGAGCTGGCTAATGCTCTTAATTGTTTTTATGGTCGTTTTGACTCCTTTGATTTTAGCACAGAAAACCATGATTTGAAACAGAAACTCAAAGACAGTCAGCACTTTAATATTGAGGTGCAGGATATTAAAAGGGAGTTCTGCGCTGTAAAAGTGAACAAAAGTCCGGGCCCTGATAATATATGTGGGCGCTTGGTAAAGTCCTGTGCACATGAACTGAATCCTGTATTTCATTACATTTTATTGTATTTCATTACAAGTCCTTACAGACACAACATGTGCCTAAGATCTGGAAAGAAGCCGTGGTTGTTCCCGTTCCAAAATCCAGCTGTCCTAAAACGGTAAACAACTTTAGACCAGTTGCTTTGACTTCAATTTTAATGAAGATTTTTGAAAAACTGGTCAGATGTGAGGTCCTAAAGCAGACTGAGAATGCATTGGATCCTCTGCAGTTTGCCTATAGGCCTCACAGAGGAGTGTAGGACGCCACTGTCACTCTGTTTAACATGCTTTTTAAACATCTGGATTTTAATGGGACACACGCCAGGCTTTTATTTGTAGACTTTTCCTCCGCCTTTAATACAATCCAACCTCATATTTTAGTTGAAAGGCTCCTGCAACAATTTGATTTGAGCAATAATCTGGTGGGTTGGATTCTGGATTTCTTAACCAACAGGACGCAGAGAGTAAGGGTCAATGGTACATTGTCTGACCTAAAGTGCTCGTCTACTGGCTCTCCTCAGGGGTGTGTGTTGTCACCACTACTCTTCATCCTGTACACAAACATGTCGGAGCAGACATGACAACAGACACATTATAAAGTATGCTGATGACTCAGTTATTGTCAGTCTCCTCCAGGATGGTGAGAGTGGCCACGGCCCAGTAGTTGATGATTTTGTTCACTGGTGTGAGGATTCCTACCTGCAGCTGAATACGACAAAAACTGAAGACATGATTATTGACTTTAGGAGGAAAACTCCCAGGCACAAAGTCATCGTACTGAAAGGCCAGACCACCGAATGTGTACAATCCTACAAATATAAGATAAGATAAGCCTTTATTAGTCCCACAATGGGGAAATTCCAGGATTGCAACAGCACAGGGATAGCAACACTCAGAGCAACAATCAGAAGGCAAGAAAAAACAAGAGCAGCTAGTATACATATGTACATATTACTATATATATATATATATATATATATATATATAGACACACAGTGTGGAGCATTGTGGTTGGTGGATGTGCAGCAGAAAGTCTAAACTCTCTCTCCGCGGATGCGGTGGCCAGCTGGATGTCTTTGGGCATGATGGTGACCCTCTTGGCGTGGATGGCGCACAGGTTGGTGTCCTCGAAGAGACCCACCAGGTAGGCCTTGCTGGCCTCCTGCAGAGCCATGACGGCGGAGCTCTGGAAGCGCAGGTCGGTCTTGAAGTCCTGAGCGATCTCCCTCACCAGGCGCTGGAAGGGCAGCTTACGGATGAGCAGCTCCGTGGATTTCTGGTAGCGACGGATCTCTCTCAGAGCCACGGTACCGGGCCTGTAACGGTGAGGCTTCTTCACTCCGCCGGTGGCCGGAGCGCTTTTCCGAGTAGCCTTGGTGGCCAGCTGCTTCCTGGGGGCTTTTCCTCCAGTAGATTTACGGGCGGTCTGCTTGGTTCTTGCCATCGCTCTTTATTATTCTGTCTTATATTTCTTGCACGCCGCCTAAACTCCAGCCCGGCACCCGCGTCATTTTCACTCCAGTTCTCACGGTATGTCGAGTTTCTCCGTTAGCACCGGGTGGCGGTTGAGTGCTAGCTAGTTCTTCCCTGCTGTATCATCTCCTGCTGTAAACCGAGGCTCCGTCCGCCAACTCAGGAGACCTTTGGGGCAATCTGTGTGTCCATGATATATATAGAGTGAAAGGTGTGCCGGATCAGAAACTTATCACCGGGTCAGAAAGAAGAAGGAAGATAAAAAGACTCAGAATTGAGCCGCTGTTGCAAAAGGCAGCCAACTCGTGTGGCGCCGGAACCGGAAGAGAAGCCTTGGGACGATGTCTTGGGACGATTATTGATAGTAATTTAAACTTTGAAGAGAACTGTGAAAGGGTGTGCAAAAAGGGTCAGCAACATTTGCATTGCTTGAGGAAACTTGCACGCTTCCAAATTGACCAAACCATAATGACAGTGTTTTATTCGGCTTTTATTGATTCTGTTTTATCCTTTTCTTTAGTGTCATGGTTTGGTTAGATAAAACTGAAACAGAGGAAATCCTTGGATCAGGTAGTTAGATGGTCCAGTTGTTTGCTTGGTGAGTCACAGCTGAGCCTGACATCCCTGTACACCAGACAAGTACAGAGGATGGCTACCTCCATTTTAAATGATGATTCCCACGCTTTGCACTGCAACTTTCAGCTTCTTCCCTCAAGACGGAGGTTTGCTGTCCCAAAAACTAAAACCCAGCGCTACAAAAATGGCTTTGTTCCTGTTGCTGTCAAAGAGTTGAACAAATTGTAACAATATATTGCACATAATTTAGGTACCTATTTATTAACTCCATTTTATATCTACCGTATTTTTTGGACTATAAGGCGCACTTAAAACCCTTTAATTTTCTCAAAAATCGACAGTGCGCTTTATAATCCGGTGCACCTTATGTATTAATTCTGGTTGTGCTTACTGACCTTGAACCGATTTTATGTGGTACACGGCGCTCAAAAATCTGTCAAAAATGTTTTAGAACGACTTTGGTAAGCTACGAAGCCGAACCGCTTGATAGATTGTCGGAGCATTATGGTAGTCAGGAGCCTCGCGGAGTAATATGCGCTTCAACATAATGGCCGGATGGCTTTTTCCACAAATCTCCATCCCTATTGATCTGCCACTCCATGCGCGCCCATCTCACCGATACTGTCAAAACCCAAGTGAAGCAAACTAATTCGGAGCTTGCCATCATTCCGGGTGGATTAACCAAAGAACTCCAACCGCTATATTGATGTCAACAGGTCATTCAAAGTTAAATTGCTAGCTAGTTACGCCACTATCTGTCAATGGATTGTGGCTCGAAACTGCTCCTGTTTAGCTGTAATTAATATTCAAAAATGATATTTTTGGGACGAAAGAATTCAAGTGTCCCGGCATTTGTTTGCATTGTTTACTTCTCGGGGCTGCCGCCGGAGAGTGAGCCGTATCGAGTACCGAGCGAGTATCCTGGCCAATATGGCGATGTAAACAGCCACGGACCATGACGATAGATAGGATTTTCTTTCCATGCACACAAAAAAAAAAATAAAAAAATTCCTGGGTCCGACTACCTCGTGAGGTAGTCAATACCCAAAAGCCGATGGTGTATAGAACACGTATATTAGGATTTGTATGTGAAATTTCTGCATTGAAACTGCTCCCGTTTAGCTGTAATTAAATATTCAAAAATAATAATTTTGGGACGAAAAAATTCAAGCGTCCCGGCATATGTTTACTTATCGGGGCCGCCGCCGGAGAGCGAGCCGTATGGAGTACCGAGCGAGTATCCTGGCCAATATGGCGATGTAAACAGCCACGGACTAAAAACGTTCCGCCTGCTCGTGGAACAGGTCATTCACACTCGCAGACAATCGCGCTATCCATCCATCCATCCATCCATCCATTTTCTACCGCTTTTCCGGAGGTCCGGGTCGCGGAAGCAGCAGTTCAAGCAGAGAAGCCCAGACTTCCCTCTCCCCAGCCACCTGCTCCAGCTCTTCAGAGGGGATACCAAGGCGTTCCCAGACCAGCTGGGAGACATAGTCTCTCCACCGAGTCCTGGGTCTGCCCCGGGGTCTCCTCCCAGTGGGACGTGCCTGAAACACCTCAAGTGGGAGGCATCCTAATCAGATGCCCATACCACCTCAACTGACTCCTTTCAATGTGGAGGAGCAGCGGTTCTACTCTGAGCCTCTCCCGGATGACTGAGCTCCTCACCCTATCTCTGAGGGTGAGTCCAGCAATCCTACGGAGAAAGCTCATTTCAGCCACTTGTATCCACGATCTTGGATCGTCACCTTATCATGGTGGGGGGGTTTGCGTGCCCCAGTGATCCCAGGAGCTATGTTGTCTGGGGCAATTTGCCTCTGATAGGGTCACCCAAGACAAACTGGTCCTGGGTGAAGGGCCAGACTAAGAACGATTCAACAGACTCTCATGATAAATTCTATATCAAGGATTCAGTGTACCCCGCCCGGTATGGGGTTACCGGGGCCCCACCCTGGAGCCAGGCCTGGGGGAGGGGCTCGAAGGCTAGTGTCTGGGGATCGGGTTTCCACCCATGGGACCCAACCGGGCTCAGCCCGAAGGAGTTACATGGGTCCGCCCTCCAGTGGGCTCACCACCTGCAGGAGGAATCATGGGGGTCCGGTGCTATGTGGATTAGGTGGCGGTCAAAGGCGGAGACCTTGGCGGACTGATCCCAAGCTTTCTAAACAATCGCGCTATATGTGTCTATAATGACTATAGATAGGATTTTCTTTCCATGTACGCAAAAAATTTTTTTTTCCCGGCTCGGACTACCTCGCTTTAATGCGCCTTATAATCCGGTGCGCCTTATGTATGAAAATAACCATCAAACAGACCGTTCATTGATATTGCGCCTTATAATCCGGTGTGCCTTATAGTCCCAAAAATACGGTACTTATTTTTGTAGGATGTTATTTGGGTTCTAAATATTTTATTGGGTTTTAGACCTTTGAGTTTTTAACCTCTTTGACTAGTTTTTAACTTTTTAATATGACCCTTCTTTCTTACCTCTGGTTTTTCTCTCATCGCTTTGTCTTTATACCCTGATTGATGGAGCCTTGAGTATTTTTATCATGTTTATAGTCAGCTTCATGTGTGCCTGTGTTTGTGTCTATGTTGAATGTAATTGTGGCTTGTAAATATGGATGTCACCAGACTGCAAAACAAATCTACCTACGGGTACAAATAAAGTAACCTGAACCTGAACCTCTCAGTGTCTGCCTTCGCTTGCCATACAGACGTGGACAAAATTGTTGGTGAAAGAAAAACTCACCATTGTGGGTTTTTCTTTCATTAACGGAGGGGTTCCAACAATTCTGTCCACGTCTGTAATTGCCCACTGCTTGTGATATTCTCCTGCTAGGTGAGAGCTTGTGTTCCTCCATGTTTATGTTATTCTGTATTTTCTTGAGGTGGTGTGATGTCACGGGTTGTTTAAGGACAGAATCGTCGTTTATTCTAAAGCTAAATGCGAACCACGATTAAGCTAACAATTGTACTAAATGCTAATCATCATGCTGCTAAGTGGACTCCAGTTAAGGAGTCAGCCTGTCTGTAGGAGCCAAACTGATTTTGTTTTGAATTGTTGTCATGTAATTGTTTGCTGTTTCCGGTCGGTGGCTCAGGAGAGGGTTTGGTTTTGCTTATTTCTTTCACCTGTTCACCTGCATGAGTTTAATGGCTGACGGAGGCGTCAAGGAGACGAGACCAATTCAGCCTCCAAGCGGCTTTTGGTGGACTGAAGTTGCTACAATCTAGTCAACAGAAATAGAGGCATCCAGGATGTGATGACAATGGACCTTTGGATGTCGGAGTATTTTTGAATGAATGCATATTGTTGGAATCGGCACTGCACTCCCACCTCGATTCCTTGGAAATCCGCTTACTGCATCCACGGAGACGACCAGTTTGACAGCCGCACATCACAGCCGACAGAAGCGGTAGACCTGCTTGTGTTTTATCATTCTGTGCTAATGAGATGGAACACAGATTGTTTAAGGTTCCACTTGTCCAATGGGGGCTTTACATTTGGCTTGTGATGTGTGTGCTCAGTAGGAATGGTCAGTGGAGTTTTTGGGTGGTTTTTCACTGCTTTGTGGCTGCAGTTGCTGAAGTGAAAGTGATTCTCACTGATAAGTTGGAGTTGTTGATCTGTTTCTGCCATATTGTGCATACTGGAAAATAATAAAATGAGTAACGTAAAAGGGATGAATGATGGAAATGCTGGAAAAGAGGTGTGTTAAAATTACAGCCAAGGCCTTAACTCAAAAAATGGAAAAACTACAAAAAGAACATCCATCAATTGTATGAAAAATTAAAGGGATCATGCATGAAATTAAAGAGTTGATGAAAATGAAAAAGAGTTCATTTTAAACTGGTGAAACTGAAACAACTGCATGGAAATGCAAAAGCAGCACATGAGTCAGTCATTGCTTTTATACCAGAGGCGGAACAAGAAACACGAAGTGAATGGTTTGGACGTATAACACAACACACTGTGGATTTTGCAGAGGATGTTCAGCAATGGCTTTCTGAAACTAACAGGCCCTCTCTGCAAACTGTTAATGTGTTTGGTGATTTACCAGCTGCTGCAAAATTATACACTTGTCCAGCTTTACCTGAGGATCCACCTGCTGAAGAGAATAAAAATCTTCTCCCTGATAGTCAGAGTATGGTTCCTTCATCCAATGCAGTTAATGCACCATCTGACATACAAGATGAAATACAACCTGGTGACGGTGTGTCAAATGTTGGTAGCAGAAGAATAAAAAGAGGTTCCACTGGTACAGGCTCCAGAGCTTCAAGTACATCATCTGCACGCATAAAGGCAGAGGCTGAAGTTGCTGCTGTAATTGTGCACCAACAAATGCTCCAGGATAAGCATGTTTTAGACGAGCAGGAGGAACAACTAAGGAGAAAAAAGGAGACATTTGAGATGGAAACGGGCATTGCTGCTACAATGGCTAAAATGAGAGTACTCAGAGCATCAAAGGGATCCAGTGTGAAAAGTAATTTGTTCAAAATTTCAGATGGTATGGAATCTTATTTTGACAAAGGTCAAAAGGAAAAGAAAACTCTCAATGTCAAAGCTGATTCTTTTGTCCCTCAATTGCCAACTATCACTTCACAAGAGTTCCCAAATCCCGACATTGTCTGCTCACAAATAACGCCTTCTGGTAGAGCTGTAACTCAATATCCACAACATACCACAGCCCCCACAATGTTTCAGACCATCACCAGTGATCAAACTCAAGTGACATCTCTTGGTGCACCTCCTGTTTGACACAATAATAGCAATGGTGATCAGAGCAATTTCTCCTTCTTCTTCTTTTAGATTTGATTGGCGGTTGGCAACCGGCTTACAGGTGCATTACCACTGCCTATTCTATCTTCATACATCACTGACCATGTTTACATGGACACAAGTAACCGGATTAAAAGCCTGATTGGAATAAAAATGCTTCATGTAAACATGCCAATCTCAATATTCTGACCCAATCACACTCATTTGGATCAAAATTTCATTCCGATTGAGACGGGTGGGTTATGCCGATTGTTGATCCAAATGGTGCGCATGTAAACACTTATTCTGAAGGTTGGGCAGAAAATATGTTTACTGCGCATGTCTGTACGTCAGCCACACATCGACGTGACGTATTTCTGCCTTTACAGCAGCTAGCGGAAGACATAACAGGAGTAAAACAAAACTGGTCTGTATCGTCCTTCTGTCTCCCTCTGTTGGTCATATGCAGAAGTATGTACTTGTAGTTTACACCGGAAGTTGCTTGTTCTTCTATTTTCGTAATGATGAAATGTCGACGTGCGCATGTCAAAGTGATTTATTCCGTTCAAACGTGTGACGCATGGAAACACATGTCCTAATCGGATCAACTTTTTCAGGATCCATGTAATCAGTAAAGTTCTGATCTGAATTGTAATCAGATTGAAGAAATTTTGCCCATGTAACCGTGGCTAGTGTCTGTCTGTCCATTGATTTTCCATCACTCTATATATAATTTATATATATGTACATGTGTGTATTCGCTGCTCTTGTTTTTCTTGTCTTCTTGATTGTTGTTCTGAGTGTTGCTATCCCTGTACTGTTGCAATCCTGGAATTTCCCCATTGTGGGACTAATAAAGGCTTATCTTAACTTATTCAAGAAATCTGTGTGTGTGTCACAACCAAAGATCATAGGACCGCCTATGGTGTCTACATGATGTCCTATGATGTTCCTATGTATAAGGAGTTCTGAACAACTCCTTATGTGTGAAAAAATTATCAGTCCTTGGACTGCATCACTCACGATCATAGGACTCGCTATGACATCATCAAAGATCAAAGGGAGGCATCACTCGCGCTCACTCATGATCATAGGACATCAAAGATCAAGGGCAGGTAGGCATCATAGGAGTCACTATGACACAATCACAGATCAAAGGCAGGCATCACTGAACGAGTGCTGATGTGCTTGCTTACAGCCTTACTTACACCTGCTTTCTACGGGCATGCACAGGGATGCACTAGTTATGTGAAAAAAAATGAAATCACTGCTTTGTTAATTCAGCAACAGTGTGTTTCTTTTATGCCCAAGAAAGAGATTCCAGGTTTGATGTTGATCCATTGCAATATCATGTTTGTGAAGTCTTTTGACAATGCCTTTGAAACTAAAAATGCAAATCCTGCAGACTGTCTTTGTTATCTTGAACAGTACACGAGAGGTCAACCAAGAGAACTTGTCAGAAGTTGTCTGCATATGGCCTCTGATAGAGCATCCCATAAAGCTAAATCACTGTTGAAAGAGCATTTTGGGAATGAGCAGAAGATTGCTGCAGCTTGTATGGAGAAAGCACTTTCATGGTCGTCAATAAAACCTGATGACACAAAGGCTCTTCGGGCGTACACTCTTTTTCTTAGAGGATGCTGTAATGCCATGGAAGACATCAGTTACATGAATGAGCTTAACATGCCTGCTAACATGCTGTTGATTGTTAAAAAACTACCCTACAGGCTGAGGGATAAATGGAGAACAATGGTCCGTGATTTTCAAAATAACGATAAAAGAGCTATATTTAAAGACAGTCAATTTTCTTGATAAGCAGGTGAAGATTGCAACTGATCCAATATTTGGAGATGGCTGGGACACTCCTGCTGTGAAGAAAGAGTTAAAAAGACTTAAATCACAACCAAGCCAAAGGATAAAAGGATGCACGCTTGCCACCACTGTTGTAAGTGCAGAAAGGAAAAATGAAACAGGAACGCAGGAAAATGAGACTTTGGATAATGCTGTTAAGAAATTCTTGTTCTGTGGAGGTGGACATCATTTGGATGTGTGTTCACAACTGGAAATGAGGACACATAATGAGAAGATCGCTTTTCTGAAAGAAAATGGAGTATGCTTTGGTTGTACAGTGGTGATAAAAAGTGTTTGCCCCCTTCCTGATTTCTCATTTTTTTGTGTTTGTCACACATAAATGTTTCAGATCATCAAACAAATTTAAATATTAGACTGTAGGGAACCCACGCTGGGATAATCATCTCAGACTGGAAGCAGAGGGGAGGCAAATAGTCCCTCTGCCGGTAGAGCATGGGGGATTAAACAGATGAGGACAATAGGTATTGTGATGGGAGAAGTTATGGTGATGCAGCAGGAAGGAGTAGCTGCGGGGACAGTGGGGGGGATGATGATGTGTTGAATGTATTGTGATGCAAGATCTCAGGCAGCAGGGGGATGGAGTGGGGTGATATAAAAGGAGAGACCCTGGTGTATTGAGTTAAAGTTTTTTCTGTATATGAATGAAGTGAGAGAGTGAATAAAGTTCGTCTGCCGTGCAAGTCTGGTTTCTTATTTGCATTTTCCACACTGGTGACCCTTGACGAATTATGGAACACGAGGAAAAAAACCCGGAGTCAGCCCGGACGGAAAGGCCCAGCAACGCATGCGCCGTTTCGGTCAAATTACCGGACTTTTGGCTGCACGACCCAAAGTCTTGGTTCCTCCACACCGAGGCTCAGTTCGCCCTCCAGGGAATAACGGCAGATGACACCAGATATTACTATGTGGTCGCAGCACTGGACGCTCGCACGATTCAGCAAGTAGCGAGCCTGCTCCAACAGCCTCCAGCCCACGATAAATACGGGACTCTCAAAGCCGCGCTGACCCGGTGCTACACACTCTCGGACTGTGAGAGAGCAGAGAGGCTCCTGAGGCGCTCCGAGTTAGGAGATGGGTCAGCGGTCGAACTGATGGAGAAGATGTTGGCATTGATGGGCACAGACGACAGGCATTTTCTGTTTGCCCACCTTTTCCTCCGCAACCTCCCAACAGAGGCAAAAGCGATCGTGGCTAACTCGCCGTTGCCGGCCACGTGTGACTACCATGCGCTAGCTCAGGAGGCAGATTGGATCATCCTCACCACCAGAGCCCTCACAGTGAAAGCAGCGGCGTCAGAACGCAGCAGCATTGGAACCAGCGAGACGACCAGCGGAAGCGAGGAGCCGGCAATGGTAGCGGCAGCGGGGGCCAGGAAGTGCCAGAGAGACATGCTCTGCTCCTACCAACGCCGCTTTGGAGCGAACGCACGCCGATGTGTTCCACCGTGCCAATTCAAGCATTCGGGAAACGCCAAGGCCGGCAGTCAGTAGCAGCTGCGACCGCCAGTGAAGAAAACAAGCTGCTCTAAGTGAGGGAGTCGCACTCGGGGAGACGGTTCCTCGTAGACACCAGCTCCCAAAAGAGCCCCATCCTGCTGTCCTATGCCAACCGACTAGCGGGAGCAAGCGGCCCCGAGTTTATGGCTGCAAACGGCTCGGACATTAGGACTTTTGGTGACAGGACACTGGCTGTATCCCTACACGGATGTGTGTACGAGTGGACATTCGTCATCTTGGGCACTGATTTTCTGTGTGCACACGGACTACTAGTCGATGTTGCTAACAGACGCCTGATCAATGCAGTGTCTTTTGATTCTCTCCCTTGTACAGCTCGAGGGGCCAGGCCAACAACGCTAGCCAACGTCACAGCTCCAGGCGGTAAGTTCCACACACTGCTCACTCAGTTCCCAGCACTCACGGTCCCGACGTTTTCGGCGGCCATCACTAATCACGGGGTGGAACACTTTATCACCACCACTGGGCCGCCCGTTATCGCACGACCTTGGCGCCTGGACACAGCTAAACTGGCCATAGCACGCGAGGAGTTTGCCAACTTGGAAAAGCTCGGCATCATCAGGCGCTCACACAGCCCATGGGCATCCCCACTACACATGGTCCCTAAGGCCGAGGGATCGTGGCGACCGTGTGGAGATTTCCGCAGATTGAACAAGGCCACAGCGCACGACCGCGACCCGATTCCCCATATTCAGGAATTTTCCGTTCACCTCGCCGGAGCACGTATTTTTTCTAAAATAGACCTGGTCCATGGTTACCACCAGGTCCCGGTGCGCGTGGAGGACATACCTAAAACGGCGGTAATAACTTCATTTGGTCTGTTTGAGTTTTTACGCATGCCCTTCGGATTAAAAGGCGCGGCACAGACATTCCAACGCATGATGGATGCGGTGTTGCGCGATCTGCCGTTTGTGTTCGTCTACCTGGATGACATCCTGGTGGCCAGCGCGTCCAGGACAAACGCGTAACCCACCTCAGGACGGTTTTCCAGGAGGAGCACAGGATAATAATCAACCCGGCGAAATGCTAGTTCGGCGTGACGGGGATTGATTTTTTGGGGGCACTGCATCTCACCGGAGGGAGCGATACCCTTGCCGGACAAGGTGTGCACGGTGACAAATTTTCCCTGGCCTCAGACGGTCAGGGTGCTGCAAGAGTTTTTGGCGATGGTTAACTTTTATAACCGGTTCCTCCCCCATGCATCTCAGCTCATACAGTCATTGTACGCCGCGCTCAAGAAACGTAAACCAGCGGACAGAGTCAACTGGACTCTGGAGCGGGAGCAGGCATTCTCTGAGGTTAAAACAGCCCTGGCAAACGCTGCATTGTTGGCACACCCGGACCTGGCAGCTCGGATAGCGCTCACTACCGACGCCTCGGACGTGGCCATAGGGGTCGTAGTGGAGCAACGCGTCACAGGTTCTTGGCAGCTGCTCGCTTTTTTAGCAGGGCTTTGCGTGACAGTGAGCGTAAATACAGCGCGTTCGACAGAGAGTTGCTGGCTCTCCACCTGGCCATACGCCAGTTCATGTTCTGGCTGGAAGGGTGCAGCTTCACTGCGTACGTGGACCACAAGCCGCTAACATACGCGATGGCCAAGGTTTTGGTTTTGGTCGGGCCGGCAGCAGAGACAGCTAGCCGCAATCTTGGAGTTTACGACTGATAGTCAGCATATGGCCGGTAAACTGAATGTGGTGGTGGGACTGCCTCTCGCGCGCAGTAGTGGCCCCAGTAGTGGCCCCAGTCTGCGTGGGGATAGATTATACAGCCATGGCCGCAGAGCAGATTGGGGATGCGGACGTCTGCACGCTCCACTCTAGACCAACAAGGTTAAGGCTGGAGAGCACAGTACTGCAACACGGCAGCCCCCCCCCCCCCCCCAAACTGTGATGTCTCCACGGGACGCCCGTACCCGGTGGTCCCAGTTACTTGGCGCCGCCGCGTGTTTGAGTCAGTTCACGCTCTGGCACACCCAGGAGTGCGCGCATCAGTCAAAATGGTGGGAGCGAAGTTTGTATGGCCAGGCCTGCGCAAGCAGGTGAAAGAGTGGGCTGCAGCCTGCGTAGCGTGCCAACGAGCCAAAGTACACAGACACACAAAGGCCCCTTTGGAGCCGTTTCGCATACCGGCTAAGAGGTTCAACCACGTTCATGTGGCCCTCGTGGGCCCCCTCCCGCCATCGCAGGGGTTCACGCACCTCCTGACAGTGGTGTACCACACCACACACTGGCCAGAAGCAGTCCCGCTAGCGGCAACCATGTCCACGGATGTGGCGCGCAACTTTTTGACAACATGGGTGGCACGTTTTGGCATCCCTTCGGACATCACGTACGATAGTGGCCCTCAGTTTGTTTCCGACCTCTGGTCCACGATGGCCCGTAGCCTGGGTGTCGCAATTCATCGCACAACCGCGTACAACCCACAGGCCAATGGGTTATGCGAGCGTTTCCATAGGTCACTGAAAGCAGCGCTCAGGGCTTCGCTTACGGATGCAAATTGGGTAGACCGGTTGCCGTGGGTTCTGTTAGTGTTGCGTTCTGCACCAAAAGAGGATTTGGAGGCTTCCCCGGCGGAGCTTGTTTTTTCTCAACCACTGCAGCTCCCCGGGGAATTTTTACCAGATAATCCCGCGCCGAACAACCATCTGTCTCAGCGTTCGCAGCATAGCGTGGACACAGGCACGCTACCGGGCCCGGCCCACCACTGTTTTCCACACGCTTTTGTGCCAAAAACTTTAAAGAACGCGGCGTTCGTGTTTGTCAGGCACGATGCCCACCACCCCCCATTGCGCCCATCCTACGATGGCCCGTTTAGAGTGCTGGAACCAGGGGACAAATACTTGGGGGGGTTGTCGGGAGAAAATATGTCTAGACAGGCTTAAGCCCGCCTTTGTGGTGGCGGACGAGCAAGTGATGTTGGCTCGAGCTCCTCAGCGTGGAAGACCTCCAGTGAGAACTCCCCAGGTAAACAATTCATCAGAGCAGCCACACGGGCAAGTCGAATGTTACCCCCCCCTGCCATTGCCCACCTGCAGACAGACACACCCCCAGAGCCCCCCACCGGCACAGCAGCGCCGCGGAGTCAAAGAACCCTCGTTACAGCAGATATGGGAGGAGACTGAAGCCAAAAGGACGTGAGGGTTGACACTCAGTCTGAGACTCTGGGGGGTGGGGGGTGGGGCGGTGTAGGGACCCCATGCTGGGATAATCATCTCAGACTGGAAGTAGAGGGGAGGCAAATAGTCCCTCTGCCGGTAGAGCGTGGGGGATTAAACAGATGAGGACAATAGGTATTGTGATGGGAGATGTTATGGTGTTGGCCCTGCGATGGGCTGGCGATCTGTCCAGGGTGTACCCTGCCTCTCACCTTAAGATCCTGGGATAGGTTCCAGCCCGCCCGCGTCCCAAAAAGGATTAAGCGGAAGAAGATGGGTGGGTGGATGGATGGATGGAACTCACACACCAATGTGGATTCCACCATGATCGGTCATCACGGCAATGAACTGTGAAAGGGTGTGCAAAAAGGGTCAGCAACATTTGCATTGCTTGAGAAAACTTGCACGCTTCCAAATTGACCGAACCATAATGACAATGTTTTATCGGGCTTTTATTGAATCTGTTTTATCCTTTTCTTTAGTGTCATGGTTTTGTCAGATAAAACTGAAACAGAGGAAATCCTTGGATCAGGTAGTTAGATGGTCCAGTCGTTTGCTTGGTGAGTCACAGCTGAGCCTGACATCCCTGTACACCAGACAAGTACAGAGGATGGCTACCTCCATTTTAAATGATGACTCCCACCCTTTGCACTGCAACTTTCAGCTTCTTCCCTCAAGACGGAGGTTTGCTGTCCCAAAAAGTAAAACCCAGCGCTACAAAAACAGCGTTGTTCCTGCTGCTGTCAAAGAGTTGAACAAGCTGTAACAATATATTGCACACAATTTAGGTACCTATTTATTAACTCCATTTTATATTTACTTATTTTTGTAGGATGTTACTTGGGTTCTAAATCTTTTATTGGGTTTTAGACCTTTGAGTTTTTAACCTCTTTGACTAGTTTTTAACTTTTAATATGACTTTTCTCTCTTACATCTGGTTTTTCTCCCATCTCTTTGTCTTTTTATACTCTGATTGATGGAGCCTTGAGTATTTTTGTCATGTTTATAGTCAATTTCATGTGTGCTTGTGTTTGTGTCTATGTTGAATGTAATTTGTGGCTTGTAAATATGGATGTCACCAGACTGCAAAACAAATCTACTTACGGGTACAAATAAAGTAACCTGAACCTGAACCTGAATGATGATGACTGAAACTGCATGAAACAGGAAAAATAGCCACGTAATACAAACAAATTACGTTTGCCCAATCAGTTCACTTGATTGGACATGATTTGGAAAGGCACACACCTGTCTATGTAAGGTCCCACAGTTGACAGTGCATGTCAGAGCACAAACCAAGCATGAAGTCTAAGGAATTGTCTGTTGACCTCCGAGACAGGATTTTCTCGACGCACAAATCTGGGGAAGGGTCCAGAAAAATTTCTTCTTCTTTGAAGGTCCCAATGAGCACCGAGACCTCTATCATCTGTAAATGGAAGAAGTTTGGAACTCTTTGGCATGAATGCCAGGTGTCATGTTTGGAGGAAACCAGGCACCGTTCATAATCACTTCAATGGTGGTGGCAGCACCATGCTGTGGGGATGTTTTTCAGCAGCAGGAACTGGGCGACTAGTCAGGATAGAGGGAAAGATGAATGCAGCAATGTACAGAGACATCCTGGATGAAAACCTGCTCCAGAGTGCCCTTGACCTCAGACTGGGGCGACAGTTTATCTTTCAGCAGGACAACGACCCTAAGCACACAGCCAAGCTATCAAAGGAGTGGCTTCAGGACGACTCTGTGAATGTCCTTGAGTGGCCCAGCCAGAGCCCAGACTTGAATCCAATTGAACATCTCTGGAGATATCTGAAAATGGCTGTGCACCAACGCTTCCCATCCAACCTGATGGAGCTTGAGAGGTGCTGCAAAGAGGAATGGGTGAAACTGCCCAAAGATAGGTGTGCCAAGCTTGTGGCATCATATTCAAAAAGACTTGAGGCTGTAATTGCTGCCAAAGGTGCAGCAATTTTCATCCGGTTTTTATCCAGGATGTCTCTCTACATTGCTGCATTCATCTTCCCCTGGATCCTGACGAGTCTTCCAGTTCCTGCCACTGAAAAACATCCCCACAGCATGATGCTGCCACCACCATGCTTCACTGTAGGGATGGTATTGGCCTTGTGATGAGCAGTGCCTGCTTTCCTCCAAACAGAACGCCTTACATTCACGCCAAAGAGTTAAATCTTTGTCTCATCAGACCAGAGAATTTTGTCTCTCATGGTCTGAGAGTCCTTCAGGTGCCTTTTGGCAAACTTCAAGTGGGCTGCCATGTGCATTTTACTAAGGAGTGGCTCCGTCTGGCCACTCTACCATACAGGCCTGATTAGTGTATTGCTGCAGAGATGGTTGTCCTTCTGGAAGGTTCTCGTCTCTCCACAGAGGAATGCTGGAGCTCTGACAGAGTGACCATCGGGTTCTTGGTCACCTCCCAAACTAAGGCCCTTCTTCTCCGATTGCTCAGTTTAGATGGCCGGCCAGCTCTAAACATTTTTCACATTGTCATTATGGGGTATTGTGTGTAGAATTTTGAGGAAAAAAATGAATTTAATCCATTCTGGAATAAGGTTGTAACATAACAAAATGTGGAAAAAGTGAAGCGCTGTGAATACTTTCCGGATGCACTGTAAATGGCAGAGTTGAGTCCAAAAAGTAATCAGTTACTTTGTGAAATCCTGGGGGATAAATCGTAAATGTAATAGATTGCTTTTCAAAAGTAATTGTGCATTTCAAAGAGTTTAGTAATATTTGATATATTTGACTAATGAATATTTCCATCAAATATTAAATGTATTCAGTGTTTGTCAAGTTGGTAGACAGGTAGATTTCCACATCAATGAATGTTTGAAATACTTTTTTACTGCACTGTATGTTCACACCCTGTGTTTTTCTTTTTCTTTGTTCCTACAGGAACATGAAAGGAAAAATAGAGTGAAACCTCAGCAGCTTCAGGAGGATGAAGATCCTCCAGCCCCAGCAAACAAAGCTAAATCACATAGCGACAAGAGTGGATAAAGAAGACCGAGACAATACCACACTGGGGATAAAACAATACTTTTGTGAAGACTGTGGGAGAAGTTTCACATGGTAGCTTGACTGTAAAAACATAAACTGATCCACAGCGGAGTTAAACAGTTTGTGTGTGGCCAGTGTGAAAAGGCCTTTACTCCGATGAGTCACTTAAGAACACATGAACTCATCCACACTGGACTTAAGCAGTTTGTGTGTGGTCAGTGTGGAAAGGCCTTTGCTCAGATGAGTAGCTTAAGAACACATGAACTCATCCACACTGGAGTGAAGCGGTTTGTGTGTGGTCAGTGTGGAAAGGCCTTTACTCTGATGAGTAGCTTAAGAACACATGAAATCGTCCACACTGGAGTGAAGCGGTTTGTGTGTGGTCAGTGTGGAAAGGCCTTTACTCAGATGAGTCACTTAAGAAGACATGAAATCGTCCACACTGGACTTAAGCAGTTTGTGTGTGGTCAGTGTGGAAAGGCCTTTACTCAGATAAGTAACTTAAGAACACATGAAATCGTCCACACTGGAGTGAAGCGGTTTGTGTGTGGTCAGTGTGGAAAGGCCTTTACTCAGATGAGTCACTTAAGAAGACATGAAATCGTCCACACTGGACTTAAGCAGTTTGTGTGTGGTCAGTGTGGAAAGGCCTTTACTCAGATGAGCACCTTAAGAAAACATGATCTCATCCATACTGGAGTTAAACAGTTTGTGTGTGGCCAGTGTGGAAAGACCTTTACTCTGATGAGTAGCTTAAGAGCACATGAACTCATCCACACTGGAGTGAAGCGGTTTGTGTGTGGTCAGTGTGGAAAGGCCTTTACTCAGATGAGTAGCTTAAGAACACATGAACTCATCCACACTGGACTTAAGCAGTTTGTGTGTGGTCAGTGTGGAAAGGCCTTTACTCAGATGAGCACCTTAAGAAAACATGATCTCATCCATACTGGAGTTAAACAGTTTGTGTGTGGCCAATGTGGAAAGATCTTTACTCTGATGAGTAGCTTAAGAACACATGAACTCATCCACACTGGAGTGAAGCGGTTTGTGTGTGGTCAGTGTGGAAAGGCCTTTACTCAGATGAGTCACTTAAGAAGACATGAAATCGTCCACACTGGAGTGAAGCAGTTTGTGTGTGGTCAGTGTGGAAAGACCTTTTCTCAGATGAGATCCTTAAGAACACATGAACTCATCCACACTGGAGTGAAGCAGTTTGTGTGTGGTCAGTGTGGAAAGGCCTTTACTCAGATGAGTAACTTAAGAACACATGAAATCGTCCACACTGGAGTTAAGCAGTTTGTGTGTGGTCAGTGTGGAAAGGCCTTTGCACAGATGAGATCCTTAAAAACACATGAACTCATCCACACTGGAGTGAAGCAGTTTGTGTGTGGTCAGTGTGGAAAGGCCTTTACTCAGATGAGTAACTTAAGAACACATGAACTCATCCACACCGGAATGAAGCAGTTTGTGTGTGGTCAGTGTGGAAAGACCTTTACTCAGATGGGTAACTTAAGAAAACATGAAATCGTCCACACTGGAGTGAAGCAGTTTGTGTGTGGTCAGTGTGGAAAGGCCTTTACTCAGATGAGTAACTTAAGAACACATGAAATCGTCCACACTGGAGTGAAGCAGTTTGTGTGTGGTCAGTGTGGAAAGGCCTTTACTCAGATGAGATCCTTAAGAACACATGAAATCGTCCACACTGGAGTGAAGCAGTTTGTGTGTCGTCAGTGTGGAAAGGCCTTTGCTCAGATGAGATCCTTAAAAACACATGAACTCATTCACGCTGGAGTGAAGCAGTTTGTGTGTGGTCAGTGTGGAAAGGCCTTTACTCAGATGTGTAACTTAAGAACACATGAACTCATCCACACTGGAATGAAGCAGTTTGTGTGTGGTCATTGTGGAAAGGCCTTTACTCAGATGGGTAACTTAAGAACACATGAACTCATTCACACTGGAGTGAAGCAGTTTGTGTGTGGTCAGTGTGGAAAGGCCTTTACTCACATGAGTAACTTAAGAACACATGAACTCATCCACACGGGAGTGAAGCAGTTTGTGTGTGGTCAGTGTGGAAAGGCCTTTACTCAGATGAGATCCTTAAAAACACATGAAGTCATCCACACAGGAGTGAAGCAGTTTGTGTGTGGTCAGTGTGGAAAGGCCTTTATTGAAAAGGGAAACTTCAGGAAACATGAACTCATCCATACTGGAGTTAAACAGTTTGTGTGTGGTCAGTGTGGAAAGGCCTTTACAAAGAAAAGCAACTTAGACCAACATCAACGCACCCACAGTAAAGTTAAATGAACCCATGGATGTGGGAAGGTTTTTTCTGGAGTGAATCTCTTCAAATCACATGGAGTGATCCACAGTAGAGGTAAAAGTGAGACACCATTCACACAGACTTTGATCTCTTGTCAAACAGGAAGCTCCTCTGGTTACAGATTCAAGATTAGAAACCCTGAGATCAGGCTGCATGGGATTCAAATCCCTTAAATGTTTGAACCAACGACATTTCATTTAGACGCAGAGGTGGTCCATGTTTTGATTGTATGGCTGACTTTTTCTTCTCTGTTGTTGTCAGTCAACTCAGTTCACTTAAATTAATTTCAAATCATCTTCATTGTATAGTGCAAAATCACAACCAGGGTTGCCACGAGTGCTGGAAATTCTTAAAAATGCTTGAATTTTAATATTGTATCTATTAGGTTTTCAAAGTGTTTGAATCTTACAAAAATGCTTGAAATTGTCAGCAGGTTTCTTTCTCAGTAAATGTCTTTCTGAATAGTTTGCTGTAGTTCATTATTATTTGGAGAAATAAAACAAATTGGAGAAGCTAGTATGACGACTGCTCGGCCTGTGCCTCGGTATCTTCTGTGTGACTGTGGTCAGTCAGTTTTCATGTGTGGCCCCACCCCCCACAGAGACACACAGGTCTGGTCACTGTCCCATCATGGCTGAACAGTGACATGGTGTGGGTCCATTTGTTTGGGGAAGCCAAGTAAAACAGAGTTGTCTGAGTGTTTCTCTCTGAGGTCAGTATCTGCAAAACTGGGTTTTATTACACTGACATGAAACTGGATCAAATATTGAAGATGAAATTCCTGCAGTTCAGCACCTGCTGAAGTTACAAGTCTAATCAAATATCAATGATCTCCATGTACTTTCTAATATCATCTAAATGATATAAATGAATAAAAACATTGATAAATATTTCCTCTGCCAGGATAGAATAAAATTGACGTTAATTGAGGGCAGCTCAGCCAATCAGGGAGCTTTATATTGTCTCCTCTTAATAATGTTTAATTAAAAAAGCAGCTAATAGCCCACTTTGTGGGAGAGTAACAGCTCCCCAGTAGCATTGGTTTTTAGTGTTTCTTAGCAAGGAAGTGCACACATCCAGGCTTTTGTTGCCTGGGCAACAGCCCATTTGCTTTGATTGGCTGAGCTGCCCCTCCAGAGGGAAAAACATTTAAAAAAGAACTATTGTGCCTTGTTATATTATTATAGTAGCAGTGTTGGTGCTATTAACCCCCACCCACCCACCAAATTAGTTCTTGTGCCCCTCCAAAGCCCCAGATTAAGACTTTGGCTTCAACATTTGTTTCTGCTAATTAATTTATATTGATTATAGTTTGATAGAAAGTCAGATTTCTGAGTGTAAGTGAATGCAGCATCAGATTTCATCACCCCTCCCCACAGCTGGAGCAGGTGAGTTGGGGGGGGGGGGGTAGCCGGTCCTCCTGCAGCTCTTCTACAGGTTCCCCCACCTTCAGATCTCATGATGATCTATGGTGTCATCCTGGGATTTTATGATTATTCAGCAAAGTTCCGAATCATTTTTGGGTTTGTCTGTATTTCTTCAGTCAGAGCAGAGGATGCAAACCTGCAAATATTTAGGTTTCAACATACCAGAGGTTTTCACTGGGGGGTGGGGGGGGTAGAAAAACAAATATGTCTTCAACATCATTATGTTCTGTTCTGGCTCTGCTAATTTCTGAGGAAGATTTTCATAGATATGTGAAAAATGAAATCACCCTTTATTGTCATTCAGCTGTACATCCAGTCATGTACAGTAGAACGAGATTGTGTTTTTCCTCTCTACTGTGTTAATCACACACACCCCAGTGTAGAATCAGAGGGCCGCTGCCATGCAAGGCGCCGCCACAGATTTCCCTCCTCCATTCCATTATTGCTGAGCACCAAGCTGGACGGCAGGAAGTTCCACTTTAATATGGTCTCCGGCATGACCCGGCCGGGATTTGAACCCCTGCCTCCCGGGTGTGGGGCGGATGCTCTCAGAACTCAGAAAAGATTTATTGCCAAGTACATTAACAGTAAACAACTGATAACATACGAGGGATTTGACTTGACACAGAAAACGACCTGCATTTCCGGTGACGCGGCAGCGTCTGAAAAACGCGCCTGTCATCAGATGGGTGCAGGATGCATAGGGAGGAAAAGGATAACACAATAGGAAAGAGCAAAAAACCATTGATTGTCAGAATACCGGTCATATATGATCAATATTATGATTACAAGAAAAAAAGCCCTCAATGCACAGTTAGCAGACAAGAATGTACACAAGGACACAAAGAGAGCAGTGAGTGAGTGATCTTTTTCATCAGTTTTTGAGTCAGTGTGGGTGTAGTGTTGAGTGTAGGTGTTTGTATCAGTTAAGAACAACAAAGTCTCTTTGGCAGGAGATGTTTTGTCTTAGCTGCTGGCATTTGTCCTTGAGCCGTGCAGCTGACTGTCCGTGGAGTCAATGCAGCTCAAATGTTTTGAAAACAAAAAACTGCAGATAATCTGGAGGACTTGTGTGAGGGGGTCAGATTAGTCGAATAGTACTGATCCCAGAGAAAGAAACTTTATATCCTCTTACAGATTCAGTACTTAATCCTTCAGTGCTGGACGTTGAATCCTTCATGGACGGCTCTCAGCGTGATCATGATGTAATCCATTTTCCTAGACAGTTCTCCATTTGCCGCTGTCAGAGTCCTCTCCATTTTTTCAATTTGATCGTTAAGCCTCGCCTGGCCAGCATTTTGATAGGCTATGTCCATCTTCATCAATTTACGGTACACCAGGACAATCCCAGATCCAATCAGAACGATCCCGATGACCATTACTACGAAGACGTACAAATCTTCGACATCTTCGATGGAAAAATCCGACAGGCACAAGAGTTTCCAATTACTTGTGTCCCTCAAATAGCCCGCAGCAGCCGTTCCTGCGGGGCAAACAACCTCCCCCGGGGCACTTTTCCTCGTTGAAAAAATAGTGTCAATTGCGTTCAAAGCCCAGCTTATTAAATCCATAATTTCGTTCGATAATCAGCAGTAGAGACACGCAGACAGACGATAGCAAGCTGGGATCCAGTTAGTTAGAGGAGGAAGGAGATGAAAAGTCAGAGCTGGAGAGAAGGAAAAAGCGTCTGCTCTCTTTGGGAGGCGGAAGTGAGACTGAGCCACCACTCTGGTGGAAAAAAAGTCACAATTTGAACACAAACTGTTTCAGTTTCTTTATGAAAAATATAGTAAATTTATTATAAAATAGACTTTTGGATGTAAAACAATCAGTAAGGAAAAATAAATTATCAAGACAAATGTGTGAAATTTATGAAGAAAAAAAATCCTCAAATTCATGAGAATAAAGCCTGAAATGAAGAAGAAAATAGTCCTAAATTTACCCGGGAAAACACAATTATGAGAAAAAAGTTTCGCATTTAAGTGAAAAAAAATCCTTCAAATTTCCAAGGAAAAAGTGAATTTCCACTGAAACTGTGATAAATTTAGGAGGAAAATGTCCAGCAGTGAAGACTGTGATGTAGATGTGAGTAATAACATGTAAAGATAACCTACTTTGACTTGTGGACAGTTTCAGGCTCCTCTACCACCTGAATTAGAGTTTGGATTGAAAATGTGCAATTTTATGTCAATCTGGACAGTTCTCATTAACTTTCACTTTTTATTCTGATTATTTTTCTTCTTTTTGTTGAAAATTAGAGACTTTTTCCACAAATTTTTAGAACTTCATGAATATTTTAGGCAGTTTTCACTCATGAATTCACATTTCTTGAATTTGTGACTTGTCATAAATTCACATCTTTTTTCTTCCAACTTTGCACTTGTGTCAATAATTTTCCCTCTTGTCTTTACATCCATTTTTTCATGAAAAATTAGAATTTTTCCTTGTAAAAGTGCTGCTTTTGTCTTGTATTGTTGTGACATTTTCCTTAAGAAAGTCAAACTTTTTCTATCAAATGTAGTAAATCTTTTTAATGAACTTCCTGTGTTTTCTGAGACATTTTCAGTGACTGTTATTGTTCACATGTGACTTTTTTCCTCAATAATATTCATCTTTTGTCATGAATGAGCTCGTAATACAGCCTTCAGGTCAGGGGATACAGATCTGTATAGCACCGCCCGGGCTAATCTGAAGAAAGGCGTTAAGGAGGCTAAACAGACCTATAAGAAGCAAGTCGAGGACCATTTTTCTGATAATGATTCGAGAAGAGTATGGCAAGGCTTTCACCATATCACAAACTATAAGGGCAGCAGCATCATTTCCAGTGACATCAGCGCCTCACTGGCAGAAGAAGTGAACTGCTTTTTCGCACAGTTTGAGGCAAATATACCTCGCCTGGACCCACTGACGCTATTGAATGCCAGCTCTGATGTGCTTACCCTGCAGGGTCATGAGGTGAGACAGACACTGAGAGCAGTTCACCCGAGAAAGGCTACTGGTCCCGATGGAGTGCCAGGAAAGGTGCTCAGAGCATGTGCAGATCAGCTATGCTCTGTTTTGACTGACATTTTTAACTTGTTTCTCAAGGCAGCCGTTGTTCCACAGTGTTTAAAATCTGCAGTCATTATTCCTGTGCCAAAAAAAACATACTATTAGCAGTCCTGAATGACTATCGACCAGTAGCATTAACACCCATTGTTATGAAGTGCTTTGAGAAAATGGTATTGAAACATCTTTTGCCTAGTCTCCCCAGAGACTTTGATCGGTACCAGTTTGCCTACAGGCGGAGCAGATCCACTGAAGATGCTATTGCTATAGCTCTCCACTCGGCATTCAGCCATTTAGAAGACAAGGGGAGCTATGTAAGAATGTTGTTTGTGGACTATAGCTCGGCATTTAATACAATTATTCCCAACATTCTCATCACCAAATTGCTTCAGCTTGGTCTGCCTACTCACACTTGCAGCTGGATTAAGGACTTCCTAACAAACAGAACACAGACTGTTAGAATCGGACCCCATTTCTCCTCTACAGTCATGCTTAACACAGGCTCACCACAGGGCTGTGTGTTGAGCCCCACTTTGTATTCATTGTACACATGACTGCATACCTGTTCATCCCACAAACATTATAGTGAAGTTTGCAGATGACACAACAGTAGTGGGGCTCATATCAGGAGGAGATGAGTCCGCATACAGAGATGAGGTCCAGAAACTGGTGAGATGGTGCTCAGATAATAATCTGCTATTGAATACAAAAAACCCCCAAAACTCATTATTGATTTTAGGAAGTATAGCAGTGAGCCGCCTCCTCTATATATAGGCAAGGAGTGTGTGGAAAAGGTGGAGGCTTTTAAGTTTCTGGGTGTTAATATTTCTCACAACCTTACCTGGGCAGTTAACACCATAGCTACGATAAAAAGGCTCAACAACGTCTACATTTTCTGAGGCTCCTCAAGAGGAATGGCCTGAAGGCACAGTTGCTGGTTTTATTTTATCGCACTGCTATTGAGAGCATTTTGTCATATGGCATCACAGTTTGGTATGAGGGCTGTTCAGCCGCAGACCGCAAAACCTTCCAGAGAGTGATCGAGACTGCGCAAAAAAATCACTGGCTGTTCTCTCCCTTCTCTGGAAGAGAATTCCAGGTCTCGGTACATCAACAGAGCTACTGCCATCATTAAAGACTGCGCTCATCCAGGCCATGATTTCTTTCACTTGCTCCCCTCAGGAAAGCGGTACAGATCCCATAAAACCCGGATTACCAGTTTTAATCATAGTTTTTTCCCAGCAGCAGTACGTATTTTGAACGGATTTATGTAACACGCACAGACTGCTGATATTATTTTAGGTTATTTTGTGGCAATAACCCTGTGTGTATAAGCTGGTCTTATATATTTATCGCTTAGTATGTTTTCATTATCTTTTGATCTTTTGAAACCAAGATGGCCGCGCCGCCTGTGTTTCTGGCTACTGGTCGTCTCCGCTTGTTTGTCCTGTTTTTGATTGTGTTATTGTGTCTGAATTATGTGCAATCAGCCATTGTTTATGATCGCTAAGTGCTGCTGGATATTCAATCTTCCATGGTGGGTTTGGCTGTCATAATCAGGAGGGAAGATTCTTCCACTGGTCTTTGCGTTTGCAACTTCCTGTTAGTACCTGGGATCCCCGCTGGGGTTATACCAGCAGAAAGCGATCCAAATCTCGGGGAAGACGTGCAGGTGCCACGGTGAAATCCAGAAGGCTTGCTCGGCTCCGCCGTCTCGCTCGCTCCACCTCATCTTCTCTTAATGCTGCAGCTGGCCTCTTTGCTGGATCCTGGCCCTCGGGTGTGCCCGGAGTGAGGCCATCATTTCTCCGGCCTGTTTTTCCTGTTCTACCGTGTCAACTGGCCTTCTCCCTGCTCCGAGCCAGCAAATCCCCTGCAGGTAGCGGGTGCCTACGTCAACTTTCACCGGTCCCCATTCCTGGCGAGACTGCTGCTGTGACAGAGCCCATCCAGCTGGCGTTGCTTAACACACGTTCCATCTCAAATAATCATTCTTTTTGAACCATTTATTCATTACTGCAGGGCTGGACTTTTTATTTCTTGTTGAGACTTGGCAGAGAAGTGAAGAATTTACCTCCTTAACTGAACTTTGTCCACCGGATTGTACTGTAACGTAACTGCGTTATAATGACCCAGCAGTGTTTTATAGGCAGGATTAGGGCAAGATGTATCATGTGTGTATAACCATGATTGAAACGGAGGTCTGGGAGAATGACCTCCCTTCCTGTCTGTGCTCAGGGGTGTGTTTGAATAAAGCCTGTTCGTCAAAACCATCTGCTCCTCTTCTTTGTGTGAACCTCGCCTACGTCACACTGGTGTCAGAAGTGGGATGGAACAGATGGAAGCCAGGATCAGAATGGAGATCCAGCAGCTGGAGCAACTCATCGCTCAGCTGGCGACGGACAACGGGGCCTAGACACCACCCCCCAGAGCCGCTCGCAGGGACGAACAAAGCGGCGGACCCGACGGGGCCAGCGCACCCCACCCTCTGCCTCTTTCAAGGCAGAGTGAGCGGATCACAGCAAACCAGCCCCGCTTCCCGCCCTTTTCAGGGCAGGAGGGGCTGGCGATTCCACGGCAATCGGGAGCGGCGATCGATCAGGAGACGACCGTTCCATCCGTCCGGCAGCGGGCCAAGATTCCCCGCTTCAACGGCGAGACCTCGTTGGATGACTACCTGGTCCAGGTCGAGCTGTCCGCCGCGCTAAATGGCTGGTCACCAGAGGAAACCGCCATGCAAGTTGCGCTGGCCTTGGAAGGGAGGGTTCTCTGCACACTCTCTGATCTCCAGCCTGAGGAGCGCTGCAGCTGGCCAGCGCTACAAGGAGTGCTCCGGAGACGATTTGGGAGAATGGCGGACACTGAGCATGCCCAGGAACAGCTGATCCACCACCGTCGAAGCAGCCAGAAAAGCCTAGGAGCCTACGCAGCAGACATACGGCTGCTAACGCGGCGCAGCTACTCGGATTTCGCACTGGAGGTGGTAGAGAGGCTCGCCCTCCGGAACTTCATCCAAGGTCTCCGCCTGGCCCAGCTCCAGAGCCACGTACGGATCCACACCGCGAGCGACTGGGAGACTGCGGTGGCAGAAGCAGAGCGGGTGGAGTCGCTGATAAATCGCACAATCGAAGCATCGACGCCAAGACAAAGAACCTTCCAGGCCATGGCTGAGAGCGAGGAGGAGGAGGAGGAGTTACAGCAGACCACGGCGGCGCATCCACGGAGAAGATGGCCGCGGCAACGCGAGGAAGGGTGCTTCCGCTGCGGAGAGCCGGGGCACATCGCATGGTACTGCCCCGCACCCACCCCACGACAAACTGGCCCCTCGCCGGCATTAAACTAGAGCGAGGTGGCATGATCGGGGACAGGCCGCCTCCCGCAGATGTTTCCCCCGACGAGCCGGCGCCACGTGTGGGTGGAATTGGACACTCGCCAGGGATGTATCTACAGAGCAGCCTGGAGAAGACGTCGACCCGGGCTCTGATTGACACCGGCTCTACAATCTCCTTGGTCCGACCCGGTGTGCTGCCGGGCACGAACAAGCTGGCCCCACAGGGGTGGGAACCCACCGAGCGCTGCGTCACCACAGCTACCGGTGAGCGTGCCAGATTGGGGGGGCGGAGAGTTCTCGTGGTGGGGGTGGCCGGTCAGAACATAAAACACCCGTTCTGGTTGGCTGACATCCAGGACCCCTGTATTATTGGACTAGACCTGCTCACAGCGTGGAACATCAAGATCGACACCGCCGGACCGTCCCTCCAACTGGGAGACTGGATCATCACGCTCCACAGCAGAACCCAGAGAAGGAACACGGAGGCCTGCGTGATCGAGGGACTGCCAGGACGGACCGAACCAGGTGGGCCACCGCGAGGACTGGACACAACAGCGTCACCAGCACGAGCAGAGGGAGCACGAGCACACACAAGGACAGCAAGGGGAGGGGTCAACGTGTCAGCAGAGATGCAGCAGGCGGTCGAGGAATTATTCCAGCAGAGCTGCAGCAGGCTGGAGCCGGGACAGAGACGCCAGCTGCGGGAGCTGTTGAACTGTTATATGGGTGTCTTCGCCGCGAAGGATGAGGAATGCAACCGGACCGGCTTGGTGCAGCACAAGATCGACACCGGTGAGACCAGGCCAATTCGACTCCGCCCACGCTGGCTGCCCTTTTCAAGGCGGGCAGCAGCAGAACAAAAAGTGCAAGAAATGCTGGAAACAGATGTTATTGAGCCCTCCAGCAGCCCCTGGGTGGCGCAGGTGGTGCTGGTCAAGAAGAAGGACGGGTCGTGGCGGTTTTGTGTGGATTACCGGCGCCTGAATGACATCACCCGGAAGGATTCCTGCCCCCTGCCCCGCATCGATGACGTGCTGGACCACATTGCCGGCTCCAGCTGGTTCAGCTGACTGGATCTACGCAGCGGCTATTGGCAGGTAGAGCTGTCACCTGAGGCCTGCCATAAAACAGCCTTCTCCATCGGGCACGAACTGTACCAGTTTAAAGTGATGCCGTTTGGACTTTGCACTCCCGGCCACCTTTGAGCGCTTGATGGAGCGAGTGCTGGCTCACGTGCCCCGGAGTTGCTGCGTTGTTTACCTGGACGACCTACTGGTGCATGCAGCTGATTTTGACAGCACCCTGTCAAATCTCCGAGAAGTACTTGACGCTATCCGACAGGCTGGGCTATGGTTACACCTGAGGAAATGCCACCTATTCCGGTGGGAGACCACCTTCCTGGGCCACGTCGTCTGCGCAGTGGGAGTTGCCACCGACCCAGAAAAAGTGGCGGCGGTGCGAGACTGGCCAGTGCCACGGAATGTGGGAGAACTGAGGAGTTTTCTCAGACTGGCCTCCTATTATAGGAGGTTTGTGAAAGACTTCGCCACCATCGCCAGCCCGCTGCATCAGCTGACGCAGAAAGGACGTGCACTTCAGTGGAGTGAGAACTGTGCTGCTGCTCTCTCCCAGCTTCGCGCAGCACTCATCAGAACCCCCATCCTGCAGTATCCTGACCTGAACCGCCCTTTCATCGTGGACACGGACGCCAGCAACCAGGGCATCGGGGCTGTGCTATCCCAGGAGGGAGAGCAGGGAGAGCAGGCAGTCGCTTTTTTCAGCCGCACTCTCAGCAGAGCCGAGAGGAATTACTGTGTGACTCGCAGAGAGCTGTTGGCTGTCACTCAAGGACTGCGTCATTTCCGCCCGTATGTGTACAGGGGGAGGTTCCAGCTCAGGACGGATCACGCTTCCCTGACCTGGTTATTGAACTTCACAGAGCCGGATGGACAGTTGGCGAGATGGCTGGAGGAACTGCAGGATTATAATTTCCAGATTGTGCATCGGGCAGGCCGCCTCCATGCCAATGCTGACAGCGGGCTGAGGATTGAGACCAAGCCGTCCCACGGGCTGCTGCTCTCCAGACCACTTCGAGCAGGAATAACGCAGCAACGCGCAGCCCCTCCTCGGATGATCAGGCAGCCCCCCCCCCCCCCAGCGATGACGTCACAGAGGTCTTTGGCACGCAGCAGCTGCAGAGCGAGCAGGATAGAGACCCGGTCATTTCTCGGGTTCGGCAATGGCTGGACACAGGCCCAGGCCCGCCTGGGAGTTTGTGTCAGCGCTGGACCCAGAGACTAAGGCCCTACACTCCCAGTGGGCCAACCTCCGCTGTCATGAGGGCGTGGTGTATCGACAGTGGCAGACTCCAGCTGGGCAGCGGCACGTCTGGCAGCTGCTGGTTCCTCGTCGACTCCGGCCCAACGTACTCCAGCTGGTTCATGGGGCAGTAGGAGCGGGCCACTTCGGGATGACAAAGACTCCGCAGCGTCTTTGAGCCTGGTTCTACTGGCCCGGTTGTCATCAGGACGTGGAGCTCCATGTCCATCGCTGCGACACCTGCACAGCTCAGAAAGGGCCAACTCAGCGATCCCATGCAGCAGTACCGGGCGGGAGCACCGATGGAGCAGGTGGGAGTGGACATCATGGGCCCTTTCCCGACCATGGACCGGGGGAACCGCTATATTGAACAAACTGATCAAGAAAGCTAGCTCCGTCCTGGGGCAGCGCCTTGATCCGGTGGAGGAGATAGGAGAGAGAAGGACGGTGGCTAAACTGTCATCTCTGCTGGAGTCCGAGTTCCACCCTATGCAGGACATACTGAATGCACTGAGGAGCTCATTTAGCAGCAGACTACATCATCCCAGGTGCACAACCGAGAGGTTTCGTAGGTCCTTCCTACCAACGGCTGTCAGACTGTACAACCTAAGCAGGGCTGCTCGCAGAGATAGCAAAAAGACGTAACAAACTAATAGTTTTTTGAATGCAAAAGATGCAATAGACTTACACAATGGTCCCCTCCGGCATACAACTAGGAAAATACCGGTCGCTATGGAGAGTGAGAATATGTATGGGCACATAATCATACCATGTAGGATAACTAAGTAGACGGTTGAGCTGTTTCATCCCATCTAGCAACAATGCTCTGCACTGTGTGTGTTTATATATTTACATATTTATTCCATCTAGCTACAATGCTCCGCACTGGGTGTTTATATATCTACATATTATTCCATCTAGCTACATTGCGCCACACTGTGTGTGTTTATATACAGTATTTACATATTTATTCCATCTAGCTACATTGCGCCGCACTGTGTGTGTTTATATATTTACATATTTATTCCATCTAGCTACAATGCTCTGCACTGTGTGTCTGTGTGTGTGTATATACTGTATATATATTTTATAGTAATATGTACATATGTATATTAGCTGCTCTTGCTTGCTTGTTTTTTTTCTTGCCTTCTGATTGTTGCTCTGAGTGTTGCTATCCCTGTGCTGTTGCAATCCTGGAATTTCCCCGTTGTGGGACTAATAAAGGCTTATCTTATCTTATCTTATCTTATATGCTGGTCACAATGGATTATTTCACTAAGTGGCCAGTGGTGTACGCGGTTCTGGACCAGAGCGCCACTACGATGGCATCAATGCTGGTGGACGAAATGTTCTGTCGGTTTGGCGCACCGGAGGAGCTGCACAGAGATCAGGGTCGGAACTTCGAGGCAGAGGTCTTCGGAGAGGTCTGCAAGCCGCTGGGAATCTGGAAGACCCGGACCACCCCGCTGCATCCACAGAGCGACGGCCTGGTCGAACGATTCAACTGGACCCTCACCACCCAGCTCTCTATCCTAGTGGACCAGCGACAGCGAGACTGGGACCTGCATCTGCCTTTTGTTTTGTGGGCATACCGGACGGCAGCTCAGGAATCTACTTGGTGCACCCCTGCAGCGCTCATGTTTGGACACAAGCTGCGCACACCGGTGGATTTGGTACCCCCCCCCCCCCCCCGAGCCGGAGGTGGAGGGAAAACCCGGGTTGGATTATTTGTTTTGTTTAAAGGAACATCTCCACACAGTAGATGAATTGGCTCGGGAGGCCCTGACAGTGGCGGGGGGGGGGGGGCAGTGTAACGTTGGGGCTGTGTTGGGGGGGGGGGAGCAGGGATCTCCCCAGCATGCTTTGCAATAGTGGACGTTATTTTGTGTGTTTGCTTAAATGTTATTACTGAGTTATTATACTGCTGTGTCATTATAACGCAGTTATAATGACCCAGCAGTGTTTTATAGGCAGGATTAGGGCAAGATGTATCATGTGTTGTATAACCATGATTTAAACAGAGGTCTGGGAGGATGACCTCCCCTCCTGTCTGTGCTCAGGGTGTGTTTGAATAAAGCCTGTTCGTCGAAACCATCTGCTCCTCTTCTTTGTGTGAACGTCGCCTACGTCACAGTACTTTCTCTTGTGCTCCGAGATTGACAGGCCGTGGTGGTGGTCTGGCCATCGTGAACCGGAGCTGCTTCGTTACACGGACGGTGAGCCATGGAACTTTTTCATCGTTTGAACTGATGATTTTAAAAATTGGCTCCTCAGACCCATTTTATTGTGTTTTAATTTACCACCCTCCAGAAGTTAATGCCTCATTTTTATCTGAGTTTAGCGATTTTTTTAACTTCTATTATTAAATTTGAGCGGATTTATTACTTAGAGATTTTAATATTCATGTTAACAATCCCAGTGACAGTTTTGCAGTGAATTACAACGCTTGGACAATTTAAACAAAAACTAAAGGAAGAAATACTCCAAACATATTTACAAGATGACATGTAAACTCACATAAGGATTGACATTTCCAGCCTGTGTTGTGTTATAGCTTAGTTTTTCTTTTTTTCTCTGTGACATTATGTCTTAGATTTGTTTTTGAATAGTAACCGCTTAACTTAGACTAGCTCAGTTTTCTTTTTTCTCTCAGTCACATTTTGTCTTAGCCTTGTTTTAAATTGTAATCGCTCTTGTCTTGTTTTTTCTCTTTTTTCTCCTTTGAATTCTTGGATGGAATATGGGTGGGCAATATAAGCTGCGGCTTCAGCCATCACCCATTTCGGATAACTCACGTGGAATTGTATAGTAGAAGGAGTCTTTGTCTAATTTGACCTTGTTGTTATATTATACAGTTTCTTTGAACCTGTAATGTACTATCCGAAATAAATAAATTCAATTCAATTTCTTGGGTATTATTGAATCATTTAATTTTGTTTTTTGTCTATCTGGCCCTACGCATATAAAAGGAAATACACTTGATCTTGTTTTTACACTCGGTCTTAATGTGAATAATGTTCAGACTAAGGAGCTTCTTGTGTCAGACCATTTTTGTGTTCTTTTTAATTTATCAGTTAAATCAAGTCTGTTACACTGGCAAGTGGGTAAAATGCTCTCGTGTCATTGACCAGTTTTCAGCTGTGAAATTTTCTGCTGCCTTTGACAGCAGTGTGGTTTTATCCTCTGATGACGACACTGAGAGCTTGGTCTGCTCTTTTAACTCACACTGTTCAAGCATCTTAGATGTAGTTGCTCCCTTTAAAACCAGGACTGTCCGTGCTGTTAATTTATCACCCTGGTTAAATGAAGATCTCTGTTGTTTTAGACGTAAATGTCGGAGGGTGGAAAGACTGTGGAAGTCCACTAAACTTGAGGTGCATCGGTTGTACCTTCAGGAACTGTTAATTGAATTTAACAATATGATTAAAATGGCAAGAACTTCTTATTTTTCCAACATCATCTCCTCCAATAGTAACAATCCAAAGATCCTCTTCAGCACAATAGACAGTTTAGTTAATCCTGTCAGTTCTGCTCCCCCTGTTCATTCATGTAATGACTGTAACAAGTTTCTTTCCTTTTTTGTTGACAAGGTCACTGCTGTCAGGGCTGGTTTTACTCATTCCTTTGCCCTAATCCTTGATTGTCCTAACAGACAGGCCTTTTTAAGTGATTTTACCCCAATTTCTTTTGAGGATTTGTTAGTGTTGGTGAGCTCCATGAAATCCTCCTCCTGCGTTTTAGATATTTTGCCTTCCTCAATGTTAAAAGAGGTAATTGGCTCAGTGGGTACATCTTTGGTTAATATCATTAATAGTTCACTTGAATCTGGTTGTGTACCCTCGTATTTTAAACATGCAGTTGTGCAGCCACTTTAAAAAAAAACCTAACCTTGATCCATCTGTTTTTAAAAACTTCAGGCCAATTTCTAAGCTTCCTTTTATTTCTAAGCTTTTAGAAAAAGTTGTTGCCAAGCAGCTCACTGACTTTCTGATTGAACACAATATTTTCGACAAATTTCAGTCAGGTTTTCGTCAGAAACACTCGACAGAGACCGCTCTTCTGAGGGTGTCAAATGATATTTTAATGTCATCAGACTCTGGCAAATGCTCTGTTTTAGTGTTATTAGATCTTACTGCAGCATTTGATACTATTGATCATTGTATTTTGTTACAAAGGCTTAGATAGATTAGGTAGGTATTTCTGGAAAAGCTCTGGATTGTTTTTTTCTCCTACCTTTCTGGTAGGAGTTTTTTCCGTGGCTGTTGGCTCTTATTCACCTGACTCTGCTCCTTTAACCTGTGGGGTGCCTCAGGGTTCTATTCTGGGTCCACTTTTATTTGCCCTATATACGCTGCCACTTGGTCTATCATCAGCAAATTTAAAGGTGTGTCTTATCACGGCTACACTGACGATTTACAGCTACTTTTCTCTTTTAAACCTGACCATGTTGACAATTTAAAAATTATTCATGATTGTCTGTCTGCAATTAAGGACTGGATGTCTAGTAACTTTTTGCAACTTAATGCTGATAAAACTGAAGTCTTTATTGTAGCACCTGATAATCTAATTCCTAAGTTGGTCAATAGCGTTGGTTCATTAAGCTCTAACATATGGTCTAATCTAAAAAATCTTGGTGTCATTTTCAATCAATCGATGAGTTTTGATCAGCATGTCAAATCTCTGACCCGGAGTTGTTTTTTCCACCTTAGGAATATATCCAAAATTAGTTCATTGGTTTCCTACAGTCAGTTAGAAATCCTTATTCATGCCTTTGTTTCTTCACATTTGGACTACTGTAATGCTCTTTTCACATGTCTTAGCAAATCCTCTTTTCACTGCCTACAGTTAGACCAGAATGCTGCTGCAAGATTACTAACTAGGTTCAGTAGATTCTGTCATATCACTCCTGTTTTGGCCTCCTTGCATTGGCTTCCTGTAAATTATAGAATTGATTTTAAAGTTCTTGTTCTTACTTACAAAGCCATTCATGAAGAGGCACCTTTTTATATTCGTGACCTGCTCTTTCTACACCAGCCCAGCAGGTCTCTCAGGTCTTCTCATCAGAATCTATTGGTAGTCCCTAGCACTAGGCTCAGAACCAAAGACGATAGAGCCTTTGCTGCTGTTGCTCCCAGACTGTGGAACTCCTTACCTTTTGAACTTAGATCTGCACCTTCCATTGGTGTTTTTAAGAAACAACTAAAGACCCACCTTTTTAGCCTGGCTTTTTAATTAACTGTGTGTTGATTGTATTTTTATGTGCTTTTACTGCTTACTTTGTTGTTGTTTTTTTTACTGTTTTATGTGCCTGTGCCTTATTTACTGTAATAAATTAAACTTTTAATTAAAAAAGCAGACAAAGTTTTTCTTTTCCTCCATGTTGTTCTCATACACACAGTGGTTCGCAACATTTGTGCACCTCTTGAAAGAATATTTCTAATAGAAAAGATGTCAACTCTCACGTGTTTTCAGCCGCAGCTGCACGTCAGCTAAAGTCCCACCAGCTACTTCCACCAGTTTTTCCACAGGTGACTGCTGTGAAGTGACAGTGTACTACAAACACAGTTAAACCAAAAACTAACTGTGTTAAGGTGTGTTCAGACCAAACACAAACGGGTGAATTTTTCACGTGGCGTGATTATATTGTAACTCGTGTAAACACATGAGTAGACATAAATTTGTGCTGCAGACAGGTGGAGTTGCCTTAATAACTTTTGCAGCTGTGATCAACCTGCTGTGGAAATTCCCACAACACCATCATGTTTAGGTTTACATTATCTCACCGGGTCTCACCTGAAAAAGTTGCCCTTGCTTCTAAAATTTTACCTGGATGATGGGTTGTTTACACTGCTAGCCTTGTTAGCACGTCCACGGCAGGAGTCCATGGGTAAGGGATAAGGACCTGTACTTATATAGCGCTTTTTCTAGTCTCAAAGAGCTTCACTAGTACTAACCCTCTATTCTAAGGGCCTATAGGCCCCCGGAGTAAACCCACGCTGCACAGGGAGAGCGTGTAAACTCCACACAGAAAGGTTCCTACCCCTGCAAGCCTGGGGATTCGAACCTGGAACCTTCTAGCTGTTAGGCAACAGTGCTAACCACTGCACCACCGTGCTGCCCGGTAAAAAACTCCAATTCACCTGTAGAGCTCCCAGTCCTTCTGTCTTCAGTTGAGTTTCAATCTCATTTTCAAACTACTTTACTCTCCAATGTTGATACTTTTACTCCAGTGACGGCAGAATCTCAAGGCCATTACATGCTAGTGCTATCTCTCGGAAGTGAATATGCAAGATCCACGTGTGTTCACCTCTTTCCATTGACTTTGTATGCATTTGTGCCACCCATTCAAGTTTGGTCTGAAGGCACCTTTATGCATGTACAAGTACATTTTCAATCCAGTGATTTACAGTCAGAGCTTCCTAAAGCCGCGTTCAGATCCTTATAGTCCCACATTCTTATTCTGTGGATTTCATCTGAGGCCATCCAGTAGTGATGAGCAGCAGCGGTGAAGAAGAAAAGTCTTTTGAAAGCAGAAACGGAGCCAAAAACTTCTCCGCATCAACATAGTTGTTATTACGGGAGTGGTGGCTCAGTTGGTAGAGCATCCGCCCCACACCCGGGAGGCAGGGGTTCAAATCCCGGCCGGGTCATGCCGAAGACCATATAAAAAGTGGAACTTCCTGGCGTCCAGCTTGGTGCTCAGCAATAATGGAATAGAGGAGGGAAATGTGTGGCGGCGCCTTGCATGGCAGCGGCCCTCTGATTCTACACTGGGGTGTGTGTGATTAACACTGTAGAGAGGAAAAACACAATCTCGTTCTACTGTACATGACTGGTTGTACGGTTGAATGACAATAAAGGGTGATTCAATTTAATTAATTTTTTATTTATATTTATTTGTGACCGGGTAAAGACTTTTTAACAGTTTTACACAAATTGTTGTTGTTCTCTGTCACAGACAGAGAGGTACGAATCCACCACGTTCCAACTTATTATGCATATATGATCTTAGTGTCATAAACATTCATTTTTTTGTTTATCAATTAAACTCATGGATGGTATTGTTCCTCGTGGCTCTTTGGATCACTGATATCTGTCGTGGGCAGCGAGAGCGTGCCCCTTCCCTCCGGTCTCACCTTCACAAACTCATCACGGCACCTGAGGCAAAAGACATACTTGCGCCCGCTCATCATCCAGCATACATAAGGAGCCTTCCTCCACGCAGTCAACGCTGGCTCGTCTGGGTTGCTGCCACCGTGTAGGTGTGTCCCCAGGACTGCGCGTGCTCTCCTGCCTCACCACACTGATCCTCCAGCAACCAACTCCACCCGGTCAGGTACCATCAGCTCACCATTTCCCCCTTACCCTACTGGCTCGTCTAGTCCACGCTGGGTCCTGCTGGTCCTCTCTGGTTTTCTCAAGTAAGTGGTAATTTGACTCACCTATTTCCCCTTACTCCACTCCTTAGGTCACTGCTCTTGTCTTCTCTCCACAGGTCCTTTCCTCTAGCAAGTGACTGTTTCTGTAGCTGTGTGCTTTGAGTTTTGATACTAATAAAATTGTCAAACATGCCCCTCTGTGTGGTTCCTTCCTGTGTTTGGCATCGTGCATGTGAGCTGTCAAAACTTAATACGTCATGACAGATGTCAATCTCAGACACCTGTCATAATTAGTTTGCCAGGTGAGGCCAATTCAAGGAAAACTACTTAAGAAGGATGTTCCACATCATTAAGCATGCCACACATTTCAAGCAACATGGGAAAGAAAAAGGATCTCTCTGCTGCTGAAAAGTGTCAAATAGTGCCACGCCTTGGACAAGGTATGAAAACAATAGATATCTGATGAAAACTTAAGTGTGATCATACTGTGAAGAAGTTTGTAGCTGATTCAGAACACAGACAGGTTCGTGCAGATCAAGACTTAATGAGGAAGATTTCTGCCAGACAAATTCATCAGTTTAAGACAGCAGCCGCTAAAATGCCATTACAAAGCAGCAAACAGGTATTTGAAGCTGCTGTCAGCACGGTGGTGGAGTGGTTAGCACTGCGGCAGCACAGCAACTCACCCTTGGCAGGGAGATCCTGGGTTCGATCCCAGCTCCCAACCAACAGTGATTTGTGTGGAGTTTGCATGTTCTCCCCATGTTTGCATGGATTTACTCTGGGATTTCTCTGGTTTTCTCCCACATGCCAAAAACATACAAGTTAGGTTAATTGGTATCAAACTGGGGATTCTAAATTGTCCTTAGGTATGACTGTGAGAGTGAATGGTTGTCTGTCTCTCTGTGTTGGCCCTGTGATGAACTGGGGATCTGTCCAGGGTGTACCCTGCCTCTCGCCCAAAGATGCTGGGATAGGCTCCAATCCCCCGCAACCTAAAAAGGATTAAGCGGAAGAAGATGGCTGGATGGTGCCTCTGGAGTCCCACAAAGCTCAAGGTGTAGGATCCTCCAGAGGCTTGCAGTTGGCATAAACCTACTATTCCGTCACCCTTAACCAATGCTCACAAGCAGAAATGATTACAATGGGCCCAGAAATGCATGAAGACTAATTTTCAAACAGTCTTGTTTACTGATGAGTGCCGTGCAACCCTGGATTGTCCAGATGGATGGAGTAGTGGATGGTTGGTGGATGGCCGGGAGAAGGAAACTGCGCAAGTGCCAAAGCATAGCAGCACAACTGCAAGGGGAAACACTAACAGTTTGTACTCAGAGCAGGAGCAGTCCGAGTAGTCCAGGTCTCCCAGTGAGCACACACAATCAATTGCTACACTGAGGGGAGTAGTGACAGTGTAGTCTTCAACACCCTTGTAAGACAGTACATTCATACGGTGATTCACATCCATATGACTCTGCACAATGGTCCAGCAATGCTTGACTGGCAAAGGCCGCCTAAGTACAAGCATTGCTGGCACCACAAGTTGGGTGCACCTGGGCGAGGCACGGGAAAGACAATTACCGGAGAGGAATCAGCTGGCTGTCAAGGGAGAGGGGGTGTGGTCAGACCAGCGATTGTTAGACAATGGCCACACGAATGTAGGTCAAAGAGGCTGCCTAACAGCCGCCGGCCAGAGTGGTGGCTACAGGCACAGAAAAAAAGGAACAAAGGCATAAAAACTACAAGAACTCAAAAGATAACACAATACATAAATGACCTGATACCTGAGCCACAGAAAACGGTCAGAACCGAGCCTAAAGGACAACACCGGCTCGGTTTGTGACAGAGCCCCCCCCTTCTAGGGGTGGATTCCAGACACCCACGGCAACATCATAAGAGAAGGGCTCCCCCACCCCCCCCCATCAGGAACAACAACCATGAACCCGGGTGGGAGGTAGGGGGAATAGGCAAGGAGGGAACACAATACACCCCGCCCAGGGCCCACAATTAACCCCCCCAAGTCCAAAGGGGTGAAGGCTCGGGAGGCCGCCCAGAGTCCCAGACCCAGCAGGCAGTCCAGCGAACAGAGTCCGGTGGCCTGCCAGAAAACATGGGCCATCTGGCCCAGAGACTCAGTCCCTCCTGCGGTCGGCCAGCACTGTAAAGCCACCAGGGTCGGTGGGGTGAAGCAGGAGGCAGTCTGCCCACCGGGAGGCTCACTGGTGGGTGACCGGACTGTAGGAAGGGAACCCCCACGGCGTTGGACAGGGCGGAGAAGGAGGCCAGGGCGTGTTCAGGCTGACCTGCAGCACCCCTGGTGATCCCAGCTTTGGACACAGCTGCTCCTGCGGTGGACCCTGACCGAGCCAACACTGCACCCTCGGTGGATCCCGACCAGGCCAGTGCTGCACCCTCAGTGGACTCCGGCTGTAGCTTAACAGCACCCGCAGTGGCTTCCAATTGGCGCTCTGCAGCACCTGCAGTGGACTCCAGCTGAAGCTCAGCAACATCCGTTGTAGTTCCCGACTGGAGCTCCGCAGCACCCGCAGTGGCTCCCAATTGGAGCTCAGCGGCACCCATGGTGGACCCCAACCGGGCCGACGCTGCACCCTCGGTGGACCCCACACTGGAACATGGTGTCCTTGACGGGCCTGTGCCAGAGCGCAGCACCCATGTTGGGCTAACCTCTGGGGCGCAGCCCCCATGAGGGTCCCAGGCCAGCGTGCTGCACCCATGGAGACACAGCCTGTGGAGGGACAGCCTCAGGCAGCAGGGGAGCTGCACCCACATTGTCGTCAGGTGGCGACCCTGGTTCCAAGGAGACCTCTGATGACAATGGCTCCCCTCCTGCAACCCTAGAAGGAAACTCAGGACCGGGAGAAGAAACCAGTTTATTAGGGTCGCCAGCAGCGGCAGAGCCTGGCGAAGATGTTCAGATGCAGCTGCGCACTGCAACTGACTCTCCTCACCTAGAGCCAGACAAGATCTCTCTAATACTGATATTAGAAAAACAAGAGAGAGGACTTACCTGAGCTCGAGCTCCAATGCCGTCCAGGACTCCGTCGATCCTGACGATGAAGGCTCAGGCCCGGCCTCTAGGAGGTCCAGCTCAGGCCCTCAATCAGCTGCAGTCGCCTCCACAGCTGGCAAGATGGTGGTAACAGTCCTATTGTCCTCCTGCAACGGCTCCAATGCAGGGGACTCCTCAAGCGTGACTGCAGGGGAATATCTCCGTGCTGGTTCCAGGGTGGGATCCTCCGAAGCCACTGGCTCCTCCACCATCTGATGGCCCTGACCTTGGGCCGACGGGCGATCAGGAAAAATTGGAGGAGACACGGAGAGAACCGCAACAAATTCAAGATCTGCAGCTGGAGGAGAGGATCCAGCGGACTGCTGAGACTGGGTCTCTCCCTCGGGAGACAGACAAGGTTTATGATGGTTTAACTGGATAGAATGAGAAAGCACTTGCCTGTCGTCCCGGTACGTGTTGGTCTCAGCTGCAGCAGGTAGACGGTCATCCATCACCGTGTCTACGGTGCTTTTGGTCCCTTCAGAGGATGACGGAGGAGCCGGCCCTGATGACGTGGAGGTGGGCGTTGGCGGGATAACCCTGTAACACTTTTCTATGACATAGAGAATATTACCAAAAACAAGGGATGAAATGATTTCACTCCTAACACACTTATATGGTTTGGTGGATTATTATTATTGTTCAAAGTGCACAAAATAATGATTATACAACAATTCTATCTCTATACCTTATTTACCACACCCACAATGTATTTACACAATTTATATTCACACAAGAATAATTCGATATAGTGTTCAATTGTCTATTAGTGTTTCCATATCTTCGCCGGCAAAAATAAAAAAGGAGAAAAACAAAGTGCTACGGTAAAGTCACTCAAAATAAACAGGACGTCTCTGTAGAGTTGACCAAAAACCCTGAACTCAGTCAAAATGAGTATGAGAGAAAATGATGAGTGAGAGACAAGAGGGAACATTCTCACCGGCTTTGGGTCGGCTGCCCTTCTCTCAGGTTACCCAGTGAATTCCCCGGTCCAGCGTCCTCCTCCATGGCCAACCAACCTGCCATTTCACGGCGAGGAGTGCGCCGTCAGCTGCCGGTCCCACGTAGGCTCCCAGTGGATGGACGCTCCTCCTGGTTGCTCCAACTGTCTCAGTGAAAGGCCTTTATTTCACTCCTCCATGTGACGGCCGCTCCTAGTGACAGTGGGCCTGTCGGCCTGTGAGTCTGCGATTGAATGAATGTCTCGTGGTGACTTCTGCCTTCCTCATAACGCCACTCCCAGCTGCTGGAAATCAGCTGATGGCCCCTCCCATTACCAGCTGATGTAGTGACAGGTAAATTATGTCTTCACATGCATACATTCAGAAAGTGGAACATGACTATCACAAGGCACAAACGTGAAATGGAGCATTTTTAAATATTGCATCATATCAGTTAAGATACCCAAGTCCTCCTTTCATGTGGCTTCTCTCCATAAAAAGGTCTATGCAATTAAATGTGTGGTAGCGCTACAGCCCTGGCAGATCTCACGGCAGCTGGAGGAGAAATGGCTGCCGAGGACGGGGAGGGCCTCTCCCATCGTTTCCCTGCAGGATGATCCTGCTGTGGTGGAGCTGGGGTGACTGGAGCAGGAGTGGAGGGAATGGAGCCGTTCCTCCGTGGAGCGTGCTTCCGCATGCGCTTCGGTCCAGCAGGAGATGACTCCATCTTCAGCCCAGGGGATGAGCGCTGGAGCGCGGTGACTGTGGCCAGCAGTTCCACATATTGGGGGTATCTCCAGAGGCCAGGATGCACCTCCAGAATCCCCACCACTCCATATACGCTCCACCAATCCCTGTCGGGTCCGCAGGCGGCGAGAAGCTCATCCACATAGATCTGGATAAAGTCTGATGCCCATTCCTCCTCCAAGCTAGGAGACTCCGCTGCCAATCCTCTCTTATTTGGGTGAGGCCGACGAGCCGGGGACATAATGAGCTCCAACACACAAGTGAATGAAAAGGAGAAAAAGCTCGAAAAAGAAAAACAGATGTGTGGGTGTAACTGCTAAATCCTCGCTGGCTGGACCATTCTGTCATGATCCTCCTCGTGCGCTATTACGCAGCGCATCGAGGAGTGAGGAGAAAGAATGGATTTACTCCCGGGTTACACCACAACCACATTTATTAACACAAAAAGGCAAACAGTTCCAAAAATAAAGACATACGAAAAGGCAACGGGGTGCACTAAAGGGCTCACGTGATAGCCGTGCAGCGGGCAGACTACGGTGCACAGTGGCCACAGCAAACAATACAAAATAATATAACAGCTCGGGTAAACTCAGAGTCCTCCAGGATGCTCGACTGACTCGGGAGAAGGAAACTGCACAAGTGCCAAAGCATAGCAGCACAACTGCAAGGGGAAACGCTGACAGTTTGTACTCAGAGCAGGAGCAGTCCGAGTAGTCCAGGTCTCCCAGTGAGCACACACAATCAATTGCTACACTGAGGGGAGTAGTGACAGTGTAGTCTTCAACACCCTTGTAGGACAGTACATTCATACAGCGATTCACATCCATATGACTCTGCACAATGGTCCAGCAATGCTTGACTGGCAAAGGCCGCCTAAGTACAAGCATTGCTGGCACCACAAATTGGGTGCACCTGGGCGAGGCGCGGGAAAGACAATTACCGGAGAGGAATCAGCTGGCTGTCAAGGGAGAGGGGGCGTGTTCAGACCGGCGAGTGTCAGCCAACGCCCACACAAATGTAGGTCAAAGAGGCTGCCTAACAGCCACCGGCCAGAGCAGTGGCTACAGGCACGGAAAAAAGGAACAAAGACATAAAAACAACAAGAACTCAAAAGATAACACAATACATAAATGACCTGATACCTGAGCCACAGAAAACAGTCAGAACTGAGCCTAAAGGACAACACCGGCTCGGTTCGTGACAAAATACTAGTGCATACCTGTGCATGCCTGTGGAAACCAAGTTTTAACAAGTATTAAGCACAAATTTCTGCATGCCCATCGAAAGCAGGTGTAAGCAAGGATGTAAGCAAGCATGTCAGCACTTGTTCAGTGATGCCTGCCTTTGATCTTTGATAGTGTCATCGCAAGTCCTATGAGCTTTGATATCATAGTGAGTCCTATGATCGTGAGTGATGCCCGCCTTTGATCACACACAGACACACACACAGATTTTCTTGACTCACTCTAGACCACAGGTGTCAAACTCATTCCATGGAGGGCCAAGACCCTGCAGGTTTTACCTCCACCCAGTGTCTTCAACAGGTGATTTCACTGAATTTCTTCCCACTGACTGCTGATCAGTGAAAACACCTGCTGAAGACACTGGGTGGAAGCAAAACATGCAGGGTCTTGGCCCTCCATGGAATGAGTTTGACACCCCTGCTCTAGACTATGGCGTCTATATGACATCATAGACATCATGAAGACATCGTAGGCAATCCTACGATCTTTCAGCAAGTCCTATGGTTGTGACAGACACACACAGATTTCTTGAATTATATATAGATGACCTCCTTATGCTGCAAACTGAACAAATGACCATTTTCAGTTCTTTACAACCAATAAAATGTTTTGAAACTGTTGTGCATAATAATATGGAACAGTGTGTTTTGAGGGTTTTTTTTATTTTTGTAAAAAGCAGTTACCATTGGGAGTTTGTTCAATAAAACTTGAATTATCCTCTAGTGGTTGATGACTTGAAAATTATATTGTTATTTGCATTGACTATTTCGGAAAATCAGAAACAAATATCATTTGCATAATAATTTGGAACGCAGTGCATTGCCAACGATGGCCCTCATGAGCCATCAAAAAGACAGCAAAAACCAGCTGATGAGTTTGCATGTTTTATTAACTAAAAGACAAATGACAAAATAAACAGCCACGTGGGGCAAAAACACGAACATATACTTAGACTCCAAATCATAGACTACGAGGAAATACCCACTATGAAACTAGGACACAGACTAAGAGGGAAAGCACTTACTGAGAGAAGAACATTTCGTGAATCCTAGACGGAGGTTTGACAAATGATAGACGAGTGTTTGATGAGGTCGCAGCCCGGAGTTACCTAAGCTGCTCCCTTAAATAGGGCTAAAGGTTTAAGACAGCCAGAAGCCCCGCCAAGACGCTGTCAGAATAAAAGCCCGGAGACCATAGCAACAAACAGAACAGGAGGAAAATACTGCATGACCTGAGCGCGGACAAAATCAGTGCTCAGACCATGACAGTACTCCCCCCCGAACAGCGCACGCTGGGTGCAATGGACCATCCAAGCCCCCTCCCACCCGCCCAGAAGGCTACGACAGCCCACCGAGGGTGGGTGGAGGGGGAAAAAAGGCTAGGAGGGCAAGAACCAGAAAAAAAAAAACATCAAGGAAGGGAACTGGGAAAAAAATAACAAGGGCTAGAACAGAAAAAATGGGAACATGGTGCAACCAACAGAGCATGGGAAAAAACAAAACTTCTGTGGTGACCCACCAAAATCTACAGGGACATTCATCCTCACACTCAAAAGGTCCGGAACACAATTTGCATACAGAGGACAATGCACAGACGGACAAAGAGCCAACCAATGTCATGCTAATCATGAGTATTGACTGTTATGCTAATGTGCCCTACATTCTCTCTTCCTGTATCACTGATAAAAAAGCTTGTGTGACATGCCTCAACAACTCAGCACAACACAGCACACACAGCACAGCAGCACAGTAGCGAAGTGCGTCTCATTTTGATGGAGGAAATAAAACTCTGCAACCTTCCAGGTCATCATAGCTCGCCTGAATTTATTCCTCCACACTGGTGACCCGACATATCATGATGCGCCCCTTGCCTGATCTTTTCCCTCCACACTGGTGACCTGACGAGAGAGAATGACCGTCTGCTCCCTCTCGCTGCGCTGTGGACCCCAGAGGACCAGAGAACACCTGCAACCTCTTCATCCTCACCGGAGTGCGCTCCCCGGAGCGGGCAGCACTTGGACTGACACGCACCATGAACAGGTGACATGAGCAAAACGTAAGAAGCAGCCTGAACAGGGACAATCATCAATGCCGTCTGCGTTGATTTCCACCGAGCTCCCGGACTCTGACTAAACTCTCGACAGCGGACCTCCCGCGCACAGAAGCCCCGCACGCACACTGCAGGATTACGAGGACAGTGCAAGTGCCAGCTTGTGGTCACTGCACCAAGAGCGCACTACACACAGAGACGAACCGGCTCCACAGACTGACACATCATCCTCCGCCGCTGCACATGCCCGAGAAACACGGCCGATCGCCACCCTCGAAACCTTCAGGGCTGCTCACGCACCTGAAGCAGACGTGCAGCCCACACACAGGACATTGTATAGGTTTCTCAGCCACGGTGCACACTGGGAGTTTAGGCGATTGCTGTCCCCGGTGGCTTTAGGGCTGCTTCCGCACCTAAAAGCCAGATCGCCAGGTCCCTCACACAGTTGCAGTTGTTTCACAGCTGCTATGCATCCTCGGGGAATTTGGTTGCTCGCCTTCCCCACATCCTCGCTGGATCGAGCCGCGAGAGGAGTCAGAGACTTAATTTTTTTTTTTTTTTCACAGCCGCTGTGGATCACCGCTAGGTTTAAACGGGAAAGTCCCTCACCATCGCGGATCCACACACATTTTTTGTGCGACCCAGACACCTTTGACGTCCCGGGCCGGCACTCACTTACTCCCACCCCCCTCCCCCTCCTCCTCCACAGCGCTCTTCCCCCACCTCACTCCCTAAAGCCGTCCGATCGCCGTCTGGTTCCATTAAGCACGACTGCACACCGGCCTGTGCAGCCATGGTCAACGGCCCTTCAACGTGCTGGAACTTGGAGCGGAGCGCACTGTCCTTTCCATCCCTCCCCCGTCCCCCCCACGGACTGACATGCCCTCCGACAGTTCTACCGGAGATGGAGCCAAACGACCGTGGCGGGGGGGGGGGGGGGGGGGAGGAGGTCACAGCCCCTTCTGAGCGTTCTGGGGGGAGCCATGTGGGCACCCAGTACAATGCAGACTGATAATATTCACGCTCAGCAGGGATTGCATACGAACAGAGAATCCCTGGGGGAACAAGCAGAACAATTTGCATACGGACAGAGAGCCCCTAGGAGACAATCAGAACAATGACTGTTGTTACACATCCCCGGATTAAGGAAAGGAAGTCCAGCGCCAGTTAATCACGCAGTTGATATGTATTGACTGATATGTACACTACCGTTCAAAAGTTTGGGGTCACCCAGACAATTATTTTGTGTTTTCCATGAAAAGTCACACTTATTTACCACCATGAGTTGTAAAATGAATAGAAAATATAGTCAAGACATTGACAAGGTTAGAAATAATGACTTGTATTTGAAATAATAATTTTTTGCAGATACTCAACCTGCAGTTGATACTCAACAGTTTTATAGCTTCTCTAACCAGCTAAACTGTTTTCAGCTGTGCTAACATGATTGCACAAGGGTTTTCTACTCATCCATTAACCTTCTGACGCAATGAGCAAACACATTGTACCATTAGAACACTGGAGTGATAGTTGATGGAAGTGGGCCTCTATACACCTGTGTAGATATTGCACCAAAAACCAGACATTTGCAGTTAGAATAGTCATTTACCACATTAGCAATTTATATTAGATATTAGAGTGTATTTCTGATTAGTTTAAAGTTATCTTCATTGAAAAAAGCAGTGCTTTTCTTTCAAAAATAAGGAAATTTCTAAGTGACCCCAAACTTTTGAACGGTAGTGTATATCAATATGCAAATGTGCCATGCATTCTCTCTTGTCTGTATAAAAGAGCTGACTTTACAGAGCACACACAGGACACAGCACACACAGCACAGCGCACAGCGCTACAGTGTGTCTCATGATGATGGAAGAATAAAACTCTGAAACCTTTAGCTCGTCGCATCTCGCCTGAACTTATTTGTTCCTCCACAATATAACTTTTATTTCAACAATATTAATTAATGCTATTTTAATTATCAGTGAAACCATGACGAATGGACCTGAACCTAGATAGAACTTGCTGTTTCCACTTTGTAATGCATTTTATTGTTGATACATTTCTGACTGTTTTCTAATAGTTTTGTTTCCCGTGTGTGTGCGTGTGTGTGTGTGTGTGTGTGTGCTTTCACCTTCTGCATATCTGCTCACTGTCCATGACTGCTGCAGCCTTTTCCCTGAAGATAAAACATTATAACATTGTGTTAAATATTGAACTGTGTTAAATATAAACTTATTATTATTACTAATTCATTACCTCTTCATTTTGTATTCTGTTGTTGTTATTTACATGTAGTTATGAATGTGTCTATGTGCAACTGTATTGTTGTATTGGCAGACATGTGTGTGTGTTTACAGGAACATACAGTAAGCCTATGTGTGTGCATTATATTTCTTCTATGCTGCTGTAACACTCATTATTTCCTTGTCTTATGAATAAATGCATCCTTAAGTGCCAAAGAGCTTTAAGCTTAATGCCTTTTTTCACCTATCTCTAATATATAAGATAGGTCACGTCACCAGCAGATGACCTGGTTCCTCAAATCATCACTGACTGTGGAAACTTCACACTAAACCGCGATCAACTTAGATTCTGTGTCTCTCCAGTCTTTCTCCAGACTCTGGGACTTTGGTTTCCAAATGAAATGCAAAATTTACTTTTATCTGAACAGAGGTCATCAGCTGGTGTTGGTCAACTGTCTTTTATCAAGACCAAAGTCACTGCAGTCGTCTACCAGGAAATTTTAGAGCACTTCATGCTTCCCTCTGCTGACAAGCTTTATGGAGAAGCTGATTTCATTTTCCAGCAGAACTTGGCACCCCCCCCCCCCCACACACACACACACGCACACTACCAAAAGTATCCAAACCTGGTTTAATGACCATGGCATCACTGTGTCTGATTGGCCAGCAAACTCTCCTGACCTAAAGCCCATAGAGAATCTATGGAGGATTGTCAAGAGGAAGATGAGAGACACCAGACCCAACGATGCAGACGAGCTGAAGGTCACTATCAAAGCAACCTGGACCTTCATGACACCTCAGCAGTGCCACAGGCTGATCACCTCCACGCCACATTGATGCAGTAATTAATCCAAAAGGAGCCCCGACCAAGTATTGAGTGGTACATGGACAGACTTTTCAGTCGCCCAACATTTCTATTAAAAAACTATTTTTTAAAATTAATTTTATGTAATATTCTAATTTTTTGAGAAACTGAATTTGGGGTTTTCATGGGCTGTAAGACATCATCATCAAAATTAAAATAAATAAACACTTGAAATATTTCACTCTCTGTGTAATGAATCTATATAATATATGGGTTTCACTTTCTGAAATGAGTGACCAAAAATATTGAACTTTGTCATGATATTCTAATTTTTTGAGCTGTTCCTGTATTTTGCCTTTTCCTATCATTTATATTTAGTAAATCCATTACATTTTTTTCAGCAATTTATTTTTCGTGTTTATTCAAGGCTACTGAAAGAGCTAAAAATGTTTGGTTTGTTGTCATGGTGACACGGACTTCTGGTATTGATGGGCACTGTGGATAATTTATACTTGTGCACAGGAGTGGATTTGTTTTGGCACCCAGTAGGGCTGAGTGGGGCCAGATATTTTCTTTTGACCATCGTCGTCTTCATCATCATTGCTGTTATGGTTTCACTGTCTTGACTGAGCAAGATCCATTTGTGACACTGGCAGCTGTCAGTGACACAGTGGTGTGAAAAAGTGTTTGCCCCCTTCCTGAGTTCTCATTTTTTTGTCTGTCACACTTAAATGTTTCAGTTCATCAAACAAATTTAAATATTAGACAAAGATAACACAAGTAAACACAAAATGCACTTTTTAAATGAAGGTGTTTGTTATTAAAGGGGAAAAAAATCCAAACCTATGGCCCTGTGTGAAAAAGTGATTGCTCCCTAAACCTAATAACTGGTTGGGCCACCCTTAGCAGCAACAACTGCAATCAAGCGTTTGTGAAAACTGGCAATGAGTCTTTACAGCACTGTGGAGGAATTTTGGCCCACTCATCTTTGCAGAATTGTTGTAATTCAGCCACATTGGAGGGTTTTCCAGCATGAACCGCCTTTTTAAGGTCATGCCACAGCTTCTTAATCAGATTCAGGTCAGGACTTTGACTAGGCCACTCCAAAGTCTTCATGTTGTTTTTCTTAAGCCATTCAGAGGTGGACTTGCTGATGTGTTTTGGATCATTGTCCTGCTGCAGAACCCAAGTGCGTTTCAGCTTGAGGTCATGAACAGATGACCAAACATTTACTTTCAGGATTTTTTGGTGTGACAAACATACAAAAAAAAGAGAAATCAGGAAGGAGGCAAACACTTTTTCACACCACTGTACCCCCCCCCCCCCCCACACACACACACACAGAGGCTGACATCAAGTGAAATTAGTCCAATGATATTTTTTTAGCAATGGCAGAAAAAAAAATCTGAAAGGTGTCTTTCATTTGGATAGATGACACTGAGGATGATAATTAAAATCAGTTACAATGACACGTAATCATAGATTATGACAGAATTTTTACAACCCAAAATGACAGAAAGCAAAAAAGTCTAGCACATCCTCTATAATTTTGTCAATATTAAAAGAACAAATATATATAGCCTATAGCGGGGGACGATACAGCAGGGAAGAGCTAGCTAGCTGGCTAGCTAGCTCCAACCGCCACCTGGTGCTAACGGAGAAGCTCGACATGCCCAGGAACTGTAGCAAAAATAACGCGGGTGCCGGGCTGGAGTTTAGGCGGCGTGCAAGAAATATAAGACAGAATAATAAAGAGCGATGGCAAGAACCAAGCAGACCGCCCGTAAATCTACTGGAGGAAAAAGCCCCCCAGGAAGCAGCTAGCCACCAAGGATGCTCGAAAAAAGCGCTCCGGCCACTGGCGGAGTGAAGAAGCCTCACCGTTACAGGCCCGGTACCGTGGCTCTGAGAGAGATCCGTCGCTACCAGAAATCCACGGAGCTGCTCATCCGTAGGCTGCCCATCCAGCCCCTGGTGAGGGAGATCGCTCAGGACTTCAAGACCGACCTGCGCTTCCAGAGCTCCGCCGTCATGGCTCTGCAGGAGGCCAGCGAGGCCTACCTGGTGGGTCTCTTCGAGGACACCAACCTGTGCGCCATCCACGCCAAGAGGGTCACCATCATGCCCAAAGACATCCAGCTGGCCCGCCGCATCCGCGGAGAGAGAGCTTAGACTTTCTGCTGCACATCCACCAACCACAATGCTCCGCACTGTGTGTCTATATATATATATATATATATATATATATATATATATATATATATATATATATATATATATATATATATATATATATATATATATATATATATATATATATTTATAGTAATATGTACATATGTATACTAGCTGCTCTTGTTTTTTTCTTGCCTTCTTATTGTTGCTCTGAGTGTTGCTATCCCTGTGCTGTTGCAATCCTGGAATTTCCCCATTGTAGTAGTAGTAGTAGATTAGTTTATTTGACAGGGACAGTGCAATAAACATAGACAATTAATCAAAGACAATCAATCTGATGTGTTGCACATAGAGTGTATAGCTATCAGCTAATTTGCAACTCTTGTCCCTGGATGGGCTTTAGAAAAAAGAATCAAGATAAAAAATATACACAATAACCACATACATCAATGCAGAAAAATTATAAATACACAATTATAAATATTATAAATACACAAATATAACAGCCTGACTCACATTTAACATAAATATTATAAATATTATAAATACACAAATATAACAGCCTGACTCACATTTAACACATATAACATAACTCCCATTTGCCTATTTCAGGCCTTCCTCCCTCCGTCACTCACTATAAACAAACACATTTATTCCTTCCCTTCATTCACTCTCACTTTGCAGACAAATAATTCATACATGAGTACATTCTTGTTTATTTTTCAGCCAGTTTTTAACATTTTTAGTGAATGTTTTAAAGTCCGTTATTATTTTAATTTCATTTGGCATTGTGTTCCAGATGTGACTGCCCTTTATAGAGAAAGCTGTTTGTCCAAATGTGGTTCTGCGGTGGAATATTTTACAGTTATTGTTAACAGAACTCCTGGTGGCTCTGCTGCTGTCCTGTCTTTGGACGAAACCAGCAAGTGGCTCGGGTGCTGATTTATGGAAACATTTGAACGTTAATTTCAGAAGACAGAGGTCAATGAAGCTCTCAAAACTCAATAGGTTGTATTTTTTTAAAACATTACAGTGATGCCACCTAATGGGCTTTGTGAGACTAATCAAGGCTTATCTTATCTTATCTTATCTTATATTTTGTCTGCCAATACAACAATACAGTTGCACATAGACACATTCATAACTACATGTAAAAAGCAACAACAGAATACAAAATGAAGAGGGAATGAATTAGTAGCCGCATTAGTAGCCGCAAGATGGCGACGAGACCAGAGGTGCTTTGAGGAGCTCTGAGACCTGAACTGAGACTTCCTGGGAAAAACTGCTCTAAAGTCTTCTGTTGGACACCAGCAAATGTGAGGAATATTTGTGAGACAACTAAGCTGACCCGGAGAAGGTTCTGATTCCGTTTCTGGTCACAAAGTGGATTAAAAGGACGGTGAAACAATCTGGCACAAGATGGTGGAATCCACGCGTCCTGGCTGGAATGGCTCTGTGGAGGCCCCTGAGGTAAAACGGTCTCGTTTAAAACCTGAAGTATATAAGACTACTGAGGGGAAAATAATTGTTGAGGATGAGCTGCTAAATTTCCTTGCAGTGAAAATTAAGACTCTGAGTCAGGATGAGATCGTCTTATTGGCCTCAAATACTTTTGACTCTGAGTGGATTGAGGCCTCGAAAAAAGTGCTGTTTGAGCTCTGCCCCACTACACAAAGGTGTGTTACACACAAGGGGGCCCAGAAAAATGTAAATAATTTAAAGAGTTGCCTTGAGGTGATGAATGAATGTGGTGAAAATCTACCTAGATTTGTCTCTCATTACCTGGATGATTTGCCGCTGGTTACATTTTCCAGCCCGGACTGCTCAAGCCTACTGAGGAGAATGGAGCAGCTACGTGCAAAGGTTTGTGCCATGAAACAAACCATGCTGTTACAGACTAGCTCCAGTGAAGATCTACGCACGATAACTTCGGATATTGCCCGACGTGTAAGTGGCCTGGAGCAGTCTGCCGCACGGGCCGTGGATAAGGAGGCGCCCGCCCTGGGAGGGCCTGTCGGCCCCGCTGATGTCGGAGTGGAGGATGGGGCCTGCCCGATGATCGACTCAAGACCTGGAGTTACACGGGAATCTCACTTGACCGCTGGAGAGAAGGCTTCGGATGTGAATTCGGACCCGGTGGATCAGCCTATAACCGGAGAAAATTCTGGAACAGTAGCGTCTTCACCAGGATCTCCAACATGGAGTCAAGTAGTGAAAAAGGGACGAAGACGAACTGAGCGTGCTGCGGATAAACCCAAGCCATCCTCTGCTTCAAACAGCCGCAGGAATAAAGCCAGCAACGCGGCTCCTGTTGTGGGTACGGGCTCTGGTAATATTAAAACAGTTCGGACTAAGACGGTGAGTGTGTTTGCTACCCGTTTTCATCGTGATTTGGAAGCTGACACTTTATCTGCATATCTTAAAGATAAGCTTGGACGAGAAGTTTTCTGTCAGAAAATCCTCACTGGGAACGGCAGGGTTGGCTCATTTAAAGTAACGGCGGAATGCTCTGAGGTGGGGGACATGTACCAGCCAGAGCTCTGGCCAGAGGGCGCATTGGTGCGGCGATATTATGAGCCCCGAGGGGCTGGGAGGGCTGGAGCTAGTGGAGCGGCTGCTGTGGAGAATATGCAGGCACCCACGCACGATGGTGATCTTTCTTAACTCTTCCTCCTTTTTTGATGGGTATTAAGGTCATGTCTTACAACTGTCGTGGCCTTAAATTGGGGCAAAGTGCTGGGGAGAAAGCTCGCCGGTTAGTTATTGACAATTTATTGAACAATTGTGATATTTTGTGCCTTCAGGAGACGTTTCTTTCAGAACAAGACTTGGAACGTTTGAACTGTCTTAACCCTGATTTCCATGGTGCTGGGGAGTCTACAACTGACCTCAGCAAGGGGATTATCAGGGGTAGGATACCTGGAGGTGTGGCTATCCTCTGGAGAAAGAAGCTGGACTCCTTGATAAAAGTGGTCCGACTTGGTGTAGATTGGTGTATTGGTGTGCACTTTAATTGTAATGATAAGGAATTCCTTATTATTAATGTATATACGCCATTTGAGTGTCAACAGAATGAGGATGAATATTTAAATAAGCTTGCCTTTATTAATTCTTATATGCAAGACTATAATAATACTTGTATTTTTATTATGGGGGACTTGAATGCAGACATATCTGACACTGACTCCTTATTTGCAAAACATATGTATCACTTTTGTTATGAGAATAACTTAATCTTGTCAGGTAAGGTACTAATGCCTCCTGATAGTTATATCTATATAAATGAGGCCTGGCACACTACGTCCTGGCTAGATCATTGCATCGGCACTGGTGATGCACATGCTTCTTTGGGTGGCATGAGTATTTATTATGGGTTAGCAATGTCTGATCATATACCGTTTGAGATGATAATTAATGTTGACTGTCTACCTGCACTTTGTCAAAATGTCAGTCAGAATGAGGTGGGAAAATTAGACTGGGACACTCTTTCTGAGGAAGAAATTGTAGAATATTGTGTTCGTACAGATAAATCCTTGAGTAAAATATGTCTTCCTAGAGATGCTGTAATGTGCAGCGATGTGAACTGTAGCATTGTTGAGCATAAGAAAGACCTTTATAGTTTGTACAATGCTATAGTTAACTCCCTGTATAAGGACAGTAAGCCTTATTATAAGAAAATACGTAAAACACATAATGTTAGACCTGGCTGGAATGAGGCCGTAGCTGTGCCTTATTCTGAAGCTCGGGAAGCATATAAAGCATGGGTGGTGGCTGGGAGACCCAGACAAGGGCCAGAATTTGAGATGAAGAAATGTACAAATGCAAAGTTTAAGTATGCTATTCGTCATATTTCTAAAAATGAGCAGCTAATGAGAAGTAATTCCTTGGCCAAGAAATTGTTAGATAAGAATGTCACAGATTTTTGGAAGGAGCTTAGACGGATTAGTAACAGTAAAACGTCTTTGCCCTGTACTTTGGAAGGCATTTCAGGTACAGAAAATATTGTGGATCTATGGCGGCAACACTTTTACTCATTATTTAATTCAACTAAGGATGAAACTTATAAGGTAGGGAAAGTAGAAAGGGACGATTCGCTCCTGATTGACACTCATGCAGTGACCAAAGCCATTAGAGAGCTATCAGATAACAAAGCGAGTGGTTTAGACTGTATTTCTGCTGAGCATCTTAAATACGCTAGCTCAAGAATTGCTCCTCTTCTTGCAATCTGTTTCACCAGCTTCATGATTCATGGGATGTTACCAGAATCTATTGTCTGTTGTGTTGGTACCAGTCATTAAAGATAAAGCTGGCAAGCTGTGTAGCCTGGATAATTACAGGCCCATAGCTATAGCCAATATAATATCTAAAGTACTGGAAAAAATCATGTTTGAAAAATTAAATGTATTCATCAAATCTACTGATCATCAATTTGGATTCAAACCCCATCATGGAACAGATCTGTGCATATATGCTTTAAAAGAAATTATAAATAAGTACAGAAATCAAAATTCTTCAGTTTTTCTGTGTTTTATTGACGCCTCCAAGGCGTTTGATTGTGTTAATCACAGGATATTGTTTAGGAAAATGATTGACAGGGGGGTTCCCAAGTACTTAGTACGTATCCTGATTTACTGGTACGCACATCAGAAGATGCTGGTGAAATGGGGGAAGAGTCATTCATCCCCATCTGGTGTGAGCAGTGGTGTCAGACAGGGCAGTATATTGTCCCCTATTCTATTTAATCTTTACATGGATGATTTGTCAAAGCAACTGAATGCCTGTAAAACTGGGTGTTTAATAGGGAATAAGTTAGTGAATCATTTTATGTATGCTGATGATCTAGTTATTCTCAGTCCAAGTAGTGCTGATCTTCAGGAGTTATTAAGAGTGTGTAGTGCTTATGGAGAGGAAAATGACATAAAATATAAAACAAATAAGAGTTGTGTGCTGATTTGCCGCACTAAAGAAGATTTGTTAATGAAATTCCCTGTCTTTGAATTGGCACGCAGGGAATTAATTGTCAGGGATAAAATTAAATATCTGGGACATTTTATTAATGATAGAATGACTGATGATGATGATATATTCAGACAACGCTGCAAAATCTACATGCAAGCAAATATTCTTGCACGCAGATTTGGTTTTTGTTCAGATGAGGTGAAACTGGTTCTTTTTAAAACCTATTGTACACCTTTATACACTGCTCATTTATGGATAAATTATAGGAAACAAAGTATGCAGAAATTACAGGTTGCTTACAATGATGCCTTAAGAATTTTACTTAAAAAGCCTCGATGGTGCAGTGCTTCCGAGTTATTTGTCTCATCACATGTAAATACTCTGCATGCAGTAATAAGGAATCTTATGTATAAATTCATCTGTCGGCTTGATGTATCTAGAAATGAAATCATTCAAGTCATGTCTAGCATTAAGCTCAGTTCTATTCGCTGTCAGTCACAGTTTAGAAGGCACTGGTACAGTAGTCTTTTTAAGTCTTTTTAAAGTCTGTACTGTCTTTGTACTTCTCTTAGCACTTGTGTCTTAGTGTTTTTTGTTACTTTTTGATTGTTTCAACTGTCTTGTTTTTTTTTGTTTTTTTTTTACTTTTTTTTGATGGACCTTGAGTCTGGAATAAAGTCTTTGATTGATTGATTGATTGATTGATTGATTGATTGATTGATTGATTGATTGATTGATTGATTGATTGATTGATAGTAATAATAATAAGTTTATATTTAACACAGTTCAATATTTAACACAATGTTATAATGTTTTATCTTCAGGGAAAAGGCTGCAGCAGTCATGGACAGTGAGCAGATATGCAGAAGGTGAAAGCTTCCTCAGCTCATGCCTCCTGACATGTTTTAGATTAGATTAGATTCAACTTTATTGTCATTACACATGTATGAATACAAGGTAACGAAACACAGTTTAGCATCCAATCAGAAGTGCAAAGGACAGCAGTGCAGTATATACAGTAATTAACAGTATGTGCAATTTAAGCAAATATATGCAAATATATGCAGCAGTGCAGAAAGTTAAGAGTACTGTTATGTGCAAATAATGTACAATAAGTTAGATGGGCAGTTATGTACAGGTGAGGATGGTAAGAGATGATGGTAAGAGAGTCAGCGGGGAACTAAGTTCACTAACGTGACAGCAGTTGGAAAGAAACTGTTCCTAAACCTGCTGGTTCTAGTCCGAAGGCTTCTGAAACGCCTTCTGGAGGGGAGACGCTGGAACAGTCCATGAGCAGGATGGTTGGAGTCCCTAAGAATGCTGCGTGCACGGCGCAAACATCTTTTCCTGTAGACGTCCTCTATAACTGGAAGTGGAGTCCCTGTGATGCGTTGGGCGGTTTTCACCACCCGCTGCAGCGCCTTACGGTCAGCGACAGAGCAGCTCCTATATCAGACTGTGACACAGTTGGTCAGGGTACTCTCTATCACGCAGCGGTAGAAGTTGCCCAGGATGTCAGTTGACAGATGGTTCTTCTTCAGTGTCCTCAAGAAGAAGAGGCGCTGATGGGCCTTCTTGATCAGGCTGGTGGTGTTAACTGACCAGGACAGGTCCTCTGAGATGTGGGTCCCCAGGAATTTGAAGCTGGGGACACGTTCAACAGCTATGCCATTGATATGGATGGGGTCATGTGTCTCTCCCCTCTCCTTCCTGTAGTCCACTATGAGCTCCTTGGTTTTGCTGGTGTTAAGGAGCAGGTTATTGTCAGCGCACCAAGTAGCCAAGTGCTCAACCTCTGCCCTGTAATCTGACTCATCGTTGTCCCTGATGAGTCCAATCACCGTGGTGTCATCTGCAAACTTTATGATGGAATTGGATCCATACATAGGCCTACAATCATGGGTGAAGAGGGAGTAGAGAAATGGGCTGAGCACACAGCCCTGTGGTACACCAGTGTTGAGTGTGATGACGGAAGAACGGTTGGGGCCTGACCTAACATGCTGGGGTCCGTTGGTCAGAAAATCCATGATCCAGTTGCAGGTGGAGGTACTGATTCCCAGGTCCCCAAGTTTAGTGATCAACTTGGAAGGGATAACTGTGTTGAATGCTGAGCTGAAGTCAACAAACAGCATTCTTGCATAGGTGTTCTTGTCATCCAGCTGTGAGAGTACATAGTGCAGCGCTGTAGAAACCGCATCCTCTGTACTCCTGTTGCTCCGGTAGGCAAACTGGTGAGGGTCCAGTGTAGGGGGCAGGCATTTTTTGAGCTGTGCCAAGACCAGTCGCTCAAAGCACTTCATGACTATGGGCGTCAATGCCACAGGGCGATAGTCATTTAGGCACGATGGTGTTGAATGTTTCGGCACTGGTACTATAGAAGTGGTCTTGAAGCACGCTGGTACCACCGCTTGGGCCAGGGACAGGTTGAAGATGTCTGTGAAGACCCCTGCCAGCTGCTCAGCGCATGCCCTCAACACACGCCCAGGAATGCCGTCAGGGCCAGCAGCCTTACGTACGTTGATATGACTCAGTGTGTTACGGACGTCGGTGTGGGTGAGTGTGAGGTGGTGGAGGTCGTCAGAGGGTGGGAAATTGATGTTCTTTTCGTTATTGTCCTTGTCAAAACAAGCATAGAAGTCATTTAGCTCATTGAGAAAGGGCACAGTCATGGCTATAGGTATAGAGTTGCTGGGCTTATAATCAGAGATAGCTTGAATACCCTGCCACATGCGCCGGGGGTCAGAGTCCCTAAAATGTTCCTCCACCTTCAGCTTGTAGCTGTGCTTGGCCTTCTTGATGCCCCTCTTCAGATCTGCCCTGGATGAACTGTAGGCCTGTGCATCACCAGATCTAAAGGCATTGTTACGTGCCTTTAACAGAAGCCGCACTTCTCTGTTCATCCACGGCTTCTGATTTGGGTACGTGGTGATCTGTCTTTCCGCGGTGACACTGTCAATAGTGGTGTTGATATGGTCCAGGACTGAGTGGGTGTAAGAGTCGATGTTTATGTGGGAGCCACAGGTAGCCTGAGAGGTGAACATACTCCAGTCTGTGTTCCTAAACTTCTCCTGGAGTACAGAGTCAACCCCCTCTGGCCACACTTTGATGGTCCTCACTGATGGCTTCACCCGGTTGATGAGCGGTACATACTTGGGGGTAAGGAACAAGGATAAGTGACTCCCCTCACTTATCCTTGTTCCAACAGCAACTCACTTATCCTTGTTCCAACAGCAACTCCCCTCCCCCACCTAGGTGGGGGAGGGGAGTTGCTGTGTAGGCTCCCACAATATTGGTGTAAACATGGTCCAATGTTTTGTCCCCTCTTGTGTGACAGGAGACATGCTGGTAGAAGCATGTCTCCTGTGAAGTAAGTGCTGTGAAGCACTTATGCCACATTTCCACTATATAGTTCTGCGCTACTCTTTTCTTTTCTTTTTTACTTGTTTCTCCCGCGGCTGCGCCTCCATCACAACCGCGGAAAGCCGAGAATTGCTGGGGTGGGCGGGATCAAGGTGGCGCTACACTGCTGACGTATAAAGGACGAGACTGACTCCTCAACAACATAGAAAAAAATAGCGGATTACGAGCGGAGGATTTCCACGGTTTTTAACACAATGAATGTCTTTAACGAGACAAGAGAATTTTACAGGAGAAGACGACGTGGATTGAGACAACATACGTTGGAGCAGGAGAGGAGAACAGCGGTTGCCCAGGAGGAATCTGAAGCAGCTGCATATGAAGCAGAGATCATTCAGAGATCATTTCATTTGTTCAGTGTTCATGTGCATACATATGTCAAACGTGTTTTTTAAATAAAATGTGCACTTTTAAACTACGTCGCCTCTGTTGTTCAAAACGGTTAAATGTTAACAGACGGTTAATTAAATGCTGAAACACCGGGGTAATTTAAAATTATGCAGAAGCTTAATCCTAAACCCCTTTAACTTACCAAATAATTTATAAAATTATAAAAAAAAAGCCAATCCAAATCTAGACCCATTTTGTATATTGTGTAATAATGATACACTGATGATAAACTGACTTCCCAAAAAAAGCAGCAGCTATACAACGCACTTTTGGTTTGATGGAATTGCCAATTGACCTTGGAATTATATGTGGAAACTTGTTATACTTCCAGTTAAACTTTAACTTACAAAATAATTAAAAATATTATAAAAAAAAAGCCAATCCAAATCTAGGCCCATTTTTTGTATTGTGTATCATTTGAGTATCATTGTACAATCTATTGTTATTTATAAGGGTTATCTGTTCAGTGGTGGCTAATTACACACTAAAACAACATAGAAAATGACTGCAAAGAAAATGCTGCAGCTAGCCAAGTCACTTTTGGTTTGATGGAATTGCCAATTGACCTTGGAATTATATGGGAAACTTGTTATACTTCCAGTTAACTTTAACTTACCAAATATTGATATTATAAAAAAGCCAATCCAAATCTGGGCCCATTGTGTATCATTTTTCCCATCTATTGTTATTTATAAGGGTTATCTGTCAGTGGTGGCTAATTACACACTAAAACAACGTAGAAATGACTCCAAAAAAAAAAAATATGCTGCAGCTAGACAACTCACTTTTGGTTTGATGGAATTGCCAATGAACCTAGAAATTTTATGATGAAACTTTTTTTAATCCTACTAAATACACTGACATTGTCACACTGCCCCACACCAAATTATAATTTTCTTTTTCAAACCAAAGATCACTATGGATCTATTGAATCACAATAGCATAGGTTTATCATATACATGTCAACGTTTACAACATCGAAAATGTTATTTTTGGGTTTACATGTATGGGTATTTTCGCTTTATATTAAACTAGACTGCTTATAATTTATTGGAATTCTCGGATTTTGGTATGCCGATATAACATTCAGACTCACATGTACTTACCTTTCACCCAATTCGACTTTCACCTTTATGAATGAATGAAAGTGAATGAATGAATGAATGAATTATTTTATTTCGGATAGTACATTACAGGTTAAAAGAAACTGTATAATATAACAACAAGGTCAAATTAGACAAAGACTCCTTCTACTATACAATTCCACGGTGAGTATCCGAAATGGGTGATGGCTGAAGCCGCAGCTTATATTGCCCACCCATATTCCATCCAAGAATTCAAAGGAGAAAAAGAGAAAACAAGACAAGAGCGATTACAATTTAAAACAAGGCTAAGAACAAAATATGACTGAGAGAAAAAGAAAACTGAGCTAGTCTAAGGTTAAGCGGTTACTATCAAAAACAAATCTAAGACATAGTGGTCACAGAGAAAAAAGAAAAACTAAGCTATAACACAACACAGGCTGGAAAAGTCAATCCTTATGTGAGTTTTACATGTCGTCTTGTAAATATGTTTGGAGTATTTCTTCCTTTAGTTTTGTTTAAATGTCCAAGCTTGTACATGATTTTAATTCAGGTCCAAATCGTTCCATAATCTGACACCTTGCACTGAAATACAGTGATGCTTGGTAGTTGTTCTCACTGTAGGCTTTTGAATATACATGTTCCTCTGAAGTGATATCGTTTCTCCCTTGTTTGGAACAACTTTTGGATATTTGCGGGCAGTGATAGATTCTTCACTTTGAACATTATTATTGCGGTTTTAAAGTCGATCAGATCTTTCAACTTGAGAGTTTTTTGTTTAAGAAAAAGTGGGTTTTGTTGGTTCCCTGTAGAGCTGCTTTGTTGATTATTCTAATAGCTCTCTTTTGAAGCATAAAGAGTGGATAAATGTTTGTTTTATATGTATTTCCCCATACTTCATTACATATGTCATGTATGGGAGTATTAATGAATGATACAAGGTGTATAGTGTGGGTTGATTCAGCAAATTTTTCACTCGGTGTATATTGCAATTGGATTTGGATACTTTACCTTTTATATAATTAATATGTGGCTTCCAACACAGTTTGTTTATCAATTATTACTCCAAGGAATTTAGTTTCGGATAACCCTTTCAATCTCTACACATTTACACTGAGTTTGGGTACTGGGTAGTTGTGATGGTTGTTAAGACTATAAATTTTGTCTTGCTTAAAATTGAGCGTTAATTTGGTTTGAATCAAACCACAGTTTCAGTTTTCCTAATTCCTTTCCGAGTGTATCCAGAAGTTGTTCCAAATTGTTTCCACTGCATAGCAGGTTAGTGTCATCAGCAAACAATAGTAAGTCCATTTTTTCTGAAACTTTACATATATCATTTATATACATATTGAATAATAATGGTCCCAAAACTGAACCCTGTGGGACTCCACAGTTATCACTTATCAGTGTCACTTATCAGTGTCTACTGCTGAATGTAAATTACACCTGTGCAACTGCTTACAATTTTACATAAAACTGCACCCAATGTAGAGCAATGGATACAGCAGGGTTATATTTATTAAATTTAACAATAACAATTACATTACCATTAAAAATCTTGACACCTTTATGGCTGAACAGCAGGATTAGGGTCATATGGCATATGACCATTATCATATGGTCATATGGCCTGGCGACTTTAAATCAGTGCAATCTGAGCCACGATCTCCCCCGCAACAAACAGTTTATTAAATGCCCCACCAGAGGAGTAAACACACTGGATCACTGTTACACCACAGTGAAAGACGCATATCGCGCTGTCCCTCGAGCTGCGCTGGGATTATCTGATCACGTGATGGTTCACCTCATTCCACATACAGACAGAGATTGAAGCTCACTAAACCTGTTGTGAGCACTACGAAGATACGGACCAGTGATGCTGAGGAGAAGCTGAAACGTGCATGGAAATATCTGACTGGGGCATGCTTAAAGGAGCCACGCATGATCTGGAGTGATACACACACGACACTGTGAACTCATATATCCACTTTTGTGAAGAGAACATTCTTCCATCACGCACCAGGGTGAGTTACTCTAATGACAAACCCTGGTTCACAGCTAAGCTCAGACAGAACAGGAAGGAGAAGGAAGCAGCGCTGAAAAGTGGAGACAGGGACTGCTACAGGAGGTTAAATACTGGTTAACAGAGAGCAGAAGAGGGCCAAAATCTCTATACTCAGAGAGACTCCAGCAGCAGTTCACTGCTATGATTCGGCTTCCGTGTGGAGAGGACTGAGGCAAATCACCAACTATCGGCCTCAGGCTCCTAAGAGGTCAAGATGACAAAGCCCTTTGTTCAGAGGACTGTCCCAACACTATGCCCGTTTGACACCTCGTCATCTGTGTCCAACTCCCCCCCTCCCTCCAGCTCCACAGCCTCCACATTCCCTACTTCATTTAAGGCACCCCCCCCCTCCTCCCCCCCTTCCCTTATCATCAGTGAGCAGGATGTGCTCAAACAGTTCTCCAGACTGAACCCGCGCAAGGCCCCCGGCCCAGACGGCGTGTCTCCCTCCACCCTGAGACTCTGTGCGAAACAGCTGGCTCCTGTATTCACAGACATTTTTAACACCTCCCTTAAGTTATGCCACGTGCCATCCTGCCTCAAATCCTCCACCATCATCCCTGTCCCCAAGAAGCCACGGATCACTGGACTTAATGACTACAGACCTGTAGCGCTCACCTCTGTAGTCATGAAGTCCTTTGAGCGCCTGGTCCTGTCCCACCTCAAGTCCATCACCACCCCTCTCCTGGACCCGCTGCAGTTTGCCTACCGAGCCAACAGGTCTGTAGACGATGCAGTCAACCTGGCCCTCCACTCCATCCTGCAGCACCTGGACTCCCCGGGAACCTATGCCAGGATCCTGTTTGTGGACTTCAGCTCCGCATTCAACACCATCCGCCCCGCTCTGCTCCGGGACAAGCTGTCCCTGCTCAACGTGCCTGACTCCCTCTGCAGGTGGATCATCGACTTCCTGACGGACCGGAGGCAGCATGTGCGGCTGGGAAAGACTGTCTCAGACTATACTAGCATCAGCACCGGATCACCCCAGGGCTGTGTACTTTCCCCCCTACTCTTCTCCCTTTACACCAACTCCTGCACCTCCAGCCACCAGTCTGTCAAGTTGATCAAGTTTGCGGACGACACCACCCTCATCGGGCTCATCTCCAACGGCGACGAGTCCGCCTACAGGAGAGAGGTGGCCCAGCTGGCGTCCTGGTGCAGCAATAACAACCTGCAGCTGAACGCTCTGAAGACAGTGGAGATGATTGTAGACTTCAGGAAAGTCACTACTCCTCTGCCCCCCCTCACCCTCTCAGGCTCTCCCATCACCACTGCTGATTCCTTCCGCTTCCTAGGCACTACCATCACCAGGGACCTCAAATGGGAGCTGACCATCAGCTCACTCATCAAAAAAGCCCAGCAGAGGATGTTCTTCCTGCGGCAGCTGAGGAAGCTCAAGCTACCCACCAAGATGTTAGTGCAGTTCTACACAGCCATCATCGAGTCCATCCTCACCACCTCCATAACCGTGTGGTACGCAGGAGCCACTGCCAGGGACAGACTAAGGCTGCAGCGCGTCGTGCGCACTGCTGAGAAGGTGATCGGCTGCAAGCTCCCATCTCTCCAGGATCTGTACATCTCCAGGACCCGGAGGCGTGCTGGCCGGATCATAGCCGATCCCTCACACCCTGGTCACGTACTGTTTGCCCCCCTCCCCTCTGGTAGAAGACTTCGGTCCATCCAGACTAAAACCTCCCGTCACATGAACAGCTTCTTCCCCTCTGCCATTAGACTGCTGAACACTAAGTGACTCTCGTGCACCATGTACAGCAGCTCAACCAGACTCATGTCAATCATCACTGTTTTCTTCCTGCATTACCGACTGCACTATATAGTTCTCCACAGTATCTGCTGCTGGCTAATATATATTTTAACTGTTGACCAGTATCACTTAATCTTATCCTACACTTTATTACATGTATAGTTTATTTCTCTTATCTTATCATGTTTAATGTTGCAGCATTGTACCGAGACAAATTCCTAGTTTGTGTACTACATGAACAATGGCAATAAACCTGATTCTGATTCTGATTCTGATTCTGATATGAGGCAATGGAATGTGTATGTAATTATTCGCCTTTATCATCCAGTGTTATAATATACAAACCACACTTTTATCAAAAGACTAACATTTTATTACAATTACAAATATTCCCAAAACATGTTAACAAATGGGGAGCTTTCAGTACTTCGACAGACTGCCAAATGGTTTCCGGAAGGCTCGTGGAAGGAAGGCCGGTCTCTGTCAGCTCATCCCATCTTAATGCGGCTAACTGCAGGTGTCTTTCGCGCTGTTCGAGCATCCTTTCATGGATCCGCATCTCCTCAGCATGATTCTGGGCCATCAGTGATGCAAGGTCTGCAATCTTGCTGGACCTCTTCAGCTGGCCTATATGAAAGACAGAAGTCATTGTATTTAGATAACACCGGATCAAAACATGTCAGAAAAAATAATATGGAATTAAACTGTTGAAAGCCTGTGGTAGGATGCATCGTTGCTGTATTTAAGCTCAACTGTCATGTTGTTACCCCTCAGTAGAGTGGACTATAAGCAACTTCTGTGGTGATGTGGTTAGGCCCCCCTTCATTTCAAAAAGGATTAATTGTAAAAAGTATTTTGATTTAATGGGTTATTTTTAAAAGAATTTCTTTGTACTGTGGCCTCATAAATCAGAATGGGTTAATAGTGTTAGCTGACTTGAAGAATTTCAATCAAGCATTTTGATTTGAAGTCTGTACATGTGCTCCTTTTTTTTGTGAAAATACAACAGTATTTCACCACCAACACACCTATAACACTGGGCCACTGTGGCTATGAACACCCCTGAATCTAGTATTTTTATAAACGTAGAAAGACATTTTAAATTCCTTGTTATGCGTCTATAGAAAACAATCACATATAAAAACAACCTGGTGGTAATTTTCAGTTTGTTGTGCCTTACCAGCACTTGACTGGGAGATGCCGGGGCAGTCCAGTGAGGCGGACCGCAAGGGATTTGAAAACTGGAAGGAAAAAACACACAATAAAGCTCACAAACAAAGTGCAACATGTACCGCAAACACAAAACTTTTTAACCAGAATACAATAAGCTTACGTCAGCGTTTTGTTCACGTGAATACTGAAATAAAAGCACGATTCAGCAGCTTGATGCCAGGTAGCAGGAAGGTACAGAGGTAGCTAGCTATTAGCGGGCTAGCCATCACCACAATTGCCCACAATCAAACAACTTTCTTTATTGCTAAAATAAAGTGCGCTTTTGACCGAAAGGCAAGAAGACGGACAATAACAAAACAACACTCACCATCACCGTTTTCCAATTCCGTGGCCGTGTCGAGTCCAAATTCTCTGCCAAAATAGCAGGCCGGACACTTCCTGGTATATTTTTTCATTGCAAGTTGCCCCACCAACTCACTCTGGATGTAGTCAAAGGCTACGAGGGACAGAAAAGTCCGCACCTCCTCGTTTGTTCATGGAATAAACTTGCGCGTGGACATCGTTATATAAGAACACAATTGTGAATCCAGTCACCGCAGTTACTCGCTGAAATTACAAATGGCAGACGTGTAGCTTCAACAGAAAACAAAACGGACGCGTTTGGTGACATTACGCCCTGACCAATCAGCGTTTAGCAGTCGATTGACGTCATTTCACACCTCGCTTTTCGCTCGGCTGTACCCTGCCTCTGAACAGGCACGAAAATCGTAACGGTTAAACCGTGAGGACTTGGGTGGAAATGGCGAAAAACCGAAACAAGTAAAAAAAAAGTAAAGCCCAGGTGATACTGGTGGAAATGGGGCTTTAGTGGCAATGTGCACACACACACACACACACACACACACACACACACGCAGAATCAGAATCAGAATCAGAATCAGGTTTATTGCCATTGTTCATGTAGTACACAAACTAGGAATTTGTCTCGGTGCAATGCTGCAACATTAAACATGATAAAATAAGAGAAATAAACTATACATGCAATAAAGTGTAGAATAAGAGTGAGTGATACTGGTCAGCAGTTAAAATATATTAGCGAGCAGCAGATACTATGGAGAACCATATAGTGCAGTCGGTAATGCAGGAAGAAAACAGTGATGATTGACATGACATGACGCACGCAGGGGAAACAGAGTATTTTTTTGTTCTGATTCTTTATCAGCATTACAGAGTTTACAGTCATTAAATTCATGCAGGTGTAACGGGTCCCCTTTTTGGGCACCCTTAAACGGCTGTGATCGGGGACACTAGTGTATACGTGTGGGCGGCATAGGGATCACGATGACACCAGACTGATGTTTCCCACAATTTATTTACTCCTGTTGGAGAAATAAAATAATATACATCACTCTTCGTCTGTACCTCGATCCCACACAGGCTCCCCCAGCAAAGCAACGCGGTACTGTGGGGGAAAGGAGAAACTACCAGAGCCTTGGAGGTACAGGAAGAGAGGATGTGGGCAGTGTACCGCCAAAACAAAAGCACTCAAGTAAATAAAATTCACAATAATATAAAGGAAAACATGACTGAGAAAAGGAATGTTTAAGGTGCATTTTCATCTCCGTTACACCCACCCCACTGAATTTTATCAAACTTGAGCCACAGCTACACAGAACTCATGACAATAAACAAAACACCCGGGGTTAGTTAAAGAACACCATCTGAAAGAGTGTCCCACACAAGGACGAAGTGGCATGAGAGCAGCGCTTATCTTTCAACCCAACCACTGGTAATGGAGTGCCTTGTACACCCCACCAAAAACCCCAACTATTAGTGTAGTAAAAGCTCATGTATAATAAAATAAAATAAAATAAAATAGCTGATCACTAGAATTCAAGGTCAAGTCCACAAAAGGATAGTCCACTCATGTAGCAATTAGTCAGTCAGGGTCTGAAACACAGACCTACAAACAGCCGTAACACTGAACTTGTCCTGAATTACATCTTGCCTGGACATTGTCTGCACTCGTCTATTTACAGGTCTAATCAGGCGACCAAATCTTGACCTGATTTGAGATTGTGCATTGGGACGGTCACAATGTGTACGTGACGTCTGGTCAACAGTACAGCGAACAAGGGGAGTGTCTGTCTGTCTCTCGGAGTCAGGAACAGAAACTAGTTGACTGTCAAGTGTTTGTCCACCATGAGTATCAGTAGCAGCTGTAGTCACAGGTCCAGAGTCAGAGGACATGGGATGATCTACACCTTGAGCAACAGGTGCAACTGAAGAGTTCTGGGGGTCAGAGGACACACTTGTCACATCAGAAACGTCTACCTGTGACACAGATGGTTCAGTGAGCTGCGTGATCCACTCAACAGTTCTCCTTTCAGAGTCAACAGGTTCTGGATCAACTAATGGTTCACGTGTTTCTCCACATGAAGACGGATCACCTGTACCAGCCTCACTCTCTCCCTCGAAGAGTTCTGGAAGTAAGGTGGATGAACCATGGTTGGACACATCGCACACATCCACCACAGGAAGAAAATTTACCAGCATCAACAGATTCCTGTGGACCACTTTTGTCCGTCCAGTAAGAGTGTCACAAATTCTGTATGTATGGGTCTGCAGGTTCACATCCATTACAGTGTAAACAGTTGATTCCCACTTATCAGCAGTTTTCTTTTTGCCTCTCTCCTTTCTGTTGGCCAAAAGCTCCCTGTCACCATTCTCAATCTTGGATCCTGTCACTTTCCTGTTGTAAAGATTAGCATGTCTGTGTTGCTCCTTAGCAGCACGGTCCTGAGCAACCATTGCTTCTTTTAGCTCACAGGTGAGAGTTGCCACATACTTGTCATAACTGGTTACATCAGCATCGCGAAGAACAGAACGAAACATGACATCTACTGGCAAACGGGGCACACGGCCATACATGAGGTAAAAAGGAGGAAAGCCAGTTGTCTCGGGCTGTACAGTTGTACATAAATGTCAAAGTCTGCAACCGTCGTGGCCAGTTAGCTTTCACCTCAGGGGACAGTGCACGAATCATCCCACCCAGTGTCCTGTTAAACCGTTCGACACTCCCATTTCCCATTGGGTGGTAAGGGGTAGTGTGAGATTTCCTGATACCGGACACTTTGAGGAGTTCACTGATTAATTGACTTTCAAAATTAGGACCTTGGTCACTATGGATTCTTTCTGGGAATCCAAAGACACAAAAGTACTTGTTCCACAGAACATTTGCCACTTGCTTAGCTTTTTGATCCTTGCAAGGAAAGGCCTGAGCCATCCTGGTAAAGTGATCTGTTATCACTAGGACATCAATAGACTTGTTCCTAGAGTCTTCAGCTGACCAAAAGTCAATGCAGACCAGCTCCAGCGGTCTAGATGACAAGATGCTCTCTCAGGGAGCTCGTCCCTCAGGTTCAGCTGACTTGCTGAGGACACAACGCTGGCAGTGTCTGACATGGTCTCTAACATCTCTCTCAAGGGTCAGCCAGAAAAATCTCTGTCTGGATAAACTGAGGGTTCGCAACTGGGCTTGATGACCAGCATCATCATGCACGCCTTTCAAGACCTCATCCTTAAGTGAGTCTGGGACAACATACTGAAGCCGTTTGGACTTGGTTCTCTGGTCTCTTGAAACTCTGTATAGAACACCATTGCTCACAGATAGCTTATCCCAGTGTTTCAGATATTTAATCACTGAAAATGATTCTTTCACCCTTTCTCTCCCTGAGGGTCTCCGATTTCTTTCAACATAAAACAGGACGCGAGAAAGAGTTCCATCCTCCAACTGTTTGTCACGCAAAGCCTTTTAGAATAGGCAGGCAACGGGTCTTGACCTGGTGGAACTAACAGGGGCAAAACTGCAAGGCTTCAATTGCCCGGGGCCCTCGGGACCAGCATCCCACTCAAGTGTGAGACTGCATCACAGCAGACACTTCTTCTGAATTCACAATCTGAGTGTGTACCCGGGAGGTATGAGCATTGTCACACATCGCATCCGCCGTGACACTGGATGAACGAAAAGCACCCTGAACAGAGCAGTAGACACATTTTTGACTATCACTGAGGAGTTTCACATATGGCTCATTGAACAGTCCTGTGACCAATATTTTCCTGACAAAAGGCACACAGGCTTAATGCATCAGCCACAATGTTCTTTCGCCCTGGACATACTTTATGTCACAAGTCATACGCAGCCAACTTGGCTACCAGCGTTGTTCACAACAGTCTAGCTTGGGCTTCGTCAATATGTGAGTCAAAGGATTGTTGTCAGTCCAAACAGTGAATTTGTGACCCTTTACCCAAAGACTAAACTTGTCAGTGATGGACCATTTCAAAGCCAGAAATTCCAGTCGGTGCGCTGGATAGTTTTTCTGAGACTGTGTCAGTGACTTACTGGCAAAAGCAATAGGTCTGGCATGACTTTCACCTTCCTGGACTTGGGACAGAACGGCACCTATCCCATCCAGAGATGCATCAGTTGAAAGCATGAAGGGACGGTCAAAGTTAGGATGAGCCAAGACCACAGTGTTAACAAGTGCAGATTTGAGACTTTCAAAGGCATGTATGTGCTCTTGGGTCCAGTCAGAAGCACAAAGCTTTCTGCAAGCCACCTTGGTTTTCTTACATCTGCCTTTAAATTTTCCACCTTTCAACAGGCTGAACAATGGCTTGGCAATGGCAGAATATCCTGGCACAAAATGCTGATAGTAATTGACCATCCCTAAGAAGGATCTAAGTCTTTTTTTGGGACGGTGTCACACCATCAGTGTCCATAAGGTCAGCACAAGTCATTTTTGAGATGTTTTCAACCTTACTTGGGTCGGTTGAAACACCATTCTCATCAATTACGTGACCAAGAAACCTCACAGATCTCCTGAGGAAAAAAACACTTTTTGGGTGTCAACTTCAAGTTGTGCCTACGCAGCCTGCTGAACACCATCTCAAGGCGCTGCAATGCACTCTCCTCATCAGATGCAAAAATCAGCAGATCATCCAAATAGCACAACAAAGTCAAATAATTCTGGTCACCAAAAATGGCAGTCATCATGCGCATAAAACTAGCAGGACTATTGCATAATCCCTGGGGCAGGCAATTGTACTCATACAAGCCCATCGGAGTGGTAAAAGCAGAATACTTCCTGTCATCCTCATGAAGCGGCATGTTGTAGAAGCCGGACGTTAAATCCACTGTGCTGAAGAGGCAGTTACCTCCCAGTGCTGCCAATCTGCCTGGTGAGGGAGAGGGTGAGCGTCTTTCAGAGTCTTCTTATTCAGCCAGCGAAAATCCGTGCAGATGCGGAGGTCGCCATTCTTTTTCCACACAAGAACCAAAGGAGATGCATACTCGCTAGTTGATTTCCTGATAATGTCTTTTTCCTCCATTTCATTCAGCACCTGGCTTAATTTCTGATACTGACTAGGGGGTACATGCCTGTATGGGAGTCTGAATGGTTTATTATCAGATAAATGTATGCGGTGTACAAAGCCCTTAGCTTCTCTGCAGTCTAGGTGGTGGCATGAAAAGACATCCTCGTACTGAAGTACCAAGTCAGCCATTCTCTTTTTGCAGTCCTCTGACACTTGGCATGAATTAATGTCTATGTCACAAAGCCCCACTGACTTGAGTTTTTCTTTTACAGACTCCATACTGGCATCACATGCCGTTGTAGACTGTGTGTAGCAGGTCACTGGTACACTAGACTGCTCAGCTGCGTCCATGTCTTCAAGGGCTAGACATGTGTAGACGTCAGCTAGCTTTGCATTGCGCCGTAACAACACAGGCTTGTTGGACGTGTTGATGAGTTTGAGCGGGACCCACCTGTCACCCCACATAGGAGTTACAATCTTATCTACTAGGACACCCCTAGGAGCTGAACGAGAAGATGTGGGCTCTGTCATGACTGTACTACCTGGAGATACAACAGTGTCTTTCGGCAATTTACCCCAAACAAGGCACTCATGCCCAGGTTCAAGGTAGGTGGCTGAGTTACATCTGACAGTACCAACTTTGTCAGGAATGTCATTTCCTTTCCAGGGGTTCAAACCAGTGAGCATAGACAGGAACTGCTCAGCTTCTGGTTCTGCAGTTGGGCAGGGGCCAGACACTGTTTTCCAATAGGACTTGCATTGTTTTGAATGGTGTAGGATGTGCTTTATGACATTGGTACCAATAATCAACTCATCATGCTGACCACAGACAACCAGAGTGGGAACTAGCATTTTACAACCATACACCTCCATCACAATGTCAAAAGCACTCTTTGGCCTGACACGCTGTCCACCACATCCAGCCAGTATCACATTCACATCAATCTGGTTCTGATTTGTTATCACTCCAGCAGTTCTCAGTTTCTTCTCTGCATCCTCGTTGATACTGCAGGCCATGGAGCCACTGTCCAGCATGCCATCAATTATCACTGCACCACCAAAAGCCACTGGTGTGTAGAAAAGGCTGGAACTATTGCCAATTAAGATAAGATAAGATAAGATAAGATAAGATAAGCCTTTATTAGTCCCACAATGGGGAAATTCCAGGATTGCAACAGCATAGGGATAGCAACACTCAGAGCAACAATCAGAAGGCAAGAAAAAACAACATCTAGTAAACATATGTCCATATTACTATAAATGTATATATATAGACACACAGTGCAGAGCATTATGGCTGGTGAATGTGCAGCAGAAAGTCTAAGCTCTCTCTCCGCGGATGCAGCGGGCCAGCTGGAAGTCTTTGGGCATGATGGTGACCCCCTTAGCGAAGAAGAGACCCACCAGGTGGGCCTCGCTGGTCTCCTGCAGAGCCATGACGGCGAAGCTCAGGAAACGCAGGACGGTCTTGAAGTCCTGAGCGATCTCCCTCACCAGGCGCTGGACGGGCAGCTTACGAATGAGCAGTCCGTGGATTTCTGGTAGCGCCGGATCTCTCTCAGAGCCACGGGCCTGTGACGGCGAGGCCGTCACAGGCCTCACCGTGCCGTGAATTATGTGAATGTTCTGATACACAACAAACCTATCATCGCCATGAGCTTCTCACGATGCAAGAATCGACTCAGCATCAGATGTGTCACTGCGTGGAGTTGAGGCTGAGACCTGCACTGCCTCCCTCCAAGTTCAGGTCAGTTAGTTTTCCCTGAGACTGAGAAGGAGGCTGACAGTTGTTGTTGGAACAGGCCAAGTCTGGTATGACCAGGAGAAAGACAGGTAACACACAGTTTCTCAGACATGCAATGTGAAATGGATGGAGTGACGTGTGGTCATTACAGACTTACAAGTTGCTTCTCTGGGGGCGTCTCTGAGCGGGGCATGTTTAAATCTGTTGCTCTCAGTCCGGTGTGAGGAATTGTACACTGCTGCAACTTCTCCATCATTTCCTGAAACATATTAACCATGCGACAAGGAGCCTCTCCTCTGGACTGTTGGAGAATTTTGAGCAACAACTGGCACACCTAGCACAATCTGAGTTGAGGGGATTTGGGGTAGGGGCAGAGATGGGGAATGGAGAGGGACCCTGACATGTAAACTGTCGGGTTTGAGAAGTGAAGAGGGAATGACTGGGGTTGTGGCACTGTTCTGGCATGGTCATGGCTGAAGATGGCAACCTGGGTTTGTCAGATGTTCACAGTGGCTGTGTGACTCATTAGCTGTGGACAATCAGGTGCTCTGGCACTAGTTCTAACTCTCTCTGATAATCGTCAATTCTCAACTGAACATCACGTGAGGTCCATTCATGAGGTGGTTTCCACTTCAAGGTGCAAGACAGATCAGGATCAGGACAATTTTTGACGAACATGATAGCAACCTCTTTGCTCATGTCCTCAGTCTGCTTGCCTAGTCTATGCAGGCCTCGAGAGCCAGGTCTGCTGCTTTGTTCAGCCTTATCAGTAGTCCCACTGGGTTTTCTCTGTGCTGGGCAGGGTTGCAAAAAATCTAGTGAGCGGAAGACATGCGGAGGCATCACAGAAGTAATGGAGAAGAACATCATTAGATTATCTCAGGTTCTTTTTAGCATCTAGCTCAGGTCACTACGCAGGGCAACTTCACACAACTCTGCTTTGCCCAGTAAATGACTCATTATTTCCTCCTGCTTGCTCACACACAGGAATCCTCTCTCTTCTTAGGTCAGTCTTAGACAAGTAATCCAGTCCTGAAGTGAATATTTGTCAGTACTGTACTCTAAATGTGGGGTAGTTCTCTGTCTGATCTAACCATGGACAGTCAACGTGTGGAGGGTGATATTTGGTAACTTCACAATGTGCAGCTCGATCAGTAGGACGAAGTCTGGATGTCATTGGTCATATTCACAACACCAGCAGACATTAACTTAGCAAACTATAGACTCACCAATTTGAGCAGCCACCCAAGAGCCCCTATCATATCTGTAACGTTGTTCAACTGGCAACAACATTACTGCAGGGTGTGGAAACATGAGGACCTTCACATGAACTCCTAACAGGGAATCCACCTGGGCTCTCTGACCCTAACCCTGTATCCCCACCACTGTTCACGAATTTGGAATGTCCCACATCTCTACTATTAGCAGTATCACTGCGCCAAAACACCTCTTCCTTTGGCGCAAACAGGTGGGGGTTTTTTTTTGGTTGATCGAAACTATTTGACACAGTGAAATGTACTTGCGGTTGTGAATAACTCCAAAGTAAAGTGACATAAATTACAGTACAGGATTACAATTATTACTACTCCAAATACATAAATGTACTGTGGGTAATCAGTTAAAATGCGCTTCAGCAGTCCTTGATATGTCTGACCACATATACGTCCCCAGGTAGGACCTAATTTGGTGATGCAGCATCCACGGTGACCGGCGTCGAGCTGATCTGAAGATCCAAGGGTCACCGGCACCAGTGAAACAGGTCCCTTTTTGGGGCACCTTAGCCGGCTGTGATCGGGGACATAGTGTATACGTGTGGGCGCGCATAGGGATCCACGCTGCCACCAGACTGCTGGTTCCCACAATTTATTTACTCCTGTTGGAGAAATAAACACAATATACACTCACTCTTCGTCTGTACCTCGATCCCCAACGGCTCCCCAGCAAAGCAGCAACGCGAGGTACTGTGGGGGAAAGGAGAAACTACCGGAGCCTCGGAGGTACAGGAAGAGCGGATGTGGGCAGTGTACCGCCAAAATAAAAGCACTCAAGTAAATTAAAATTCACAATAATATAAAGGTGTAGAGCAGGGGTCACCCAACGCCGGGTAGCCCGCGGGCACCATGTCGCCGCAGGGACCACATGTGTCGCCCGCAGGCCTGTTCTAAAAATAGCACAACTCGCAAGTGAGCTGCAGATGTAATTTTTCCTGCCGCTCATATTTTATTTAGATTTTTTTAGATTTTTTAAATCACAATTGCATTTACTATGATTTTAAAATGACAATGTCTTAAAACTAAAAAATGAAATATGTTTACTTATACGTAAAGTTAAGGATGAATCTGACTAGTTCAAAGGTCAAGTATTGTGCGCATGACAAAACCTTCGCGCCTTGTCGGAGGTAAGCTTAGCTAGCGGGCAGATAAGATGGTGGGCGCAGCTGCGGTTTCCAAGCCCAAAACATGGCAAAAAAAAGACCAGAAAATTTATCATTTTCAAAGTGTAGCGGGAGGAGAGTTCTTTTTTACTACGTGAAAGGAAGCTGCGTGTACTTCATTTGCGGGGCGATGGCGACAGCCCACTTCACTACCCACTCTTTTTATTTTTTTTTTTTGGACTTATCTTGTACCCGTAGGTAGATTTGTTCTGCAGTCCGGTAACAAGCCACCAGCCGCTGCGTGCGCAAGCGCCCTTAAACTCCCTACCTGCCTGTTTTTGCATGAAAACGAGGCAACATGCACCACCAGAACATGCAAACTCCAACAGATCACTGTTGGCGGGGGCAGGGAATCGAACCCACGATCCCCGCGATCCCCCGGCCGAGGGTAAACTGCTGCCGCGGTGCTAACCACTGCGCCCACCGTGCATATATAAGCTCCTCTCAGTGCTGTTTAGTTTCTTCTCATGAAAGGACCAGTGCTGGTTGCTCAAGCATGATTCTTGGCAAGAACTGTATGATATAATTCCAGTGAAGAAGAACACACAAACGTGTGTTTATTAAATGTAACAGATTTTGAGCAGAATTGCAGCAGATTTGTTCAGTTAAAAATGTGATAAGATTATTTAATATGAAAGTTTTTCTTAAACTGTTGCATACTTTTTCAAACATGGTTCAACATAGTTCATGAATTAAAAGGGTTTAGTTTTTTAAGGTTAAAAGGGGACTGGTGAAACTGGACATTTTTTTATGAAATCAGCATCAGAATAACACTTTATTGCCAAGCATGTAAAAAAACACATGAGGAACTTGACTAGACATTGGTGCGCATGGCTCGCAACACCAACGACACGGCAGCCATACTAGGCGCCTCATCAACAGAGATAGAAAGAAAGGGAGGGGACGGGAACGACACAAGGGGGGAGGAGGAGAGAAAAAAAACTTCGTTACTCAGAATACAGCTTATATTTAAGCAGATTATGAATACAATGAAAAAAATCTCTCAATAGCCACAGAGCAACAATCAACCCAACAAAAAACCAAAAGACCAAAGTCAGAGAGAATCAGTGAATGGATGGATGTAATTCAGTATTATGAATCAGTGTGTTTGTGTATGTTGAATGCAGGTGGGTGTTTATCAGTTACTGGAGGCAGCAAAATCTCTCCCAGCCGAGATGTTATGTCTTAGTGTCTGAAACTCGGAAGCATGTCCTTGAGGCATGGCAGATGGAAATTCCTGAGCAGTCACATGTCAATGAGAGTTCAGATGCAGACCCAGTATGTTTATGAAAAGAGAATGTCATATCCGGCTCTAGGGAGCCGGGCAATCAGAGCCAGGGACAGCCAGTGAGTCGAGATGTTTTATTCTGGGTAAGGGATAAGGGATGAGGAGAGCACAGACACTCATACAGACGTACATTCCTCAGGCTGCACAGCGCAGGGGTAGGTAGCTCGTACCGGACATGGGGGTAACAAGCGTGCATACTCACAGCGGGATACAAACACCGGAATGCTGCAAGGGGAGTGAGGCTGACACCAGACGAAGGGGCTTCAGCCTAGCAAGTGCTTATGTCGCAGCCCCCGAATATCGAAGCTGCTCTCTTTATACTCATTAACAGCGCACCCAGCTGTATGAGGATTAATTGGCCCCAGCCGTCCCGTGACACTGACAGCTGGGGCACTGCCAATGAGAGGCAGGGAATAAAAGGAGCATGGGCTGAGCGCGAGCCGGCGTCTCACCCCATGGTGACAGAGCCTCCCCCTCACGGTCGGGCTCCCGAACGACAGGAACATCCCCAGCCCCCCCCCCCCCCCCCCAGGATGGGCGGAAGGGAAGCAGGGACCGGAGGGGAAGATGCAAAGGGAAGGACAAAAAAAAAACAAAAAAACAAAAAAAAAAAACCAACAATAGACCCAATGTAGGGCAGAGAAAAAAAACCCCAAATACAATACCCTACAACACAGGGAAAAGGATTAACCAGAGCACAGTTAGGGAGAAAACTGAGTTAGGACACAGGTAGGGAAAAATACCAAATAGACTACAGACAGCATACAAATAACGTATAGATCGGGGCAAAAAAAAGAAACCAAACACCCCCCAAAAAGGTGGCAGGAATGAATAACGCAATCACAGAGTATAGTTAAGGGGAACAAAACACACTACTCCATAATGCACCAACAAGACAAAGGTCAGGACAAAAAATGATGAAAAACGCTGTGCATGGATACTAAAGAAAACAAAACCAAACAGCCACTGAATATATAAAAGACTCACCTAAAGAAAACAGAGGTGACAAGGACAAATGGGTAATAAAGAAGTACAGTTAAGTGGGGAATGAAACGCCTTACTTCAAACAATAACAAACACAGTCAATGTTAAAGTCGGGGCCCTGGAAGGCCCCCACGAGGATAACTAAGACAGAATGGGGTGATCACAGAGTATGGTTGAACACGGTAACACACACGCATACTCCATGATGCCACCGACGAGGCCAAGGCCTAAGGTAAGGATGAATGAAAACGCTGAGTAAGATAAGAAAATGCAATACACAGCGCGATACCTTAAGGTGAGTCACCAAGAGGGAAAAGGTGACAGGGTAAGGATAACAATACGATAAAAATGCTGAGTATGGTTAAAAAAAAACAACACACAGCAAAAACATATATTCCCCTAATGGACAAAGAAACTACACCCAAGTGACCTCAATAATAATAAAAGAAGTAAAAGGACACCCGAGGAGACGGCAGGCAGAGTCCATAACGGCCGGAATTGTTCTGGTAATCTCCCGCCATTGTCCAGTTGGCAACCCGGGGAAGAGAATGTTCGGACGGCGAACTCTGGGCCCAGATCCAGGAATCCAGTCAACGGCTGCCGAACCAGGCCGCCCAAAGCCAAACACAGACCAGTGGGGGGAAACCAGATCGCCGAACCGAAAGTTCTGTGGGTCGGGTCGTCGACCCGCATCACTCAACCACCAGGACCGTTTGAGACGGACGAAGGGTCAGAGCCGGATCCCGGTGGAAGAGGCTCAGGGGAGAGCCGATGACGAGGGCGGCGGGCCTCAGGGAAACGGCCACCTCCTCACCGGACCTGGACAACACTGGGGCAGCACCCCACGTCGGACCTCGATCGGGCCTCAGGCGAACCCACGTTGGACCCGATTGGGTCTCGGGCGAAACCCACGTTGGACACTGCACCCAGAACCGACCTCCAACGTTGAACCGGGACCCTCCAGCACCACGAGGAACAGCAACTCCTCGCCGGTGACCCTGGAAGAAGGCTCAGAAGAGAAAACAGAACCGGGATCAGGATCACCGGCAGCGCCAGAACCCGGCGAGACGAGTCAGACGCAGCGAGGCGGCTGCACCCTGCTGTCTCCCCTGGAGTAGGCTGAAGTGCTCAAAGATTAAAAGAAAGAAAGAAAGGAGAGCACTCGCCTGATCTCGGGTTCTGACGCCGTCCAGGACTGCGAAGATCCAGGATCCGTGTCAGGAGGTCGTTGTCAGGCTCCCATCTAGCCGCGTCGGGCCCCCGCAGCCAGCACGATGGTCAGCGCAGCTTGAGATCCCTCCAGCTCAGGTGACCCCGCCGACGACCCACTCGGCGTGAAGCCCAGAAGAATCTCGTCCCGCTGGACCGAACCGCTCCTCCGTGGAGACCAGGGACGCTCAGTCGTCAGCGTAGACTCCACGCAACAGTCAGTCCCCTCCTCCGTCCGCAATGTAGCTGCGGAACCACAGGCCCTCTCCATATCCCACCACGTTGACCCGGAGCCGGGGACCGCTCGGCGGAGAGCGACACAGAGGATGCGGGATTAGGCCATACAGGTTACAGCAGGTGGGGAGAGCTCAGGGAGCTGCGAACCCTGAACCTTCTCCTCCAGGGATGTGACAGAGCAAATCATTAAGCAGGTGTGAAAAAACAATGACTTGCCTGCCCCCTGGAGGCTGAGTATCGCTGCTGTAGTGGATTCTGCTTCTTCCTCTCCCCGCCCGGCGATAACGGAGGACCCCCCCGGGAATTCGTCTGAGGATCGCTCGCGTTGTCTCCAGCAGAGAGCTCACCAGGCCGGGATTTCCAGGCCACACAGCGGTCAGGAAGCGCGTCGAGGAAGGAGGGGGAAACAGCCGGGGTGAGCCAGCCCGAATGTCCAGGAATGACAGCGGGGGAACGAGGCTAAGGGGACGAGGCTGTAGAAATCCACACTGACGAGGCGAAGGGATGACAGCTGCGTGGGAGGAACGGTCTGACGATGACCCAGAACTGGATCCGGACCGAGGTTCGTGCAGAGGTGACTCGGCGATGTGACGACGACTACTCCCCAGGGGACGAAGCGAGGGGGAAACCCAGGATTCGCCGCTCCAGATCGGAGATCGAGGCGAGGAAGGCGTCGAGCACGGGAAGGCTTCGTAGCCCCTGAAGTCCTCACCATCAATCTCACTGCCGCCGCCACATTGCCTGAAGGTGGTGACCAGGAAACACAGTAGAGCTCGCGACAGCCACTCTCGACCCCGGACATAACTGCTGTCAGCTGCGGCTCTCGAAGGGAATCCGAGTGACGTGGCGCAGGTCGGGGGAAGTCCTCTGGTTGGCGCGAACTCCCGGACTGGAATGCCGGCAGGAACGGGACTCCGAAGCGGGGAAAGACGTCGCCCACTTCGACTCCCTGCCGGGATTTCCATCCACCCCGTGGAGCTTCTCTCGCTGTGTACCTGAAGCGTCTATCCTGGCACTGTCCTCCAGATGGTACAGAGAGTGAGGGTGACAGTCCAGGAGTTCCTCAGCACGGCCCGGATGCCAGCGTCTCGCGTTGGAGGCGTCGTGCAGGGTGAAGAATGTCCGTCGACGCCTCCGAGATGACCCTCAGCTCGTCGCCCTGGCGCGGAAGTGACCTCTGGGGAAACGGCATGCTAGTAGCGCTGACACCCGGACAGAAGGTACATTTCCACAGCGACTCACGGCCGCCGGCAATCTTCTGGCTGCGACATACTGTCATATCCGGTCTAGGGAGCCGGGCAATCAGAGCAGGGACAAGCCAGTGAGTCGGAGATGTTATATTCTGGGGTAAGTGATAAGGGATGAGCGCAGAGCACAGACACTCATACAGACGTACATCTCCAGGCATGCACCGCGCAGGGGTCGGTAGCTCGCTACCGGACATGGGGGTAACAAGACGAGCATACTCACAGCGGGATACAAACACCGGAATGCTGCAAGGGGAGTTGAGGCTGACACCAGACGAAGGGGCTTCAGCTCGCAGTGCTTATGTCGCAGCCCCGAATAATCGAAGCTGCTCCTCTCTTATACTCCATTAACAGCCGCCCAGCTGATGAGGATTAATTGGCCCCAGCCGTCCCGTGACACTGACAGCTGGGCACTGCCCAATGGAGGCAGGGATAAAAGGAAGCATGGCTGAGCGCCGGAGCGGCGTCTCACCCCATGGTGACAGAGAAGCACAATCTTCTGTTTTGTCTTAATCCAGGAGGAAAATAGACAACAGGGCATCGAATTCAAGGTCTGATAGACACAAATCACACAGGCATAGAATTTATCATCTCCAGCAATCTGGTACTAATTTCCATACATAGGCTTTAAATCCATTCCTTGGAGGCACCAAAGACGACTCCAGATGTTCCCCTTCAAGAACATGGGTAAACATGTCCGGTAGAGTCCATCCTCTCTACAGTGCGTGCATCTGGTAATTTCCATGTTATCATTGCGATAGTTCGTGCACTCCCCGTCTAGTCGAATTATTGAGAAGCAGCTATGCCCGGGACTGCTTTTAATTAGCTCTTCCAGTTAATTTTTTGATACACCAGGAAAAAACTCCAGAGCCAATCAGCAGAAAATCCTGTGATCCTTGCCCAACCAAGTAGATGTTTCCACATCCTCAGTCGAATCGTGCAGACACATGCGTTCCAATCCATGGGTCTCTCCATAGGGGCTCCCCCTGGCCCGAATTTATATAAAATGTTGTTAATTTTATTAAAACCGCTCACAAATCCATTTTTTTCGTTTGGTTCAAGATTCAGCCAGAGACAGCGACGCAGACAAGACAGCAAGCTGGGATTTCAGTTAGGGAGGGGAGGAGGGTAAAAGAAGGAGCAAAGAAAAAGGCGTCTGTTCTCTCTGAAGGGCAGAGGCAAGAAATGTAGAAGGATCATCTGAACAATTGCTGAGATTAATAAAAATAAAGTGTTGAATCTTGATCTTGTCTGTTACCTCCACTCTAAGTTATTGATAATTATTTCATTTATTGTGTATATATATATTATATATATCTAATATATTTATATATATATATATATATATATATATATATATACACACACACACACACACACACAAAATTTGTTATTAGAGGAGTGTGTCACAGCCTGGTGCTCACTTTCACAATGACTCGATACCCATGAAGTGCTCATTGGTTTCAAAAAGGATGGTGACCCTGGTGTAGAGAATGCGTTCAAGGATGAGGCTGATGTTTATTTCTCTCAGGTTCAGCTTTATTAAGTGAACCACACTGCTCTATCATTCTCTAAGCAAAAGAAGAGAGTGAAGCAATCGCATACCACACTCTTATACCCTGCAGAAGCCACAACACCTAAGTCACATGATGCTTTAGCAAACATACAATCACCATGGTAAATATCCCAGTCACAATGCACTCTTTGATGTTCCTCTATTGTTCTCTTAACCCTCGATGTTCCGGGAATCCTCCTGGGGCATCCTCTCCGAGACAAAGGCCCCAAACCTCACACCTCCTCGTCATCTCCTGTAGACCTCTGCAGGCCCAGACCCTCTTTTGTCCCACGAGACGTGAAGCCCCCAATACACATACAGATATACATATGTGGGAAATATGAACTCAATATATGCGCCACATAACCCCCCCCCAAACCGTCTATTCAGGGACAAAACATAATCAGAGATGCATGCAGAAAACATCACAAACATATCACAAATCAATCCCCCAATTGCTTGGGTTTTAACCTCCTGCCATATCTGCTGTAAGCGGCTTTGTTCCTCAGCAGCGGCTCCCTGCATCTGTGAATCAGAATTATTAGCACATCTCTGTGGTGGCTCAGAACAATGTCTTCCCGGCGGCCCTGCCACAGCGGGGGGCCTGGCCAACTGCACGTGTTCATCAGCCAGAACAAAAAGCGGGTTTGAGTCTGTTAATGCAAATCAACTCTTTTCTGTCCTCCCAAATCAAGCAAAAAATGTTTCTCCCTGTCTCAAACACTCTGAAAGGCCCGTCGTAAGGCGGCCGCAAACCTGGTCGTTGAGCATCATGTCTAACAAAAACAAACTCCGCATATTTTAAAGCCCTCGGCACAAAAACGTGCGGAAAACTGTGATTGAACTGGGCCAGGAAGGGTGTTTGATCTGTGCCGCTCTGCAACAGCTGAGCGGGGGGGGGGCAATTTGGTGCAGGGTTGTCTGGAAGGAATTCCCCGGCAAACGGAGGGGTTGAGCAAAAACTAATTCAGCCGGAGAGGCTGCAAATCCTCCTTAGGTGCGAATGCAACCCTAATAACACCCAGGGAAGTATATCCACCCACATTTAAGATAAGATAAGATAAGATAAGCCTTTATTAGTCCCACAACTGGGAAATTCCAGGATTGCAACAGCACAGGGATAGCAACACTCAGAGCAACAATCAGAAGGCAAGAAAAAAACAAGCAAGCAAGAGCAGCTAATATACATATGTACATAGTATTTGTTCTTTAGTACATTTAGTAGATGTTCTTGTTTTTTCTTGCCTTCTGATTGTTGCCCTGAGTGTTGCTATCCCTGTGCTGTTGCAATCCTGGAATTTCCCCATTGTGGGACTAATAAAGGCATATCTTATCTTATCTTATCTTATCTTATCTTACATATTACTATAAAATATATATATACACACACACAGACACATAGTGCAGAGCATTGTAGCTGGATGGAATAAATATATGAATATATAAACACAGTGCGGAGCATTGTAGCTAGATGGAATAAATATGTAAATATATAAACACACACAGTGCGGAGCAATGTAGCTAGATGGAATAATATGTAGATATATAAACACACAGTGCGGAGCATTGTAGCTAGATGGAATAATATGTAGATATATAAACACACAGTGCGGAGCATTGTAGCTAGATGGAATAAATATGTAAATATATAAACACACACAGTGCAGAGCATTGTTGCTAGATGGGATGAAACAGCACAACCGTCTACTTAGTTATCCTACATGGTATGATTATGTGCCCATACATATTCTCACCCTCCATAGCGACCGGTATTTTCCTAGTTGTATGCCGGAGGGGACCATTGTGTAAGTCTATTGCATCTTTTGCATTCAAAAAAACTATTAGTTTGTTACGTCTTTTTGCTATCTCTGCGAGCAGCCCTGCTTAGGTTGTACAGTCTGACAGCCGTTGGTAGGAAGGACCTGCGAAACCTCTCGGTTGTGCACCTGGGATGATGTAGTCTGCTGCTAAATGAGCTCCTCAGTGCATTCAGTATGTCCTGCATAGGGTGAAACTCGGACTCCAGCAGAGATGACAGTTTAGCCACCGTCCTTCTCTCTCCTATCTCCTCCACCGGATCAAGGCGCTGCCCCAGGACAGAGCTAGCTTTCTTGATCAGTTTGTTCAGTCTCTTCCTATCGGCTGCAGTAATGCCACTGCCCCAGCAGACCACTCCAAAAGTGATGGCTGATGCCACCACCGTGTCATAGAATGTCTTCAGCAGCGCCCCTTGTACACCAAAAGACCTGAGTCTCCTCAGCAGGAACAGCCTGCGCTGTCCCTTCTTGTAGAGTGCGTCAGTATTGTGTGACCAGTCTAGTTTATTGTTCAGATGAACACCCAGGTACTTATAGGATGTCACCATCTCGATGTCTGTTCCCTGTATATTTACTGGTGCTGTGAGGGGTTGTCCATGCCTGCGGCAGTCCACCACCAGCTCCTTAGTTTTCCTCGCGTTGATCTGGAGGCAGTTCCAATGGCACCAGTCCACGAAGTCCTGGATAAGCCCTCTGTACTCAGCTTCATCTCCATTGGAGATGAGGCCAACGATCGCAGAGTCATCAGAGAACTTCTGTAGATGGCAGTGTGTTGTGTTGTGTGAGAAGTCCGCAGTATAAAGAGTGAACAGGAAGGGAGCCAGCACCATTCCCTGGGGGGCCCCCGTGCTACCGATGATCGTGTCGGACACACAGTCCCGGGTTCTCACAAACTGAGGCCGGTTCGTGAGGTAGTCCAGGATCCATGATGACAGGTGCTGGTCCACCCCTGCGCGCAGCAGCTTGTCCTTCAGGATCATCCGTTGGATGGTGTTGAAAGCACTGGAGAAGTCAAAGAACATGATCCTCACCATATTCCCGGGCTTCTCCAGGTGGGACAGAGAACGGTGAAGGAGGAAGATCACCGCATCCTCCACCCCAATGCCATGCTGGTAGGCGAACTGGAGTGGATCCATCGCTGGTTCCACCAGGGGGCGGAGGTGAGCAAGGAGCAGTCTCTCCAGGGTCTTTATCAAGTGGGACGTCAAGGCCACCGGTCTGTAGCTGTTCAGGTCTTTGGGGTGGGAAGTTTTTGGTACAGGTACCACACAAGATGTTTTCCACAGCTGTGGTACCCTCCCCAGCTTCAGGCTCAGGTTGAAGATGTACGTCACAATCCCACACAGCTGGTCTGCACAGGACTTGAGGAGCTTTGCGCTGATGCCATCCGGTCCCGACGCCTTCCTCGCCTTGATCTTCCTCAGCTCCGTCCTCACCTGGGTCCTGGTCAGGGTCAGGATGGGGGGCTGTGTGTTGGGAGTGGGGGGGTGTTGGTGGAGTGGGGAGTGGACAGCAGGACTTGATTTCTTTAGAGGCAGCAGTGGTTGTTGTGCAGTCAGGGGGGAGGGCGGTTGGTCAAACCTATTGAAAAACAGATTCAGGTTGTTCGCCCACTCCCTGCCCCCCGTGGCCTGGGGGGAGGTATTCTGGAGCCCAGAGATGGTTTTGAGGTTTCTCCAGACCCCGCTGATGTCGCTCTGTTGCAGCTTGTCCTCCATCTTCTTCCTGAAGCTGTCCTTGCCTTCTCTGATCTTTCTCCTCAGCTCCCTCTGTACGGACTTCAACATCTCCCTGTTCCTCGACCTGAAGATTTTTATTTTTTTTTTTTTGTTACTTATTTGTACCCGTAGGTAGATTTGGTGATCCTCTTCTTCTCTCTCAGAAGTGTTTTTATCTCAGGGTTGATCCAGGGTTTGTTGTTTGAGCAACAACGTATGGTCTTGGTGGGAACGGATTTGTCCACACAGAAGCTGAGGTAGTCTGTGAAGGTGTGAGTGAGGCCATCGATGTCCTCACCATGTGGATCGCAGAGCTGCTTCCAGGCGGTGGCTTCAAAACAGCCCTTTAGAGTGTCCATTGTCTCCTCAGACCATAACTCCACTGTGCACATGGCCGGAGGTTGTCTGTGCACTAGGGGTTTGTACACCGGCCAGAGATGAACCAAGTTGTGATCCGATCTCCCGAGTGGGGGGAGTTGTGATGAGGTGTACGCCTCCTTAGTGTTTGCGTAGAATAAGTCCAGTGTTTTATTGTCTCTAGTGTGGCATGTGACATACTGGGTGAACGTGGGTCGAATGGGAGATAGTGAAACATGGTTGAAATCGCCTGAGATGAGGAGAAGAGCATCTGGGTGTTCTGTCTGCAGCCTGCTGGTTACTGAATGGATGACGTCACGCGCTGTCCCAGCGTTCGCCGTCGGATTTGCATAAACAACAATGCAGATCACGTGTGAGTGTTCTCTCGGGAGATATGTAGGCCGCATGCTAACAGCTAGCAACTCAATGTCTTTGCTGCAGTGTCGTTGTTTAACAGTGATATGTCCCGGTCTGCACCAGTTGTTGTTAACATACATTATCACTCCACCGCCCCTTGCTTTGCCACTGTCTGGTGTTCGGTCAGCCCGTATCATGTGAAAACCCTCCAGCTCAATGTTAGCATCTGCTGCTAGTTCAGTTAGCCACGTCTCAGAAAACAAAAGGAGAGAGCACTCCCGATATGTGCTATCGTAACGGCAGATAGCCGCTAGCTCATCTACCTTTCCCAGTAACGACCGTACATTTCCCATGACAACAGATGGAAGGGAAGGTCTGTACCTTATATTTTTTGTCCTCCGCCTTACTCCAGCCTGGCAGCCGTGGCATTTTCACCTCAGTTCTCTCGGTATGTCGAGTTTTTCCAATGGGACAGGGTGGCGGTTGAATGCTAGCAGCTCTTCCCTGCTGTATCATATCCTGCTATAAACAGTGGCTCCGTCCACCGGCTCAGGAGACATTTGGGACGATCTGTGTGTCCGTGATATAAGTGGAGTGAGAAAAAGACGGATCAAAAAGAGAGAGGAAGGGAAAAAGACTCGGAATCGAGCCGCTGTTGCAAAGGGCGGCCGACTCATGTGGCGCCGGGAGAGGGTAATTTGTATCCGTAAGAGATGCTCTGAGGGCTGCTTTCAATGACCTATGAAAGCGTTCGCACAAACCGTTAGCTTGGGGGTTATACGCGGTAGTACGGTGAATCTTCACCCCCAGGCTGTGGGCCATGGATGACCAGAGCTCGGAAACGAATCGGGGACCTCTGTCGGACGTTATGTCCGATGGAACTCCAAAACGCGCAACCCAAGCCATTAAAAACGCACGTGCAACGTCTGCTGCCGTAGTTGATGCTAAAGGAACCACTTCTGGCCAGCACGTGGTGCGATCTACCATCGTCAAAAGGTGTGTGCACCCCTGCGACAACGGAAGGGGGCCCACCAAGTCAACATGCACATGATCGAAACGTTTAGCCGGGATGTGAAAAGGCTCCAAAGGGGCTCTAGTGTGCTTGTGTATTTTGGCTCACTGGCACGTTACGCAGGCTGCTGCCCATTCTTTGACCTGTTTACGCAACCCTGGCAAAACAAATTTCTCCCCCACCATTTTTTTTTTTTGTAACTTAGATTTTTATTCATTTTTCATCATATATAATGCATTCAGATCACATTCTACATTTAAAAAACAAAGGGGCTAGGGTAGGGAAAAAGAAAAAAAAGAAAGAAAAAAAAAAGGGGGGGGACAAATGTTGGAGCATCAAGTTTTTAGTTTCCATCTCTTAATTCTTCTGGTTTTTTCAGTGTCTTTGGTTATTCTTTCAATTTCTGCCTCGTTGTTGCACTTTGTAGTGTGTCCATTTCCGCCATTTTTTTTCCCATAGTCCTTCTTGCATTCTTTGTCGATATGTTAGTTTTTCCATCATACGTATGTCCTCAACAATGTCAGTCCATTGCTCTTGGTCAGGAAGAACTTCTGATCGCCATTTTTTTGTGATAGTTTTTTTTACATGCAATCAACAAGATTTTAACTAGATATCTGTCCTCAGCCTGTATAACATTGTCTCTTTTAAGATCACATAAGTACATCAGGTTACAGTTCATTGGTATATTATATCCTAATATCCTCTGTATTGTCACATGTATAGATTTCCAGAATGATGAGATTTTGCAGCATTTCCAAAACATATGTGAGTGGTCTGCATTTTGAGCCCCACATCCCCTCCAGCATAAAGATTGGGTATTTGTATATTTTCCTTGAATCTGTGGTGTAATGAAAAAGCGAATCAGGTTTTTCCATCCAAATTCCCTCCATGTCCTTGAACTTGTTGATGTGTGTTGTGTTTTCCATATTTCCTGCCAGCTTTCTTCTGTTATGTTTAAATTGAGCTCTTTCTCCCATTTCTCCTTTATATAGTTACTTGTATGATTGTTTGTCATAAGTTTCTGATATAGCTTTGAAATAATTCTTATTTTATTTCCTGTATATGAGCTTAAAATGAGTTGTATAATCTCACGCACATCTGTTTGGAGGTTATGCCTAATCTTCTTCATATAATAATCTCTCATCTGCAGATATCTGAAAAATTCCGATCTTTCTAGTTTAAATTTTCTCCTGATGTTTACAAAGCTCCCGAGATCTTTTTTTCCGATATTGCCCCATGCTGTGATTCCCTTGTTCACCAGATTTTTGTATCCCCTATCTTGTTTTGCCGGTTCAAACTGACTGTCAAATGCTACCCATTTCAATAGTTTTATGTCTTCCTTTATATTATATTTTTGTACTATTTTATACCACAGTTCTAAAGTAAATTTAGTGATTGGGTCTATTTGTTTGATTTGCTTATATGCATCTTTATCTCCTATTATGCTTTGTACTGGGAGTCCCTCAATTTCCTTTTCCATTTCTTTCCATTTTGCCTCATATCCCTCGTCGCACCAACATATGATATATCTTATTTGTGCTGAGTAGTAATATTCCTTTAGACTCGGTAGGCCCATGCCTCCTTTCTCTTTTGGTAATTGGAGAGTTTTATATTTCACTCTTGGCTTTTTACCTCCCCAAACAAATCTCGATATCATCCTGTCCCATTTTGAGAATTGGGCATCTGGAATCTCTGTTGGTATAGCCTGGAAGAGGTAAAGTAATCTAGGTTGTATGCTGATTTTGACTGTCTCAATTTTTGAATTCAGATCCATATTTAAGATTGACCATCTATCAATATCTTTTTTTATTTCTTGTTCCAACCTATCATAGTTTGCTTTATATATTTTGCTTAGGTCTTTAGGTATGTTCACTCCAAGGTATTTTATTTCTTTTTGTTTCCAGTTTAGTTTGATCTTATCAGTTATCTGGTTTAGAGGGTTATAGTGGAATGTCAGTATTTGTGTTTTTGTTATGTTTTTCTTGTATCCTGATAATTTTCCAAAATTTTCTATCAAGTTCATCATTTCCATTATTGATTCATCTGGTTGTTCAAGGTAAACTATAATATCGTCTGCGAATAGCCCAATCTTGTGTTCCGCTCCCTTTATTGTTATACCTTTTAATTTCTTATTTTGTCGTATCGCTTGAGCCAGTGGCTCTATGAACAGAGCAAACAAGGTGGGCGATAAGCAGCATCCCTGCCTAGTTGATCTTTGTATATTTACTTTGTCTGTTAAGCTACCGTTTATCTTGATTCTTGCCACAGGTTCTTGATATAGCGTCCTTATGCATTGTACTGATTTTTCGTTAAATCCAAAGCGCTCCAGTACACTATATAGGAATTTCCAGTTAACCCTGTCAAATGCTTTTTCTGCGTCTAAACTCATTATTACTGCGCTTTTCTTTTCTTTATGTATTTGGTTAATTATATGTATTGTTCTCCTGATATTGTCATGTGTTTGGCGTCCCTCTATGAAACCAGTTTGATCATCTTCTATCAATTCCATCAAGAATGTCTTTATTCGTTTACATATAATTGTTGTATATATTTTATAATCCACATTTAATAAAGAGATTGGTCTATAGTTTCCGCATTGTTCTTTATCTTTCCCTGGCTTTAAAATAACTGAAATGATAGCTTCGTTCCATGATGGAGGTATTTTGTTGTTGTTCAACGTCCAATTAAATGACTTTAGGAGCTGTGGCTTGAGTTCTTCTATAAACAGTTTATAAAACTCAGATGGGTATCCATCACTACCTGGTGATTTACCGTTTTTAAGTGACTTAATCACATCTCTGATCTCTTGTGTTGTTATTTCTGCTGTTAGCTTTTCATTTTGTTGATTTCCTATTGATGGCAAGTCCAATGTGCCTAGAAATTTTTTAATATCTTTAGTATTTGTTTCTTCAGGTTGCGAGTATAGTTCTTGGTAGTAATTATGGAATATTTCTTCAATGTTTTCTGGGTTAACTGTGGTTTTATTTGTGGTGGGGTCTTTAATCTTGTATACATTATTCATTGTTTGTTGTTTTCTTAACCGTTTTGCCAGCAGTTTTATGGCTTTTGGCCCCGTTTCATAATATTTTTGCTTTAGATATCTATTTTTCCTTTCAATTTCATCCATTTGTGTTTCTTTTATCTTTGTTTTTTCTTCTTTAATTTCTTGATATATTTTTGGATCATTTGTGCTTTGATGTTTACGTTCTAATTCCCTCAGTCTCTCACATCTTTGTTCATACGCTTCCAGTTTAGTCTTATTTGCTTTTCCTGTTTCAACAATTAATTTTCCTCTTAACACGGCTTTTAGTGCGTCCCATAGTATTGTTGGGTCCACTTCTTCATTACCATTCTCTTGGATATACTCGTTTATGTTTATTTTTATTCTTTCTTTCATTTTCTCATCATTTAACAGTCCTACGTTAAGTTTCCATGTTGTTTGTCGTTTTCTATTGTTTAGATACTGTATATTTCCATGTATATAGGATTATGATCTGATATTTCTGCCCCTCCAATCCAACAATTTCTCACCCTGTGTCTGTCACCTTCATTCATAAGGAAGTAATCTATTCTAGAGTGTACTTTATGGACTGCTGAATAATGTGTATAGTCTTTTTCGAGTGGGTGTAGGTCCCTCCATATGTCTACCATACCCATTTCTGCCAGTGAGGTTCTTATGAACTTTGTTACATGTTTTTTTGTCTTTTTAACACTTGTTGTATCTACTTCATGGTCCATGACAGCATTTAAGTCTCCTCCACAAATTAGGACTCCTTCACTGTGTGTTGCTATGAGATCAAACAGATGTTGAAAAAAACCCTTGTCACTTTCTGGTGGGGCATAGATGTTCACTAATGTGATCTGCATACCATCTATTCTTCCCTTTATTATTACATACCTGCCTTCTTTATCCTGGATTTCCTGTTCACTTTCAAATTGTATTTTGTTTGAAATTAGTATCATAACCCCCCTTTTAGCTCCTCCCTTAAATGAACTGTAATAGGAGTTCTTATAGCCAAATCTCTTTAGTTTCACATGTTCTGTCTTGCTCAAATGTGTCTCTTGCATAAATATAATTTCAGCTTTTTCCTTCTTGAATTTTCTTATTATTCTTTCCCTTTTAACAGGTGAGTTCAGACCATTCACGTTTAGTGTCATTATCTTAAGATTTTTACCCATATTCATGTTTTTCCATTTTTTTAACTTGTGCTCCTAGCCCCTTTAACAACAAAAATAACACATATTTATATAAAAACACATTAAAAAATCTCGACCTCCGTACTTTGGGCCTTTCTTCTGCCCACTGGTCCCTGTTGGTGGGTGGAGGGAATGTCCTCACAGAGTGAGGGGCCCTCCCTAGACCTATATTTACTCTCCAAGTAATAGTCATTAGTCTAGAAATGTCCAACAAATATCACTTAAACCTCTCCTAGCCGTCTGTTTCTCTTTTACCTTGTCTTCTTGGCCTTCATTTCTTCTGTGCCTTTCTTAATCTTTGTTATGATCTAGGCTTTCAGTTGAAAGCCTTGTAGTTTTTCCTGGGCTCGCTGCTCTACGTCTCTCCCCCTTCTTCCGCCGTTCACTCGTCTCCACTCCGGCTGTCGTGATGCGTTCAGGGCCGCCGCTGCTCCAGCCGTTTCCTCCGGCACGCTCACCTCAAGGCCCCGCTCCATCATATCCCGCGCTGCCTCTCTGGCCGTGTTGTAGGTTCTTACGCCGTCCTCCCAATGAATCCTCATTTTCGTTAGCGGCGTTTGGAATCTAATTTTTTTCTCTTTCAGCGTTTTTTTAATGTTGGCATATTTCTTCCGCTGCTGCACAATTTCTGTCGGGTAGTCATGGTCAAAGAATACCTGTTTGTCGCCGATTCGTATCTTTTTTTTCCATGCTTGTGTCAGGATTCTTTCCTTTATGTCATATTTCACAAAGTTTACCACAACTGACCTGGGTGTAGAGTTTGGTTTCGGGTTCTGTGCCGGGGCTCTGTGCGCTTGTTGAATCTGCAGATCCGTTTCTCCGGGCAGTTCCAGCTCTTTTTTTAAGAACTGATCCATGAATTTCGTCATCGAGTTGCCTTCAATGCCCTCCGGAATTCCAAAGATGCGCATATTGCTTCGTCTGGACCTGCTCTCCAAGTCGTTTATTTTCTCCTGCATCCTCTGCGTTTGCGTCGTCAGGGTCTGTAGCTGTTCGTTTGCCTCGCTTTTCCAATCTTCCAGCTCCGATATTCGGGCCTGCGCTTCTGTCATACACGCCCGCTGGGAGCGCAGCTCCTCCATGTTTTCTGTTAGCTTGCGCTCCATTTCTCTTCGGAGGCCCATAATTTCCTCCTTAATCTCTTTTTTCAGCTCCTCCTTAAGAGCCGCTAAATCCTGCTGTAGCTGCCGCTTGAATTCTCTTAACTCTTTACCCAAACTGGTGATGCCAGTGTTCATGTTTTCGAGCTTGGCGTCCTCCATTTTCTCTGCTGTAGACACCTCGTTTTTTTGGGCTTCGTGTTCAGCGGTTTTTCCTGCGTTGTTGGAGAGGAATTCTTCAATTTTACCCTGCTTTTGTCCTTGTGCCCGGCTCTTTCGTGTTTTCATCCCTTAGTTTACTGATCCGTTTATGTCGAGTTGGCCATTTACCGATGATTTTTAATCCGGCTAGGGAGAGCTCTCTGTTTAAGCGTTATGTCTCTCCACCATCTTCCCGGAAGTCCTCCCCCACCATTTTAATCGATGCGCGCACCCCCGGGTGCGCCAGAGAATGGATTGAGTCAAAAACGCGGCGGCGCCATGCAGCTGGAACCACGGGGCCATCGCAGATTAGAGGGGGCATACCTATCTGCTGCATCCTGTGCTCCAGCCTTAACCCTGTTGGTCCAGACTGGAGCGCGCGCACATCCGGGTCGCTAACCTGCTCCACGGCCATGGCTGCGTAATCTAAACCTATGCGGACCGGGGCTGCGAGGGCTTCCGCGCCACAAACCTGGCCCACGGCCACGGCCGTCGAGTCTGCCCCCACGGGGCCTGGCGCGTGGGGACAGCGAAAGACAATCTGCCACTACATTATGTTTGCCCGCGACATGCTGAATATTGGTGGTGAACTCCGATATCGCGGCCAGCTGTCTTTGCTGCCGGCCTGACCAAGGCTCTGAAATCTTGGCCATCACAAACGTTAGCAGCTTATGGTCCACAAACGCGGTGAAACGGCGCCCCTCCAGCCAGAACTGGAAATGGCAGATGGCCAAATGCAGGGCCAACAGCTCCCTATCGAACGCGCTGTATTTCTGCTCGTTATCGCGCAAGGTTTTGCTGAAAAACGCGAGAGGTTGCCAGCTCCCTGCCACAAACTGTTCAACAACCGCTCCCACCGCTAAATCGGAAGCATCCGTGGTGAGCGCCATACGGGCCGTTGGCACTGGGTGTGCCAACAAAACAGCGTTCGCCAGGGCTGATTTGACCTGGGAGAATGCGCGCTCCCGCTCCGGGACCACTCGAATCTTATTTGCAGGTTTTGTTTTTTAAGTGCCGCATACAATGGTTGCATGAGCTGCGCTGCGCCTGGGAGGAAACGGTTATAAAATTAACCATTCCCAAAAATTCCTGCAATGCTTTGACTGTCTGAGGTTGGGGAAAATCTGTTATTGCGCGTACTTTATTGGGCAGAGGGACCGCTCCTTCTGGCGAAACACGGTGCCCCAAAAAATCTATTTGCGTCACCCCGAACTGCACTTCGCTGGGTTAATTATTAACCCGTGCTCCGCCAGCCTCTGAAAAACTGCTGTGAGGTGGCTTTCGTGTTCGTCCTCGACGTGCTTGCTACCAAAATATCATCCAAGTAGACGAACACGAAAGGGGAGGCCGCGTAAAACTGCATCCATCATGCGCTGGAAAGTCTGCGCAGCACACCTTGAGTCCAAAAGGCATGCGCAAAAACTCGAAAAGCCCAATAGGAGTTATTACCTTACTGTTTTGGGTAGGTCCTGACATGGACTGGGACTTGATGGTACCCGCGCACCAAAATCTATTTTAGAAAAAATGCGTTGCCGCCCGCATAAATGCACCGAAAAATCTGGATGTGCGGAATCGGGTAGCGGTCATGTTGCTGAAGCGTTATTCAACCTGCGGAAATAACCGCAGGCCGCCACGGCCATCAGCCCTGTTGGGGACCATATTACATCCTGCAACACCTCGTCTCCCCAGGGACCGTACGCCAGGATCCTGTTTGTCGACTTCAGCTCAGCGTTCACACCATCATCCCAGGCTTCTTCATCAGAAACCCTCCAGCTCAAGGTGGCCCCCTCCACCTGCCAGTGGATCTCCAGCTTTCTGACTGACAGGCGGCAACAGGTGAAGCTAGGGAGATTTACATCCAGCTCCCGAAAAATTAGTACTGGCGCCCCCCAAGGATGTGTCCTTTCCCCACTGCTCTTCTCCCTCTACTCCAACGACTGCACCTCAGGAGGACCCTTCGGTGAAGCTCCTGAAGTTTGTCGGACGACACCACAGTCATCGGTTTGATCCGGGATGATGATGATCTGCATACAGGCGGGAGGTGGAGCAGCTGATCCTCTGGTGCAACCAGAACCATCTTGAACTGAACCCCAGCCAAAACGGTGGAGATGACTGTGGATTTCAGGCGACACCCCCCTTCATTCCCCCCACTCACCATCCTCTACAGCACAATGTCCACTGTGGACTCCTTCAAGTTTCTGGGTACCACAATCTCCCGGAACCTGAAGTGGTCCTCCCATATAGACACTGTCCGGAAAAAGGCCCAGCAGAGGTTGTTTTTCTGCGTCAGCTCAAGAAGTTTGATTTGCCTCAGGAGCTGCTGGTTGTCTTCTCACCGCCATCATCCAATCTGTCCTCTGCTTTTCCATCACTGTCTGGTTTGGATCTGCCACTAAACAGGACAAGACAGACTGCAGTAGAGCATTAAGTCTGCAGAGAGGACATTGGTACCGACCTACCCTCCATTGAGAACTTAAATCGGTCCAAAACCAGGAAACGGGCGGGAAACATCTGTGCTGACCCATCACACCCCGGCCACAAACTGTTTGAACTTCTATCTTCTGGTCGTCGTTACAGATCACTGAAGGTCAAAACCACCCGTCACAGGAACAGTTTCTTTCCTCAAGCCTCACTCTGATGAACTCCTAACATTCACCTAGTCCTACCTGTTGCTGTACTCATGACTTTTCATCCATTATTACATTGCACATAACTCTCACACTGCTTTTTTACTTCATTCACATTATATCACTGAATCTGAGTCCACATTGAAATACTGTGTGATTGTATATTTTTTCATATATTACTGCAAAGTGTGGTTAGTCTGAGTAAATAACTGCATATATTCCTGTATATATTTGCATCCTTTTATAGAAACGTGGACAGACTGTAATTTTACTGTACATACTCTGTTGTCATTGAAATCCTTATTTAAATCCTCCACCTGAACAACGAGAGCAAGTTTTTAGCCAAAGTCAAATTCCTTGTATGTGTTGTGCATACTTGGCCAATAAAGCTGATTCTGATTCTGATATGCAGTGGTGAAGCCCAGGGGCTGTTAGAGCATCTAATGATGCCCAGTTTTTCCAGGTTGGCGAATTCCTCGCGCGCTATGGCCAGTTTAGCTGGGTCCAAGCGTCGAGCTTTTGCAAAAACGGGGGGGCCGGTGGTAGTTATAAAATGTTCCACCCCATGTTTAGCCACTGACGCCGAAAACGTTGGGACTGTGAGTGCTGGAAACTGAGTGAGCAGTGCTTGAAACTTACCACCCGTAGCTGTGACGTTGGGCTGTGCAGTAGGCTGGACCACCCGGGCTGTACAGGAAATGGAGTGGAAAGACAGTGCATTAACCATACGTCTATTAGCAAGATCAACCAATAAACCATTTGAGCACAAAAAAATCAGCACCTAACATGTTATTACTGACTGCAGCCACAACGAAAGTCCACTCGAATGTCCGACTGTGAAAAGACAGGGGGAGGGTCTTCTCCCCGAAGGTCTTGATCGTCGAGCCGTTCGCCGCTAACACCAGGGGTCCGCTGGAAGGCGCCAGCCAGTCAGCGTAGGAAGGTGTGATGAAGCTCAGCTGGGAGCCCGTGTCCACCAGGAACTGCCTCCCTGATTTCGCGTCTGTGATGTAGAGCAGCTTATTCTTCGCGCCGAGAGCAGCAGCTGCTACCGACTCTCGGTCCTGGCATTTCCCGAGCGCTTGAACTGGCACGGTGGAATGCACTTGTGTGCCCTCTCGGCGAAACGTCGATGATAAAAGCAGAGGGCGCCGCCCGCTCCACGTCTCCTGGTCTCCGCCGCTGCTGACGTCAGCGAATCTGGTGCTGCAGCCTCTGGCCTCCTGCCATCTCCCAGCGTTGCGCTCAGCTCCGCTGCCGCCGTTGTGGCCGTGTGCCGTCTATGGGCGTCGACGAGTCGCTGTGTCTCCTGGCCCAGCTCGTGGTACTCTCGGTTGGTCAGCAGCTGTGAGCTGGCCAGGGTGACTCTCATCGCTGACGGTAGTGTCCTGAGGAAAAGATGGGCGAAGATAAAGCTGTCATCATCATCGCCTCTCAGACTCAGCATCCTCGCCATCAGGTCCGCAGGCCTGTCTGCCTCGCCTTCAGTCAACACCAGGAGCTTCTCTGCTCACTCTCCCAGCGAGGGGGTGAAAGCACGGATGAGGGCAGCTTTCAATGCACCGTACTTGTCGTCGTCTGGTGGGTGGTTAGTCAGGCTCTTGTTAGAGAAATACCCGATTCTTTGATTGAAAGATCCAAGAACAAACCGGAGATTTCTTCAATTTAAAGGATGGTACATTTATTTAGAAGTGACATGTAAAGCAAGCAGCGCTGGGTGCAGCGTGACGCAGCTCCCTCTGGAGCGTGGTCAGACTGAACCCCGACTTCCGGGTGCACGTTACAGTTATTCTCTCAGGTGGGGCGACCTAGTACAATAGGAGGGGCTTATACGCGACCTTCTAATTGGCCAGTTGAAATGTGCTATCAAAAGAGTGTGTGAGAATGCTGTTTTTGGGTGTGTAACTAATGTGAAAAGACCTGACTTAAAAGTGAGAGAAAAGGGAGAGAGCTCTATACTTTTGTCTCATTCCTATTATCTCAGGAACATATAACATAACATAATTGTTCATAAGCATGCAAACAGAATTTGTATGGAATATGTGTAGAGCATAATGGGAGATCACCTACAGAATTATTATTCTGGCACTAACTATACCTTAACCCTTTCAATCCCCCCTTTGACATGATTTTATCATGTCAACCATGTATGGTGTGAGACACTAGCAATTAACCGATGGTGAATAAGGCAGGTCCCTGCATTGTGTGTCAACCCAAGAGACTTGCACCATTGGTTCTGCTACCCGTGCCTCCCCCCTTGTGGACACCTTAGCACGGTGCAGCGATGTCTAAGAGGTGAACTGTCACCAGGTCCTGTACCCCCCTCGAGGTCTCCTCATGATCATAGTTCTTTGTCCAGTGGAGTGGACCATGTAGGGGTCATAGGGTCGAATAGAATCAGTCCACAAAACCTTTGTCCACCGGTTGACCCTTGCCAGGGCTCACATCATTTAGCTGCACTCATCACACGGCTGCGACAGAGGTTTGACCTTCCTCTGTGTCTGCTTCCTGTATCTGCAGCTGTGGAGCACAGTTCCATCTTGGTGACACAGGAACGAAACAACTGTGTCCCCGCTCTCAGAGGCACACCTCATCCCATGAGGTCTACAGGACAGTCTGGTGGGTGCAGCAGAGGGTATGTAACATCCAGTCCAGCCAGTGAACAGTTCAGTGATGCTGTCCCAGGGATGCCACCCCCCTGTCGCTGGAAAGAGGTGGACACGCTGGTATTGGTAAGGCTCGAGCTCCTGGCTCCACCCTGGATGCTGGAGGTGCGGTGGATGCGCTCGGGTACCAGTCCATTCTTCTTCTGGGGACTGAAGTCATACAGTCACTCGCCCTACGACCTTTTCAATGTCACGGGCACACGTCGTGATGGTCTGGTGCTCTCCGGCATGCATCTACCCTACACCTTTAATCAAGTGCCGATACAAAGGGCTCAGCTGGGGCAGGACCAATAATGGTCTGAGGGGTTGCCATCACAATGCATGGAGCCTGTACAGTTTTATCCTTATTCACTACATCTGTAGTTATCTATGTGTTGTTGTAAGTTATCTCCCAGCAGCCTTGAGTGTGTGATTGTTGATTATATGGAATCTGCATGTGGTGATTGTGTTGTGATGTGTGTGTTGGGTGATGGGACCTATATGTTCAGTGGGTAGGTAGTAAACAATATTATTCAACGTTAGGAGACATCCTTATTCATGCATTGTTGTATTCAGGCATTCAGAGCTTCTCCTTATTCAGATTACCTAACCGTAATTAGCATGATGGAGATAAATAACGCAAGAACCCTATAAGTCTCACACCCCTACATCCGTGTGGTGAGCTATGTATGATTTATGTATTATCATTAGCACACTGTGTTTATAAATAATCTGTGATGGCAGAATGGTCTTCCTCGTCATCATCTTTCGTCTTGGGGTCCTCAGCTCTTCCTCTCGACCCAGCAGTTGGTCTAAGACTTGCTGATGATTCCCACTGTGGAAAATTGCATTTGTTAACGCCCTTCTGGGCTTCTGAATATATGGCCTATAGTGTCGTACTCTGCTCCTTTTATTAGATCTGCCTTTGGTTATCCCTTTACCATAACCAATTTGGAATTTGATTCAAATTTTCCTCATCCCCTCATTTGTTAATGTTAAGATTGGTCATATAGGAGATTTCTGGGCACCTTTGTGCCGCCTTTTGTGCTGTGGTTACCCAGTTAAGAGACAATGCTTATGGTTTTATTTTGGGAGAATATTCTATGTTAAGGTCAGGTATTGGTTTTCCATGGATGGCTCAAATCGTCATTACAGATGACAATATGTCCAACATTTTCCAATCCATGTGTTTGGGTCTAACCAGCGGGATGTGTGGAACCCCCCCCCCCCCCCATTGGTTGAAATGCCTCTTATCCTCTTCAATTAGGACAATGGATGCTTCCACACATTTCCTTGTTTATCAGTCTAATTTTATGACCGATCTAGAGGATGGATTTGCAAATGCTGGTAGTTCACAATTTGGATCAGATCCATTCAATTGCCTATAGTACATTGGGTACAATGCTACTTTTACAGATGTTGATAGGTGTTCTACTGGTAGCTTGTCATTTGCAGAATTTGATCATTATTTTTCTGACTCAGAGTCCTGTATGTCATTACCCAGAATTCTTACTTTACATGCAATAATTTAATTTTTGCTAATTTTCTGCATACGTGTAGAAGTGAGTCCATTTATCTGTTCTAGTCTTTAAGTATGCAGTCCAGTTTTCCAGTGGTGGAGGTGGACGCCTCTCCTGCCAGCAGCGGCCATTGTGGGGCGTGCTCCCTCCTCCTCCCTGCTGTCCTCCTGGCTTCCTTTTATAAGAGAAACAGATTCATGGGGAGCCTCAGGCTCCCCTTGTGTCAGCCATTCCATAAATAAGTTCAGTTTTTCTCCAAATTTTCTTTTCCCTTCTTATCTAGATTTCCAACCTTGAGTCAAGAAAGGAACTGCTTCAAAGTCTTCATTTAGTTTTCCTAATTAATACAAGATGGGATAATAAGATTAACTCTCCACCATGCCAACAGATATTATCTGCACTACTGTAATTGAACCTTGCGGACCTTTGTCTTCCAAGAGTTCTGTTCAATAAGGTTTCAATAGTCACAGCTTAACTAGATAAGATAAGATAAGATAAGCCTTTATTAGTCCCACAACGGGGAAATTCCAGGATTGCAACAGCACAGGGATAGCAACACTCAGAGCAACAATCAGAAGGCAAGAAAAAAAAAAACAAACAAGCAAGAGCAGCTAATATACATATGTACATATTACTATAAAATATATATATACACACACACACACAGACACACAGTGCAGAGCATTGTAGCTGGATGGAATAAATATATGAATATATGAACACACAGTGCAGAGCATTGTAGCTAGATGGAATAAATATGTAAATATATAAACACCCACAGTACGGAGCATTGCAGCTAGGTGGAATAAATATGCAAGTATATAAACACACAGTGCGGAGCAATGTAGCTAGATGGAATAATATGTAGATATATAAAAACACAGTGCGGAGCATTGTAGCTAGATGGAATAAATATATAGATATATAAATATAAACACACCCAGTGCTGAGCATTGTAGCTAGATGGAATAAATATGTAAATATATAAACACACACAGTGCAGAGCATTGTTGCTAGGTGGGATGAAACAGCATAACCGTCTACTTAGTTATCCTACATGGTATGATTATGTGCCCATACATATTCTCACCCTCCATAGCGACCGGTATGTTCCTAGTTGTATGCCGGAGAGGACCATTGTGTAAGTCTATTGCATCTTTTGCATTCAAAAAAAAACTGTTAGTTTGTTACGTCTTTTTGCTATCTCTGCGAGCAGCCCTGCTTAGGTTGTACAGTCTGACAGCCGTTGGTAGGAAGGACCTACGAAACCTCTCGGTTGTGCACCTGGGATGATGTAGTCTGCTGCTAAATGAGCTCCTCAGTGCATCCAGTATGTCCTGCATAGGGTGGAACTCGGACTCCAGCAGAGATGACAGTTTAGCCACCGTCCTTCTCTCTCCTATCTCCTCCATCGGATCAAGGCGCTGCCCCAGGACAGAGCTAGCTTTCTTAATCAGTTTGTTCAGTCTCTTCCTATCGGCTGCAGTAATGCCACTGCCCCAGCAGACCACTCCAAAAGTGATGGCTGATGCCACCACCGTGTCATAGAATGACTTCAGCAGCGCCCCTTGTACACCAAAAGACCTGAGTCTCCTCAGCAGGAACAGCCTGTGCTGTCCCTTCTTGTAGAGTGCGTCAGTATTGTGTGACCAGTCTAGTTTATTGTTCAGATGAATACCCAGGTACTTATAGGATGTCACCATCTCGATGTCTGTTCCCTGTATATTTACTGGTGCTATGAGGGGCTGCCCATGCCTGCGGCAGTCCACCACCAGCTCCTTAGTTTTCCTCGCGTTGATCTGGAGGCAGTTCCGATGGCACCAGTCCACAAAGTCCTGGATAAGCCCTCTGTACTCAGCTTCATCTCCGTTGGAGATGAGACCAACGATCGCAGAGTCATCAGAGAACTTCTGTAGATGGCAATGTGTTGTGTTGTGTGAGAAGTCCGCAGTATAAAGAGTGAACAGGAAGGGAGCCAGCACCGTTCCCTGGGGGGCCCCCGTGCTACTGATGATCGTGTCGGAAACACAGTCCCGGGTTCTCACAAACTGAGGCCGGTTCGTGAGGTAGTCCAGGATCCATGATGACAGGTGCTGGTCCACCCCTGCGCGCAGCAGCTTGTCCTTCAGGATCATCGGTTGGATGGTGTTGAAAGCACTGGAGAAGTCAAAGAACATGATCCTCACCATATTCCTGGGCTTCTCCAGGTGGGACAGAGAACGGTGAAGGAGGAAGATCACCGCATCCTCCACCCCAATGCCATGCTGGTAGGCGAACTGGAGTGGATCCATCGCTGGTTCCACCAGGGGGCGGAGTAACTGTAACTAGTTTACAAATTTCATTTAAGACAAACAAAATAACCACCTGTGCATTTTGATATGCTTCAGCATTGATAAATAAGATCAGTTTGTCCAGTTGAATTTAAATAAATGAAATTTTCAACCCTTGTCCTAACTTGTGATTGTAAATCAGCGTTTTTAATCATATTTTGCACCTCCATCTTACAAATTCGTACTTGTTTTACCCTCACATGCTCATACCTTATGTTAAGTTAAAAATGCCTACTGTAACTCTTTAACAATGTTATTAGAGTTCACCAGATTTGTAGAGATGTGCAAAAAATACAGATAGAAGAGTCTGGGAACCTCCAAATATGTATTGGCCCTTAAATATTAAGGAGACCTAAACCTGCCTCATTTCTCTTGGTCACTAGGTGGCTAAGTTTTCTTGTAGCAAAAGTTCAGACTGCCTAATATTCTGTCGAATAATGACCTTTCAAGCATCAAGAAATTTTCAGATTTTGGTCTTAGTTGCTAGCCTTTGTTTTATTAGATGGTGGGCAATATAAGCTGTGGCCTCAGCCATCATGCTTTTCGGATAACTTATGTTGAATTGTGCAGTCAGAGGAGTTATTTTTTAATTTGTCCCTGTTGGATTTTTCCTTGATATATTCTATTCCTTTCTTTTAATCTTTTTCCAAAAAATAAAAATTCATTCATATTTCTGTTCTCTTTCTGTAGCTACTCAATAGTTTGCATACATGGTAGCATTTTAGATGAGAAAGCACACCAACCTCTCCTATTATAAGACTTCAAGCCTTAATGGAGCCTTCAAACCTTAGTGGACTAGTAACTTTTCTATCTGTTCCTGTCTTGACCTCTCGTCTTGACCTCTCCCCCCTTTGAAACAGAACGGCTTAATATCAAAGCCATTCTTTTTCAACATCCTGTAGGGAAGGATACCCATTGTGTTGCTAAGGTGCCCTTGTGGGTGTTTGAGCTCAGTGGTCAAATTGCTTAACATAGGAAGTATTAGTCCCATGGGGGCCTCTGACTATTCTGACCTCCTGTGGTCATGCAGTTGATACTGATAGGTCAGACTCGGTGGGGCATGGGTATGGCTTTTTGAAGATTGGTCATGTATTGTGTCTGCTCAGTATGTGGTCTTGGCACATCTCTGACTGTACTTACATGTGCTCTGTACTTTCTACTTTTTTTTAATCTCATTCATTTACATGCTGTTGTGATATGCAACTATTTCATAGATGTATATCCTCTAAATACTGTATGTATTTTTAATGGGCTGGTCCAGGGGTGTCAAATATATGGCTCATGGGCTACAAACGGCCCACCAGGGGTCCAAAATTTTCTCTGTGAATTCACAGCTTTATTTCTAGTAAATTTCTGACTTTCTACTGATTACAATAGTTTGTGTAAATCTGAGACATTTCTTCTCTGTAAGATGAGACTTTTTTCTCATCAGTTTTCGTCTTTTTTCTGATGAGAATAAGGGGCCCTTGATCTTGCTGTGTATGCAAGATGAATTAAATATGCATTTAAAAGTACCGTGAGTTACTTTTCCAAGTAACTAGTTACTTTAGTCATGCAGTAACTCAGAAGTAACTCAGCTACTTTTGAAAAGAAGTAACTAGTAACTGCAACTAGTTACTATTTTTTAGTAACTTGCCCAACATTGGTCAGGGGTGATTGAATAGTAGGTTTATGCACAACTGCAAGCCTCTGGAGGATCTTGCACCTTGAGGTTCATGGGACTCTATAGGCACCAGCAGCTTCAAATCCTGTTTGCTGCTTTGTAATGACATTTTAGCAGCTGCTCTCTTAAACTGATGAATTTGTCTGGCAGAAACCTTCCTCATTAAGCCTTGATTTGCACAAACCTGTCTGTGTTCTGAATCAGCCACAAATTTATTCACAGCATGATGATCACACAAGTTTTCGTCAAATATCTAATGTTTTCATACCTTGTCCAAAGCATTGCACTATTTGACACTTTTCGGCAGCACAGAGATCCTTTTTCTTTCCCATATTGCTTGAAATGTGTGGCATGCTTAATAATGTGGAACATCCTTCTTAAGTAGTTTTCCTTTAATTGGGCTCACCTGGCAAACTAATTATGACAGGTGTCTGAGATTGATATGAATGATCCAAAGAGCCATGAGGAACAATATCATCCATGAGTTTAACTGAAAAACAAACAAAAAAATGAATGTCTATGACACTAAAATCATATTTGCGTAATTTGGAAGGTGGTGCATTTGTACCTCTCTGTCCGCTACAGAGAACAAGAATTTTTGTAAAACTGTTAAAAAAAAATCTTTACCCGGTCACCAACAAATGTAAAAAAAAACCCATAACAACTACGTTGATGAAGAGACGTTTTTGGTTCTGTTCCTGCTTTCAAAAGACTTTTCTTCTCCACCGCTGCTCATCACTGCTGGATGGCCCCAGATTAAATCCACAGAACAAGTATGTGGGACTGTAAGGATCTGAATGAGGCTTTAGGAAGTTCTGACTCTGTTTGTAAATCACTGGATTGAAAATGTACTTGTACATGTGTAAAGATGCCTTCAGACCAAACTTGAACGGGTGGCGCTAATGCATACAAAGTCAATGGAAAGAAACACACGTGGATCTCGCGTATTCACTTCCGAGGGATAGCACTAGCATGTAATGGCCTTGAGATTCTGCCGTCACTGGAGTAAAAGTATCAACATTGGAGAGTAAAGTAGTTTGAAAATGAGACTGAAATTCACCTGAAGACTGAAGGACCAGGAGCTCTGCAGCTGAATCAGAGTTTTTTATCCATGGACTCCTGCCATGGACGTGCTAACAAGGCTAGCAGGCTAGCAGTGTAAACAACCCATCATCCAGGAGAAATTTTGGAGGCAAGGGCAATTTTTTCAGGTGAGACCCGGTCAGATAATGTAAACCTAAACATGACAGTGTTGTGGGAATTTCCACAGCAGGTTGAACACAGCTGCAAAAGTTATAAAGGCAACTCCGCCTGTCTGCAGCTCAAATTTGTCTACTCGCGTGTTTACATGAGTTATAATGTAATCACGCCACGTGAAAAATTCACCCGTTTGTGTTTGGTCTGAATGCACCTTACCTCAGTTTTTTTTTTTCCCCTTTGTCCTGTCAGGCAGCTAGGCAAACAGAACAGGGATCTGCCACCCTTATTGTGCCAAAACAGATTTACTTTGCCAAGAGGAGCTTATACAGTACCTAACTGTGTATTGTATATTATTGTAAACTCCTCCTGTAATAACTTTTAATGCTTTATTTTAATTATTTTACCCATGGAAGACCCAACAGGATAGGGAGGAGGGAAAGGAAGTGTGTGAAGGGGGAAAGAAAAGGGAGGGGAACAAACAAAAAACAAACAAACCAACAACTAAAACAAACAAAAGACAAACTGCTTCTTCCACCGAAGATGTCTCAACATGAGTCTGGTTTCCGCACCTGTTAAAGGAGAGACACTTGTGCATGTATGTCTGCGTGCATATATACGAGAATGCACTCAAAATAAGTGTGTGCATGTGAGTGGTTTTTCAGGAAACATACGAAGCAGAGGGCCGGTCGCAGCAGCTCTCCCCCCGGGAACCCCGAGCAGGCAAGGCAGCGCCACCAACCCCAGCAGGGCACAAACGTCAGAGGTCAGCAAGCCCCAGGAAAGCCAGGCATCCACCCCCGGAGGGACGATCAAGGGAGGCCAGGCTGCTCGATGGCCAGTGCGGCGAGCCCACACCCCAGGACCCGCCCAACCCCCCCCCCAGCAGGGCCAACGCCCGCCCCTGGGCCCCAGGCTCCAGGAGGCCAGCGACCCCACCCCCCCGGGGCGGACACCAGCCCGCGCACCCCGGCGCAAGCCCCCCCCAGGCACCCCCACAGAAGGCCCGCCCCAGCGCCTCTGTCGCACATCCCAAGGACCCCCATGCCCAAAGAAGTTCCCCCACCCAGGGGAGCCCACGTTGCCGAGACGCACTCCTCCCCATAACCCAGCACCTCCCGACTCGCAGACACACCCCTCCCCACACCTTCACACCCACATGCTCCCATTCAATTTCAATTCAATTCAACTTTATTTATATAGCGCCATTTCACAACAACAGTCATCTCATAGCACTATCAACTGTAGGGGGGACCCTCACAGTTGCAGAAAGACCCCAGCAATCTCCCATGCGCATCCATATGCACTAACTCTCTCTCACTCACCCAGACTGACCCATTCTCTCTCACTCCTGTACCCATTCAAACTCACCCCTCATTCACCCTTGTTTCATAAAGTGGCTGCAAAGCAGATGCAGCGAGCCTGAACACGCACCAGTGCCTGGCAGTGACCAGGGAGACCACCGGCGCAGGCCACAGAAGCAGACCCCCACCCCCGGCGCCCACCTGAGCGACCAATCAGCAGACCACCGCAGGCACCCCGAGATGCCACCCGACATTCAAAGCGCCGCACAAAACTGACCCACCATCATCACCTCTATTCATCATCCCGTCACTCCCACTTACGATCATATTCAGCCCCCCCTCACTCCCTTGGGTGTATCTATACATCCAGTACCACCCAGGGATTTTGACAACATGATAGGTCCCAGGCTCCCCACCAGGCCCCCACGCCCCCAGCAGGAGCAGGGCAACAGGGGTGTGGGAAAACACCCCCCTCCCCCTCGCACAAAACATGGTGGGTGTATCTCAGTTTTATGATGTTATTGTGTGTAAATGTATGGATTACCAAAGTGCAATTAAAATTGGGGGGATAGTGATTGGAGCACCGCTAGCCACTGCGATGGGCAGCAGGGCCCCCTTCCCCCTAAGCCCTCAGTGTCTAAAATGCAATTAAAATTGAGGTGAGTGCAGCCCCACCACACAGCAAAGGTATTCCGTTCGTCGACATAGTGCGGCACACCCCCACCCCAAAGCCCTAAATGTAACAAAGAAGATGTATATTCCACCCAGAGTCGGAGGGGGGGGATAAGATTGGGAGGTAGGCAGTCTAAAAGCAAGGCCCCCCCCCCCCAGAAGCCAGCTTGCAAACTGGTTCATGAGGCTATCCACTGGCCCCAAATCCCAACCCAGGGCGAGGGCCGCCAATGGAAGCAGCCCAGGACCCACCAGCATCACACCCCTGCGCTCCCAGCACCACTAACATGATGGGGCAGCCATATCAATTTCCACTCATCTTACACACACAAACATGGACAACAATAGTCACAATAGTGAACAATGAGCTGGACCCACATGGCGCCCAACATGCCAAGCGACCCCCCCAAGCGCCCACGCAGGCCCACGACCACCCACCCCAGATGCACACCGACAGCCGCAGGCCACCCTGCAACCACAGCTACCCCGAAGCAACCCGACGGAAACACGGCCATCAACCCGCGCCAATAGCCCCCCAACCACCCCCAAGCACCAACACACACCCACCGCCAATGACACCAGGGGCGACAAAGCACCTCACCCTGCAACACAAGAGCAGGGCGGCCGGGACAAGCAGGCCCCAAAACGCCAACTCCCATGCCACTAGATGGACTGCCCAACCCCTGCCACCCAACAAAGTTCTCCTACCCATACACACATCCTCCACACCCCAGACATCCACCCACAGGTAACCGCACCCATACACACATGTACCCCCACCCACCATCACACATGCCCACCTACACCCACACACAGCCCCACCTTCCCACTCAACACACACACACCCACTTCCGCATCCGCTCATACACAAGCCCCCACTCACACCCACCCTCACTCTCACACACATACACACACCCACACCCGCAGACCCCAGTGGACGGGAAGGGCAACCCAGGATGCAGGCACCTACCCCAGGGTGCCGCCAGGGCGCCAGGGAAAACACGACCCCGCAGCGCAAGGCTACACTGGGGCCAACCCGACCCACCGGCGCACACCCAACCCCAGCCCGAGGGGGGGGGGATGCCCCCCCAGCACCAGGGGCCCAGGGCCAGACCCAGACCCCCCCCCTTAAGAGGCGAGGTCAGCCGGCCAGGGACCACAGCCCAACCCCCCAGCCCATCTTGCAGCCCGCCGAACCAACTCCCCCCCCCCCCCCCCCGCCCAGGGCCAGACAAACAGCAACCGTGGAACAGGCCCCCCGGACACCCGTGGTCGGGGCGCAGCACAACAACACAGTTAGTTTTTGGTTTAACTGTGTTTGTCGTACACCGTCACTTCACAACAGTCACCTGTGGGAAAACTGTCGAAAGTAGCTGGTGGGATTTTAGTTGATGTGCAGCTGCAGCACAAATGTTGCGTACCATTCTATGTACAAGAACAACATGGATGAAAAGAAAAACTTTATCTGCTTTTATAATTAAAAGTTTAATTTATTACAGTAAATATGCAGATAATAAAACACAAAAATATGATATATTTAAACATTTAATGTATATGAAGTGGATGTGATGTGTTTAATGCATCTCTTAATAGCTCATTTCTACCCATAAAAACAAAAAGAAAACTAAAGGTTTGAGCAGTGATACATGGGCGCTCGCGTCCTTGCTAGACCTCAGTGTTGCCACTCAGAGTGTGTCACAGGCTCCATTCCTCCCTCTCCAACTCTCACCCTCCTGCTCTTCGTCCATCCATCCTTCCATAATGCCATATGCCCTTCCAGCCGCCATCCATTTGTCCATCAAGCCATTTGCCCGCCCATCCGTCCATTCCGCCATCCATCATCAGTCCATCCATCTCTACATTGCAAGAGAGCACCTTGGCAGCGGTACTGTATAAACTCGTGGATTACCTCAAAAATCTAATATGTTTGTCCATAGCTTAAAGGCTACTTCTGGTAAATATTTCATGAGGAAAGTTGTTTGAATTTAGACAAGCTATGCCACTGCTATAATTTTTTTTTTTTTTACCTAGGGGGCGCTATAGCTACATGTGGTATAGTCATATACATTTGTTCTTGGTGGTACTAGTACCATGTATATCAAGGTTGGGTCCATTTGGATGATGTACGTGTGAGTTATGACAACTTCCTGTCCATTGGCGGTAGGGGGTGCTACTACTGCATAAGATAAGATAAGATAAGATAAGCCTTTATTAGTCCCACAACGGGGAAATTCCAGGATTGCAACAGCACAGGGATAGCAACACTCAGAGCAACAATCAGAAGGCAAGAAAAAAAAACAAGCAAGCAAGAGCAGCTAATATACATATGTACATATTACTATAAGATATACGTATATATATACACACACACACACAGACACACAGTGCAGAGCATTGTAGCTGGATGGAATAAATATATGAATATATGAACACACAGTGCAGAGCATTGTAGCTAGATGGAATAAATATGTAAATATATAAACACCCACAGTACGGAGCATTGCAGCTAGGTGGAATAAATATGCAAGTATATAAACACACACAGTGCGGAGCAATGTAGCTAGATGGAATAATATGTAGATATATAAAAACACAGTGCGGAGCATTGTAGCTAGATGGAATAAATATATAGATATATAAATATAAACACACCCAGTGCTGAGCATTGTAGCTAGATGGAATAAATATGTAAATATATAATGGATCTCACTGTATGCATCTCACTGTATATTATAGAAATATTCAGCATTGGCTGCCTATTCAACACACTAAATTTGGTTGACTTGGGACAAAGTACGCCAGAGTTACTAAGCTTTGTTTTTCTGCTAGGGGGCGTTAGAACTATGTGTAATTGTTCATTAAAGAAAGGTTCAGTGTTGGTTAACCATGCACCACACAAAATTTGGTTGAATTTGGATTAAGTATTTCAGAGTTATAAGGCTTTGTTTTTTCTGCTTGGGGGCGCTATAGCTATGTGTCATTTCTCATTATACAAAGGTTTATTGTAGGCTACTGATGCACCACACAAAATTTGGTTTTATTTGGACAAAGCATGCCTGTTATAAAGCCTTCTTTTTTTCCTAGGGGGCGCTATAGCTATGTTTGTTATCATTACAAAAATCTTTTTTGGGTCTGACTAGTATCATATATATAAAGTTTAGCAGCAATCGGACATTCTACATGTGAGTTATGGCAACTTCCTGTCCATTGGCGGTAGGGGGCACTGTCGCTATGTGTTATTCTTTATTAAAGAATTTTTCAGTATTGGCTACCTATTCACAACACAAAACTTGGTTGAAATCAGTCAAAGGATGCCATAGTTAAAGTAATTGGAAGGGCGATGCCAATACGGCAACCTTGGCCACGCCTCTTTCACAAAACCATTGGGCATTTGGAAAATTTTTCAACAACTTTTGATGGCACATGGGTATAGATGATTGTCACCATGAATGGTACCAATCAGACTATTAATTTCAGAGCTATTGAAGAAAAACTTTGGTGTAATCTTCATGTCTCCAAGAGACGGCACTGTTGCTACTCATGAATACTCATAGCTATAATTGTTCAGAGGCATACCCATATACATCAGACCCATCTTGGTGCCAATCCGACATTCCATTCCCGAGGAATTAAAAAAAAACATGATGCAAACTTTCTGCCTCCTATAGGCGTCATTGTAGATTTATTTGAATATTGTTTTATAGAACTGTTTGGAATTGGACTGATATCCATAATACTGAATTTGGTTGAAATCCAACAATACATACCAGAGTTATTGCCGTCAGAATGGTCATAGAATGATCATGGCGAGGCATCAAACTTTGCCACGCCCCTACGGCAAAACGGTCGAGGTTTTAGAAAAGTTTTCAATAGCTTTTAATGGCACATGGGTATAGATGATTGTCACCCCAAATGAGCTCAATCAGACAAAAACCCTAGGACGAGTTCGATCAAATGCGTGAGGTGGAAATTTGGTCACCACTTCCTGCCAAAATGGCCGACTTCCTGTTGGGTGTAGACTATCACTTCTATGGAATTTTTTGCATGTCTTGACATGATCAACATCTTACCTAATTTTCATCTTTCTATGCCAAAGTAAGCGTGTGCCACTTTTTATTGACTTCACGTTAGGTGGTGTTGTAGAGCCATTTTTGTGAGGTCATTCAAATTTCCTCCAAAATATTCAATTTTTCACCAGTCTTGAGGTCCCTGCAAAAAATGGTGAGTTTTCATGCATGTTCACTACCCCAAAAACAAGATCTTAGATGGAGAAAAAAAAAATTAAAAAATAAAAATTCTAACAATTACAACAGGGCTCTCGCCCACTGACGTTTTCAGTGGCTCGGGCCCTAATTATGTGTGTTACACATGAGAGCAGACAGTAAAATGAATGTGAATATATTACCGTTTTATTGCAAATTATTATTTATTTATTTTTAACAATTAAAAATTGTTATTTTAATTTCATTGACTTACACAGAATTTAATAACACCTGGTCCCACATGGATTAAACAGTTGGTAGAAAATTATTTCAATCTGGGTTTTAAAATCTTACTTCTCTTCATCTCCCAATAAACACTTTGCTGTAATTGAATGAATGGAAGGTTCACAACACAATAAAAAGAATTCAAACTAGATAAAAAGCAGCAAAAATGTCCTTTATAAAGAGAACTGTAGCCCATCAACAAGGTAACTGGGCTGAATAATCCTCCAATAGAAACAAATGTTACTGTTTAATATGTCTCCATAACTACCATATATAAAGGCTATGGATGGTGAAACGGTTTTGCAGGAGAAAGACAAGATCCTGGACAGATTTGCAAACCACTTTGACCAACTACTAAACAACCCTTGAGATCTCGCTGAAGAGGTTAAAGAAGCTCTAGTGCAGGGACCAGTTGTATCAAGTCTGGATGAACCACCAAATCTTGATGAACTAATGGCAGCTATCAGGACAACCCAGGATGGTAAAGCTCCAGGAGGGGATGGAATTCCAGCAGAAGTGTGGAAATTTGGTGGTGTTCAGCTTAACAACTGCCTGCACAAGCTCATCCAAGTGATATGGGATGCCCAGAAAATACCTCAAGACTGGAAGGATGCAAGTATTGTGCCTTTGTTCAAGAAAGGTGACAGGAAAGACTGTGGAAATTACCGAGGTATATCACTGCTAGCTACTGTTGGTAAGATTCTCTCACATGGACTAATGAATAGACTCAATGAACACATCTCGCAGAATGTACTACCGGAAACCCAGTGTGGCTTTAGAAGTGGAAGAAGCACAATGGACATGATTTTCTGCTTGAAACAGGTTCAAGAAAAGTGTATCGAACAGAACATGCCGCTTTATGTAGTCTTCACTGACTTCAGTAAAGCCTTCGATACTGTATCGCGACAAGGACTTTGGCAGGTACTCCAGAAATACGGCTGTACAGAGAAGTTTGTCAACCTGATTGAGGCACTCCATACAGGTATGCAAGCAAACGTGGCAATGAGTGGTTCAGTGCCTAAAGACTTTTCAGGAAGCAACGGGGTGAAACAAGGGTGTGTGCTGGTGCCTACACTCTTCTCGCTATATCTGGCAACCATGCTTGAGGTGGCCTTCAAAGACACTTCAGAAGGAGTATACATTCAAACAAGGAAAGAAGCAGACTTGTTCAATGTGGCACAGTTTAAAGCCAAGAGTAAGACATCAATAAAGGTAGTAAGAGAAATGCTCTTTGCTGACGACAGTGCTCTAGTTGCACACAGTGTGGAAGATAGGCAATCTTTAGTGAAGGAATTTACAAGAGCAGCTAGCCAATTCAGCCTCAAAATCAACATCAAGAAGACAGAATGCGTTTATCAATCACCACAGTTCCAGTTATCAACATCACTACCAGAAGAGATCAGCATTGGTACAGAGCCACTAGTCAAGTGTAAGACTTTCAAGTATCTAGGGAGTACTGTTTCAGAGAATGCTAGGCTGGAGGATGAACTATCTCTTAGAATGGGAAGAGCGAGCGCTGTGTTTGGAAACTTGAGGGAGAGACTGTGGAACAATCGACATGTGTCTATCCGTGTGAAATGCAAAGTGTACAGTGCGACAGTACTGGCTACTCTATTGTACAGTGCTGAAACTTGGACTGTCTACAGGGTGCAGGTAAAGAAACTTCACATATACATGATAAGACACCTTCAAGCCATAATGAACATCTCATGGAAAGACAAGATAACCAACACAGAAGTGCTGAAACGAGCTGGTCTACCATCAATGGAGGACATGCTAATACAGATGAACCTGAGATGGCTCTGACATGTTGAGAGTGTAGCATCATCTCACTTTGGCTCAGCAATAATTATTCTTCTGCTTAAAGACATTTTGTTTCACCCAGGAGTAAGACAGTCAAGAACTGATTTTCTTCCCCAGGCCACAGCTGAAATCCCATTCCTTTGCTAAAACCAGTCTAAAAGAATTCAACCTATTTCCTCCTGTGCCCCCTTTATTGCCCCCATGTACATGGAACAGACATGGAGCCCCTCATTGCCACACATGATCCACAGCTCAGTTAATTTCCTTAAACTTTGGGACATGCTGGATTTAACCAGTGAACTTTAAAGTACATTATTACAAACTTAATTCTAAATCTTCCCTTCTTTTCAGGACTATGAAAAGCAAATGGACTCCGATGTTTTAATGTGGAAAATCAATATGTGTGAAATGCATTAATCTGTGATTTTATATATATGCATGTAAAAAAATGTTTAAATGAATGTTTATTCCTGCATGTTGATTTAGAAGCACTGCTTATAAGTTACACTAATCACTAAGGTTAGCTTAGTTCATATTATCGCCTTTTACCGGAAACGGGTATATCCACAGTTCCTTCCTTATTCCTCTCCGCTCTGCGTCGAGACTGTCTTTTCTCGTGAGCCATCACTCTCTTTGTATTATGCGCCTTGCAAACTTTCCTCGTGAGGTTCTTCCATTCCGCTCTATCATGTACTACCAATTGCCATTGATCTAAAACTTCGGCACACTTCAATGCACTTTTGCATGTGTCCTTAAAACGGAGTTTGGGTTGACCTACTTTGCAAGAACCATGAGCCAGCTCACAATACAGGAGTTCCTTCACCGGCCTATCATCATTCATTCGACAGACATGACCTAACCAGCGCAGGCGACTCATTACAAGCTTGATCTCGATGTCTTCGACGTGTGCCCGCCGCAGCACCTCCTCATTGCTGATGAAATCATCCCACTTGATGTTTAGTATCAGGCGAAGGTGACGCTATTGGATTATGCGAAGCTGCCTGACTCCATGCTGGTATAGGGTCCAGGTTTCGCTGCCATACATCAGGATGGGCATAAGGCACTGATTTTAAACTGCGACTTTGGTAGAGACTGTGAGGTCATGCGAATCAAACACCCTCTTGCGCAGACGGCCAAAAGCACACGATGCTGCTTGAATGCGAGATGCAAGTTCCTCCTTCATAGAGCAGTCACTGCTGACATAACTGCCGAGATACTTGAAGCGAGTAACGTTGGCCAATTTGATGCCGTCAATAAAGAACTCAGCTGTATTGCCAATACACATAGTCTCCGTTTTGACTGTGTTGATGCAGAGACCCATTCTCTTAGCGACGTCATTGTAGGAGGATAATAACGTCTGCAGGCCCTCTGGTGAATCACTGAAGATTGCGATATCGTCAGCATACTGAGCTTCTCTAATATAATCTGTGAGGACTCTGGATTTCGCTTTTAATCTGCAGAGGTCAAAAAGACCTCTTTTTGACCTCTTTTTAGTTCATACATAAGGGTATAAAAGCATATTCCAGTGTATTGAAATTGTGTGTATCCATGGGGACCGGTATCAAATGTCACCCAGCATTCACTGGGCTCCAGCTTCTCCATCCTATTGGTCCCTCACAGACAAAGCCTGTCATTGGACTAAAGTTCATCAAGCCCGCCCACGAAGAAGGCTTATTGGCTGAGGTTGCTGTCAACCCGAAAGCCCGCGAAAAGTCAACAGAACCTATAAAAGGAGGAAGACCCCCTGCTATTCTCTCTTTCGCCTCTTTAACGCAGCTCTTTTGTCTCTTTTTCTTCTTCCTTGTCGACACAGAACTTTTCAGGAGAACAATGGACTTTCCGAACAAAGGGACTTCTCCCACGTGTTGCTTTTCCGAGCACAGAGCAGATAACTCGTAATTTGTTTATGTAACTTTGTATTTTTTTTTTATTTTTTTTTTTAAATGAAGGTGTTTATTATTAAGAGGAAAAAAATCCAAACCTACATGGCCCTGTGTGAAAAAGTGCTTGCCCCCTAAACCTAATAACTGGTTGGGCCACCCTTAGCAGCAACAACTGCAATCAAGCATTTGCAATCACTGGCAATGAGTCTTTTACAGCACTGTGGAGGAATTTTGGCCCACTCATCTTTGCAGAATTGTTTGTAATTCAGCCACATTGGAGGGTTTTCGAGCATGAACCGCCTTTTTTTTTTATTTATGTTTTTGTAAAGGGTAAACAGGTCATTACAGCATTACAATTGTTTACATTTTCATCACATGTTCCCTTATTTTTTGCTATTTGACAACATTGGTAGGATATTTATTACAACAACCCCCCCTTTTTTTTTTAAAGTGAAAGAAAAAGTGAAGTTAAGGAGAATTAAATAAAAAACAAACAAACAAACGAATAAACAAACAGAACAGCAAAAAACAAACAAACAGAAAATTAAGTAATTAAAAGTAAAAGAGCAACTGAGTAGCATTGGAACAAAGAGCGGGACCATTATTGAAATGGTATTTGTCAAAGATTAGATCTAATGGAAGACACATATGCGATCCAGGGTTGCCAAAAGTTCATGAATCCATCCATGTCCTGTCTCAGTGCGAATGTCAACTTTTCCATCGAGTAAATGTCTTGAGTCACGTTAATCCAATCTTCAGGTGTAGGACAGTCCTTCAGCATCCATATTTTAGTTAGGGCTTTTTTACTTGCCAATATTAAAACATTGAATAAGTATTTATCTCCTCGTCTTTCCAGTGAGTCCGGTAATAAACCCAAATACAAAGTTACAAAAGAAAAGGGAACTGTTATTTTGAATATTTTCCCCAATATTGTCTGTACGTTGGACCAACATTGGTGGATAACTGGGCATGACCAAAACACATGAAAATGATTTGCAGTCTTTTCACCGCACAAGCGCCAACAGTTCAACCCCTTATGGGTAAATTTGTTTTGTGCAGGTGTTCTGAAAAATCTTACCAAGTTTTTCCATCCAAATTCTCTCCACTGCAGGGATGAGGTACTTTTCCATTGCTGTTTATTTAGCTTTTCCCATATTTCCAATTGTAAAGTGAAATTCCCCTCTTTTTCCCATTTCTCTTTTATATACGATGTGTTGTCTCCTTTTAAGTCTTGAAGACCTTGGTATATTTTAGAAATGTATCTGATCCCTGGGATCCCTTTATATGCCATTAAGAAGACCTTCAGAACACCTGGCTGGGCCCTTTCCAAATCCTCCTTTTTAAGTATATTGTTTATGTGGTGTCTAAGCTGAAGGAACCTGAAAAGATCTTGATTTATTAGACCTTGTTTTTTCAAATCTTCAAAACTTCTTAAAGTTTGCCCCTTAAAAAAATCGTAATATTTTATCAGCCCTTTCTCTTTCCACTCTTTAAATCTAGTGTCTGTTTTATTGGGGGTAAAGTCTTGATCATAGGCAATCCATTGCAGAAGTCGATAGGGCTCTTTAGCTTGATTCTCTCTGACTATCTTAAACCAAATTTTTAGCGGGGTCTCTATCCACGGGTTAGTGTTATTCAGGAGTTTAGTTAAGGCATTGTTCCCTATTATCGCCTGTAGGGGGATGTCACTTGTTATTTGGCATTCCATCTCCTTCCATTGTGCAGTGTAGACTGGGTTACATATCTCTACTAAAGTTTTAGTTTGTGCAGCTATAAAATAGTCCCTGATATTTGGCAGTGCGAGCCCACCTTTGTCTTTGTTTAGCTGTAGGGTTCTATATCTGATTCTAGGTTTCTTACCCTGCCATATGAATCTTGAGATCCTTCTGTCCAGTTCCTGCCATGTTTTTTTTGGGAGGTTCTACCGGTATTGTTTGGAAAAGGTATAGAAGACGTGGAAGTATATTCATTTTGACTGCTTCAATTCTTTGTGCAGTACCTAAGAATGGTATCATATTCCATCTTGCTAGGTCAGATTTTATTTTTGTCACCAGTGGATCATAGTTTAGTGTTATAATTTTGTCGAGTTGTTTCGGGATATTGACCCCCAGATATTTCATAGATTCCAACTCCCAGTTAGTTTTGAGTTCATTTAGTGAAAAATGATTTGGGTCATGGTTGAATGTTAAAACTTGGGTTTTATGTATGTTTAATTTGTACCCTGATAAATCTCCATAGTCTGAAAAAACTGAGATTAGTTCTGGTAGAGAAGTGTCTGGCTGCCCTAGGTATATTAAAATGTCATCAGCAAAGAGTGCTATTTTATGTTCTTTCTGACCAAGTGTAATACCTTGAATTTCTTGATTTTGTCTTATCCATTGGCTCAGAGGTTCTATGAAGATTGCAAAGAGCAGTGGAGACAGGGGGCAGCCTTGACGACATCCTCTTTCCAGCTCAAAAGATGCTGATAAATTACCATTAATCCTTATTTTAGCTGTTGGTTTTTTTATATAATGCCTGTATAGTTCTAATGAAGTTGTTATGAAAATTGAAACTGGATAAGATTCTATATAGAAAAGACCAGTCAACCGAATCGAATGCTTTTTCCACATCTAATCCCAATATGACTGCATTTAAGTTATATTATTTTATATGATGAATTATGTGTAAAGTGCGTCAAATGTTGTCTTGTGTCTGTCTTTGTCTTATAAAACCTGTTTGGTCTAAGTGAATTAAGTCTGTCAGTATGTTTTCTAACCTTTTGGCAAGGATGGTGGTAAAAAGCTTATAGTCCTGATTTAATACACTGATTGGTCTGTAGTTGGAGCATTCTAGTTTATCCTTTTCAGGTTTAGGTATAACTGCAATGACCCCTTCTCTCCAGGAGGGGGGGATTTCCCCTGTGTGGAGGACGTAGTTAAATGTTTTCAGGAGGAGAGGAGATAGTTGCTGTTTAAAGGTTTTGTACCATTCTGCTGTATAGCCATCTGCTCCTGGGGATTTGTTAGCTTTAAGTTTCATAATTGCTTTTTCCAATTCTTTAGGTTGTATTTCTGACAGTAGGGTTTTATTTGTGATTCCGTAAGTTGGGGAAGGTTTATGTGTTTAGGAATGTCTCGGATACGTTTTTATGTTTTTTGTGGGAGTATAAGTTCTTGTAGTAATTCTCGAAGCTTTTAAGAATATCCTGAATTCTGAATTTTATTTCCTTTGATACTGGGTCTCTGATTTTGTAGATTGCTCTTTCCGTTTGTTGTTTTCCTCAATTTATAGGCTAGTAATTTTGCCGATTTACTGCCTGCTTCATAGTGTTTTTGTTTCAGAAATGTAAGTTTCTTCTGGATTTCTATTGTGTAGATCTCATTTATTTGATTTTTAATTTCTTTGATCTTGAGCGAGCCATTAGAATGAGTGTTATCTTTGTGTTCTTTTTCTAGGTTCTTGAGCTATGACTCTAGTGTGATTAGGTTTTTCTTGTCTCAGTTTCTTTTGGGTTGCCAGTTTTGCAATAATTTTTTCCCCTTATTACAGCTTTGCACGCATCCCACAGTATTAAAGGGGATACTTCTCCATTATCGTTTTCTTCCAAATTATCTGAGAATATCTGATTCCAATTTATCTTTCAGTGGCCCTTTCAGGACACTTGAATTCAACCTCCAGGAAAATTGTATTATTTGTGTATTTTTGGATGTTTAAATCCATATAGATCGGACTGTGGTCGGAGAGATCCATCAGTCCTATTTTACATGTTTTTACTCTTCCAATGTCTCTATTAAACATAAAAAAGTAATCAATCCTTGAGTAAGATGAATGTGGCGTTGAATAAAAAGTATAATCTTTTACATTGGGGTTGAATTCCCCTCCATACGTCACAGATTCCCATTTCTTTTAGTAGGCATCCGAGTATTCCTATTTTGGGTGTTATTTTGATGTGAAGAATTACCTGTTGCATCCCAGTATGGATTCAGTCTTAGATTGAAGTCTCAACCACATATCACTAAACATTGGGCTTTAGTTATCATTAGGTCGAATACATTTTTATAAAATTTCCATTTTGCCCCTGGTGGTGCAATATACATTCAGCAGGGTGATATCTTCTCCCTCTAGCCGCCCAGTTACCAAACTGTACCTCCCTTCTTTATCTTTGTGTTCTGAATTTTTTTTTCAAATGTAATTTTGGTTGATATCAATGTCGCTACTCCCCTCCTCCTCCCTGATTTATATGAAGATGAAGAGATCATTTTAAACCCTTGTCTACTGAGTTTAGTGTGTTCCACGTCTGTTAGGTGGGTTTCTTGTAAAAAATACTATTTCTGCTTTGTCTTTTTTCATTTTGCGTAGAATCTTGGGATCTTTTAACTGGATTCAGGATCCCTTTTACATTATATGAGGCTATTTTGGTTACACCCTGTTTCCCCATTGTATTTCTTATTTAGTATAACAGTGTGGTGGCCCTCTTTTTTGCTACTCAGAAACTGAAAGAACATTAAGAACATAAAAACACTTAAGTACATAATGTGTGAAACTTTAAAACAAAAAACTGTCAAAAAAAACTTCCTGAGCTGGGGTCCTCTTTAAAGACCCTGTAAGAGCCCTGATGGAGTATGGGCTCTGAGGGAAATTCCTCAAAACTCTGTTACGTGTTGAGGGCCCTCTCTTACCCCTGTAAGTTGTCCCATGTTTTTAACGTGAATTTCAGATCCCAATCCAAATTTGTAATGATTTTTTTTTTTTTTTTTTTTTTTTTATGCCTATACCCTATGAGCTTGTGTGCACCCTCCCACCCCCATCACAGCAAACATTCACTCTAATACAGTATTTGTTAGTGTGGGGAGAACATGTGGGTCATTGTTACATTTCTATTTTAACATGATTTTTTTTCTTCTCCCCTTTAAATTAAGAAGACATTTGTTTCTAATGCTAAAAACTGCTCCATGAAATGTTTTATCACATGCTGATTCTGCATCTCCTTTAATGCTTGTTACCTTGTAGGAGGGGGGGTGGAAGTGCAGAGTGACTGAAAAGAGAGAAAAAAAACAAAAAGGGTCGCTATTCCTTCCTGGAAACTGGAAAGCTTATCTTTGTAGCTCTGGGGCTGGGTGTTCCCGCTGCTGGCCTGTGGATTTTGAAGGTCTCTGAGTGGACTACGTTTGAGCTCTGATTTTTTCGCTCAGATCCGCTGCGGGTTTAAACACCGTTACCGGGAGCCCCCTTCTTGCCATGTCAGTTGTTGCTTCTTCCGCTGAATTGTAGAGACATGACTCTTCCCCGTAAAAGACCCTTAGCTTCGCCGGAAATGGCGTCTGAAAGTGTAGATTCTTTTCCCGTAAAACCTTTTTGGCGTCGTTATATTCCCGTCGCTTTTTAAGAACTTCAGGGGCGTAATCGTGTTCCACGAAGACTTTCTTTCTTGATGCATAAATCCTTTCTTCTGCCAAGCCCGTCTTACAACTTCTTGTTTATTTTGAAGTCGGAGAATCTTACCAACACTGAACGTGGGGGCGCTTCCGGGGCTGGCTTTGCGGCTAATGTGCGATGTGCCTTTTCTATCTTCAAATCGGTGGATTGTGGAATATCCAACTTCTCTCTCAATAAGGATTCCACGCATTCCTGCCACTGTGTTGAAACCATCTTCAGCTCCTTCTTTCAGCCCGTGAATTCTGATGTTGTCTCATCTCTGTCTTCCATCTTGGTCGGCTAGCTTTAGCCTCCAGCCTTGATTGTTTTCTGTGTAAATCCAGTACAGAATCTTCAAGCACTTTTATTCTGTCTTCAGCTTCCAAGATTCGGTTTCGGCCTGGTCCATTCTGCTGTTCGCCCTTTTTAGATCCTCTCTGAATTCAAGAAATTCGGCCCGAAATCGTCGTAATTCGTCAAATAGCGATTTCAAGCTATCCTTTTGTTAGCTAGGCCCAGGCACTCGTCTTCTGAACGGAGGTCCTCCGGTTCAGATTCTGTGGTCGCTGTGCGTCCTGATCTGGGGAATGTCAGTTTCCTCTGCTTTTGGTTAGGCATGGTGTTATTGTCTTTTGAATTTTAATCTTCCAAAAATCTGGTTAGGTCTGATTTGAGGAGGTTTTCCTTGGATTGAGTCTGGGAGTTTTCACCGTTAGGTTGCTATCACCATGGCGTCCAGACCGCGTAACTTTGTATTTTAATGTTTTTTTTTCCCCTTTCTCTTGAATGCCTAGGAATTCCTATTTCTTCAAGCTCAATTCTTAATTGGAGTTAAACTCCAATTTTTATTTATCTTTTTCTTTGTTAAACTTTCTGTAAAACCACCGTTTGTTTTAATTTTAATGTAAGTTTTAATCTTGACTTTATTTTTATTAATAGTTTTCCTGACTAATCACATACCAGAAGCTATTATTTTATCTAAAGTCCGAAAATCTTTTTCTAATTTGAGATCTGATTAGATCTAATTATGACATGTTTCAGGACCCAAGAGACAGACACAGACACGGGCAGATACAAAATAGTTATTCTTTATTGTTAAGTGAGAGTGAGTGTAGTGCAAGTGTGAGTGCAGATATAGTGGACACTGGTCACCGGAGCTGAGCGATACAGATGACGACCTGGCAAACCCTGGAACACACAAGCAGAAACCGTTAAGGCTGTTCAGCAGAAAAGGACAAGTGCAGGTGTGAAGCTTACTTGAGGTTGTCACTGATTGTATCTTGCTGTTCCCCGATGTCCGTGAGCTGTGGTGGTGCTGGTGCTTGAGGCTGTGATGGCGAAAACTCCAGTAACTGTGGTGGTGTTCATGGTGAGAGCAATGATTGCACTGACAGCTGTGACGATGACTGTTCCCGTAGCCGTGGAGGTGATAATGTCCGTAACCGTGGTGATAATGACTCCCTGTGGCTGAGAGAGTAACAGTACCTGCAGCTGTGTGATGAGAGTTCTGAGGTAGCGATGGCCCAGGAGGAGCTCCGGAAGGAGAGGGTTACTTCTCCGTCAGTTGGAGATTCCGGTCCGCGCCTGGGAGGTCCACCTGTGCACAGGGGTAAAGTTTGGCGTTGAAAAGCAATGGTTTTCATTACGTGGTGGGTCCTTGTCGTGGCGTTCCTGACTTGGCTGTGAAACGAAGCTCTGGCTCATACTCGGTCGAGGTAGACAGACGACTCCGTGCCGGGCTGTCAACGACGCTGGCTTTTAATAGCTGCTGATTAACACCTGCTGGTCCTGTGCGCAGCTGGAGCTGATGAGAGAGATGACGGCCCAGCGGCCCGTCATGACAAATTATTCTCGATAGACTTCTGGAGCCGCTTGTCTACAAAAGGAGAAAAAAGCAGCTCTCTTCATCACACGCTGAAGAAACGTCGGCACCATCTGGCTCTGATCCAAGTTACAACTGTGGGTCATACAGCCAAAATCCAGCCATTTCGACCGCTTGACTTTAAAGGTTGAACTGTGGACCCTGAAATATCTGCGAGCAGATTATTTTCCCGAACCATCCACGAAATCTTGGGCTGAGGACGACGGCGAACGAGGAATCACGTGAGCTGCAAACTTTAATTCATCTACTGAATTAAATGTCTGAGGTTCGGTAATAATTTGTATATCTAATCAGATGCAAATTAGAAGCCATTAAATTATAACCCCTCTTTTCAGTAAAATTCCGTTTTTTATTTTCTTAAGATTAATCCAGGACTTTTCATATAATTAGTAAACTTTCTCCATAAATTTGTGTTGTTTCCATAATCTGTTAACTCAAACTGATAAAAATTCATTTCTCAGTTTAACCCTGGTTCCAAAAATATTGACATTGTTAATCTATCATTTACAAGATTGATTTTATGATTAATGAAATTACTGCAATATCTGTTAATCATTTCGTTTAATAAATAAGTGAAAATGAGAGAAGTTGTTGAGAATTTATTTCATTCTGAGTCTGTTTCAAGCCCAGGTATCGAATTCATGGAAAGTTTTTGAGACTGATTATTAATTAATTTACTGAGTGATTAAACAGGTATAAAGTGAAATTAAAATTAAAATTGCTTCTTAAAGATAGAAGCTGGTGCCCATACGAGTGTTATTAACTTTTCTGGTGTATATGAAATGAAATTTGATCTCAGATTCCAATACATCAATATAAATTAAATAATTTATACCTGATCATAATTATTAATTTCATATTTTTCTACAAGAGGATGGATCACCAGCGTCTCCCTCGGCAGTTACTCTACTCAGTTATGTGAGGGCAAACGCAATCAGGGTAGACCAAGGCTCAGATTTAAAGACAGTGTAAAAAAAAAAAATGAAGAAGTTGGATATAGACAGAAGCTCTTGGCAGTGGAAGGTGAAGGACAGAGATGCATGGAGGAATCTGATCAGACCTAAATGAAACAGTCATTGTCAACCACGACAGACTGCTGATGATGACTATATAACTACATATGTAGTGATAAAAAACACACGTGACAGAGTACTCCATAAATCTGATCGAGTAATGAACAGACTACCATCTTCTGATATCAGAGGCTTTGCACACAGATTCATGTCCCTAGAAATCATCTCTAGACCAAGATTCAACCATCACACTTAACGCTCCAACATGTTAGGGTGATCCTGCTTTGGCCCATGACAAGAGGCTCCCTGTGGTTTTGGCAAAATAACAAACAATAATAGGACTTTAAAAAAAATCATCAATATTGATGCAAACACAGATTATAAAGTCTACATTTTACAAAGGTGCAAAACTTTCAGAAAAAGACACTAAATTCCAAGAAAAAAATGTCACATACATTTAATAAAAGTTTCAAATTTTGCAGAAAGACAAATTGTTAGGAGGAAATGATCATTTATTGAAAAAAGAAGCACAATGACAAGAAAAACAAACCTGAATTTATAAGTCACAAATTCATGACAAAAGATGAATATTATTGAGGAAAAAAGTCACATGCGAACAATAACAGTCACTGAAAATGTCTCAGAAAACACAGGAAGTGTCATGAACCGAGCCCGTGTTACCCTGTAGGCTCGGTTCTGACCGTTCTCTGTGGCTCAGGCATTGGGTTTGTTTTGTATTGTCTTGAGTTCTTGTGGTTTTCATGTTTGTGCTCTTTTCCTTTTCCATACCTGTAGCCGCCGCTCTGGCCGGTGGTTGTTGGGCAGCCATTTTGACCCACTTTCTAGTGGGCGCTGTCCAACATTTGCCGGTCGGACCACGCCCCCTCTCTCTTTGACAGTCAGCTGTTTTTGCCCCGGTAATTATCTTACCTTATCTTATCTTACCTTATCTTATTACATGTATAGTTTATTTCTCTTATCCTATCATGTTTAATGTTGCAGCATTGTACCGAGACAAATTCCTAGTTTGTGTACTACATGAACAATGGCAATAAACCTGATTCTGATTCTGATTCTGATTCTGATCTTTCCTGCGCCTTGCTCAGGTGTGTCCAATTTGTGACGCCAGCAGTGTTTGTACTTAGGCGGCTCTTGCCAGTCAAACACTGCTGGACCACTGCGCAGTGTCGTATGGACGTTAACCGTCATATGTACAGTGGGGTAAAAAAGTATTTAGTCAGCCACCAATTGTGCAAGTTCTCCCACTTAAAAGATGAAAGAGGTCTCCAATTTTCATCATAGGTATACCTCAACTATGAGAGACAAAATAAGAAAAAAAAAATCCAGAAAATCACATTGAAGGATTTTTAATGAATTAATTGGTAAATTCCTCGGTAAAATAAGTATTTGGTCAATAACAAAAGTTCATCTCAATACTTTGTTATATACCCTTTGTTGGCAATGACAGAGGTCAAACATTTTCTGTAAGTTTTCACAAGGTTTTCACACACTGTTGCTGGTATTTTGGCCCATTCCTCCATGCAGATCTCCTCTAGAGCAGTGATGTTTTGGGGCTGTCGCTGGGCAACACAGACTTTCAACTCCCTCCAAAGATTTTCTATGGGGTTGAGATCTGGAGACTGGCTAGGCCACTCCAGGACCTTGAAATGCTTCTTACGAAGCCACTCCTTCGTTGCCCGGGCGGTGTGTTTGGGATCATTGTCATGCTGAAAGACCCAGCCACGTTTCATCTTCAATGCCCTTGCTGGTGGAAGGAGGTTTTTACTCAAAATCTCACGATACATGGCCCCATTCATTCTTTCCTTTACACGGATCAGTCGTCCTGGTCCCTTTGCAGAAAAACAGCCCCAAAGTATGATGTTTCCACCTCCATGGTTCACAGTAGGTATGGTGTTCTTTCTCCTCCAAACACGACAAGTTGAGTTTTTACCAAAAAGTTCTATTTTGGTTTCATCTGACCATATGACATTCTCCCAATCCTCTTCTGGATCATCCAAATGCTCTCTAGCAAACTTCAGATGGGCCTGGACATGTACTGGCTTATGCAGGTGGACACGTCAGGCACTGCAGGATTTGAGTCCCTGGCGGCGTAGTGTGTTTCTGATGTAGCCTTTGTTACTTTGGTCCCAGCTCTCTGCAGGTCATTCACTAGGTCCCCCCATGTGGTTCTGGGATTTTTGCTCACCGTTCTTGTGATAATTTTGACCCCACGGGGTGAGATCTTGCGTGGAGCCCCAGATCGAGGGAGACTATCAGTGGTCTTGTATGTCTTCCATTTTCTAATAATTGCTCCCACAGTTGATTTCTTCACACCAAGCTGCTTACCTATTGCAGATTCAGTCTTCTCAGCCTGGTGCAGGTCTACAGTTTTGTTTCTGGTGTCCTTTGACAGCACTTTGGTCTTGGCCATAGTGGAGTTTGGAGTCTGACTGTTTGAGGTTGTGGACAGGTGTCTTTTATACTGATAACGAGCTCAAACAGGTGCCATTAATACAGGTACCGAGTGGAGGACAGAGAAGCCTCTTAAAGAAGAAGTTACAGGTCTGTGAGAGCCAGAAATCTTGCTTGTTTGTAGGTGACCAAATACTTATTTTACTGAGGAATTTAACAATTAATTCATTAAAAATCCTTCAATGTGATTTTCTGGATTTTTTTTTTTCTCGTTTTGTCTCTCATAGTTGAGGTATACCTATGATGAAAATTGGAGACCTCTCTCATCTTTTAAGTGGGAGAACTTGCACAATTGGTGGCTGACTAAATACTTTTTTGCCCCACTGTATGTACTGTCTCTCAAGGGAAGAGGAAGCTACTCGGTCACTTCTTCCCGCAGTGTAGTAATTGTTTGTGTGTGCGCTCGCTGGAAGACTTAAGACAACTCGGACTGCTCCTGTTCTGAGTACAGACTGTTAGCGTTTCTCTGTGCAGTGTAGCTGCTACGCTTTGGCACTTAGCCTAGTCTCCTTCTCCAGTCAGTCGAGCCTCCGAGAGGACTCCAAGGTAACCCAAGCTTAAATGTCATTTGTATTGTTAGTCTCGTGGCCACTGTGCACTGTGGTCAGCCCGCGGCACGTCATCGTGTGATGCTCTTTAGTGCACCCCGTTGCCTCTTTGTATGTCGTTATTTTTGGAACTGTTGTCCTTTATGTAAATAAATGTGTTTGTGGTGTAACCAGCGTGTAAATCCATTCTTCCTTCCCCTCCTCTGAGGAGGCTTAGACAGGAAGTTCTTTAAAAAGATTTACATTTGATAGAAAAAGTTTGGCATTCTTGAGGAAAATGTCACAAAATTACAAGACAAAAGCAGCACATTTACAAGGAAAACATTCTAATTTTTCATGAAAAAATGGATGTAAAGGCAAGAGGGAAAATTATTGACACAAGTGTAACCCAGTGTTAAAAACGTGAATTAAATTATAAATATTGATACCGCTTTTAAAAAGAAAAACACCCATTTCACAATGGGAATAAATAATTTGAATATGAATATTTAAATAAATATATATTCATAAATAGTTAGGAACATTTTCTAGAAAGTTCTGATGAAGTTCCTAATATGTGCGTTGGTATTTTGAGCAACCAATGGCTGCACCATTGCTTGGTCACGCCAGCCAATGGGGTCACGCGTTCCCTCGCTTGGTCTGTGTGTAATATGCAGAACGCTGTCAGTGGCAGCAGACATCGACTGAGAGAGCGCGTTTCTTTTATGGAGATGGTGAGCTAGCGTGCTGATAGCAGTCTTTGCCTTGGACAAAATTTGAGATTGATTGGGATCCAGAGACTGTTGACGCCGTTGAGCGCGGGAATCCTATTGACGCACGTGTCACCTAGCTTGGTCAGGTTTTTTTTTTTGTTTGGACTGGTTGGACCAGAAGAACGTGGATTCTCCAGATCTGGATGGCGAGCCGAAGCCCGAACCCTAGAAACTGCTAGAGGTAGGGCTGGGCAATAAATCGAATTAATTTGATTAATTCGCCTTTTTAAAAATCGACGATTTGAAAATTTGCTAAATCGTAAAATCGAGGTGACCTTAAATAAATAAAATACAGGTTCTTCTTCTGCCTTTTATGACTTGAGCATTGGCGTATGCTTCCGCCGCTTGTCTCCTTCCGCCTAAGCACTCATGCTCCGGCCATGGCGGACACAGTGCAAGCTGAAGAGTTGGTAGCGAGAAAAGGGACTCATGTTACCTCGATTATATGGAAATGGTTCGGCTTTGACAAGACCGACGCAGAGCACACTACAGTCGTGTGCAAGGTTTGCAGAAAAACTGTGAAAACGAAGAGCAGCAGCACAACTAACCTCTATCAGCACCTCAGACAGGGGCACCCTAAAGAATGGGAGGAGTGCTCCCAGCTACGGGAGTGCAGCATAGCTAGCACTAGCCAAGGCAAACAAGGTTACGCCGCGAAGAAACAACAAACTTTAGCCGCATCATTTTCTAGTGTCGTGCCATACGATAAGTCAGGGGCACGGTGGAAGCAGATGACTGAAGCCGTTGCTGTTCATTTAGGGATGGATGTGGCGCCTATTTACACCGTAGAGAAACCTGGCTTTCTCCACATGCTAAAAGTTTGGGATCCAAAATACCAACCACCGAGTCGTAAATACTTTGCGGGGGTTGCACTACCAAAACTGTACAACGAAACACGACAAGCGCTTTATGAAAAGCTAGACAGTTTTATTTTTTTCTGCTACTACAGACCTTTGGTCCAGTCGATCTCTTCAACCATACTTGAGTTTAACAGTGCATTAAATCGACAAGAACTGGAGTCTGAACAGCTGCTGTTTACAAACCACCTACTTTCCTGAAGATCACACTGGAGAGCTCATTGCACAGGGGCTCAAAGACTCCTTGGCACTGTGGAAGTTGGATGAGGAGAAGATGGTGTGTATGACTACTGACAGTGGCACAAATATGATAAAGGCCCTGAAGCTAAACCAGTGGACCCACCTCAGCTGCTTTGGACACAGGCTCCACAACGCAATAGGTAAGTAAAATGCAATGTGCACCATCATTTAAAATACAACATAAATCTATACTATTAAAATTTAAAGCAACACCTACTAAACATTATCAGGCATAATATTACTTGCTTAATTTACAGGGGTTTTTTTTAAATTTTCTCCTATAATACCACTTTTTTTTTAAGCGGTAGTATATTCTTGATTCATTTACTACAACCACATACAAATTTATGTAATATTGCATTAATAACAATATTTTTATTGACATTACTATACATCAGCAAGGAGTTGTTGATATTTTGTATACTCTAATAATGCTAAGTGTATTAATCATTCTTTTTCTTTACAGGGAATGCTTGTAAGGATGCTCGCATTGAACGTGCCGTAGGATTCTGCAAGAAAGTCATCAGTGCCTTCTCCTTTAGTTGGAAGAAGCGGAGAGACATGGCAGTGGTGCAAGCAGAACTTGGCCTCCCTGAACATCAGCTCATCTCAGAATCACCTACAAGATGGGGGTCATGTCAGCAGATGATCAAGCGTATACTGGAGCAGGAGAAGGCAATTGGACAAATCTTGGGTGCAGATAAGAAAACAAGGCACTTAGTGCCAACCTGGCAGGACACTGATGTTTTAGAGTCAGTAAATAAAGCCATAAAGCCATTACATGACTTTACTGACGCATTGTCTGGTGAGACATACAGTTAGGCCCAAAAATATTTGGACAGTGACACAAGTTTTGTTATTTTAGCTGTTTACGAAAACATATTCAGGATACAATTATATAATCAATATGGGCTTAAAGTGCAGACTCTCAGCTGTAATTTGAGAGTGTTCACATCCAAATTGAAGCAAGGGTTTAGGAATTACAGCTCTTTAATACGTAGCCGCCTCTTTTTCAAGGGACCAAAAGTAATTGGACAACTGACTCAGAAGGCTGCAAAAAAAAAAAATAACAAGGCTGCATGGGCTCTTCCCTCGTTAACCTGTCATCAATTAAGCAGTTAAAAGGTCTGGAGTTGATTCCAGGTGTGGCGTTTGCATTTGGAAGCTGTTGTTGTGAACACACAACATGCGGTCAAAGGAGCTCTCAATGGAGGTGAAACAGACCATCCTGAGGCTGAAAAAAAAGAAGAAATCCATCAGAGAGATAGCAGAAATGTTAGGAGTGGCCAAATCAACAGTTTGGTACATTCTGAGAAAAAAAAGGAGTGCTCTAGTGAGCTTGGGAATTCAAAAAGGCCTGGATGTCCACGGGAGACAACAGTGGTGGATGATCGCAGAATCCTTTCCATGGTGAAGAACAATCCCTTCACAACATCCACTCAAGTGAAGAACACTCTCCAGGAAGTAGGCGTATCAGTATCTATGTCTACCATAAAGAGAAGACTTCATGAGAGTAAATACAAAGGATTCACCACAAGGTGCAAACCATGAATCAGCCTCAAAAATAGAAAGGCCAGAATTGACTTTGCCAAAAAACACCTGAAGAAGCCAGCCCAGTTCTGGAACAGCATTCTTTGGACAGATGAGACTAAGATCAACCTGTACCAGAATGATGGGAAGAAGAAAGTTTGGAGAAGAATTGGAACAGCTCATGATCCAAAGCACTACATCTTCTGTAAAATATGGTGGAGGCAGTGATGGCATGGGCATGCATGGCTTCCAATGGCACTGGGTCACTTGTGTTTATTGATGATGTGACAAAAGACAGAAGCAGCCGGATGAATTCTGAAGTGTATAGGGATATACTTTCTGCTCAGATTCAGCCAAATGCAGCAAAGTTGATTGGACGGCACTTCACCAATGATCCAAAATATACTGCAAAAGCAACCCAGGAGTTTTTTAAAGCAACGAAGTGGAATATTCTGCAATGGCTGAGTCATTCACCAGATCTCAACCCAATCGAGCATGCATTTCACTTGCTCAAGACAAAACTTAAGGCAGAAAGACCCACAAACAAGCAACAACTGAAGACAGCTGCAGTAAAGGCCTGGCAAAGCATCACAAAGGAGGAAACCCAGCGTTTGGTGATGTCCATGGGTTCCAGACTTCAGGCAGTCATTGCCTGCAAAGGATTCTCAACAAAATATTGAAAAGTAACATTTTACTTAGGGTTATGTTTATTTGTCCAATTACTTTTGAGCCCCTGAAATGAGGAGTGTTTGTATAAAAATAGCTACAATTCCTACATGTTTAATCATATATTTTTGTTCAACCCCTTGAATTAAACCTTAAAGTCTGCACTTCAATTCCGTTGTAGTTGTTTCATTTCAAATCCAATGTGGTGGTATGCAGAGTCCAAATCATGAAGATTGTGTCACTGTCCAAATATTTCTGGCCATAACTGTATGTGAGCAGTTTTCTTTCATAAAACCAAACAGACAACAAACCTTCATCTGTTTAACAACAGTTTGCTGAAGTCGGATGATGATGATACTGAGCTCACAAAACAAATCAAAACAGATGTGCTGAAATATCTTCACCAAAAATACAGCGATCAAACCACACAAGACCTCATTGACCTTGCCTCACTACTAGATCCCGGGTTCCGCACAACTTACATTGAGCCAGACAAGATTGAAAAACTAAGAGAGAGAACCACTGCAGAACTCTGTTCCACCATGCATTACAGAGGCATACCAGTTACTCATACTGCAGATAAAGACAAATCTGAGAGTCAGGTTGTTGAACCCCCAACAAAGATGAAGAAATTCCTCAGCAGCTTCTTTAAAAAGACTCCAGTTGAGGCTGAAACAAAGACCTATGAAGGTAAAGTTAAGGGTGAGCTGTCAGCATACTTGCTGGCACCTGAAACTGATGCAGATTCAGACCCACTTACATGGTGGAAACAGCACGAAACACATTTTCCCAGACTTTGTAAACTGGCAGAAAAGTACCTCTCAATACCCACAACAAGTGCCCCATCTGAAAGGGTATTTAGTACAGGGGGAAACATTGTAACGTGCACTAGAGCTTGTCTTAAGCCAGAGTCAGTTGACAGGCTTGTTTTTCTTGCAAGAAATCTAAGAGTTTAAAACAATCAAAGCGGATACAGTGTTTATACACAGTATAAATAGGTGATGCTTCAAAGGTAAAACATATCCAAAGTTTATGAAGTTGGTGCTGCTTAAGTTCCTTTTTTTGCACAAGAAGCAGTATTTCACATGTTTACAAGAACTAGTTTCATTGTAGTTTTAAGATATTAGTTTTTGACTTTGACAGTTGATTGTGACCTTCCAGCAAATTATGCACTTTTTTGCACATGGTTCATGTTATTAATGTTTAAGTTTACATTTTTTCTTTTTATTCTAAAATATGTATATTTATTTGCAGAATTGTAGCAAAAGTTGAGCCGTCATTTGTGTGATGTGTGAAGTGTTTGAGCTTTCACCTATAATCCAAACAAGCTTTGTCAGCAACACTGACATGTTTGTAGAATATTTTTGTTTGCACAAGATTTATTTTTTAATAAATCAAGCTCCTTTTGAAATACATGTGTGTTGAGTTAATACTTCGATTAAAATCGTAATTGTCCAAGATGACCAAAAAAATTGAGATTTTATTTTTTGGCCATGTCGCCCAGCCCTAGCTAGAGATGACCCAACTGGTCACCTGGAACTGATACAACAGGACTGAACATTTTGTAAATATATTTTGGGGTATTTTATTTTTATTTTTTTTTTTATTATTGTGACAAGTGTGTGTTTTTTTTATTAAATGTGCATATTTGTAAATAATACACATTTGTTAACCACTTGCACTCCGGGCAATTTTCCTAAAAATGCCAAAAAAATAACGTGCCCAAAGTAAATCGAAAGCTGTTATTCAACCCTTTGCAGCATCTTCATGGGGTTGGTCTCATTTAAAACAAAACACTTTGAATTTTTTGGCAAAAAAAAACATAATCTCTCTACGTGCTCCGGCCACTGAGTTACAGTCATCTAAACATACTGAACTTGAAGAAAAAAAATTTGGACACAGTGTTTTTTTGGATACAAATGCTTGTAAATAACACACAGCTGTCCGATCCGGCTGGAAAATGCAACAGAAATGTAGAACCAAGTGTTATCCAGCTGAGATCCAAATTTGGTAACAATACCACAAAAAATGAATATTTTACACAGCTTTGTTCTCAGGCTGTTCCCAGGCGTTTTGGAACTGTGCCAAATTGTGCCAAATGGCACAGTTTGGAAAAACATCTGTAACTTTTGAATAATTCAATGTAGAATCTTCATTTTAGGCTCTAATGAAAGGTCACACTCAGGGCTGTGTCTGTGTGTGTGTGTGTGTGGGCGGGGGAGTCGTCCCCCCCCCCCCCGCTACCAAGGACCAAATTCGGCCCTGGCTACATGAAGGATTACACTCCTTGCATGCTTTCACAGCGGCTCCCCCCCCCCCCTCGCTACTGTGTGTGTGTGTGTGGGGGGGGGAACCGTGAACGGACCGTGAACGCCCCCCCCCCTCGCTACAGAAGAGGGTCATCGCTACATGATGGAATAGACTGATATGCTTCCTCCCGCGGACCGGGGGGCGTTCGGACCGTGCCCCCCCCGCTCCTCTTCTGCAGCGGGGGGAGGGGGGGCGTTCACAGTCCGAACACGGCAAATGAACCGTTTATCGCGGCGCACGCACTTCGTATTTCGTGCACAGTACAGTTGTAATTTACCGATCGGTCAAAAGTCATTTTTGGATTACAGTTTTCAGGGATAAATAATAATTTAGCTTATAACACCTTACCTCTTCAAAGCAGCAGAGTCGCGGCGAACATCTCTTCCCCCATTGTCAGACGAACGCGACGCTGCTCCGCTCGTGGATCCCGATCAACATAATTCCATTATTGCCGTTTTGGCAAATGATTTACGACTTTTGTCGTCGGCCTCCGTCTATTCTGCTGGAATGAGTGCAGGTCCCACTTGTGGGCGGTCTCCATGCTGTGGGGTCTGTAGTAGATTCGTCCAGCGTTCTTTGTTTTCATCTGTTGCAGCAGTAAATATCTCTTCTCACCCAGCCTGAATTTCTGTGCTTCAATTGGCTCCTGCGTTCACAGTAGGCGGGTCCTCCTTCCTAAATTTTCATTCATTGGCTCTTCAAGGTTTCAGAAACCCAATTCAAGGCTCTTATTAGTCGAATGAGAGGTCAATCAGATGAACTAATCTGTTCGCGGCTGTCTCTGCAGTTTTTTTTTTTTGGACGCCACTACATCTCCATCACCACCATCATGCGTCATGCGTCCAAGCGCGCACGAGGGCGCTCTTAAACAATTAATTTTGGAACAGTTTTTGCGCATGGTGAACCCGGAACTGGGAGTCTGGATACAAGAGCGGGACCCGAGGACTGCAGAAGCTGCTGCTTGTCTGGCAGAGGTTTTTCTGTCAGCCAGGTCTGGGAGCAGGAGAACTACTCTTGGCCGTGACAGATCTTTCACCACACGGAGTGAGTTTAATGAGGGTGAAAGGGGTGGTCCAGCTCGAAATAAGTTGTATTCCAGGCCCAGTCAGATCACGAATAGCAGATTTGATGATAGCAAAAAGTCACGTGTTGCAAGTAAAGATATACGCTGCTATCAGTGCAAAAAAATCGGTCACACCCAATATTCATGCCCTGCCATAAAGAATGAGAAACCGTCATTGTTGTGCTCAGTTCCTAGACCCACTTTTTCAGCCTCAGTGCATAATGGAGTTTATAAAACAAAAGTGTTGCTTAATGGTCAGTGTGAAGAGGCCCTGTTAGATTCTGGTTGTTTTCAAACAGTTGTGCTACCTAGTTTGGTCCCTAGGGATTTGTGGAATGACTCAGGAATAAATATCAGTTGTGTCCATGGGGATAAGAAATTGTACCCGACCGCTGAGGTTTATTTAACAGTAGGGGGTCAAACTTATCTCCTTCCTGTAGCTCTTGTGCCTGATTTGCCGTATCCCGTTATTCTTGGCAACGATATTCCAACTTTGTTGGACATCATACAACAGGTTAGAGAGGAACAAACGGAGGAGAGACAGGCAGGTGACGCTGTTGAGCAGAGTAAACACACCTGTGGTAAAAAATTGTAGTATAGTGACAACCAGAGCACAGAGAGCACAGAGGGCTGCCAATGTTCTTCAGGAGTTACCATTCTATAATTCTGAGATAGAGGCAGGCCCTATTAAGCAATCCAAATCCAAGGCTCAGAAGAGAAGAGATAAGGTGTTAGCTTCTGTAAAGAACCTGGGTGAAGAAACACCACAATTAAGCCAGTCAGTAGAGTTTGACATCCCTCCTGACATAGCTACATTGCAGAAGGCTGACCCAATACTTAAACCTTGGTTTGATAAAGTTTCGGAGATTGAGGGTGTGAAACAGGGTAGAATGGATTGTTTGGCTGAGGCCATGTATGTCATAAAAAAGGGCATTTTGTACCAGCAACAAGGTGAAGTTATGGCCATAGCTTTGCCACAGGACCTCACACCAAAAATTATGGAACTAGGACATGTTATTCCTTGGGCAGATTATCTAGCATTTCAAAAAACTCTGCAGAGAATTGCTAGAAGGTTTGTGTGGCCGGGAATGTATACCCAGGTAAAGGACTTCTGCACGACATGCTCAGTATGTCAGATTACATCATCTAGGGGAGTAGCCCGTGCCCAACTGCAACCATTACCAATCATTGGAACACCTTTTGATAGAATAGGGATGGATGTAGTTGGCCCCCTAGAGAGAAGTTCCTCTGGTAATAAATATATTCTAGTGATTTGTGACTACGCTACTCGGTACCCAGAAGCCTTTCCCCTGAAATCTGTCAAGGCTAGGCAGGTTGCCAACTGCCTTATCCAGTTGTTTTCAAGGGTAGGCATACCCAGAGAAGTTCTAACAGACTGTGGAACAAATTTCTTGTCTAAACTGTTGCAGCAGGTATATAAGCTGTTGGGTATTAAGGGTATTAAGACCACCCCATATCACCCTCAGACTGATGGACTAGTGGAGCGATTTAATCAGACTCTAAAAAACATGCTGCGGAAATTTTTCTGAAACGGGCTCGGATTGGGACCAATGGGTACCTTATTTGCTGTTTGCTTATCGGGAGGTAACCCAGGCTTCAACAGGGTTCTCACCTTTTGAACTACTGTATGGTCGTCAGGTGAGGGGCCCACTGGATTTATTAAAGGAGCACTGGGAGAGTCCACCGAGGGATCAGGACAATGTGGTCTCTTATGTCATTAAAATGAGAGAGAAACTGGATCTAATGACTGCTTTGGCTCAGGAACACATGAGGACGATGCAGGCCAAACAAAAAACTTGGTATGACAAGAAGGCCAGAAAAAGGGTTTTTCACCCAGGACAACAAGTTTTGTTATTGCTGCCCTCGTGTGACAGTAAGCTGTTGGCTCGATGGCAGGGGCCATATGAAATTTCTAAGAAACTAAGTTCAGTGACATATGAACTATATATGCCTGACAGGAAGGTGAAATATCAGACCTTCCACATTAACTTGTTGAAAGAGTTTCAGCAGCCTGGTCATCGGCAGCAGCAACCTGTTCTTCAGGAGACACATCAGCTCTTAATTTGTGCGACGGAAGCGGATGAGGAGAAAGAACAGTCCTTTCCCACAAATGTGTCAGAGCCTTGTTTGTTTCAAGTGTCTCATTTGCAGGTGGATCAGCAGAGAGAGTTAGAGACATTATTGGATCCAGATTTGTTTCAGGAGAGACCTGGTTTCACCACGTTGGTGCGTCATAAGGTTAATTTGAAAGAGGAAGCTGTTCCACGTAGAAAATCATATAGGATCCCGGAGCGATTGGTCCCCAAAATGAAGCATGAAACTGACTTGATGTTGCAGCTGGGAGTGATCGAGGAGTCAACCAGTGAGTGGTGTAGCCCGATTGTGCTGGTCCCCAAAAAGGATGGCTCATTAAGATTTTGTATTGACTTTAGATATCTTAATTCAGTATCTAAATTTGAGTCATACCCCATGCCCCAGATTGATGAATTATTAGAGAAAGTGGGCAAGGCTCGATTTATTTCTACTTTGGACCTATGTAAGGGGTATTGGCAGGTGGCATTGGAACCAGAAATAAAGGAACTTACAGCCTTTAAAACACCTTATGGCAGTTTCCATTTTAGGGTCATGCCATTTGGCCTTCAGGGGGCACCTGTAACGTTTCAGCGGCTGATGGACCAAATATTAAGGAGGGTATCAAACTTTGCGGCTGCCTATCTGGATGACGTGGTCATCTATAGTCAGACCTGGGAAGAACAAGTGGTACATCTTAGGCAGGTCCTTCAGCTGATTAAGAGGGCTGGACTGACAATCAATCCACGCAAGTGTGCGTTCGGACAGCAGCAGGTGGAGTACCTGGGACATGTGGTTGGTCAGGGGGTGATTAGACCACGAGTAGGTAAAGTGGATGTCATCCAGACCTACCCTGTCGTCGGCCTCCGTTGGTCTATGATGACCATGGAAGAGAATCCTAAACGTCTACTCTGCTGGAACAGCACCGCCTGTGGCTGAACAGGCCGATGCGCACCGGTGTTCTACCTTCCAGCGTTGGTAGGATTCAAGCCTGGGCAGGAAGATATGGAGGACAAGATGTTACCCATTCAGCATGTCCCCCCTCTCCACGTCACTGATGAATCCAAAGGAACAGCAGGGCTGCTATAGTTTGGCACCAGCGCCGTTGCAGGAGCTGCCAGAACGATGTTGAGCACAACAGAGAACTGCCTTAGGGGCTCCGACTCCGGATTTTTCCTCAGGGTTGACTCCCGAAGCCTTTCCCGTGACCGGGTGTGCCGCAAGGCAGCGGAGGTTTGAAATCAGGGTTTACCTTCCCCTAGATGGGCTACCTTCCCAGGTTGACGAGCCACCATCTACCCGAAGCATCTGGTTTTAAGGCGCCAGAGATCCGCCCTCGCCCCTTCTCCTATTAGTAAAAGCAGTTCCGCCGGGCTTAGAGACAAAACCACACGGGCAGGCTAGGAGTTGGACTTAGTTGTCAGAGGCTTTTCGAGACGCACGCCGTAAGGAGCATTTTATGAGCACTGGGAGCTTAACCCCAGTGCCGCTCCTGGCTATGACAACCTTGGAACCACCTACCCTGTACCTACTACTAAAAAGAAAGTACGATCATTCATGGGAATGGTAGGATGGTATAGTAAGTTCATCCCCCACTTTGCTGAAAGAGCCGCAGTTTTGACTGACCTCACTAAGGCTTCGGCACCAAATAAGGTAAAATGGACAGAGGAGTGTGACAGAGTGTTTGAGGATCTGAAGAGGGCTATTTCTGGGGAGAAGGTTCTCTACAGTCCAGACTTTACTCGCCCGTTCATTTTACAGACTGATGCTTCAGGGGTTGGCATTGGAGCAGTACTTCTCCAGGAGGAGAAGGGAGAGAGACACCCAGTACTGTTCTTGAGCCGTACGTTGTTGGACCGGGAGACAAGATATTCTACGGTAAAAAAGGAATGTCTTGCCATGAAATGGGCAATAGGGTCCCTTAAGTATTATTTACTAGGGCGTCATTTTGTATTGGAGACAGATCATTGGGCTCTACAGTGGTTGGACAGAATGAAGGACGTAAACAGTCGTCTCACAGGGTGGTATGTGTCCCTCCAACCATATAATTTTACTGTTCGGTATGTGGCAGGGAAAACCAACCTTGTGGCTGATAGCCCCTCACGAGTACATGACTCCTAGAGTACTGTACTCTCGGGAAAGGGGGGAGGAAATGTGACGATGGGATGTCACCACTATTATGACTAATTGTGTGACTATGTTATTTTTGTAATGGTAAATGTTGTTATTTGTTAAAGTACACACATTTATTTGTGATCTGTCTTTGTTTAATTTGAATGCCTTGGGAGATAATTGTATGGTTAAGTATTTGGGTAAAATAATGGATAATAAGTTATTACACATACCTTTGCCAATATGCTTCCTGTGGGTGTCCAGGCAAAAGACTCCTTCAGGGAGTTGAAGGCCTTTTATAGGACACCAGCAGGAAGGAAACATCTATGGTAAGTTAGAGGGGTGGTTTAGTTTTGTAAATAAGGTTTTTGAACTATTTATTGAATTATTTATATTATTATTGTTGTTATTGATTGTTATTTATTATGTTATTTATATTGTATAGTGAGGAAAATATTTATGTATTTTAGAATTAGTGGGTATGTGTAAATGATGGAAGGTTTGTTGTTTTACCTGGGATTATGGTAGGGGCTAATTAGTCCTAATTGTCTCACACATTATATAACAGTTGTGTATTGAGAGGTAGAAAAGAATGGGGATTGCTTTCACTTTGTGGAGAGTGAATTGTGTCGGTGTTGGTATGTACGCTGAAGATGTTTACTTGAGGAGATATTTTTGAAAAAATAAAAAATTGGAAAAGCTGATTGAAAGCCTCCTCGCCTCTACATCCCACAACGTTGACAAACGTTACATTGATAAAGAAAAAGACCAAGACATTTTTGAGTTCCTAGAGCAACATGGCACTATTCGTAGGGTACTTTGCATTGATGATAACTCATCTGATTTTGACAAAAGTCACATTGAAGAGTTCGAGTCTGGATTAACCATTGAAACATTAGCACCTACGTTGGCATGCTCCTTTCCATCCACTGACAATCCTGATGTTAAGTACTGCATTCAAGCCCTAACGGATGTGTACAATAAAACTGTAGGGGGCAGTGTTACTGAGGTTTATCTTAGCAACCTGAGGGGTTTAGCTAAGTTAAGTGGAAAAGGTTTTGAAGAGGTGTTGCGGGAGGTTATGTCCACAATAGGGAAGTCTATTGAAGCTGCTGAGACAGCTGAAACGGTCTCTGCTGACGTTGATCTTGCTTTCCCTACTGTAGAACCCACACAAAGTGGAGTCTCTCCTCCACTCCAAGTTGAAGTGCCTCGCACCCCTAAAACCACTCAAGCACTCTTCCAAAGCCTTCTTAGACCAAACTTGATACCTCAAATGTTGAGTCAAGTTGATCTTAACCCACCCGAGGTTCAGAAAATCATAGTCGAGCATGTCATTAAAAATGCAGAGAAGCCATCAAACGCCCATTCCTCTTGGAGAATCAGAGCTTTCTCTGGAAAAACGCCAAGACCGTATACTGAAGCTGATTATGAAACATGGCGTTCACATGTTGACCTGATGATGGAAGATGCTTCTTTGTCTGACTTGGAAAAATCTCGCAGGATCCTTGAAAGTCTTCTTGCTCCTGCGACTGATGTCATCCGCCCTCTTGGGCCTGAAGCCACCTCTGATGACTATCTTAAGCTGTTGGACTCAGCTTTCGGGACTGTTGAAGACGGTGAGGAACTGTTTGTGCGATTCATGAACACTTTCCAAGATTATGGAGAAAGACCCTCTGCATATCTGCAATCGTTTGCAGGTGGTGCTCAATCTCACAGTGCGTAGAGGCGGTCTAGAGCCACAGGAAGTGGACAAACAGCTTCTCCAGCAGTTTAACAGATGCTGTTGGGATGATAATCTGCTAAGAGAGCTACAGCTGGAACTAAAAGATAAACGTCCACCTGCGTATGCAGAGCTATTGCTTCACCTTTGCACTATTGAAAACAGACAAAAAGTTAAGCACATGCATGAAAAGACACTTGGGCGCCACAAAACCAAAAGCAGCCTCCTACGAACAAACAGTCACCGAAACAAGTACAAATAGTGAAGTGGAGTCAGACAGCCTGAAAGAACTGAAAAAGCAAGTCGCTGATCTAAAAAGCCAATTCAATTCAATTCAATTCAATTCAATTCAATTCAACTTTATTTATATAGCGCCATTTCACAACAACAGTCATCTCATAGCACTATCAACTGTAGGGGGAACCCCCACAGTTGCAGAAAGACCCCAGCAATCAGGCGATCCCCTGTGAGCAAGCACTTGGCGACGGTGGAGAGGAAAATCTCCCTTTTAACAGGAAGAAACCTCCAGCAGAACCAGGCTCAGGGAGGGGCAGTCATCTGCTGCAACTGGCTGGGGGGTGAGGGGATAGAGAAGAAGAAAAGAACAGACATGTAGAGAGCAAACAGCACGATGGGGACTCAATCTATGGGAGAGAACAAACAAATGTTAATGACCAGCAAAAAAAATATTTCATTGAGAGTGAGAAAAGGAGTGAGGCCCAGTGCATTACTGGAGGTCCCCCGGCTAACTAAACCTATTAGCAGCATAACTAAGGGAGGGTTCAGAAACACATGATCCCTCCCTAATTGTAGGCTATATCAAAAAGGTAGGTTTTAGCCCTATTCTTAAAAACAGAGATCGAGTCTGACTCCCGAATCCAGATTGGCAGCTGATTCCACAGGAGAGGAGCTTGATAACTGAAGGCTCTGCCTCCCATTGTACTTTTGGAAATTCTAGGCATTACAAGTAATCCTGCATTTTGGGAGCGTAGTGCTCTGTTAGGATAATACGATAGTATCAGATCTTTTAAATAAAAAGGAGCCTGATTGTTTAGAGCTTTGTAAGTAAGAAGAAGGATTTTAAACTTAATTTTAAACTCTATGGGAAGCCAGTGAAGGGAGGCCAGAACCGGAGAGATATGATCTCTCTTTCTAGTACCTGTTAAAACTCTTGCTGCAGCATTTTGGATCAGCTGAAGACTTTTTAAAGATGTTTTAGGACAGCCTGATAATAAAGAATTACAATAATCTAATCTCGAGCTAACAAAAGCGTGGATCAGTTTCTCAGCATCACTCTGAGACAAGATGCTCCTAATCTTGGCAATATTACGCAAATGATAGAAGGCAGTCTTAGAAACAAATTTAATATGTGAATTGAAGGACAAATCCTGATCAAAAATAACTCCAAGGTTCCTCACAGAGCTATTAAGAGAAAGAGTAACCGCATCCAAACTGAAAGTTTGATTTGGAAAGGAATTTCTAAGGTTTTTTGGACCAACAAGAATGACTTCAGTCTTATCTGAATTTAATAGCAGGAAATTACAAGTCATCCAAGCTTTGATTTCCTTAAGACAGGCTTCTAACTTGGCTAATTGATTACTATCATCTGGCTTCATTGACAGGTATAATTGTGTGTCATCAGCATAACAATGAAAATGTATACAGTGCTTTCTAATAATATTGCCTAATGGAAGCATTTATAAACTAAAAAGAGTGGGGCCGAGCACAGATCCCTGTGGAACTCCATGACTGAGCTTTGAGTTGAAAGAAAACTCATTATTTACATGAACAAACTGGAACCTATCAGATAAATAAGATCTAAACCCCTGCAGCAAAGTTCCATTAAGTCCAACATAGTGTTCTAATCTATCAAGTAGAATATTATGATCGATAGTATCAAAAGCTGCACTAAGGTCTAAAAGGACAAGTACAGAAACTAGTCCATATCAGATGCAATGAGGAGGTCGTTAGTGACCTTTGCTAAGGCTGTTTCAGTACTATGATGGATTCTAAACCCAGACTGAAACTCTTCAAGTAAACCATTTCCCTGTAGGTGGTCAAATAATTGCGTAGCAACAACTCTTTCTAAGATTTTTGAAATGAAAGGGAGATTAGAGATTGGTCTATAGTTAGCTAAAGCTCCTGGATCTAGCATTGGCTTTTTGAGTAAGGGTTTAATTACAACCGTTTTAAAAGCCTGCGGTACATGGTCTAAAGTTAATGAAGAATTGATTATATGAAGAATAAGGCTACCAATAAGTGGGAAGACTTCTTTAAATAACCTGGTAGGAATAGGGTCTAAAAGACAAGTTGAAGGTTTGGATGAGGAAACTATTTTGTCTAACTCACAAAGGTCGATTGGAGTAAACTCATCAAGACAGACATCAATAGAAGGAGTTGTAGTAGTTACAGTATTTAAGTTAACTGTGGGAAGAATCTGATTGATTTTATCTCTGATGGATGAAATTTTATTATTGAAAAAGTTCATAAAGTCCTGACTAGTAAGCTCTAAGGGAATGCTAGGATTGACAGAGTCCTGACTCTTTGTCAACCTGGCTACAGTACTGAAAAGAAACCTGGGATTATTCTTGTTCTCTTCCATTAATGCAGAGTAATAACTCGTTCTAGCTTTTCTAAGAGATTTTTTTATAAATTAAAAGATGATTTCTCCAAGCTAAATAGATTTCATCTAAATTAGTGGAGCGCCATTTTCTTTCTAATTGACGAGTCTTCTGTTTTAAGCTACAAGTTTCTGTGTTGAACCAAGGAGTTAGAAATCTCTGATTAGACTTTTTCTTTTTTAAGGGGGCCACCAAGTCTAGAGTCTGATGCAGAGAAGCTGAAACACTATCCACCATGTTATCAATTACTGTGACAGCAGCAGCTGTGTTTGTTTGATCCATGTGAGAAACATGGCAATTCTTGTGACTGTTGTAATTTCCCTGCTATACTGTATATGTCAACAGTGACATCCTTTCCAGTATTTGACCTTTGGTTGTACAGCAATGCCTCCCAAAGATTTGTTTTGGCAAGCATATATACTCACAGCCTGGCTCTGTGTGCCAGTCAAAAGTTGTTTACTTTGTGTCTGGGGAATCCCTTGGGAACTCCCTACCTTTTTTTTTTATTCCCTCCATATTTTTTTTAAAACCTAGGTTTGGAAATTTGTCCTTTGAGATTTGAAAATTATTGAAATAATTTGTCATCAAAAATACATGAGGTATAAGTATTATTCACAACAGGAAGTAGACGATTTTGAGACTTCCTGCCCAGCAGAATATGGCAACAGACGGATTGAGCATGGCTGGCTAAAACAAAAATCCAAGCCATCCAGCTGCTTACCTCAGCCCAGGTAGGGTGAAACTGTCATAATGATGAAATAATCCCTCATATCCAATTATCTACCCAATATTTTGTAGGTTGTTTGAGAGATGATGATATTTTTGAAGTTTGTTGAAGTGTGACTAGACCATGTGACTGTCAGTGGTAATCCATGCCTATGTAACCCTTCACCTAGTCTCCATGCATGTGCAAAAACTGTAATAGTTGTGAAAAAGTAATTTTTGAAGCTTGATTTTGTGAATAGGGATGTATTTTTGACTTGAAGTAAATGCAGTATTATTCTGGTCAGTCACTGCTACAATTCCCAGCCTGCATGGCCTTGGTAGTTTTTAGAAGTGCAAATCTGGCAATCCTTCATTATTTACTGGATGCCTAGTTCTAGTCAATTTTATTGTTATGTTTTTGAATTGACATCTTGACTTTAAATTAGCTGAAATACCAATTTACAAGGTATTTATTCTGGGCTATTAATTGCAGACAAAATGTGAGAGCCTGCAAGGAATTTCTGCCCTCGGAAGGCTGTGACCCGGCAAAGTGGTTAGTGAAATGTTTGACTCTGTTGAAGTTTAATGATGGTTGTTTGAATATGCACATGTCCAAAGAATAGAAACTTTTTGTGTATGTTTCTAATATGAAAATCTGATGTGCACAAGCCATACAATTTTTAAATGTGGATTTGATAATCTGTTGTATTTGTTTACAGTAAATGCTGCATAATTTTTGCTGGTAGCTTTCTTGCAACAACTCAGTAAACCTAAAAAAATCTATCAATTTGAGATCATAAATGTTTACATTTGTGTGTAAGCAGTATGATTCAATTTCTGCAATACTAGAATTTTGTGTCCACAGCTGAAATAATATTTCTTGTGTTTGATATGTTTCAGTCTTTACGGTGTTTGATGCATTAAAGTCGAAAGCAAGGACATTAAAGATGTGTCAAACTCAGTTATTGCACACCAAAATGCAGCTCATAATCCGGGGCCAGAACAGTAAAGACACTACCTCATACTCGTCTGTACCAAGTCATCGTGGACGAGCATGGGTGTGCAAGCAAAGAACGCTGCAGATTCAAGAGGTTGGGTCGTGCCGTGTCATTGAGATCGTGATGGTGACATCCTGTCGGTGCCACTCACCAGTGTGCTAGTGCTAGTGTATGACAATTGAGTAAGAGACATTCACTTTTCTGCTACAGCCTGCAAGTGAAGGACATGTATCCAGTAATTGAACCTTGAGGGCACATTTTAAGTCAAGTCAAGTCAAGTCAAGTTTGTGTTTCTCAAGTGCAAAGTTAAGTTTATTAGTCACTGAATACTGTGTTTATTTTGTGCTGATGTTGAGAGAAGTGTTTGCATTATCCTGTTGTCATTGTACATGTACTGCTTGTGCACATCCTGTTGCTAGCGTATTTCAATCAGTATTTTTGAACATCAATTTAAATCAGGCTAGTAAGATCAAGTAAGATCAAGGGCTGAGGTAAGGGCTGGTTGAGCTTCAATTCAATGATGTAAGTATATTTCAAGATTCCTCAAATTTAATTCAATTTTGAATTAATCAAATCAAGTACAAGTTCAAAGTATTTAGGGAATCATATACCCCAAAGATAAGAATTCCCTTATTCAAGTATAGTTTCCATTCAGTTATTTTGAGTGGAAATTTTGAGGTAAACATAAAAAACACATTGTGTTTCAGGTTTGCATAATATTTTTTATCTCCAGGTTTTCACTCAAGAAATCTGGTTGGTGAAAATCCCAATTACTAAGCCTGGCTAGCATTGTCTGTCAGACCATCCAGATTTACTAAACATTTTTTTTACGGTCATTAGATTGCCAAAACGACTGTCGGGTGGCATATGCTGTCACAAAGAGTTCACCAACTCACTGAAACAGTTGACAGTGTATGTAATACTGCCGGCAATCGAAACTCACTTTATTCAAAGAGGTAATATAAATTACCATTTCATTTTTTGTCCCATTTCCTCACTATTTTCCATAAACACTGTACTGCAACAAAATGGCTGCAGCTGCCAAAAATGCAACTGAGCAAGAATTGCGAGAGCAGATCACAGCTGCCAAAGAGCAATTACAAGCCATAAATGCTGACTTGGCAGTTGAAACCTTGTCTGAGGAAGAGCGAGCTCAACTCAACACTGATCCAAAAACAGTACATGATGAAATAGAAACTCTTGAAATGGAGTTGGCTACAATCAGTGAACAAGAAAAGAATAATGGTGACAAGAAGCAACCAGAAGAAGAGAATGCGGTGGCTGGAGTTCAAGAAAAAGAAGATGCAAGTGATCCAAAAGATGGCGCCACTGGCAAGACTAACCAGAACACTGCACAAACAAAACTCAGGCATGTCCCACTTCATGAGCTGAAGCAAAGACGAGAGACATGCATGAAGAGACTGAAAGAAGTCAGGCGGTTAGTGAAAACAAAGGGAGAGGATAAGTCTGTCTCACCAGAGATTTCTGCTGAATACAACAGCCTCAATGACAGAGTCGCGACTTTAGATGCTGTCATCAGTAAAAAAAGAAGAACAAGAAGCACAGGTAGACAGAGCAAACAAAAAGTTTATGCAAACATACAGTAAAGTAAAGAAGGCTGTGTTCGCTCTTTTTTATGCATACAAAGATGAGGTCTTGGACACAACTGAAGATGACTTGGAAGACCTGATTCGCCTGGACAAAGAAATGAAAGCTACATATGAAGCCTGTCGAGATTTGTGCCCGCCAGACAACGAGATGCGGCGCAGAGTCGACAGCGCTAAGCAAATGTGCTCAGACATGGCGAAAACCTTGAAACAAATTGGAGAGAATCCAATGATGGCAGACAAGGAGAGAAAAGGCCTTCTCAAGACTACTTGGGGAATGGATTATTCCAGGTCTCTCTTTGGAAGCAAGTTCGACTATGAGTCTGATATTTCTGCCAAGTCTAAAGTCTCCATTCAGTCAAAGGTATCTGTAAGTACACAGATTTCAGAATCTTCAACAGGCTCTTCAACAGGATCAAGTAATGCCTCAGAAAAAGCCAGGAAGCTGGCTGAATTGAGCGCTAAGCGAAAGTGTGCAGAACTTCACGCAAAGATAAGGAAATACAAGGTGGCCTTGGAAAGTTGTCATGAACAATTAGAAATAGCAGAAGAAGAGGAAAGAGTCCAAAAGTCAGATGACATCTCTTGTTGCAGTGACAAGCCTAGTAAAGGTTATCTGAATCCAGAGGCACCTGCTTTTTCTCCTGAGGCCAAATCACCAAAAGCTGAAGATTGCGCGAGCCAAGCAGAGTCACAGTTGGCCTTCATCGCCCAAACCTTCTCAGATAGCGTCAGCAAATCAAGGCTGCCTGTTCCCACACCTCCTGTGTTTGATGGTGACCCACTCAAGTTCATCAACTTTCGCAAAAGTTTTGTGACACTTGTTGAGAACAAGGGAATTCCACCATCAGACAAGCTGTATTATCTGCAGCAGTACCTTGCAGGAGAAGCCAGAGCGGCAGTAGAAGGTTGTTTTTTCGGAAGTGATGAAGCTGCCTACAACCGTGCATGGACCACGTTGGAAGAGCGGTTCGGACACCCCTTCACCGTTCAACTCTCCTTGAGAAACAAGTTGAGAGACTGGCCCAAAATAACAGGCAAAGATAAGAAAGGTCTTCAAGATTTCAGCGATTTCCTGAGCACCCTCAAAGAAGCTATCCCCTACGTGAAAGGTCTTGAAGTTTTGAACGATTGCGTCCAAATCCAGGAAACAGCAACCAAGTTACCCGAGTATTGCAACACTAGGTGGACACGGCGTGTTACAGAAGACATAGATGTTGGAAAGGGCTACCCTTCGTTTCAAGAATTTGTCGACTTCGTAGCCAGAGAAGCCAGAGTGGCTACCAACCCTATATGCGTGGTCGCTCAAAACCAAGACAAGTTGCCAACCACGAATAGAGGAAACGAGTCTAGGGCAAAGACAAAACGAGCACCTGGCATTACTCATGCCACCAACACCAACACCAGTGCTGAAAAAGAAACCCCTAAAAGTGGAGCCAAAAATTCTCCAGTTTGCACCTACTGCGACAAAGATCACCTCATCTACAAGTGCAATGCTTTCAAAGAGTTGCCTTATGATGACAAAATACAAAGCATTCAAAGCAAGGCCCTTTGCTTCAAATGTCTCAGACGTGGCCACACATCAAAGAAGTGTCTAGTTAAAGTGTCCTGCAACACGTGCAAAGGCAAACACCAAACTCTGCTGCACTTAGACAAGAAGAAAGCAGACACAAAGCTTACAGAGTCAGAAGCCGACAAAGATGAAAACACATTTGAATCTATTTCAAACAAAACCAACCAAGATTACATGAAGAGTTATACTTCAATGATCGTACCTGTTTGGGTCAAGACAGGCCAAGCTGGCTCGCAAGAAGTATTGGTTTATGCACTGATTGATTCCCAAAGCGACAGCTCCTATATCACAGAGGATCTGGCAACCAAGCTGTGCATGCCACATGAAACAATAAGAATGAAGATAACAACTATGACATCTTCATCGGTGGTCTATTGTAAGAAGTTCTCAGACATCAAACTGAGAGGATACGACTTGACTGTCGACGTCCGAGTCAAGTCGTGCTACACAAGAGACCACATCCCTCACAACAGGGAGCACATTCCTTCAAAGGTAGCGGCAAGTATGATGCCTCATTTGGCTCGAATAGCCCCCTTCATTCCTCCTATTCAAGACTGTGAAGTGGGACTGCTCATTGGATACTCCTGCCCACAAGCACTCAGACCGGTGGAGATAGTCTCCGGAAATCCCGAAGAAGCCTTTGCTGTGAAAACAGACTTGGGATGGAGCATCATTGGAGGCCCTTGTTATGAACAAGGCAACAATGGTGTATGCCATAGGATTGTCGCCAAAGAATTGATAGTGCCACCACCCTGTGAGATCCTGAAGGTTCTCGACCAAGATTTCAGCGACACCAAAGATGAAGCATGCTATTCCCAGGATGATCTCGCGTTTCTGCAAATCATGGAAGAAAACATCCAAATCAATGAAAATGGAAGAATCTCCATGCCATTGCCGATCAAGTCTACCATGAAGTTGCCCAACAACTACGGGATGGCCATGTCTAGGCTAAATTCTCTGAAAAGGAAATTGAGCAAGGATGACAAGTTTAGAAACCACTACTGCGACTTCATGGACCAGATGATTCAAAAGGGCTATGCAGAGCGTGTTGAACCTCCTTCACCAGATCAAGTCATCAATTACATACCACATCAAGGTGTATACCACCCACAAAAACCAGACAAGATTAAGCTGGTTTTCGATGGTTCGGCCAAGTACCAAGGTTTGTGCCTGAACGACATGCTGCTGAAGGGTCCGGCACTTGACTGAATGGCTTGCTTGGCGTGCTATTGAGGTTTCGTCAGGACAAAATTGCAGTGACCTGTGACATTGAACAGATGTTTTACAACTTTCGATGTTCTGCCACAGTACAGAGATCTACTGAGATACTATGGTGGCCCGATGGGCGACTTAGACACTCCCGCCAGCGGAGTAAGGCTCACTCGTACACATTAATTCGGGGCCACATCATCACCAGGATGTGCCCAACTATGGCATAAAGTACTTGGCAAAGACGCACAAAGAGAGCTTTCCTGAAGGAGCAAAATTCCTCACAACTGAATCTTTACCACTGGACGATGGTTCTGAGCAGCCTGTCTACCGTGGGTGAAAGCGAAAGGAGCTAATCTGCCAGGCCACTGAAATATGCAAAAAGGGCAAGTTAGACTCCATAAGTTCCTGTCGAACAGCATAGACGTCCTGGAATCTATACCACCTTCAGAAAGAGCCACTACCGTCTCCGAAAATAAACTTGGAACTGGAACCTCTCCCGGTTGAGCGCACACTTGGAACAAGATGGGATGTTCAAACATGACTTGCTTCAGGTTCAAGATAACCACTACAGGATAAACCCAACACAAGAAGAGCATCCTCTCTACAGTCATGTCAGTCTATGACCCAAATGGATTTGTTAGTCCTGTGGTGTTGCAAGGGAAAAAAGATCCTGCAAGAAACTGTGCAAGCAAAAGAAATCCTGGGACGAACCTGTCGAGCCTGTCATAATTGAACGGTGGGAGAGCTGGAAGCAGACTATTCAGGAACTGGAGATCTGAAAATACCCAGATGTTTCACGCCTGACAAGGGAAGTGAAATCTTTCGAGTTGCATCATTTCAGTGATGCCAGCACTCAAGGTTATGGGCAGTGCTCGTATGTCAGAATGTTGTGACCAAGATGGAAACATAGACTGCGCCTTGCTCATGAGCAAAGCGAGAGGAGGCACCATCAAAAGTTGTCTCCATTCCTCGGCTTGAATTGACAGCCAGCAACCAACGTCAGTGAAAATCAGCAGTTCCTCAGAAGAGAGCTCGAGATCCAGGTCACCAAGGAATATTTTTGGACAGACAGCAAGGTCGTGCTGGGATACATCGCACACAGTGCTAAGCGGTTTCACTTGTTTGCTCAGCAAACCGTGTACAGTACATTTCGGGAGAACACTGAAGTGCAAACAATGGCAACCCACTGTACAACGAAACCAAGTCGAATCCAGCCAATCTAGTTCGAGAGGCGTGTCGGCCAAAGAACTGGGCACCTCTATGTGGCTGAAAGGCCCAGAATTTCTCTACAAGCAGAGCTACCACTGACTTCGCCAGACGATACTCTCAACCTTGGCACCCTGAAGTAAAAGCACAGTGTCTCGGGGCATCTAGCGTTAGTTCAACCAACAGGGCTGTGGATGTACTACAAAGGATCTCGAAGTGGCAGACCATGATCAACATCTTGGGAACTCTGATAACGAAGAGTGTCTTTGAAGACAAGCCATCTCCTCCAAGACAGAAAAGCACGTAAATCTAGCCATAAGTTGGTTTACAAGCAAAGAGTTTCCTGAAGAGATCACAACCCTGGGGAAAGGTGGAAACGTAAGCAACGTCAAGCTGCTTGAAGACTCTAGATCCCATGTTGGATGAAGAAGGCCTGCTAAGGGTTGGGGAAGAGTTCGTGAAGCAGAAGACATCACCAAGGAAGAATGTCACCCCCATTATCCTTCCAAGAAATCACATGTCACCGAGGCCATCATCAGGCATGTACACCAAAAGACCAATCATGGAGGTCGCAGAGCTCAACTTTGAATGAACTCAACGATCTCAAGGATATTACGTACAAAGGGGCTCCAAGACAGGTGGCTCCAATACGCAACTGTATCATGTGTCGCAAGCAAAGAAGACCACGGAGAGTCAGAAGATGGCTGACTTGCCACAAGAACGTACAGAAGCGCATCCTCCATTCTACAAGTCTGGATGGATGTCTTTGGGCCCGTATCTCATCAAACGCGGAAGATCAGAAATCAAGCGCTATGGACTGCTGTGCACGTGTCTTGTACAGTCGTGCAATTCACCTGGAGCTTCTAGACGACCTCTCAACTGACTGTTTCATCATGCCCTAAGATGCTTCTTGGCATTGCGAGGTGTGGTTAAGAAGCATACTCTGCGATCAAGGTTCCAACTTCAACAGTGCTGACACAGTGAACTGAAACAAGCTCTCGCCCGAATTGGATCATGACAAGCTGGAGACAGTTCTAGCAAACAAGCAAGTGGAGTTCAAGTTCAATGCTCCTCATGCTAGTGAGCAAGGTGGCGTAATGGGAAAGACAGATCCGTACAGTGAGGAAGACGCTGAGTCGTGATAGACTTTGCGAACACACGACTAGACGACGCCTCCTTAAGAACACTGTTCTATGAGGCAGCATACATCGTGAAACAGTCGTCCATTGTCTCCAACGTCTTTGAATGACCCACTCGCCGAACCTCCCATAACGCCAAACGCCTACTTCATGGCAAGCTTGAGGGAGTCTTACCTCCACCAGGAGCCTTCTGCGGCCCAGGATGTTTATGCACGGAAACGCTGGAGGCGTGTTCAACACCTGAGTCAGCTCTTTCGAAGTAGATGGAAACAAGAATACTTACTGAATCTCCAACATCGCCAAAAGTGGTGCAAACCACAAAGAAACCTCCAACAGGAGACATTGTTCTCATGATGGATGAAGGGTTGGCGAGAAACCAGTGGCCACTTGGACTTGTGACGAGTGCAATGGCCGACAAGGACGGACTTGTCCGAAAAGTGAGGCTGAGAATTTCGAACGCCAGAAGTGTGGCTCGTGGGGGAGAAGATTAAGCCAGTCCTCCGAACTGGAAAGACCAGTGCAAAAGCGTTGTGCTCTTGCTGCCGGTTGAAGATTAGGTGACATTGTGAAAATTTTATGTTGGCATGACTTTATAGTCTTCATCATAAAGATTTTGGTGGGAGTGTGACGGCAGCAGCTGTGTTTGTTTGATCCATGTGAGAAACATGGCAAATTCTTGTGACTGTTGTAATTTCCCCTGCTATATATGTCAACAGGTGACATCCTTTCCAGTATTTGACCTTTGTTGTACAGCAATGCCTCCAAAGATTTGTTTGGCAAGCATATATACTCACAGCCTGGCTCTGTGTGCCAGTCAAAAGTTGTTTACTTTGTGTCTGGGGAATCCCTGGGAACTCCCTACCTTTTTTTTTTAATTCCCTCCAATATTTTTTTTTAAAACCTAGGTTTGGAAATTTGTCCTTTGAGATTTGAAAATTATTGAAATAATTTGTCATCAAAAATAACATGAGGGTATAAGTATTATTCACAACAGGAAGTAGACAATTTTGAGACTTCCTGCCCAGCAGAATATGGCAACAGACGGATTGAGCATGGCTGGCTAAAACAAAAATCCAAGCCATCCAGCTGCTTACCTCAGCCCAGGTAGGGTGAAACTGTCATAATGATGAAATAATCCCTCATATCCAATTATCTACCCAATATTTTGTAGGTTGTTTGAGAGATGATGATATTTTTGAAGTTTGTTGAAGTGTGACTAGACCATGTGACTGTCAGTGGTAATCCATGCCTATGTAACCCTTCACCTAGTCTCCATGCATGTGCAAAAACTGTAATAGTTGTGAAAAAGTAATTTTTGAAAGCTTGATTTTGTGAATAGGGATGTATTTTTGACTTGAAGTAAATGCAGTATTATTCTGGTCAGTCACTGCTACAATTCCCAGCCTGCATGGCCTTGGTAGTTTTTAGAAGTGCAAATCTGGCAATCCTTCATTATTTACTGGATGCCTAGTTCTAGTCAATTTTATTGTTATGTTTTTGAATTGACATCTTGACTTTAAATTAGCTGAAATACCAATTTACAAGGTATTTATTCTGGGCTATTAATTGCAGACAAAATGTGAGAGCCTGCAAGGAATTTCTGCCCTCGGAAGGCTGTGACCCGGCAAAGTGGTTAGTGAAATATTTGACTCTGTTGAAGTTAAATGATGGTTGTTTGAATATGCACATGTCCAAAGAATAGAAACTTTTTGTGTGTGTTTCTATATGAAAATCCTGATGTGCACAAGCCATACAATTTTTAAATGTGGATTTGATAATCTGTTGTATTTGTTTACAGTAAATTGCTGCATAATTTTTGCTGGTAGCTTTCTTGCAACAACTCAGTAAACCTAAAAAAAATCTATCAATTTGAGATCATAAATGTTTACATTTGTGTGTAAGCAGTATGATTCAATTTCTGCAATACTAGAATTTGTGTCCACAGCTGAAATAATATTTCTTGTGTTTGATATGTTTCAGTCTTTACGGTGTTTGATGCATTAAAGTCGAAAGCAAGGACATTAAAGATGTGTCAAACTCAGTTATTTGCACACCAAAATGCAGCTCATAATCCGGGGCCAGAACAATTACAGAAGGAGCAAGCTGTCTATAGCTTATTCCGTTGTGTTGACACATGGCATAGAGGAAAACAATCTGCATAAATTTGGTAACAGCATCATCTGAGAGGGCATCTACTGTAATAATATTTTTCTTTAGGAGCCAAATAGTCAGAAATAGTAAAATCAAAGGTTAACAGACAATGGTCTGACAGTAATAGGGTTATGAGGATGACACTACAAGATTTTCTATTTCTATGCCATATGTCAGAACAAGGTCCAATGTATGGTGGAGGTAATGAGTAGAATTTCCTACTGTTCTGAGAAACCCAATCGAGTCTAATATTGAATTAAATGCCACATTAAGGGCAGTCACTATCTACATCCACATGTATATTAAAGTCCCCTACTATAATATTCTATCAGATTTCAGCACTAAATCAGCTAAGAAATCAGCAAATTCGGATAAAAAATTCTGAAGTAGGTTGATGGGGGATGATAAACTATGGCAAATAAAATTGGGTTTAACCTAAAATTGCTAAAGTGCCCAATACTGAGGACCAGGCCCTCAAAGGAATTATAACATAGTTTTTGCTTTACATTAATTAGTAATTTTGGAATGGTAAATTGTTGCTACTCCTCCTCCACGACCAGAACTTCTGGGATTTTGACAGTTTAAATAACCAGAGGGAGTTGATTCATTTAAACCAACATAATCCTCTTGCCCTAACCAAGTCTCTGTAAGGGAAATTAAATCAATCTGATGATCAATTAACAGATCATGGACTAACAGGGACTTGGGAGTTAGAGACCTAATATTTAATAAAACACATTTAATTTTAAATTATGAGGAGGAACAGAGACCAATTCATTCAATTTAGAGGCTTTATGTTTAATTTGAGTTTTACCAATATTTTGCTTTATCACTTTGGGATGCTTATGCATTATATTTTTATTTACTTTGGAGGGAGCAGACAATGATTCTCTGATGGGGAAGTCAGGGGCTAAGCTGAGGGATGGCGGATGAAGAGGAGCTGCAGAGAGGCGTGTAAGACTGCGACACTGCTTCCTGGTCCCAACTCTGAGTAGTCACGGTTTTGGAAATTTGGATAAAAAAGATGCCAGATTGTTAGATAAATGAGACGCACCATCCAAAGTGGGATGAATGCTGTCTCGTCTCATAAGACCAGGTTTTCCCCAAAAAGAGCTCCAATTGTCAATGTAGCCCACGTCATTTTTAGGACACCACACAGACAGCCAGCGATTCAAGGATGACGAGCGGCTAAACATGTCATCACTGGTCAGATTGGGGAGGGGAAGAGAATACTACAGTGGCAGACATCGTTTTTGCAAAGTCACACACCGATTCTATATTAAGTTTCGTGACTTCCGACTGCCGGAGACGGATGTCATTAATGCCAACGTGAATAACAACTGTGGAACATTTACAGTTACTTTTAGCCAGCATTTTCAAATTTGACTCGATGTCGCCTGCTCTGGCCCCAGGAATGCATTTGACTGTGGCCGCTGGAGTCTCTAGGTTCACGTTTCTGACTACAGAGTCGCCAATGATCAGAGTTTTTTCCTCAGCGGGTGTATCGCTGAGCGGGGAAAAACGATTAGAAACGTGAACAGGTTGGTGGTGTACCAGGGCTTTGCGACTAGGCTTCCTTCTCACCGTCACCCACCCAGTCCTCCTCACTGCTGAGGAGAGCCAGGGAACCGCTGACAGGGGGCCTAAGCTAGCTAGCTCCGCTGCCGCTAAGGGGCGTCCGTCGAGATTAACTGGCACAGACCGGTGTTTCAATGCAGCGGAGCCGGGATTCCAAATCAGAAAACCTCGCCTCGAGCGCCTCAAAAAGACAACATTTATTACATTTACCGTTATCACTAAAAGAGGCAGAGGTGTAGCTAAACATCTGACAGAGAGAGCACACCAGAGGAGGAGAGGAAAGAGAGCTAGTAGCCATAGATAGTGGCTAGCTAGTGGCTGGAGAGCAAACCACACAGGCAGACAGCAAAACAGGAAGTGACGATACGTTACCACAAGGAAGTGACGATCCCAGATCCCAATTAGCTGCTGTCGTGAAACAAAAGAAACAAGCACCACCGGAGAAAGACCCAACTCAGAAATCTGGAAATAAAAAACCTGACCATGACAAACCTGAAAACTAACCTTCGTCCAGCCATCCCAGTACTAGGCCCAAACCATGGTATTGCTTCTGCTGTGGTGAAGATGGGCATATTGTAGCCACTTGTGAGTCAGAGCCAAACCCTGCACTTGTAGCTGCAAAACGCAAAGAATTAAGAGTAAAAAGACAGATTTGGGACAGTCAGAACCCCCAATCTTCTTTAAAACTGAAGTCTACCCCTGTTGCAGGACAAACAAGAGGCTAGTTCAGGGATGACCCGTCCCAAACCAAAAGCTCCATTCAAGACACGTGCTAAACTGAAGTCACACTACAAAAAAGACCCCTTTGACTTTCCTAATGGTCTAATTGGTACAAAAAGTACAGCACAAGTGAAAGTGAATGGCTGTACTGTGAGCTGTTTGTTAGATACAGGTTCCCAGGTGACTACCGTCCCTGAGTCCTATTACAGACAGTACTTATCCAACCATGAGATTAAGCCACTTTTTGAGCTGTTAGAAATGGAGGGAGCTAACGGTCAGAGTGTACCTTATTTAGGCTACATTGAAATGCATGTCACTTTCCCAAAAGACTTTCTCGGTATTGAAGTCGAAGTGCCAACACTTGCCTTAGTGGTTCCTGATGTACGTGCAGCTGATCAGTCCTTAGTGTTAATAGGGACAAACACATTAGATGTACTTTACGAGCTGTACTCTGATGCATGTTCTGAACTGCAGCCAACCATGTCACTTGGTTATAAGGCAGTGTTAAAAGTCCTTAAGCTACGGCGCAGACAGTCCAAAGACACTAGCCTTGGTTTAGTGACCATGCGCAACAAAGAGCCACAGTTAGTTCCTGCAGGCCAAACAGTTGTTCTAGATGGCGCTGTAGCTGTGTCAGCCGGCAACAGTGAAAAATCTGTCTTGTTAGAACAACCATTAATGTCAGCCTTACCTGGTGGTATTCTAGTAAAACCATGTCTCATAGACTTACCTTGAAAAGATAAGGTAAAGAGCACCTTACCTTGTTCCAGTTATACTCACCAATGAATCGGAACATGACGTGACAATCCCTCAGAAGTGTGTCATTGGAGAAATCTGTGCATATCGAGTCCTATCGCAAGAACACTCCGTGAAAGTTACAAAGGCCAAAACTGAACCAAAGTCCACTCTGAAGTTCAACTTTGACTCTTCCCCCATTAGCGCTGAATGGAAAGAGTGTCTAACAGAAAAATGCAGTCAAATGCCCGAAGTATTTGCACAAAATGATCTTGACTTTGGTAAAACAGATCAAGTGAAACACACAATCAAATTATCAGATGAAACACCGTTCAAACACAGAGCACGTCCCATACATCCAAATGACCTGGAAGCGGTCCGTAAGCATTTCAAAGAACTCCAACAAGCAGGTGTGATAAGAGAGTCCAGTTCCCCATTTTCTTTGCCTATTGTAGTGGTGCGAAAGAAAAATGGCGATGTCCACCTTTGTATTGATTACACAGACTGTAAAAGATGCTTATGCCCTCCCCAACTTGGAGGAAATGTTTTCCACCTTGACCGGTTTGCAGTGGCTCTCCGTCCTCGATTTAAAGTCGGGGTACTACCAAATTGAGGTAGAGGAGCTGGACAAACCAAAGACAGCGTTCGTATGTCCCATGGGCTTTTGGGAATTCAATAGAATGCCCCAATGCATTACAAATGCCCCCAGCACATTCCAGCGCCTCATGGAGAAATGCATGGGCGACATGAATCTGCATGAGGTGATTGTGTTCCTCGATGACATCACTGTATTCTCCAAGACGCCCGAAGAACATGAGGCTCACTTAATGAAAGTTCTTAATTGCCTAAAAGAGTACGGGCTTTTAACTCTCCCCTGAGAAATGCAGATTTTTTCAAACTTCTGTCAGATACCTCGGTCACACTGTGTCCAGTAAAGGAGTTGAGACCGACCCTGAAAAAGTGAAAGCCCTAAGTACCTGGCCTGTGCCCCGTGATCTCAAACAACTCCGCTCGTTCTTAGACTTTTCAGGGTACTATAGGCAGTTCATTAAGAACTATTCCAGCATCGTTAAGCCCCTCACTGACTTAACAGCAGGCTACCCTCCTTTGCGAAAGAGCACAAAGCCCAAAGCTAAGCCTGCCCAGAACCACAACCCAAAGTCACTGTTTGGCAAGCGATGGACTTCTTCCTGTGATCTTGCATTCAAAACCATCATTGAAAAGCTCAGTACTGCGCCTGTCCTGGGTTTTGCTGACCCTCAGTTGCCATATACAATCCATACTGACGCCAGCACTTCAGGGCTTGGTGCCGCCCTCTATCAAGAGCAGGAGGGCCAGACTAGGGTCATAGCTTATGCAAGCCGGGGTTTGTCTAGAAGTGAGTCCCGTTACCCCGCCCATAAATTAGAATTTTTGGCTCTAAAGTGGGCAGTAACGGAGAAGTTTGCAGACTATTTATATGGCAATCATTTTACTGTCGTGACGGACAGTAACCCCCTGACGTACATCTTAACTACCGCTAAGATGGATGCCATGAGTTATAGGTGGCTAGCTGCTCTGTCGACGTTTAACTTTAAGCTCCAATACAGAGCAGGCAAGGTTAACTCAGATGCAGATGGGCTCGCTAGATGGCCACATGGCGAGTTACTTAATAACGCAGTGTCCCAAAAGGAGCTTGACCGCATACAGCAGTTCACTCAAACTCACTTGTCTCTTCCTGAGAACAGTTTAAGCTCCGAGGTAGTGTCTGCTATATGTGAAAAACACCTTGTCTGTAGCTCTCCAGACAACACCTTCCCTTTGGTTCACTCGTTAGCCATCTCTGTAGCCACCATTCCAGACGGCTATGCCAATGAAGATGACTGTGGTGGTCTGCCAGTTGTACCCCACATGACTCCTGAACAGATCAAAAATGAACAAAGAACTGACCCCTGTTTAAGAGAAGGGGCCTCAGCCAGACGCTCCCAGCACACCCTCACTATATGTTTGGGTCTACCAGGTCTGAATGGCTTCCTCCCCTGCCATCGGATCCAACTCACCACCAGGTGGTGATCAGTTGACAGCTCTGCACCTCTCTTTACTCGGGTGTCCAAGACATACGGTCGCAGGTCTGATGATACGATAACAAAATCGATCATCGACCTGCGACCTAGGGCGTCCTGGTGCCAGGTGCACATATGGACACCCTTATGCTTGAACATGGTGTTCGTTATGGACAGACTGTGGTTAGCACAGAAGTCCAATAACTGAACACCACTCGGGTTCAGATCGGGCAGGCCGTTCCTCCCAATCACCCCCCTCCAGGTTTCACTGTCGTCGCCCATGTGCGCATTGAAGTCCCCCAGTAGGACAATGGAGTCTCCAAGAGGAGTACCCTCCAGCACCCCAGTCACAGACTCCAAAAAGGGTGGGTACTCTGAAACATCATTTGGTGCATAGGCACAAATGATGGTCAGGACCCGTTTCCCAACCCGAAGGTGCAGGGAAGCAACCCTTTCGTCCACCGGGGAAAACTCCAATATAGAGGCAGCAAGGTGGGGCGATACAAGAATACCCACCCCTGCTTGTCGCCTCTCGCCCGGGGCAACTCCAGAAAAGGCCAAGTTCCAGCCCCTCTCCAGGAGACTGGTTCCGGAACCAGAGCTGTGTGTTGAGGTGAGGCCGACTATATCTAGCCGGTATCACTCAACCTCGTACACCAGCTCAGGCTCCTTCCCCACCAGAGAGGTGACATTCCACGTACCAAAAGCCAGTTTAGAAAGCTTGGGATCAGTCTGCCAAGGTCTCCGCCTTTGACCGCCACCTAATCCACATAGCACCGGACCCCCATGGTCCCTCCTGCAGGTGGTGAACCCACTGGAGGGCGGACCCATGTAACTCCTTCGGGCTGAGCCCGGCCGGGTCCCATGGGTGGAAACCCGGCCACCAGACGCTAGCCTTCGAGCCCCTCCCCCAGGCCTGGCTCCAGGGTGGGGCCCCGGTAACCCCATACCGGGCGGGGTACACTGAATCCTTGATATACAATTTATCATGAGAGTCTGTTGGATCGTTCTTAGTCTGGCCCTTCACCCAGGACCAGTTTGTCTTGGGAGACCCTATCAGAGGCAAATTGCCCCCGGACAACATAGCTCCTGGGATCACTGGGGCACACAAACCCCCCCACCACAATAAGGTGACGATCCATGAGGAGGATGACGAACGTTGTATATGAACATTTGATATCGTCGGGCGGTGGAAGGAATACTTCGAGGATCTCCTCAATCCCACTGATACGCCTTCCACAGAGGAAGCAGGGTTTGGGGACGAGGGGGATGACTCGCCTATCACAGGGGCTGAGGTCGCCAAGGTGGTTAAAAATCTCCTTGGTGGCCGGGCCCCGGGGGTGGACGAGATTCGCCATGAGTACCTCTAGGCCCTGGATGTTGTTGGGTTGTCATGGTTGACACGCCTCTGCAACATTGCGTGGAGGTCGGGGGCAGTGCCTTTGGCATGGCAAACCGGGGTGGTGGTTCCTCTCTTCAAAAAAGGGGACCGGAGGGTGTGCTCCAACTTTAGAGGGATCACACTCCTCAGCCTCCCTGGGAAGGTCTATGCCAAGGTACTGGAGAGGAGAGTCCGGCCGTTGGTCGAACCTCGGATTCAGGAGGAGCAATGTGGTTTTCGTCCTGGCCGTGGCACATCGGACCAGCTCTTTACCCTCTCGAGAATTCTTGAGGGTTCGTGGGAGTTTGCCCAACCAGTTTACATGTGTTTTGTGGACTTGGAGAAGGCATTTGACCGCGTCCCTTGTGGATTTTTGTGGGGGGTGCTTCGGGAGTATGGGGTATTGGGCTTGTTGTTACGAGCTATTCGGTCTCTGTACGACCGTTGTGAGAGTTTGGTTCGTATTGCCAACACTCGGTCGGAGTCATTCCCAGTGAGAATTGGACTCCGCCAGGGCTGCCCTTTGTCACCGATCCTGTTCATAATTTTTATGGACAGGATTTCTAGGCGCAGCCAGGGAATGGAGGGTGTCATGCTTGGTGACCACAGGATCTCATCTCTGTTGTTTGCAGATGATGTTGTCCTGTTGGCTTCATCCAGCAATGACCTACAGCTCTTGCTGGGACGGTTTGCCACTGAGTGTGAAGCGGCTGGGATGAGAATCAGCACCTCCAAGTCCGAGTCCATGGTCCTCAGCCGGAAAAAGGTGGATTGTCCTCTCCGGGTTGGGGACAGGCTCCTGCCCCAAGTGGAGGAGTTTAAGTATCTTGGGGTCTTGTTCACGAGTGAGGGGAAAATGGAGCGAGAGATCGACAGACGGATTGGAGCAGCATCTGCAGTGATGCGGACGTTGTACCGGTCTGTTGTGGTGAAGAGGGAGCTTAGTTCCAAGGCAAAGCTGTCGATTTACCAGTCAATCTACGTTCCTACTCTCACCTATGGTCACGAGCTTTGGGTAATGACCGAAAGAACGAGATCGCGGATACAAGCGGCTGAAATGAGTTTTCTCCGTAGGATTGCTGGACTCACCTTCAGAGATAAGGTGAGGAGCTCAGTCATCCGGGAGAGGCTCAGAGTAGAACCGCTGCTCCTCCACATTGAAAGGAGTCAGTTGAGGTGGTATGGACATCTGATTAGGATGCCTCCTGGACGCCTCCCACTTGAGGTGTTTCAGGTACGTCCCACTGGGAGGAGACCCCGGGGCAGACCCAGGACTCGGTGGAGAGACTATGTCTCCCAGCTGGTCTGGGAACGCCTTGGTATCCCCTCTGAAGAGCTGGAGCAGGTGGCTGGGGAGAGGGAAGTCTGAGCTTCTCTGCTTGAACTGCTGCCTCCGCGACCCGGACCTCCGGCAAAGCGGTAGAAGATGGATGGATGGATATTTAAATAAATATATATTCATTAATAGTTAGGAACATTTTCTAGAAAGTTCTGATGAAGTTCCTAATATGTGCGTTGGTATTTTGAGCAACCAATGGCTGCGCCGTTGCTTGGTCACGCGAGCCAATGGAGTCACGCGTTCCCTTGCTCGGTCTGTGTGTAATATACAGAACGCTGTCAGTGGCAGCAGACATCGACTGAGAAAGCGCATTTCTTTTACGGAGACGGTGAGCTAGCGTGTTGATAGCAGTCTTTGCCTTGGACAAAATTTGAGATTGATTTGGATCCAGAGACTGTTGACGCCGTTGAGCGTGGGAATCCCATTGACGCACGTGTCACCTAGCTTGGTCAGGTTTTTTTTTGTTTGGACTGGTTGGACCAGAAGAACGTGGATTCTCCAGATCTGGATGGCGAGCCGAAGCCCGAACCCTAGAAACTGCTAGAGGTGACCCAACTGGTCACCTGGAACTGATACAACAGGACTGAACTTTTTGTAAATATATTTTGGGGTATTTTTTTTTTCTATTATTGTGACAAGTGTGTGTTTTTTTATTAAATGTGCATATTTGTAAATAATACACATTTGTTAAAATAATATACATAGTTTCAAGTTCCATACACCGTGTGTCAGTGTCATCTGTTGTTACGCCCTCCAGGCTCCTACGAATCTAGGGTCTACCTGACCTGGCCCAATTATCCCTTTTGCCCAGGTAGAACCAAAAAGGGTACTATACCTAAAGTCAGTAGGTGTTAGTGGGTGTTACACAAGTGCAAAGTTGGAAGAAAAAAGATGTGAATTTATGACATCACAAATTCAAGAAATGTGAATTCATGAGTGAAAAGTGCCAAAAATTTTCATGAAGTTCCAAAATTTTGTGGAAAAAGTCTCTAATTTTCAACAAAAAAGAAAAATAATCAGAATAAAAAGTGAAAAGTTAATGAGAACTGTCCAGACTGACATAAAATTGCACATTTTGAATCCAAATAGAGTCGCCTGAAACTGTCCACAAGTCAAAGTAGGTTATCTTTACATATTAACTGCCAAGAATGTGTCGCTAGTCCAGCAAAAGCTTGCGGAACTCAAATACTTTGCAGTTTCATGAAACGGTCAGAGAGCAACTCATTCCAGCTTGGACATCGCCCGGGTTAATGAGGTCAGGAGTTCCTGGCAGTAGAAGGTGAAGGACAGAGCTGGGTGGAGGAATCTGATCAGACCTAAATGAAACAGTCATTGTCACGCCGACAGACTGCTATTTATGATGATTACTCACACCTACATCAGTCTTCACTGTTTGACCTTTTCCTCCTAAATTTATCACAGTTTCAGTGGAAATTCACAACTTTTTCCTTGGAAATTTGAAGGATTTTTTTTCACTTAAATCTGAAACTTTTTCTCATAAATTGTGTTTTCCCGGGCAAATTCAGGATTATTTTCTTGTTCATTTCAGGCTTTATTCTCATGAATTTGAGTTTTTTTCCTCATAAATTTCATACATTTGCCTTGATAATTTGTTTTTCTCATTGTTTTACTTCCAAAAGTCTATTTTATAATAAATTTACTATATTTTTCCTAATGAAACTGCAAGTTTGTGGGAAAATTGCGACTTTCACATATCAATGAAAATCTTCCTCAAAAATTAGCAGAGCCAGAACAGAACATAATGATGTTGAAGACATATTTGTTTTTCTACCCCCCACCCCCCGGTGAAAACCTCTGGTATGTTGAAACCTAAATATTTGCAGGTTTGCATCCTCTGCTCTGACTGAAGAAATACAGACAGACCCAAAAATGATTCGGAACCTTGCTGAATAATCATAAAATCCCAGGATGACACCATAGAGCAGGGGTCACCAACGCGGTGCCCGCGGGCACCATGTCGCCCGCAGGGACCACATGAGTCGCCCGCAGGCCTGTTCTAAAAATAGCACAACTCGCAAGTGAGCTGCGTCTAAGATGTAATTTTTTCTGCCGCTATTTTTTAAAATCACACTTGCATTTATATAGATTTTAAAATGACAATGTCTTAAAAATAAAAAAAATGAAAATATGTTTACTATACGTAAAGTTAATGTGAACTCTGACCTAGTTCGAAGGTCAGTATTGTGCGCATGACAAAACCTTCGCGCTTGTGGAGTGTAAGCTTAGCTAGCGGGCAGTTAAGATGTGAGTGGAGTGCAGTTTCCTACACAGTTCTTTTTCCAAAAAAAAAAAAAAAAAGATCATTTTCAAAGTGAGCGGGAGGAAGAGTTCTTTGTTACTACCGTGAAAGGAAGCTGGGTGTGTTTCATTTGCAGGGCGACTGTGGCCCACTGTTGCCCACTCTTTCTTTTTTTTTTTGACGGAAGGTAGATTTCTTCTGCAGTCCGGTGACAAGCCACCGGTTGCTGTGTGCGCAAGCACCCCTTAACTCCCTAACCTGCATGTTTTTGGCATGTGGAAGGAAACCAGAGAAATCTCGGAGTAAACCCACGCAAACACGGGGTGAACATGCAAACTCCACACAGATCACTGTTGGCCGGGGGCAGGGATCGAACCCACGATCCCCCGGCCAAGGGTAAATTGTGCTGCCGCGGTTCCACCGTGCATATAAGCACTCTGTGCTGTTTAGCTTCTTCTCAAGCATGATTCTTGGCAAGAACTGTATGGATATAATTCCAGTGAAGAAGAACACACAAAAGTGTGTTTATTAAATGTAACAGATTTTGAGCAGAATTGCAGCAGATTTGTTCAGTTAAAAATGTGATAAGATTTATTTAATATGAAAGTTGATTTTTCTTAAATGTTGCATAACTTTTTCAAACATGGTTCAACATAGTTCATGAATTAACAGGGTTTAGTTTTTTATGGTTAAAAGGGACTGGTGTAAACTGGACATTTTTTTGATGTAGAAGTGATCATCTGAACAATTGCTGAGATTAATAAAAATAAAGTGTTGGGCTGGGCTGCACGGTGGCGCAGTGGTTTAGCACTGTGGCAGCACAGTTTTACCCTCGGCCGGGGGATCGCGGGGATCATGAGATCGGGGTTCGATCCCAGCCCCCGACCAACAGTGAGCTGTGTGGAGTATGCATGTTCTCCCCGTGTTGCGTGGGTTTACTCCGGGATTTCTCCGGTTTCCTCCTGCATACCAAAAACATGTAGGTTTAGGGTGCTCGTGCACACAGCGACCGGCAGCCAGTGGCTTGTCACCAGACTGCAAACCAAATCTACCTACGGGTACAAGTAAGTAACCAAAAAAAAAAAATATTGATCTTGTCTGTTACCCACTCTAAGTTATTGATAATATATACAGTATATATATATATATATATGTAACGGATGCCAACTAGCACTGTTCGGCGTAGAACGTTAGTAAACCTCCCTCCCGAAAAGCCTCATACAGTATCGGTAGCGCTGAGCTATCGGTCGGACCTTTAGCTCAGCGCGATCGTGCTGTGTCTCCCATGCTCGAACTGTGTGTAGTTGACTGGTAGGTCGCGGGTTCGTGTCCCGAGTGGGCGAACTGCGCAGGATGATCTCAGTCACAATGGTGCCGTGAACCCGGGATGGGAGTGAGGTTTAAGGGGGAGAGTGTAACGGATGCCAACTAGCACTGTTCGGCGTAGAACGTTAGTAAACCTCCCTCCCGAAAAGCCTCATACAGTATCGGTAGCGCTGAGCTATCGGTCGGACCTTTAGCTCAGCGCGATCGTGCTGTGTCTCCCATGCTCGAACTGTGTGTAGTTGACTGGTAGGTTGCGGGTTCGTGTCCCGAGTGGGCGAACTGCGCAGGATGATCTCAGTCACAATGGTGCCGTGAACCCGGGATGGGAGTGAGGTTTAAGGGGGAGAGTGTAACGGATGCCAACTAGCACTGTTCGGCGTAGAACGTTAGTAAACTTCCCTCCCGAAAAGCCTCATACAGTATCGGTAGCGCTGAGCTATCGGTCGGACCTTTAGCTCAGCGCGATCGTGCTGTGTCTCCCATGCTCGAACTGTGTGTAGTTGACTGGTAGGTCGCGGGTTCGTGTCCCGAGTGGGGCGAACTGCGCAGGATGACCTCAGTCACATATACACACACACACAATTTGTTATTTTAGAGGAGTGTGTCAAGCTGGTGCCCTTCACATGACTCGATACCCATGAAGTAGCTCTTGGTTTCAAAAAGGTTGGTGACCCCTGCCATAGAGCATCATGAGATCTGAAGGTGGGGGAACCTGTAGAAGAGCTGCAGGAGGACCAGCTACCCCCCCCCCCAACTCACCTGCTCCAGCTGTGGGGAGGGGTGATGAAATCTGATGCTGCATTCACTTACACTCAGAAATCTGACTTTCTATCAAACTATAATCTATATAAATTAATTAGCAGAATCAAATGTTGAAGCCAAAGTCTTAATCTGGGGCTTTGGAGGGGCACAAGAACTAATTTGGTGGGTTGGTGGGGATTAATAGCACTAACACTGCTACTATTTTTTTTTTTTTTTGTTACTTATTTGTACCCGTAGGTAGATTTGGTTTGCAGTCTGGTGACAAGCCACCGGCTGCTGGTCGCTGCGTGCACGAGCGCCCTAAACCTACATGTTTTTGGTATGCGGGAGGAAACTGGAGAAATCCCGGAGTAAACCCACGCAACACGGGGAGAACATGCAAACTCCACACAGCTCACTGTTGGTCAGGGGCTGGGATCGAACCCACGATCTCATGATCCCCGCGGTCCCCCGGCCGAGGGTAAACTGTGCTGACACAGTGCTAAACCACTGCGCCACCGTGCAGCCCATATTATTACTATAATAATATAACAAGGCACAATAGTTCTTTTTAAAATGTTTTTCCCTCTGGAGGGGCAGCTCAGCCAATCAAAGCAAATGGGCTGTTGCCCAGGCAACAAAAGCCTGGATGTGTGCACTTCCTTGCTAAGAAACACTGAAAACCAGTGCTACTGGGGAGCTGTTACTCTCCCACAAAGTGGGCTATTAGCTGCTTTTTTAATTAAACATGATTAAGAGGAGACAATATAAAGCTCCCTGATTGGCTGAGCTGCCCTCAATTAATGTCAATTTTCTTCTATCCTGGCAGAGGAAATATTTATCAATGTTTTTATTCATTTATATCATTTAGATGATATTTTCCTTCTTGCCTTGAGAGACAGCAGTTGCATTTTTCTTCCCTCCTCCCCTGCCTTCCTGATCTATTCCCAGCTTTTGCAATGTTGCGTTTTTGTCTGTGTTTAGTCGCTCTTCTTCTGCTGAATCTTAATCTAAACGGAAATTATGGATTTGGAAGCGGCTTAAATGTGCTATTGTCACTATTTTTCAACAAGAATTGGGCCAAGGGGGAGCCCAAGAATTGGAACCTAAGAGGAGACTCATGGACATTGGAATTCATGCGTCTGTGGAAACATTATTGGTTATGATCTCAGGACTTCTATTTTTGGCTGTGGAGTTCCCTGATGCATCAGAAATTGAAGGAAGGTGAGAGAGCTGATCAAAGCGGACCCGGCAAGCTCCTTCATCAAATTCGACCAGTTGGGGAGGGCACGTGTAGCGGCAAACGGTGAACTGAATGACAGTGATTCAGTGAAGGAATACATCTGGAGCCCTGTGCTCTCCATGGAAAAACAGTTTAAGCCTGCACATATAATGGAAGCACAGAATTACACGGGTGAGGACAAATTCTATTCTCTGAGTGCACTGTGCTGATTTGATTTGATCTTGTTTGCCCCGTGTTTACATTCCTCCTGATTGAGATAAGCGGAAGGACCGGCTCTTATGTCTACCCAAACAATCAACAATCAGTTGTTGTCGTCAGCGGATTGGACCCTCAAGGACAATGCCCATGTGCCTTCAGCAAGCAAGAGAGAGAGCAAGAGAGATAGACTCTGGACTTGTTTATAAGTAACATGATTATAACATCTATCCACTGCCAGGAGGCGCCCTCTGCTGCTCACTAACAACTGTTACATTTACACTACACAATGCATACAACATTACATGCATACAATACACTGCCTCTCAACTTTTGTGTGTGATCTCCTGCTAAATGTCTGCTAAATGTGCATTGAGGTTTTTTTTGCCTGCAATCAAAATTTCGCTCACTTGCCGAGCGTCATTCTGATAAAACATGTTTTTTTTCTCTCGCCTACTGTCATATCCATTTTTTTCTTTTTTTCCTTTCTTCTTTATGACTGGCGCCTAGCGGCTGCCCCGGCCTTGGATGCGCTCTGCAGAGTGTGCCCAAATGCCAAGTCACGTTACGTTACCTTGTATTCATACATGTGTAATGACAATAAAGTTGAATCTCAATCTCAATCTCATATTAGAAAGTACATGGAGATCATTGATATTTGATTAGACTTGTAACTTCAGCAGGTGCTGAACTGCAGGAATTTCATCTTCAATATTTGATCCAGTTTCATGTCAGTGTAATAAAACACAGTTTTACAGATACTGACATCAGAGAGAAACACTCAGACAACTCTGTTTTACTTGGCTTCCCCAAACAAATGGACTCACACCATGTCACTGTTCAGCCATAATGGGACAGTAGTAGATTAGTTTGACAGGGACAGTGCAATAAACATAGACAATTAATCAAAGACAATCAATCTGATGTGTTGCACATACTAGAGTGTATTGCTATTAGCTAATTTGCAACTCTTGTCCCTGGATGGGCTTTAGGCTTTTCCCATGGGGAAAAAAAAAATAATAAAAAAAATATATATATATATATATATACGTATATATACAATAACCACATACATCAATGCAGAAAGATTATAAATACACAATTATAAATATTATAAATATTATAAATACACAAATATAACAGCCTGACTCACATTTAACATAAATATTATAAATAATATAAATACACAAATATAACAGCCTGACTCACATTTAACACATATAACATAACTCACGTTTGCCTATTTCAGGCCTCCCTCCCTTCGTCACTCACTATAAACAAACACATTTATTCCTTCCCTTCATTTACTCTCACTCTGCAGACAATTAATTCATACATGAGTACATTCTTGTTTATTTTTCAGCCAGTTTTTAACCTTTTTAGTGAATGTTTTAAAGTCCGTTATTATTTTAATTACGTTTGGCATTGTGTTCCAGATGTGACTGTCCTTTATAGAGAAAGCTGTTTGTCCAAATGTGGTTCTGCGGTGGAATATTTTACAGTTATTGTTAACAGAACTCCTGGTGGCTCTGCTGCTGTCCTGTCTTTGGACGAAACCAGCAAGTGGCTCAGGTGCTGATTTATGGAAACATTTGAACGTTAATTTCAGAAAACAGAGGTCAATGAAGCTCTCAAAACTCAATAGGTTGTATTTTTTTAAAACATTACAGTGATGCCACCTAATGGGCTTTTTGTCCAAGATTTTTAGGGTTTGATTATATAATGAACCTATATGTCTTATTGTGGAAGGGGTTGCTTGAGCCCAGACTGTCAAACAGTATGATATATGAGAAAAAACCATAGAATGCATATACAGTGCAGCTGCTTCGTAAGGTATGTAATATCTAATTAATTTAAAGCAGTTCAGATTTTTTTTTTACTGTTTTTGAAATTTTCTTTATATGAAGATTAAATTTGAGTTGAGGATCTAGTACAATGCCAAGGTATTTGAATTCTGTAGCTAAACTGATGTCATGATCATGTATATTAACTTTAAAACGTTGCAGGTTACATTTTTTGATTGAAAAGCACATTGAGACTGTTTTCTGAAGGTTCAGCAATAGATGGTTCTTGAGGAGCCACTCTTGGACATCAACCATACTTGTAGACAGTACATCTGCAGCCTGTGCTGGAGTCTTGGCAGCTGTGTAAATAACTGCATCATCTGCATAAAGTTGGCATGTTGCAGCTGAGCAGTGTAACAGCAAGTCATTGATAAAAATGCTGAAAAGTAAAGGACCAAGAATGGACCCTTGTGGGATACCCATGCGGTTGTTTAAAAATGAGGATTTATCCTGGTGAACTTTTACACACTGTTCTCTATTCTGGAGATAAGATGCAAACCATTCTAATGTATTTGGGGAGAAGTTAAAAGATGCCATTTTGGATAAAAGCAAACTGTGGTTTACAGTATCAAAAGCCTTTTTGAGATCTAGAAAAACAGCTCCTACCACATTACCCCTGTCCAAGGACTGTTTGACGTTTTCAATAAGGCAACAATTTGCTGTTTCTGTTGAGTATCCTGGTCTAAAACCAAATTGATGTGGATGAAGAAGTTGACTGTCTTGTAAGTAGTCTATCAGCTGTGTAGCTACAACTTTTTCAAGAACCTTAGATAGGACTGGTAAAATAAGAGATTGGGCGGTAATTGCATATATCGTCTTTACTGCCTGATTTATGAACTGGTATGACGACAGCTTTTTTCCAGCCAGATGGAAATGTACTAGACCTAATGGAGAGATTAATGAGATGAGTCAGTGGTTTGATTAATATTTTGCTGTGCATTTTGAGAAAGGAGGTGCTCATATTGTAGATATCATTAGTTTTTGAGTTTGACAGTGTTTTAACAATACCAGCAATTAACTTCTCATTTACCTCATCGATGTGAAAAGTATCTGTTGGAAGTATGGAATTTGTGTTGTTGAGCACATTTGGCAGTACAAAAATTTTTGTTAGGTCTTCCACAGAGCCCACAAAGTATGAATTAAATTCATTTGCCAAAGTAGCCTTGTCACTGACGGTCTCGCCATTGATTCTAAGTTCCTTTACCCCCTTCTGATCGTTTTTTTTATTAGTTAAGTTATTTAAATGCCTCCATAGGGAACTGTTGTTACCCTTTGCATGATCTATCAGTTTATTGTAATAAGATATTTTTGATTTTCGCAGCTCATGTACCACTTTATTTCTTAAACTTTTGTACACAAGGTGATCATTTTGTAGTTTGGAGGTTAGTGATGTTTTCAATGCATAGTCTCGCCTCTTCATAAGTTTTCTTATTTCATTATTTAACCATGGTAGGCTAATCTTCTGTTGTCTACTTTTAATTTGCTTTGAAAATTTTTCTATACATTTTGTGATTGTTGCAGTTATAAGATTACAACAATCATCTACTTCACATGTTGACATGAGCTGCTCCCAATTTTGATTCTCTAAGTAATGTTCAAACTCCTCATTTTTTGATTTGGGAATAATAAATTTTGATTTGTCAATATCGACTCCCCCAAAATACTGTAGTCGCTTTTTAGTGAGTTTCCTGACAGCAAGAACCATGTTATGATCTGAGAGACCAGTTACAAGATTATAGGTTCTGGTTATTCGTTCTGGTTTATTAGTAAATACCATGTCAATAAGTGTTCTGGATTGTTTGGTTATCCTGGTGGGTCCTTTGATCATTTGTTGGTAATTAAATTTAGTCATGAGGCTTTTCAGTTTCTGTTTGTCTTTTTTATCAGACCAGTTGATATTAAAGTCACCATGAATTATTGTTTCTCTGTTCTTCTCAAGTTGTTTAGCCAGATCACTTAATTCATTATAAAAGGAAGAGTTGTGTGACGGTGGGTTGTACACTACTGCAATGTTGAAATTCATTACCGGAGAGAGACATACATTAACAGCTAAACATTCAAGTGAAGTATTCAAATCAACCAGTTGACATTTATATTTCTCTTTGATGTAAATCAAAACACCTCCTCCCCTCCCTACCTGCCTGTCTTTTCTAAAACACTGGTAGCCCACAATATCGATCATATTAGTGTCTATGTTCCTGTGTAGCCAGCTTTCTGAGAAACAAAGGTAGTCCAGATTTGAGTCCAACAGCAACACCGAAATCTCATCTCTTTTGGGGATTATGCTCCGTATGTTTAAATGACCGCCGAGGATCCCCTTTGGTTTAGCCTTGGTGTCCCAAAGAACTCGTGCATGATTAACAGTTTGGAAAAATAAATGTTGTTTTTGCTTTTGTACAGCTCGGTTTTGTGCTAACCCAGTGGTCTGCTGTTTAATTGTGGCAGATCCAGGGTTAAGGTGAATATCTCCTGCCAGAAGTAGTAGAACTAACAGAACTTTAATTGTATATCCTCTGCCATATTGTGATTTTTGCTTAACAGCCATGTTTGCCTTATTTTGAAAGTTTTTGCTCAAGGCTTTTAAAGACCACATAGAGTGTAGGGTGAGATGTCCATGCCCAAATCCATACAAATAAAACTTTTTAACTTCACCTTTAGTTGAGTTTGTCGGAAAATCCTTCTTGTTGCAGGTCCAGACACACAAAGATAAAACGAAGAGGTAGTAGATAAGTAGATAAGGCTTATTACTGGTGCCAGTGACCAGAGCTGTGTGTCTCTGTGGGGGGTGGGGCCACACATGAAAACTGACTGATCAGTCACACAGAAGCTACCGAGGCACAGGCCGAGCCATTTTAGCTTCTCCAATTTGTTTTATTTCTCCAAATAATAAGTGAACTACAGCGAACTATTCAGAAAGACATTTGCTGAGAAAGAAACCTGCTGACAATTTCAAGCATTTTTGTAAGATTCAAACACTTTCAAAACCTAATAGATAGATGTACTTTATTGATCCCAAACTGGGAAATTACAGTGTAACAGCAGCATGGCAGTTGACAACCAAACAACAGAAACACACACGACAAAGGGATTACCCATGGAAAGTAGTAGTAGTAGATTAGTTTATTTGACAGGGACAGTGCAATAAACATAGACAATTAATCAAAGACAATCAATCTGATGTGTTGCACATAGAGTGTATAGCTATTAGCTAATTTGCAACTCTTGTCCCTGGATGGGCTTTAGAAAAAAGAATCAAGATAAAAATATACACAATAACCACATACATCAATGCAGAAAAATTATAAATGCACAATTATAAATATTATAAATATTATAAATACACAAATATAAGAGCCTGACTCACCTTTAACATAAATATTATAAATACACAAATATAACAGCCTGACTCACATTTAACACATATAACATAACTCACATTTGCCTATTTCAGGCCTTCCTCCCTCCGTCACTCACTATAAACAAACACATTTATTCCTTCCCTTCATTCACTCTCACTTTGCAGACAAATAATTCATACATGAGTACATTCTTGTTTATTTTTCAGCCAGTTTTTAACATTTTTAGTGAATGTTTTAAAGTCCGTTATTATTTTAATTTCATTTGGCATTGTGTTCCAGATGTGACTGCCCTTTATAGAGAAAGCTGTTTGTCCAAATGTGGTTCTGCGGTGGAATATTTTACAGTTATTGTTAACAGAACTCCTGGTGGCTCTGCTGCTGTCCTGTCTTTGGACGAAACCAGCAAGTGGCTCGGGTGCTGATTTATGGAAACATTTGAACGTTAATTTCAGAAGACAGAGGTCAATGAAGCTCTCAAAACTCAATAGGTTGTATTTTTTTAAAACATTACAGTGATGCCACCTAATGGGCTTTTTGTCCAAGAGCTTTTTGTCCAAGAAAGTAAAAACTAACACGACTATAAAACCTATATACTACATCATAGCTTAATATATGATGACCCGTATAAACACATGAATTATCCCATTGCACAAAGAAGGACTATCAGGAGCAGAGTGAGATGTGAGGTACCAGTTAGTCTGTAAGGTGCAGTGTGGCAGCATAGCTATGACCAGAATACAACATCATAGTGAGTTATTGTACAGTGAAATTGTATGTGGCAGGAAAGATTTCCTGTACCTGGCCGTTCGACAACGAAGCTGTAGTAGTCTACTGGAGAAAGTGCTTCGCTGTCTATCTAGTGTGTGGTGGAGGGGGTGATCAGGATTGTCCATGATGGATCGCAGTTTATTTAGTGTTCTCCTCTCCACCACTGTCTCAAAGGTCTCCGGTCTGAGACCAATTACAGAGCCAGCCCTCTTGATAATCTTGTCAAGTCTGTTGGTATCTCTGGCCCTGATACTGCTACCCCAACAGACAGCAGCAAAGAAGATGGCGCTGGCGACAACGGTCTGGTAGAAAAGCTCCAGCATCCTGCTGCACACGTTGAAGGATCTCAGCTTTCTCAGGAAGTAGAGTCTGCTCATCCCCTTCTTGTGCGCAGCATCGGTGTTGGATCTCCAGTCCAACCCGCTGCTGATCTTGACACCCAGATATCTGTAGTCTTCAACCACTCCCACATCCTCCGCCCTAATCTGCAGTGGCTGAGAAGGAGCCTTCCTCTTCCTGAAGTCAATCACCATCTCTCTGGACTTGCTGACATTCAACCTCAGGTGATTCTGCTCCGTCCACTCCACAAATCTGTCTACCAGTGCCCTGTACTCCCCCTCCTCTCCTCCTCTTATACACCCCACAACAGCTGAGTCATCAGGGAATTTTTGCAGGTGGCATGATTCAGTGTTGTACTGAAAGTCAGTGGTGTATAAGGTAAAAAGAAAAGGAGAGAGCACAGTCCCCTGTGGAGCTCCCGTATCACTAGCCACCACTCCAGACAAGACATTGCCCAGCCGGACAAACTGTGGTCTGCCTGTCAGGTAGTCGGTAATGCAGGAGATCACAGCGCTGTCAACCCCCATCACCCGCAGCTTCTCGCCCAGCAGCAGTGGCTGGATGGTGTTAAAGGCACTGGAGAAATAAAAAAAAAAAAAGTGATTCTCACAGTATCTCCTCCACCATCCAGGTGCAGATGGGCTCGTTGCAGCAGGTAGATGACAGCATCTTCAACTCCGAAATGGGGCTGATATGCAAACTGCAGAGGGTCCTGCAAACTGCAGAGGTAATAAATGCAATGTTAAAATTCAAGCATTTTTAAGAATTTCCAGCACTCATGGCAACCGTGGCTGTGATTTTGCACAATACAAATGAAGATGATTTGAAATTAATTTAAGTGAAATGAGTTGACTGACAACAACAGAGAAGAAAAAGTCAGCCATACAATCAAAACATGGACCACCTCTGCTGTCTAAATGAAATGTTGTTGGTTCAAACATTTAAGTGATTTGAATCCCATGCAGCCTGATCTCAGGGTTTCTAATCTTGAATCTGTAACCAGACGAGGGGCTTCCTGTTTGACAAGAGATCAAAGTCCGTGTGAATGGTGTCTCACTTTTACCTCTACTGTGGATCACTCCATGTGATTTTAAAGAGATTCACTCCAGAAAAACCTTCCCACATTCAGCACATGGGTTCATTTAACTTTACTGTGGGTGCGTTGATGTTGGACTAAGTTGCTTTTCTTTGTAAAGGCCTTTCCACACTGATCACACACAAACTGTTTAACTCCAGTATGGATGATTTCATGTCTTCTTAAGTGTCTCATCAAAGTAAAGGCCTTTCCACACTGACCACACACAAACCGCTTAATTCCAGTGTGGATCAGTTCATGTGTTCTTAAGTGACTCATCCGAGGAAAGGCCTTTCCACACTGACCACACACAAACTGCTTAACTCCAGTGTGGATCAATTCATGTGTTCTTAAGGAGCTCATCTGAGTAAAGGTCTTTCCACACTGACCACACACAAACTGCTTAACTCCAGTGTGGATGACTTCATGTGCTCTTAAGGAGCTCATCTGAGTAAAGGCCTTTCCACACTGACCACACACAAACTGCTTAACTCCAGTGTGGATCAGTTCATGTGTTCTTAAGTTACTCATCTGAGTAAAGGCCTTTCCACACTGACCACACACAAACTGCTTAACTCCAGTGTGGATCAGTTCATGTGTTCTTAAGTTACTCATCCGAGGAAAGGCCTTTCCACACTGACCACACACAAACTGCTTAACTCCAGTGTGGATGACTTCATGTGTTCTTAAGTTACTCATCCGAGGAAAGGCCTTTCCACACTGACCACACACAAACTGCTTAACTCCAGTGTGGATCAGTTCATGTGTTCTTAAGTTACTCATCTGAGTAAAGGCCTTTCCACACTGACCACACGCAAACTGCTTAACTCCAGTGTGGATCAGTACATGTGTTCTTAAGTTACTCATCAGAGTAAAAGCCTTTCCACACTGACCACACACAAACTGCTTAACTCCAGTGTGGATGAGTTCATGTGTTCTTAAAGAACTCATCTGAGTAAAGGCCTTCCCACACTGACCACACACAAACTGCTTAACTCCAGTGTGGATCAGTTCATGTGTTCTTAAGGAACTCATTTGAGTAAAGGCTTTTCCACACTGACCACACACAAACTGCTTAACTCCAGTGTGGATGAGTTCATGTGTTCTTAAGGAACTCAACTGAGTAAAGGCCTTTCCACACTGACCACACACAAACTGCTTAACTCCAGTGTGGATCGGTTCATGTTGCCTTAAGGAGCTCATTTGAGTAAAGGCCTTTCCACACTCGCCACACACAAACTGTTTAACTCCAGTATGGATGAGTTCATGTTTTCTTAAGGTGCTCATCTGAGTAAAGGCCTTTCCACACTGACCACACACAAACTGCTTAACTCCAGTGTGGATGAGTTCATGTTTTCTTAAGGAGCTCATCTGTGTAAAGGCCTTTCCACACTCGCCACACACAAACTGTTTAACTGCGCTGTGGATCCGTTTATGTCTTTAAAGTCAAGCAATCATGTGAAACCTCTCCCACATTCTTCACAAAAGTATTATTTTATCCCCAGTGTGGTACTGTCTCGGTCTTCTTTATCCACTCTTGTCACTATGTGATTTAGCTTTGTTTGCTGGGGCTGGAGGATCTTCATCCTCCTGAAGCTGCTGAGGTTTCACTCTACTTTTCCTTTCATGTTCCTGTAGTAACAAAGAAAAAGAAAGAAACACAGGCTGTGAACATACAGTGCAGGAAAAACGTATTTCAAACATTCATTGATGTGGAAATCTACATGTCTACCAACTTGACAGACACTGAATACATTTAATATTTGATGGAAATATTCGATAAATATATCAAATATTACTCAACTCTTTGAAATGCACAATTACTTTTGAAAAGCAATCTATTACATTTACAATTTATCCCCCAGGATTTCACAAAGTAACTGATTACTTTTTGGACTCAACGCTGCCATTTACAGTGCATCTGGAAAGTATTCACAGCGCTTCACTTTTTCCACATTTTGTTATGTTACAGACTTATTCCAGAATGGATTAAATTTATGTTTTTCCTCAAAACTCTACACACAATACCCCATAATGACAATGTGAAAAACGTTTAGAGCTGGCCAGCCATCTAAACTGAGCAATCGGACAAGAAGGGCCTTAGTTAGGGAGGTGACCAAGAACCCGATGGTCACTCTGTCAGAGCTCCAGCATTCCTCTGTGGAGCGACTAGAACCTTCCAGAAGGACAACCATCTCTGCAGCAATACACTAATCAGACCTGTATGGTAGAGTGGCCAGACGGAAGCCACTCCTTAGTAAAATGCACATGGCAGCCCACTTGAAGTTTCCCAAAGGCACCTGAAGGACGCTCAGACCATGAGAGACAAAATTCTCTGGTCTGATGAGACAAAGATTAAACTCTTTGGTGTGAATGCCAGGTGTCATGTTTGGAGGAAACCAGGCACCGCTCATCACCAGGCCAATTCCATCCCTACAGTGAAGCATGGTGGTGGCAGCATCATGCTGTGGGGATGTTTTTCAGTGGCAGGAACTGGAAGACTAGTCAGGATACAGGAGAAGATGAATGCAGCAATGAACAGAGACATCCTGGATGAAAACGTGATGAAAATTGCTGCACCTTTGGCAGCAATTACAGCCTCAAGTCTTTCTGAATATGATGCCACAAGCTTGGCACACCTACACTACCGTTCAAAAGTTTGGGGTCACCCAGACAATTATTTTGTGTTTTCCATGAAAAATCACACTTATTTACCACCATGAGTTGTAAAATGAATAGAAAATATAGTCAAGACACTGACAAGGTTAGAAATAATGATTTGTATTTGAAATAATTTTTTTTCCAGATACTCAAACTGCTCAAAGGAAGGTCAGTTTTATAGCTTCTCTAACCAGCTAAACTGTTTTCAGCTGTGCTAACATGATTGCACAAGGGTTTTCTAATCATCCATTAGCCTTCTGACGCAATGAGCAAACACAATGTACCATTAGAACACTGGAGTGATAGTTGCTGGAAATGGGCCTCAATACACCGATGTAGATATTGCACCAAAAACCAGACATTTGCAGCTAGAATAGTCATTTACCACATTAGCAATGCATATTAGATATTAGAGTGTATTTCTGATTAGTTTAAAGTTATCGTCATTGAAAAAAACAGTGCTTTTCTTTCAAAAATAAGGAAATTTCTAAGTGACCCCAAACTTTTGAACGATAGTGTATCTTTGGGCAGTTTCACCCATTCCTCTTTGCAGCACCTCTCAAGCTTCATCACGTTGGATGGGAAGCGCCAGTGCACAGCCATTTTCAGATCTCTCCAGAGATGTTCAATTGGATTCAAGTCTGGGCTCTGGCTGGGCCACTCAAGGACATTCACAGAGTCGTCCTGAAGCCACTCCTTTGATATCTTGGCTGTGTGCTTAGGGTCGTTGTCCTGCTGAAAGATGAACTGTCGCCCCAGTCTGAGGTCAAGAGCACTCTGGAGCAGGTTTTCATCCAGAATGTCTCTGTACATTGTTGCATTCATCTTTCCGTCTATCCTGACTAGTCTCCCAGTTCCTGCTGCTGAAAAACATCCCCACAGCATGATGCTGCCACCACCATTGGCGTGGTTATGAATGGTGCCTGGTTTCCTCCAAACATGACACCTGGCATTCACACCAAAGAGTTCCAAACTTCTTCCATTTACAGATGATAGAGGTCACTGTGCTCATTGGGACCTTCAAAGCAGCAGAAATTTTTCTGGACCCTTCCCCAGATTTGTGCCTCGAGACAATCCTGTCTCGGAGGTCTACAGACAATTCCTTTAACTTCATGCTTGGTTTGTGCTCTGACATGCACTGTCAACTGTGGGACCTTACACAGAGAGGTGTGTGCCTTTCCAAATCATGGGTAAACAAGTGAACTGATTGGGCAAACGTAATTCGTTTGTATTACGCAGCTATTTTTCCTGTTTCATGCAGTTTCAGTCATCATCATTGCCGCGATGACCGATCATGGCGGCATCTGCATTGGTGTGTGAGCTCCATCCATCCATCCATCTTCTTCCGCTTAATCCTTTTCGGGTCGCGGGGGGGCTGGAGCCTATCCCAGCATCTTAGGGCGAGAGGCAGGGTACACCCTGGACAGATCATCAGTCCATCGCAAGGTCAACATAGAGAGACAGACAACCATTTACTCTCACAGTCATACCTAAGGACAATTTAGATTCCCCAGTTTTGATGCCAATTAACCTAACCTGCATGTTTTTGGCATGTGGGAGGAAACTGGCGAAATCCCGGAGTAAACCCACGCAGACACGGTGAGAACATGCCAACTCCACACAGATCACTGTTGGTTGGAGGCTGGGATCGAACCCAGGATCCCCCAGCCAAGGGTGAGTTGCTGTGCTGCCGCATGATTCCTTCGGCGCGTGTCTGCCACCTTCTAAACTGTCAGATCAATAGAGATTAGTACAAATTCTCAGTATAGCAGGGGACATCAATTAAGTTGACATGTGCAGTTGCTGCGCTATGTCACTGGGGGCACAGGACCCGTCCATTTAATCTGGGCAGTTTAGAGTGTTAACGGGGAATATCACTTTTTTCACACAGAGCCCCGCTGCCAATGGTGCACATACCTTGTCGGGGTGCAGCGTCTTGTGTGCCTCAGCAACCCCAGGAGTTATGTCGACGGGAGCCCAGTGCTCCCAGAAGGTTCAACCATGTTGAACAGGTCCGCGTGGGGTAGAGGCCAGACTAAAGAGTGCACCCTGGTCCTCCAGGTTGGGGTTTGTGTAGCATGCAACAAATCACTCACGGAAAACCCAAGTTTGTTACAGCAACAAATGTCCCAACGACGGAACAGGCGGAAGAGGAGAGCAAACTCCCAATGGCTGTGAAGGCGGAGGAGGACAGACAGTTGCACGGGAAGAAGGGTCTCGGGAAGCCTCGGCAGGCAACCTTTCTACAGGGTAGACCAAGCTCTCGACAGCCCAGTCATGGAAGGCAGTTGGTCTAGGGGAGGGACCCCCGACAAACGTCCACGGTTGAAGATGGAGATGCAGGACCCCTGCGGTGCCACAAAGCTCTGCATCACGCATATCCGCTTCATGATGAGTCACACTGATGTTGCACGTGATGGTGCTCGTCCTCTGGGGATCTGCCGGGGAGGAAGAGTGCCAGGCCCTCAGCCTCAAAGGGGCCCACCCTCAGCTACCGGAGGTCACTTCACCTCGTCCTGCACAACCAGGGGACGGGGAACGAGGAATGCTACTTGCCGAAAAGAGACGCCAAAGGAGAGGAACGTCAACATCCTCCAGTGGAACGCAGAAGGAGTCTATAACAAAAAAATATCCCTTGCTGGAAGACTCCACTTAGAAGACATTGATGTTGCCTGCCTACAGGAGACCCACCTGAAAGAAAACCAACGCTTCAGTGTTAGGGGATACCAGGTCTTCAGGAAAGACAGAAAAGAAAGAACAAAAGGAAGAGTGGTGATTCTTGTCAAAAACGCCATACCAGCACAAGAGTTTGACGTCAGTACCAACAACCAGGCAGAAATCCATGGAGTTCGAATCATGGTTCACAATGAAAGCGTCATGATCTTCAATGTGTACTGCCCCCCAGAACGAGATCTCTCACTTGACCAAATGGAACTCCCAGACCACCGATGCTTAGTCATCGGTGACTTCAACAGTCATTCAGAGGCATGGGGATACAGCGAAGCAGATAGAAGAGGAGAGGAGGTGGAAGACTGGCAAGTCAACAACAGTCTTCTGCTAATGAATGATCCTGATGATCCACCAACGTTCTTCTCCAGGGTATGGCTGAGTAACACCACGCCCGATCTTGTGTTTGCCACCAACGACATGGCCAGGCTGGCAACAAGAACGGTACTTGGCCAGCTTGGGGGAAGTGACCACAAACCTGTGAAGAGTGGACTGGACATCAGCTACAAACCACAAGAAGCTAAGACATTCCCCAGGTGGAATTACAAGAAGGCCAACTGGGAGCGCTTCTCAACACTGGTGGACCGGTACTCTGCGGAGATCCGTCACAAGCAGCAGAACCTCAACAAGAAAGTCAGGGTGCTGAACCATGCTATTCTGAAGGCTGCAAATGAATCTATTCCTCGGGGAGCCAGAAAGAACTATAGGCCTTACTGGACAGAGGAGCTCCAGCAGCTTGAAGACAGTGTGGCAGAGGCAAGGAAAAAAGTAGAAGTAGATCCTACAGTAGAAAACAACATTGCCCTGAAGGCGGCCACTGCAAAACACAGGCAGACCTTTATACAGGAAGCTCGAAAGAGATGGCAAGAAAAGACAGAGCAGCTCAACTTGGACAAGGATGGCAATAAGCTTTGGAAACTGGCTAAAGCCCTCAACGATGAGAATAGCAAAAGCTTGCCGATCACAGTACAGGCAGATCAAGAACTGCTGACTGGCAAGAAAGCAGCAGACCATTTCATCAACCAGTATGGGAAGACGAGCCACCTTCAGATTCTACCAGAGAGAAGAAGGGATGTCAGAGGAGCCCAGCGAGTTCATCAGAACGTACAGACAGAACCAGTGATGAACTCGCCACTTACTCTCAAGGAGCTGGAGGATGCAATGTCAACACTGAAGCTGAACAAAGCCCCTGGATCTGACAAGATCACAAATGAAATGTTGCTGAACCTTGGCCCCAAAACCAAGAAGAAACTTCTGCAGCTGCTCAATGACAGTTGGAGATCAGGGACTGTGCCACAGATCTGGAGAGAAGCCACAATGACTCCAGTGCACAAAAAAGGCAAAGAAAAATTGAAGGCTGAAAGCTATCACCCCATAAGCCTTACAAGTTGCATAGGAAAGCTGCTACAGCATCTCATCAACACCAGACTTATGTGGCACTTGGAAGAAAAACAGCACATCGACCCAGAGCAAGCAGCCTTCAGGCAGAACGGGTCTACATAGGACCAAATAACATACATCTCTCAAGCCATAGAAGATGCCTTCCAAGAAAAGAAGCACACCCTCGCTGTGTGGATTGACCTAGAAAAGGCGTTTGACAAGGCATGGAAAGACGGCCTCAAGCTGAAACTGCGCCAGTGCGGTGTCGCTGGGTGCATGTACAAGTGGCTCGCCCAATACCTGCACAACAGAAGAGCTAGAGCCCAGGTCAGACAGTACTCCAGCAAGAAGAAGGTGCTGAGGGAAGGAGTCCCACAAGGAGGAGTGCTCTCCCCAACACATCTTCCTTGTATACATCAAGGACATCATCCAGAGTCTGCCAAGGAACATACGAGGTGCCATCTACGCCGATGACCTAGCCCTCTGGTGCAGTGAGGAAAGCATCGCGACGGCAAACTACAGACTGCAGCAAGTTCTCCGGCTGATAAAAGTATGGACCAAGTCATGGCTTGTGAGCTTAAATGAGAGGAAGACTAGATACACCGTCTTCACCCTGTCCACCCAACCCCAAAAGGTGAAACTGCAGATCAACTCCCATGAGCTCCAGGCTGAATATGCACCCACATAACTCGGGATCACCATGGATCACAGACTGACTTGGAAAAACCAGCTGCACAAGAACCAGGCAAGAGCAAAGATCAGGATGGCCCTAATGAAGAAACTGTCAGGAACAGACTGAGGTGCACACCAGGGTGTCCTGAAGAAGCTCTATGTGGGGAGGATTCGGCCTGTTCTGGAGTATGGCATGGCAGCAACCTCAACAACTGCCAAAAGCAACACTGAGAAGCTGGACAGACTCCAAAACCAAGCCATGCGAATGATGACAGGAGCCATGCGCAGTACCCCTATCAAAGCGCTGGAGACAACAACAGGCCTTGCGCCACTGGAAGATAGAAGAAACGTCGAAGTTCTGATCCAGGCCGCCAAATTCAAAAGACTGGAAAACCATCCCATGGAGGACAGACTGAGCAGGCCAACAAAAGGGAGACTCAAGAGATCGAGCTTCATCCACCAGAGCATGACACTCGAAAGGACAGACCCAGAACTGTTGGACCACATGCCCACACCAATACCACCCACAGCATCTGTTCCCTCCTGGAACCAACAGAACTTCCCAGCCATACGCACAGACATATCGGGCATTGGGGAGAAAGGAACACAGTCAGACCAAGAGAGGAAGTCGCTGGCCCTGGAGTTCATTCTGTCTGCCTACCCTGAAGAGCAGTGGACTCACGTCTATACAGACGGCTCTGTCATGGAAGCAACCAGGAATGGAGGAGGCGGCGTGTACATCAGGTACGCTGACGAGGAGACCCACATTCCCATTGCGACTGGCAAGTACTCCACCAACTTCAGGGCTGAGGCAGAGGCCCTGAGAACAGCAGCGGCCCACGTCAGGGAACATCAGGACAAGGCACACAAGCGGGTCGTCATCTTTACTGATGCCTTCTCTGTCTTGGATGCACTTCAGGACCCCCGATGCAAAGAACTGAATGAACTCACCCTCACTTGGTCTCAATTAGCCACACAGGTGAATGTATCACTCCAGTGGATTCCTGCCCACTGTGGAATATATGGAAATGAGACAGCTAACAGACTTGCTAAGGAGGGTGGGCAGCAAGACCAGGAAGACAGGCAGGTCTCTTACAGTGAGGAGAAAACCATTATTAAGGCCCTGTTTCACAAGAAGTGGCAGCAGCAACACCCAAACTTCTGCAAGGATGACAACTACTACAGTCTGAGCAGGGCTGACCAAGTCGTTCTGTTCAGACTCCAAACTGGACATAACAGAATGCATGCACACATGCACCAGAAATTTAAAGTTGGACAATCGGACAGATGCCCATGTGGAACCGCTCAAATGACCAGCGAACACCTCCTCCAAGACTGCCCAGACCACGCTGCACTCAGAAGAGCTACGTGGCCTGACCCCACATTGCTGAACCAAAAGCTGCACGGGGACTTCCGGAGGACGGCAGCATTCATCAGGGCAGCTGGTGTGACCATCTAGCGATTGACGAAGAAAATCACACAGAGCCATGTAGGTTTGGATTTTTTTTGTACCCTTAATAATAAACACCTTGAATGGAAAAAGTGCATTTTGTGTTTACTTGTGTTATCTTTGTCTTGTGGAGAGTGCAAATAAGAAACCAGACTTGCATGGCAGATGAACTTTATTCACTCTCTCACTTCATTCATACACAGAAAAAGCTTTAACTCAATACACCAGGGTCTCTCTTTTTATATCACCCCACTCCATCCCCCCGCTGCCTGAGATCTTGCATCACAATACATTCAACGCATCATCACCCCGACTGTCCCCGCAGCTACTCCTTCCTGCTGCATCACCATAACTTCTCCCATCACAATACCTATTGTCCTCATCTGTGTAATCCCCCACGCTCTACCGGCCGAGGGACTATTTGCCTCCCCTCTGCTTCCAGTCTGAGATGATTATCCCAGCGTGGGTTCCCTACAGTCTAATATTTAAATTTGTTTGATGATCTGAAACATTTATGTGTGACAAACACAAAAAAATGAGAAATCAGGAAGGGGGCAAACACTTTTTATCACCACTGTACAACCAAAGCATACTCCATTTTCTTTCAGAAAAGCATCTCATTATGTGTCCTCATTTCCAGTTGTGAACACACATCCAAATGATGTCCACCTCCACAGAACAAGAATTTCTTAACAGCATTATCCAAAGTCTCATTTTCCGGCGTTCCTGTTTCATTTTTCCTTTCTGCACTTACAACAGCGGTGGCAAGCGTGCATCCTTTTATCCTTTGGCTTGGTTGTGATTTTAGGCCGTGAGCAGCTCCCTCAAAATGTGGCTAGAAAATGATTTTCGTGGCACCCAACTGGGAACTATGGGATCTTTGATGATTTCTATGTAAAAAAAAACTGCTGAATCCGAAAATCGATGTTCCCACTGTCAAAGGTGTGGATAGCTATGTCAAATTTGCATAAATCCAAGAAGGCTGCCACGACTAACCAAGGGAATGAATGGCCTAACATTTCAACCAGTCTACCTAGAAACACGTTTGAGGCCTCTTTTTCGGATAATGTTGAGCCGAGGAATCGATTTCTGAGGTCGACTGTGTGATTGAGGGTCAAAGAACCATGCTAATTTGCATAAATCCAAGATGGCTGCCATGGATGGACTAACTTTTTAGCCATTCTACCTAGAATCACGTTGGAGACGTCCTTTTCGGCTAATGTTAACCCGAGGAATCGATTTCCGAGGTCATTAGTGTGACTGAGGGTCAAAGAACCCCGCTAATTTGCATAAATCCAAGATGGCCACCATGGGTGTGGATGGACTATATTTTGAACCACTCTACCTATAATCACATTTGAGACGTCTTTTTCGGATAATGTTGACCCGAGGAATTGATTTCTGAGGTCAGATATGTGATTGAGGGCTCCACTAATTTTCATAAATGGCTGCCATGAATGGCCTAACTTTTTTATCAGTACAACTAGAATCACGTTTGAGACATCATTTTCCGATAATGTTATGCCCAGGAATCGATTTCTGAGGTCACTTTTGTGATTGAGGCTCAAAGAACTCCACTCATTTGCATAAATCCAAGATGGCCACCACAGGCATGGATAGTCCAACTTCTTAACCATTCTACCTAGAATCACGTTTGAGACGTCTTTTCTGCATAATGTTGACCCGAGGAATCGATTTCTGAGGTCAAATATGTGATTGAGGGTCAAAGAACTCCGCTTATTTGCATAAATCAAAAATGGCCGTCATGGATGGATGAACTTTTTTAATCAGTCCACCTAGAATCACGTTTGAGACATCATTTTCGGATAATGTTATGCCCAGGAATCGATTTCTGAGGTCACTTGTGTGATTGAGGGTCAAAGAACTCCACTCATTTAAATAAATCCAAGATGGCCGTCATAGGCATGGATAGCCTAACTTCTTAACCTCTCTACCTAGAATCACGTTTGATACATCTTTTCCAAATAACGTTGACTCGAGAAATCGATTCCTGGTCAGTTATGTGATTGAGTGTCAAAGAACTCTGCTAATTTACATAAATCCAACATGTATAGCTGTCATATCCTGATACAACCTGTATTCAACCTCCACCTTATTCATCACCAGAATCATCTCCCTCATTTTCTTCCTCCTCTGCTTCCACAGATCTTTCAGATTCTGTAAGAACATGATTCACGCAATCGATGCAGGCGCATAGATCAGTGCAGCTGAGATCCGATGCCTTGCATGTACATCTGCTGGCCTCGCACCTACTCCGCTTGCATGAACAGTGCACATAGTTCAAGATCTCTTCAGGCGCCGGACCAGTTGCCATCCAGTCTACAGCCAGTTCTTCCTGCAACAAAATCCAGCCATGGCCCACTGGACTGGGGGCAGGCATTGTTTGCTGAACGGCACGGCGATGAATGGCTGCTTGATAATTTGACCTCTCCACATGTTTTCGAAGAGCATCCTGGTTGGGTGGTAATGCATCATCGCAGGAGGCATTGATGCAGAACAGATGGTAGCGAGCCTCATTCACATCATTTGTATTTTGACCGTACAGATCACATACAAACTTTTCGAGTGAAGACTGAAGAGAAGAAGCCACATCAAAGTCTCTCCCAAGCTGTGTGAATACCTCCTGGTATTCAGTGTTTTTCAGGACAAGGTCCAGTGGACGGATGATGCAGATGTTTGGCAACACATTGCTTGACCTTGCAGATGCTTGGCTGATGGTTGCTGCAGCATGGTGAGATCGCAGTCGCTTTTTAGGAGATGGTGTTGGGGGACTAAGTTCTGGTCCGCTTTGCTCCTGAGGCTCAGGAATGTGGGCTTCGGCCAGTCGTTTTTTACGAGCTTCAGCACGTTCCACTCTTGTTTTGTCCATAAAACGGCTATAGCACACACGATGGTAGCCAAATGTTGGATCAAGGTTGTTTAGATCTGAAAACATATTATATGGACCATAGGGTATTATAACATTAGGCCTACCTTGTACCCATATAGATATAAAACATATATAGATTGCAGATAATTTTCACATTAACAGCGAGCTTATAATAGAGACCTTGTGCAACCTAGTCACTGCTCAATGTAAACTTGCAAAATGGCAAGCACAGACCGTGCGCCCATATTTATTGAGAGCATAAAGTATACAGGCGACTGCTGCTGCCATGAGTTTAACCTTTCTTGGGTGACACATCACAAACATATGGGCTTTCCTTAACAGGCCATTTTCCATCCACCTAAGGCTTGATAGTATGGGTGTGACTATGTGCAAACTATATAAATGTATGCCCAAACTTGTTCCTCCCTCACCTACTAGTACACTGCACCCCCTGGGCTTGGGCTGAGAAGTACATCCAACCCTCAGACTCATTAAGCTCATTGGGATTGCTACCCCTTTCCCATTTGAGTTACTTTGTGGTAGTGGTATATTTTGACTATAATTCAGGCCCAGGGTGGGTTCTGGGGATAGATGCATCATCAGAGTGAGTCGATCTGCATCATCTAGATCTATACTAGGACTATGTTACCTGGCACCCAGAGTCCCTTGGTTATTAGCCTCCACACCCCCAGATCGACCTACTCGGAGTCTTAGACCAGGACTAGGTCACCCTGTGAGCGGTTGACAAAGGTTTTAGATATCTAGGGTTCCATTTTAGTTCATATTTAGAGTTACAAATGATCGGAGCCAAATGACTCCAGGGCACACGCAGTACAACCATAAACAATGGCTGGCACTCACCTTTCTCGAACAAGTCACGACGTTGTTCTGCTACTTTCTGTTGGGGTCCGTCAAGTACAAGCCATTTTTGGGCACACTCACGTACTTTTGCCCACGATGCTTCAGTAAAACAAGTGATACTGCCTGAAAACTTATCGGAAATGTGAATAACACAGGAGAGGCTTTCAGCGCATGTGACCCCTGTGGGCGCTGCCATTTTGTTGTCACATGACCAAAGGGATGACGCTGATTGGTTAAAACGTCCCGGACTGGGCCATGTTTAAGGTAGCCAGACAATTATTACTGACTGACTTCAATCGCATTTTTCATACAGCTATCCACACCTTTGGAAGTGGGAACATCGATATTTTGTCTTACAATATTGTAATCTTAATTTAGAAACACTAAAATTTTAGTTCCCCGTTGGGTGCCACGAAACTGAACGAAAAATGGAAGCTGCTCATGGCCTATTTAAGTCTTTTTAACGCTTTGTTCACAGCAGGAGTGTCCCAGATATCTCCAAATATTGGATCAGTTGCAATCCTCACCTGCTTTTCAAGAAAATTGACTATGTCTTTAAATATAGCTCTTTTATCGTTATTTTGAAAATCACATATCATTATTCTCCATTTATCCCTCAGCCTGTAGGGTAGTTTTTTAACAATCAACAGCATGTTAGCAGGCATGTTAAGCTCATTCATGTAACTGATGTCTTCCATGGCATTACAGCATCCTCTAAGAAAAAAGAGTGTACGCCCGAAGAGCCTTTGTGTCATCAGGTATTGACGACCATGAAAGTGCTTTCTCCATACAAGCTGCAGCAATCTTCTGCTCATTCCCAAAATGCTCTTTCAACAGTGATTTAGCTTTATGGGATCCTCTATCAGAGGCCATATGCAGACAACTTCTGACAAGTTCTCTTGGTTGACCTCTCGTGTACTGTTCAAGATAATAAAGACAGTCTGCAGGATTTGAATTTTTAGTTTCAAAGGCATTGTCGAAAGACTTCACACACATGATATTGCAATGGATTAACATCAAAAACTGGAATCTCTTTCTTGGGCATAAAAGAAACACACTGTTGCTGAATTAACAAAGCAGTGATTTCATTTTGTTTTTCCATTACTAGTGCATCCCTGTGCATGCCCGTAGAAACCAAGTGTAATCAAGTATTTCTGCATGCCCACAGAAATCAGGTGAAAGTAAGGCTGTAAGCAAGCACATCAGCATTCGTTCAGTGATGCCTGCCTTTGACCTGATTGTCATAGCGAGTCCTATGATCTTTGATGATGCCATAGCGACTCCTATGATGCCTACCTGCCTTTGATCTTTGATGTCCTATGATCATGAGTGAGCGTGAGTGATGCCTGCCTTTGATCTTTGTGAAGAAAAAAAAAAAAACACTACCAAACTTTCACCAGTTTGTTGACTGTCCCACCAGAGAGAACAAAACACTGGATTTACTGTATGCCAATGTCAGAGATGCATATAGTGCAACAGCTCTACCCCCCATTGGTAAATCAGATCACTGCATGGTCATGTTAACACCCAAGTACGTCCCCCTTGTGCAAAGAAAGCCTGCTTATACACGGACTGTGAGGAGGTGGACACAGGAGGCTGCTGATGCACTGCAGGACTGCTTCGAGATGACAGACTGGAGCGTACTCTGTGAACCACATGGGGTGGACATAGACAATATGACCGACTGCATCACAGAATGCATTAGATTCTGTGAAGACATGACCATGCCAGCTCAGACTGTACACTGCTTCTCCAACAACAGACCATGGGTCACCAGTGACCTGAAAGCACTTCTGAACAAAAAGAAGAGAGCTTTTAGGGCTGGAGACAAGGAGAAGCTGAGGGGAGTGCAGCATGAGCTGAGAGAGATGCTGAGGAGGTGCAAGGACAATTATAGGAGGAAGTTGGAAGAGAAACTCAGGCAAAACAACACTAAAGATGTGTGGGAGGGAATGAAGAAAATAACTGGGTGCAAGGGGAGAGTCGGGCAGCCATCTGGGAGCCAGGAGAGAGCTGAGGAACTGAATCTGTTTTTTAATAGGTTCAACTCAGTCTGTCACCCGAGCAACACAACCAGACCCCCACGCACCCCTCCCCACCCACCCTCCTGTGCAGAACCTCTCTCCATCTCCCCCATCCTCCTCCTCCTCAGGGGCACCAGGACCCTCCCTCACTTCACGGTGACTACAGATCAGGTGGAGAAACAGCTGGAGAGACTCCATCAGCGGAAGGCTTCAGGCCCTGATGGCATCTCCGCAAGGACCCTGAGGACCTGTGCCAACCAACTAGCTCCGGTACTGAAACACCTGTACAACCTGAGCCTGAGTCTGGAGAGAGTACCGGTGCTGTGGAAGACATCCTGCCTGGTTCCTGTCCCCAAGAAGTCGTCTCCATCAGATCTGAATGACTACCGACCAGTTGCCCTCACATCTCATGTGATGAAGGTCCTGGAGAGACTGGTCTTAGCCCACCTGAGGCCGCAGGTGAAGACGTGGCTGAACCCTCTGCAGTTTGCATATCAGCCCCATTTAGGAGTTGAAGATGCTGTCATCTACAGTGGGGCAAAAAAGTATTTAGTCAGCCACCAATTGTACAAGTTCTCCCGCTTAAAAGACGAGAGAGGTCTCCAGTTTTCATCATAGGTATACCTCAACTATGAGAGACAAAATGAGAAAAAAAAAATCCAGAAAATCACACTGAAGGATTTTTAATGAGTTAATTGGTAAATTCCTCAGTAAAATAAGTATTTGGTCACCTACAAACAAGCAAGATTTCTGGCTCTCACAGACCTGTAACTTCTTCTTTAAGAGGCTCCTCTGTCCTCCACTCGTTACCTGTATTAATGGCACCTGTTTGAGCTCGTTATCAGTATAAAAGACACCTGTCCACAACCTCAAACAGTCAGACTCCAAACTCCAAACTCCACTATGGCCAAGACCAAAGAGCTGTCAAAGGACACCAGAAACAAAATTGTAGACCTGCACCAGGCTGGGAAGACTGATTCTGCAATAGGTAAGCAGCTCGGTGTGAAAAAATCAAATGTGGGAGCAATTATTAGAAAATGGAAGACATACAAGACCACTGATAATCTCCCTCGATCTGGGGCTCCACGCAAGATCTCACACCGTGGGGTCAAAATTATCACAAGAACGGTGAGCAAAAATCCCAGAACCACACGGGGGGATCTAGTGAATGGCCTGCAGAGAGCTGGGACCAAAGTAACAAAGGCTACCATCAGTAACACACTATGCCGCCAGGGACTCAAATCCTGCAGTGCCAGACGTGTCCCCCTGCTTAAGCCAGTACATGTCTAGGCCCGTCTGAAGTTTGCTAGAGAGCATTTGGATGATCCAGAAGAGGACTGGGAGAATGTCATATGGTCAGATGAAACCAAAATAGAACTTTTTGGTAAACACTCAACTTGTCGTGTTTGGAGGAGAAAGAACACCATACCTACTGTGAAGCATGGGGGTGGAAACATCGTGCTTTGGGGCTGTTTTTCTGCAAAGGGACCAGGACGACTGATCCATGTAAAGGAAAGAATGAATGGGGCCATGTATCGTGAGATTTTGAGTGAAAACCTCCTTCCATCAGCAAGGGCATTGAAGATGAAACGTGGCTGGGTCTTTCAGCATGACAATGATCCCAAACACACTGCCCGGGCAACAAAGGAGTGGCTTCGTAAGAAGCATTTCAAGGTCCTGGAGTGGCCTAGCCAGTCTCCAGATCTCAACCCCATAGAAAATCTTTGGAGGGAGTTGAAAGTCTGTGTTGCCCAGTGACAGCCCCAAAACATCACTGCTCTAGAGGAGATCTGCATGGAGGAATGAGCCAAAATACCAGCAACAGTGTGTGAAAACCTTGTGAATACTTGCAGAAAACGTTTGACCTCTGTCATGAACTTCTGTTATTGACCAAATACTTATTTTTCACCATAATTTGCAAATAAATTCTTTAAAAATCAGACAATGTGATTATCTGGATTTTTTTTTTACTCATTTTGTCTCTCATCGTTGAGGTATACCTATGATGAAAATTGGAGACCTCTCTCATCTTTTAAGTTGGAGAACGTGCACAATTGGTGGCTGACTAAATACTTTTTACCCCACTGTACCTGCTGCAACGAGCCCATCTGCCCCTGGATGGTAGAGGAGATACTGTGAGAATCACTTTTTTTGATTTCTCCAGTGCCTTTAACACCATCCAACCACTGCTGCTGGGTGAGAAGCTGCGGGTGATGGGGGTTGACAGCTCTGTGATCTCCTGCATTACCGACTACCTGACAGGCAGACCACAGTTTGTCCGGCCAGGCAATGTCTTGTCTAGAGTGGTGGCAAGTGATACGGGAGCTCCGCAGGGGACTGTGCTCTCTCCTTTTCTTTTTACCTTATACACCACTGACTTTCAGTACAACACTGAGTCATGCCACCTGCAGAAATTCTCTGATGACTCAGCTGTTGTGGGGTGTATAAGAGGAGGAGAGGAGGGGGAGTACAGGGTACTGGTAGACAGATGTGTGGAGTGGACGGAGCAGAATCACCTGAGGTTGAATGTCAGCAAGACTAGAGAAATGGAGATTGACTTCAGGAAGAGGAAGACGCCTTCTTAGCCACTGCAGATTAGGGGGGAGGATGTGGGAGTGGTCGAGGACTACAAATATCTGGGTGTCAGGATCAGCAGCGGGTTGGACTGGAGATCCAACACAGATGCTGCGCACAAGAAGGGGATGAGCAGACTCTACTTCCTGAGAAAGCTGAGATCCTTCAATGTGTGCAGCAGGATGCTGGAGCTTTTCTACCAGACCGTTGTCGCCAGCGCCATCTTCTTTGCTGCTGTCTGCTGGGGTAGCAGTATCAGGGCCAGAGACACCAACAGACTTGACAAGATTATCAAGAGGGCTGGCTCTGTAATTGGTCTCAGACCGGAGACCTTTGAGACAGTGGTGGAGAGGAGAACACTAAATAAACTGTGATCCATCATGGACAATCCTGATCACCCCCTCCACCACACACTAGATAGACAGTGAAGCACTTTCTCCAGTAGACCACTACAGCTTCGTTGTTGAAAGGCCAGGAACAGGAAATCTTTCCTGCCACATGCAATTTCACTGTACAATAACTCACTATGATGTTGTATTCTGGTCATAGCTATGCTGCCACACTGCACCTTACAGACTAACTGGTACATCACTTTTTCACTCTGCTCTTGATAGTCCTTCTTTGTGCAATGGGATGATTCATGTGTTTATACGGGCCATCATATATTAAGCTATGATGTACTGTATATAGGTTTTCTATAGTCGTGCTAGTTTTTACTTTCCATGGATAATCCCTTTGTCTGTCATGTGTGTGTTTCTGTTGTTTGGTTGTCTACTGTCATGCTGCTGTTACACTGTAATTTCCCAGTTTGGGATCAATAAAGTACATCTATCTATCTTTGATGATGTCATAGCCAGTCCTATGATCGTGAGTAATGCAGTCCAAAGACTGATAATTTTTTTCACACATAAGGAGTTGTTCAGAACTCCTTATACATAGGAACATCATAGAACATCATGTAGACATCATAGGCGATCTTGTAATCTTTGGTCGTGACACACACACAGATTTCTTGAATTGTATATAGAGTGATGGAAAATCAATGAACAGACAGACACTAGCCACGGTCACATGGGCAAAATTTCTTCAATCTGATTACAATTCAGATCAGAACTTTACTGATTACATGGATCCTGAAAAAGCTGATCCGATTAGGACATGCGTTTCCATGTGTCACACGTTTGAACGGAATAAATCACTTTGACATGCGCACGTCGACATTTCAACATTCCGAAAATAGTAGAAGAACAAGCAACTTCCTGTGTAAACAAGCCCCGCTTCGTGTCTCTTTTTGAAATGGACCTGTATTGTGTGATTCAGACTGTACTTTTGCTTCTGCTGATCTCCGTAATGAAGCTACAAGTACATACTTCTGCATATGACGTACAGAGGGAGACAGCAGGACGATACAGACCAGTTTTGTTTTACTCCTGTTATGTCTTCTGCTAGCTGCTGTAAAGGCGGAAATACGTCACGTCGACATGTGGCTGATGTACAGACAAGTGCAGTAAACATATTTTCTGCCCAACCTTCAGAATAAGTGTTTACATGCGCACCATTTGGATTAACCCCTTGCACTCCGGTCAATTTTCCTAAAAACGCCAAAAAATAATGTGCCCAAAGTAAATCGAAAGCTGTTATTCAACCCTTTGCAGCATCTTCATGGGGTTGGTCTCATTTAAAAGAAAACACTTTGAATTTTTTGGCAAAAAGAAACATAATCTCTCTAAGTGCTCCGGCCACTGAGTAACAGTCATCTAAACATAGTGAACTTGAAGAAAATAAATTTGGCCTGGGTGTTTTTTTGGATACATCCATCCATCCATCCATCTTCTACCGCTTAATCCTTTTCGGGTCGCGGGGGGGCTGGAGCCTATCCCAGCGTCTTTGGGCGAGAGGCAGGGTACACCCTGGACAGATCGCCAGTCCATCGCAGGGCCAACACAGAGAGACAGACAACCATTCACTCTCACAGTCATACCTAAGGACAATTTAGAATCCCCAGTTGATGCCAATTAACCTAACTTGCATGTTTTTGGCATGTGGGAGGAAACCGGAGTGCCCGGAGTAAACCCACGCAGACACGGGGAGAACATGCAAACTCCACACAGAAGGGTCACCAATGGTCTGGGGGTGGGATCGATCCCATGACCTTCTCGCTGTGCTGCCACTGTGCTAACCACTGCGCCACCGTGCTGCCCTTTTTGCCCCTTTTTTGGATACAAATGCTTGCAAATAACACACAGCTTCAGATCCGGGCTGGAAAATGCAACAGAAATGTAGAACCAAGTCTTATCCAGTTGAGGTCCAAATTTTGTAACAATACCACAAAAAATGAATATTTTACACAGCTTTATACTCAGGCTGTTCCCAGGCATTTTGGAACTGTGCCAAATTGTACCAAATGGCACAGTTTGGAAAAACGTCTGTAACTTTTGAATGATTCAATGTAGAAGCTTCATTTAGGGCTCTAATGAAAGGTCACATTCAGGGCTGTGTCTGTGTGTGTGTGTGTGGGGGGGGGGGGGGGGGGTTGTCCACCACCACCCCCGCTACAGAGGATGGAGATCCGCCCTCGCTACATGACGGATTACACTCGGATGTGGCATGTTTCCACAGCAACGCTGCCCCCGCGGCTCCCCCCACCCCCCCGCTACAGAATCGTAGCGGCGGGGGCGTTCACTGTCCGGAGGTGGCGAAGAACCGTGTAATGCGGCGCACGCACTTCGGACATCGTGCGCCGCACAGTTGTAATTTACCGATCGGTCAAAAGTAATTTTGGACTACAATTTTCAGGGATAAAGAATAATATAGCTTATAACATCTTACCTCTTCACAGCAGTGTCCTGGCGAACTTCTCTTCCTCACTGTCAGACGAACGCAATGCTGGTCCGCTTGTGGTTCTGGTCTCGCGACCCGATCAAAACATAATTCCATTATTGCGGTTTTGTGCTTCCATGATTGCGTTTTTTGGCGAACGATTTTTCAAAACAAATAACAGTAGTAATTAAAAAAAGACTGGCAAAGGCATGTGTGTCACTCAGCCTTCGTCTTCAGCCTCCGTTGGTCTATGACCATGGAAGAAATCATAACGTCTACTCTGCTGGAACCAAAACAAATAAGCACCGCCTGTGGCCGAACATGCCGGTGCACGAATGGCACTCCCTGTCACACAGGTTGCATTTGTGGGTGGTCTCCGTGCTGCTGGGTCTGTGGGTTTTTCCTGTGGGTCCTTTTTTTCTCTGCAGCAGCAGTCTCTCTTCACCCAGCCTTAAAAAAAACAGCTCGCAAACTTCTCTGCTTCAACTGGCTCACTGCATTCACAGCGTTGTGAGGCGGGTCCTTCTGGCTAGGTTTTCGTTCATTGGTTCTTCAAAGTTTCAGAAACCCAATTCAAGGCTCTTATTAGTCGAATGAGAGGTCAATCAGATGAACTAATCTGTTCGCGGCTGTGTCTGCAGCCTTTATTTTCAGTGCGCGCTTGGACGCCATACACCACCTACATCACAATTTCCATCATGCGTCCTAGAGCGCACGAGGGTGCTCTCGTGCGCTCTAGGACGCAGAGACTTGCCCACCCGTGGGACAACGGAGCGCAAGAGGTTAACAATCAGCATAACCCACCCGTCTCAATCGGAATGAAGTTTTGATCCAAATGAGTGTGATCGGGTCAGAATATTGAGATTGGCGTGTTTACATGAAGCATTTTTATTCCAATCAGGCTTTTAATCCGGTTACTTGTGTCCATGTAAACATGGTCAGTGATGTATGAAGATAGAATAGGCGGTGGTAATGCACCTGTAAGCCGGTTGCCAACCACCAATCAAATCTAAAAGAAGAAGAAGGAGAAATAGCTCTGATCACCATTGCTATTATTGTGTCAAACAGGAGGTGCACCAAGAGATGTCACTTGAGTATGATCACTGTCGATGGTCTGAAACATTGTGGGGGCTGTGGTATGTTGTGGATATTGAGTTACAGCTCTACCAGAAGGCATTATTTGTGAGCGGACCATGTTGGGATTTGGGAAATCTTGTGAAGTGGTAGTTGGTAATTGAGGGACAAAAGAATCAGCTTTGACACTGAGAGTTTTCCTTTTGACCTTTGTCAAAATAAGATTCCATACCATCTGAAATTTTGGACAAATTACTTTTCACACTGGATCCCTCTGATGCTCTGAGTACTCTCATTTTAGCCATTGTAGCAGCAATGTCCGTTTCCATCTCAAATTTCTCCTTTTTTCTTATTAGTTGAAGGTGGATGAAATTCAAGGGAATGTACGCTACCAGAAGGACTTTAAGAACTGCTGTGTCATGGCTTATACCGAGACTTGGCTTAATGCGCATGACCCGAGACGCAGACCTGTGGATTGACAGCTTTGGAGCCCCGCTGCGCTCGGATCGGCAGGAAGAGGTAACGGGGAAGCGTCAGGGGGGCGGCGTATGTTTATACATTAATAAGCAGTACTGCACATCTGTCACGGTCAGAGAGCCCATCTGTATACCAGATGTGGAGCTGCTGTCTGTGTCACTACGCCCCTTTTATTTGCCTCGCAAGTTCCCCCAACTTTTCATCACAATTGTGTACATTCACCCGAGGATAGACGCTGACTCCGCCTGCAGCACTATCTTTGATGTGATCCAGCAGCTGCAATCAATTTCTCCAGAGGCGCCAAACTTCATTCTTGGGGATTTTAACCATGTTTCTTTAAAGAAGACACTTAAAAACTTTTATCAGTATGTCTCCTGCCAAACCAGGCGAAAAAAGACATTGGACCTGTGCTATGGATCCATAGAGAGGGCCTATAAATCACTTCCCCTTCCTCCTTTAGGATCCTCAGATCACAACTGTGTACATTTGCTGCCCACATATAAAACTGCTCTCAGAAGAGGCAAGGTGGAGACGAGAGACACTGATGTGTGGACAGAGGATTCACAGTGGGGAAAAAAAAGTATTTAGTCAGCCACCAATTGTGCAAGTTCTCCCACTTAAAAGATGAGAGAGGTCTCCAATTTTCATCATAGGTATACCTCAACTATGAGAGAAAAAATGAGAAAAAAAATCCAGAAAATCACATTGAAGGATTTTTAATGAATTAATTGGTAAATTCCTCGGTAAAATAAGTATTTGGTCAATAACAAAAGTTCATCTCAATACTTTGTTATCTACCCTTTGTTGGCAATGACAGAGGTCAAACGTTTTTTGTAAGTCTTCACAAGGTTTTCCCACACTGTTGCTGGTATTTTGGCCCATTCCTCCATGCAGATCTCCTCTAGAGCAGTGATGTTTTGGGGCTGTCACTGGGCAACACAGACTTTCAACTCCCTCCAAAGATTTTCTATGGGGTTGAGATCTGGAGACTGGCTAGGCTACTCCAAGACCTTGAAATGCTTCTTACGAAGCCACTCCTTTGTTGCCCGGGTAGTGTGTTTGGGATCATTGTCATGCTGAAAGACCCAGCCACGTTTCATCTTCAATGCTCTTGCTGATGGAAGGATGTTTTCACTCAAAATCTCACGATACATGGCCCCATTCATTCTTTCCTTTACACGGATCAGTCGTCCTGGTCCCTTTGCAGAAAAACAGCCCCAAAGCATGATGTTTCCACCCACATGCTTCACAGTAGGTATTTTTTTTTTTTCTTTTTTTTTGTTACTTATTTGTACCCGTAGGTAGACTTGGTTTGCAGTTTGGTGACAAGCCACTGGCTGCTGGTCGCTGCGTGCGCGAGCGCCCTAAACCTACATGTTTTTGGTGTGCGGGAGGAAACCGGAGAAATCCCGGAGTAAACCCGCGCAACACGGGGAGAACATGCAAACTCCACACAGCTCACTGTTGGTCGGGGGCTGGGATCGAACCCACGATCTCATGATCCCCGCGGTCCCCCGGCCGAGGGTAAAACTGTGCTGCCACAGTGCTAAACCACTGCGCCACCGTGCAACCAGGTATGGTGTTCTTTCTCCTCCAAACACGACAAGTTGAGTTTTTTCAATAAAGTTCTATTTTGGTTTCATCTGACCATATGACATTCTCCCAGTCCTCTTCTGCATCATCCAAATGCTCTCTAGCAAACTTCAGACGGGCCTGGACATGTACTGGCTTAAGCAGGTGGACACGTCTGGCACTGCAGGATTTGAGTCCCTGGCGGCATAGTGTGTTACTCATGGTAGCCTTTGTTACTTTGGTCCCAGCTCTCTGCAGGTCATTCACTAGGTCCCCCCATGTGGTTCTGGGATTTTTGCTCACCGTTCTCGTGATCACTTTGACCCCACGGGGTGAGATCTTGCGTGGAGCCCCAGATCAAGGAAGAATATCAGTGGTCTTGTTGGTCTTCCATTTTCTAATAATAGCTCCCACAGTTGATTTCTTCACACCAAGCTGCTTACCTATTGCAGATTCAGTCTTCCCAGCCTGGTGCAGGTCTACAATTTTGTTTCTGGCGTCCTTTGACAGCTCTTTGGTCTTGGCCATAGTGGAGTTTGGAGTCTGACTGTTTGAGGTTGTGGACAGGTGTCTTTTATACTGATAACGAGCTCAAACAGGTGCCATTAATACAGGTAACGAGTGGAGGACAGAGGAGCCTCTTAAAGAAGTAGTTACAGGTCTGTGAGAGCCAGAAATCTTGCTTGTTTGTAGGTGACCAAATACTTATTTTACCGAGGAATTTACCAATTAATTCATTAAAAATCCTTCAATGTGATTTTCTGGATTTTTTTTTCTCATTTTGTCTCTCATAGTTGAGGTATACCTATGATGAAAATTGGAGACCTCTCTCATCTTTTAAGTGGGAGAACTTGCACAATTGGTGGCTGACTAAATACTTTTTTTCCCCACTGTACATCACAAGCCAAATGTAAAGCCCCCATTGGACAAGTGGAACCTTAAACAATCTGTGTTCCATCTCATTAGCACAGAATGATAAAACACAAGCAGGTCTACCGCTTCTGTCGGCTGTGATGTGCAGCTGTCAAACTGGTCGTTTCCGTGGATGCAGTCAGTGGATTTCCAAGGAATCGAGGTGGGAGTGCAGTGCCGGTTCCAACAATATACATTCATTCAAAAATACTCCGACATCCAAAGGTCCATTGTCATCGCATCCTGGATGCCTCTATTTTCTGTTGACTAGATTGTAGCAATTTCAGACCACCAAAAGCCGCTTGGAGGCTGAATTGGTCTTGTCTCCTTGATGCCTCCGTCAGCCATTAAACTCATGCAGGTGCACAGCTGAAAGAAATAAGCAAAACCACACCCTCTTCTGTGCCGCCGACCGGAAATAGCAAACAATTACATGACAATTCAAAACAAAATCAAAGTTTGGCTCCTACAGACAGGCTGACTCCTTAACTGGAGTCCACTTAGCGGCATGAAGATTAGCATTTAGTACAACTGATAGCTTAATCGTGGTTCGCATTTAGCTTTAGAATAAACGATGATTCTGTCCTTAAACAACCCGTGACATCACACCACCTCAAGAAAATACAGAATAACATAAATATGGAGGAACACAAGCTCTCATCTAGAAGGAGAATATCACAAGCAGCGGGCAATTTACAGACGTGGACAAAATTGTTGGAACCCCTCTGTTAATGAAAGAAAAACCCACAATGGTCACAAAAATAACTTGAATCTGACAAAAGTGGTAATAAATAAAAAGTCTATAAAAATTAACCAATGAAAATCAGACAATGCTTTTGAATTGTGGTTCAACAGAATTACTTTAAAAAAACAAACTCATGAAACAGGCCTGGAAAAAAATGATGGTACCCTTAACTTAGTATTTTGTTGCACAACCTTTTGAGGCAATCACTGCAATCAAACCATTTCTGTAACTGTCAATGAGACTTCTGCACCTCTCAGCAGGTATTTTGGCCATCTCCTCATGAGCAAACTGCTCCAGTTGTCTCAGGTTTGAAGGGTGCCTTCTCCAGATGGCATGTTTCAGCTCCTTCCACACATGTTCAATAGGATTTAGATCAGGGCTCATAGAAGGCCACTTTAGAATAGTCCAATGTTTGGCTCTTAGCCATTCTTGGGTGTTTTTAGCTGTGTGTTTTGGGTCATTAACCTCTTGCAAGACCCATGACCTGCGACTGAGACCAAGCTGTCTGACACTGGGCAGCACATTTCTCTCTAGAATACCTTGATAGTCTTGAGATTTCATTGTATCCTGCACAGATTCAAGACACCCTGTGCCAGATGCAGCAAAGCAGCCCCAGAACATAACAGAACCTCTTCCATGTTTCACAGTAGGGACAGTGTTCTTTTCTTGGTATGCTTCATTTTTGTGTCTGAACATAGAGCTGATGTGCCTTGCCAACAAGTTCTAGTTTTGTCTCATCTGTCAATAAGACCGTCTCCCAGAAGCTTTGTGGCTTGTCAACATGCAGTTTGGCAAATTCCAGTCTGGCTTTTTTAAGATTTGTTTTCAACAGTGGTGTCCTCCTTGGTCATCTCCCAGGAAGTCCACTTTGGCTCAAACGACGACGGATGGTGCAATCTGACACTGATATAGCTTGACCTTGGAGTTCACCATGAATGTGTTTAGAGGTTGTTCTGGGCTCTTATGTTACCATTCGTATTATCCATCTCTTCCATTTTTCATCAAGTTTCTTCCTGCGGCCACGTCCAGGGAGAATGGCTACAGTCCCGTGGATCTTAAATTTCTGAATAATATGTCCAACTGTAGTCACAGGAACATCAAGCTGCTTGGAGATGGTCTTATAGCCTTTACCTTTAACATGCTTGTCTATAATTTTCTTTCTAATCTCCTGAGACAACTTTCTCCTTTGCTTCCTCTGGTCCATGTTTAGTGTGGTACACACCATGTCACCAAACAGCACAGTGACTACTTATCACCCTTTAAATAGGCCGACTGACTGATTATAAGTTTGTAGAAACCTGTGATGTTAATTAGAGGACACATCTTGGTTGAACATGTCCCTATGGTCACATTATTTTCAATCTTTTCTAGGGGTACCATCATTTTTGTCCAGGCCTGTTTCATGAGTTTGTTTTTTAAAATAATTCTGTTGAACCACAATTCAAAAGCATTGTCTGATTTTCATTGGTTAATTTTCATAGAATTTTTATTTATTACCACCTTTGTCAGATTCAAGTTATTTCTGTGACCATTGTGAGTTTTTCTTTCACCAACAATTTTGTCCACGTCTGTATGGCAAGCGAAGGCAGACACTGAGAGGTAACTAAATGATGTTCTCAGCCACAGCTGCACATAGACACTAGTCACTCCCGCCAGTCTTTCCACAAGTGACTGTTAAGAAAGCACCGTAAAATGGTTGCTTTGGCAACATTTAAAGCGACAGTGTACTACCAACACACTTAAACCAAAAAAACAAAAAATACGTACAGAAATAGGAAGTAAATTTCCCCGCAGCAAAAAAACCCCAAAACAGAACAAAAAACAAAACTGCACACGCCGGAAATCCGGCACTGTGCCGAAAAACTTTAAGCCCTGAGGTCACCGTCTTCCCCCGGCTCCACACAGGAGTTTCCCCGCCGGGCAACTCTGCTCACCGAGTAAGAGTCCTTTCCCCTTTATTATTCTCCCCTTTGGGAGATTCTGTCCCTAATCATCTCTTCCTGCTCTCTCCCTGTAGGCTGCGTGCGCTCCAGCAGCACCGGTTTTTGTGTGTGATTTAAGTCTGCGTTTTTGTGTTGCTCTTTTCTTTAGCTTTGCACTTTTAGAGTTGTATGTTGGTTTAGTTTTCCGCAATAAACTGGAGAACTTTTACATCTGTGTCTGTAGTGCTGTTCTGGCAGCTCAGCGTTTGAGCCTCACTTGCCCTGAATCATGACAATTAATGCTGTATTTATTTATTTATTGCCATAGTCACAAAGCAACAGCAAAAAAAATCCTGAATAGAAAAAAATAAATGGAGAATCATGATCAGCTTGAACCGTGAGGTGCCTAAACATTTCCACCCGTAGTATGGGGGTGTGTTAGTGCCCATGGCATGGGTAACTTGCCCATCTAACTAACTAACTAACTAACCTGCACTTATATAGCGCTTTTCTAGTCACAAAGACCACTCAAAGCGCTTTCATTAATACTAACCCTCTATTCTAAGGGCCTATAGGAAACAGATATCTAGGGACAATTTAGAACAGCCAATTAACCTAACATGCATGTTTTTGGCATGTGGGAGGAAACCGGAGAAATCCCGGAGTAAACCCACGCAACACGGGGAGAACATGCAAACTCCACACAGATCACTGTTGGTCGGGATGATCAGCTTGAACCGTGAGGTGCCTAAACATTTCCACCCATAGTATGGGGGTGTGTTAGTGCCCATGGCATGGGTAACTTGCCCATCTGTGAAGGCACCATTAACGCTGAACAGTGCATCCAGGTTTTGGAGCAACATATGCTGCCATCTAAGCAGGGTCTTTTTCAGGGACGTCCCCGCTGATTTCAGCAAGACAATGCCAAGCCACATTCTGCACGTGCTACAATAACGTGGCTTCATAGTCAAAGAGTGCAGATACTACACTGGCCTGCCTGCAGTCCAGACCTGCCTCCCAGTGAAAATATGTGGAGAATTATAAAGTGCAAAATATGACAACGGAGACTCCGGACTGTTGAGCAACTGAAGTCAAACATCAAGCAAGAATGGGAAAGAATTCCACCCACAAAACTTCAACAATTAGTGTCCTCAGTTCCTAAATGCTTTCTGAGTGTTGTTAAAAGGAAAGGTGATGTAACACAGTGGAAAACATGACCCTGTCCCAGCTTTTTTGGAACGTGTTGCAGCCATCAAATTCAAAATGAGGGAATATTTGGAACAAAATAATCAAGTGTATCAGTTTCAGTTTAGTTTAGGCTAATGTTTATTTGAGAGGGACAATACATACTAATGAACATTAATACAAATGTAAGTATGCCAGATTTAGCAATACTGCTAATTTGCATCTGTAGTCCCCTGGTGGGTCACAAAAACACACAATCAATCATACACGAACAGAACAATTGCAATGAAACTACAAAGTGTAAATGCTAAAGTGCAAGAGTTAAGGTGTGACAAAACAAATCATTTAAATGTAACACGAGTGAAATACTGTGAATGCGTCCACACACATGCAACAAAGCACCTCACAGCAACAACAGACAGCAACAAACAAGAGGCGGGGCATATGTGTGTGACACACGGCCACATATATACAGTATACTGTATATGCATATGCCGCAGAACAACCACTGGTGATGGGTACAGTTTTGGTTGTTTAAAAGCCAATTTTTACAATGGTTCTTGAAAGTGTTTAGTGAGGTACGTTCTCTGATTGCAGGTGGTTTGTTGTTCCAGATCTTGGTGCCCCTCACTGATAGCACTGATTGAGCAAATGTGGTGCATCTGTGGGGGACCTCACAGTCTCCTCTAGTGATTGCTGGTGGTTGTACCGGTGACAGTTCTCAGTTTAACACATTCTCCCGGGGGGTGCATAGCCATTTAATATTTTATAAATTGAACAGGCAAATTTGAGAGCTTTATAATTTTCAAAAGACAGAAGATTGTATTTCTTGTAAATGTGACAGCAATGATATGTGGGATCTTTCTTATCAAAGATTTTTATGGCTTTTTTGTATAAACATTCAATGGGTTTGATTACGGTTACACCAGTGAGTGACCAGCCATGCAGAAACATTTTGGCCGCACTGTCAGCGATGGTCTAATTTGTTTAAAATTTCTTAGAATGAATTTGATGATGTTTCAGATTTTTTTGATGTGTTTTTAAAGGTTAATGAGGAGTCTAAAATCACGCCGAGTTACTTAAATTCCTCAACGAGTTGCACCTCGGGCAGCGCGGTGGCGGAGTGGTTAGCACTGTGGCAGCACAGCAACTCACTCTTGGCCGGAGGATCCTGGGTTCGATCCCAGCCTCTGACCAACAGTGATCTGTGTGGAGTTTGCATGTTCTCCCCGTGTCTGTGTGGGTTTACTCTGGGATTTCTCCGGTTTCCTCCCACGTCAAAAACATGCAGGTTGGGTTAATTGGCATCAATTGGTGATTCTAAATTGTCCTTAGGTATGACTGTGAGAGTGAATGGTTGTCTGTCTCTCTGTGTTGGCCCTGCGATGGACTGGCGATCTGTCCAGGGTGGACCCTGCCTCTCGCCCTAAGATGCTGGGATAGGCTCCAGCGCCCCCGCGACCCGAAAAGGATTAAGCGGAAGAAGATGGATGGATAGATAGTTGCACCTTCTCCCCTTTTAAGAAAATGTTTGAGTTTGTAATATTTGATCGTTCTTTGGTGAACATCATGCAGTTTTCTTAGTGTTTAGTAGGAGACATGAATTATTTAGCCAGTCATGGATTTGGGTCACCAGGTTGACAGGGTGAACCTGAGGTGTGACGACAGTTTTGGGATTGCAAAGTCAAAGGTCAACATCAAAATGGCTTCTAAACTACATCTCAACAACAAAGAAAGCAAGGGTCATCAAACTTGCTACACTGGCTCACCTTGGGATCCTGACCTCTGACTACGGGTTTGGGGTCAAAATGTCGAAGGTCAAAGTTTCTTATGCCTTATTACTAGAGATGCAACGGTACGCCTAAAATCCTGGTTCGGTACGTACCTTGGTTTTAAGGTCACAGTTCAGTTCATTTTCAGTACAGTAAGGAAACAAAATGCAAAATATAAAACTGCTTATTTTTTGTAGAAGCAAGAACAGCTTTATTGACAAAAAACTGCAAACTGCCAGTAGTAAATTCTCCAATAAATAAATAAGATATTCTCAAATAAACAAAATAAAATAAACAAATTCTCTTTTTAGGAAATGAACGAAGCAGACAAGTGCAACAATAAGATAAGACTTTATTAGTCCCACAATGGGGAAATTCCAGGATTGCAACAGCACAGGGATAGCAACACTCAGAGCAATAATTTAGAAGATAAGAAAATAAGAGCAGTGAATATACATATGTACACATAAATATATAAATATATATACAAAGTGCGGAGCATTGTAGCTAAATGGAATAAACAGCATAACCGTCTATTGAGTTACCCTACATCACATGTGTCAAAGTCAAGGCCCGCGGGCCGAATAAATTATCTATGGCCCCCAGAATGATATTTGATTAGTATTAGTACCGGCCCGCAGGCCGCAGCCGCCTGCTGGTGTTTTGAATGCATCAATACTTCATTTCCCACAATGCAACAATAGCCCGCAAACTCACTGCAGTGCTGCGAGCGGGCCTCGGCTTCATTATTCATCAGAATTCAGAGCAGATGTCAACTTTTAGCAACCCCCTCACAAAAAATGGCTAAACGGAAGGTGGACGGTGAGAACAGGGGGTTTCAAGCCAGGTGGGAGGCAGAGTACATGTTCACGGAGGTGGCTCAGGAGGTAGAGCAGGTCGTCTAATAACCCGATCGTTGGCGGTTCGAATCCCGCTCTCCCCAGATATCCTGCCGTTGTGTCCCTGGGCAAGACACTTCACCCGCATTGCCTCCAGTGCCCATAACACTGGGTATGAATGTGTATAAATGTATAAAATGTTCGGTGGTGGCCGGAAAGGCCGTTGGCGCAGATTGGCTGCCACGTTTCCATCAGCCTGCCCCAGGGCAGCTGTGGCTACAGAAGTAGCTTGCCACTACCATTGTCTGTCTGGAGTGAATGAATAATGTACCTAATTGTAAAGCGTCTTTGAGTATATATGATAAAGCGCTATATAAAACCGATGCATGATTATTTATTATTATTATTATTAAAAGGCAAACCTGTGTGTCTTCTGTGTGGAGAAAGTGTGGCTGTAATGAAAGAATATAATCTAAGAAGGCACTATGAAACATCCAAGAAACACAAAGACAAAGACAAGAATATGGACACGGAACAAAGGCTACAGAAGGTGGAGGAATTAAAAACAAGGTCTTAAGTCCCAGCAGGCTCTGTTCACAAAAGCCAAATCACAAAGCGAGGCTGCGGTGAAGGCTAGTTTTATTGTGGCAGAAGATGTCGCAAAATCAGCCCGACCATTTACAGAAGGCGAGTTTATCAAAAACCGCATGCTTAAAGTTTGTGACGCAGTGTGCCCAGACAAAAGGCAGCTATTTTCAAATGTGAGCCTGAGCAGAAATACCGTTGCTGAACGTGTAGACCAGCTTTCTACCAATCTAAAAGAACAGCTGGTGAAAAAGGGGAAAGAGTTCATCGCATATTCCCTTGCTGTGGATGAGAGCACCGACGCAACTGACATTGCCCAGCTGTCAATTTTCATTTGTGGAGTGGACTCCAGCCTGAGCATGACAGAAGAGTTTTTGGCATTGCGTCCTATGCATGGCACATCTACAGGACAAGATCTGTATCAGGAGGTATCCAGATGTGTAAATGAGATGGGGCTGCCTTGGGAAAAACTCGTGGGATTGACAACAGACGGAGCACCCGCGATGTGTGGACACAGGAGTGGATTGGTGGCAAGAATGCGTGAGAGGATGCGGGACGAAAAGGTCTCAGGTGAGCTGACAGCTTATCACTGCATAATACACCAGGAGTCGTTGTGTGGTAAAGCCTTGAAAATGGAGCATGTAATGAGCGTCATAACGCGTGCAGTTAACTTCATCAGAGCCAAAGGTTTAAATCACCGCCAGTTCAAGGCATTTCTGGGCGAGTTAGACACAGAGTATGGTGACGTGCCCTATCACACAGATGTGTGATGGCTAAGCCAGAGAAAGGTGCTGCAAAGATGTTTCGAGCTGCGTGAGATCTGTCTGTTCATGGAAAGCAAAGGAAAAGACACAACAGAGCTCCGAGATGAAACATTTATGTGTGAAATGGCGTTTCTGTGCGACATCACAAGCCATTTGAATGTGTTGAACCTGCAGCTGCAGGGACGGGGGCGTGTCATCTCTGATATGTACAGTACGGTGAAGGCGTTTAAAACCAAGCTGAGTCTGTGGGAGACGCAGATGCGGAAAGAAAACTTGAGCCACTTTTCCAGCTGTAAGATCATGAAAGAGAAGCTGTCTACCGCTGTGTTTCCGAGTGCACAGTTTGCTGATAAACTCAACATACTCGCCGCCGACTTTCGGCGCCGATTTGCTGACTTTGAAGCCCAAAAAAGCAGGTTTGAACTGCTCTCCAATCCTTCTGGAGTTGACGTGGAAAGCGCATCACCAAACCTACAAATGGAGTTGATTGAGCTCCAGTGCAATGACACACTGAGGGAAAAGTATGAGAGTGTGGGTGCTGCTGAGTTTGCACGTTTCATCCCCGACACAATGCCTCAGCTGCGCATTCAAGTTGCTCAGACACTGTCTATGTTTGGCAGCACATACCTGTGTGAAAAACTGTTCTCTTTGATGAAGCTAAACAAAAAATCACACAGGAGCCGTCTTACTGATGAACAACTTCATTCAATCCTGAGGATTTCCTCAGCTCAGAGCCTGACCCCGAACATTAATGAACTTGTACAAAAGAGGAGACACTACCAAGTATCAGGCTTAGCCTCAGACAAGTGAGCATCACAGAACATTAACGTCTTTCTAGTTTTTAATTCAGTTAAATTTTTACATTTGTTTCTACAAGATGTGATTTTTCTTTGAAGGAAGTATTATTTTGTCTGTGTGCCATAGATTTTGTATTTTATCTTATTGTATTTTATTTATTTATATTCATTTTTCAGTTAATGGACTCAGAGAAAATTGCAGATAGGAGCCATGAGAAAGAATGGAACTGACTTGATTTATTTTTTTTATTTTCTCATTTTACTATTTGAAAGCAGTAATTGCTAGGATCAGAGCAGCACAATATTGCATTTTCAGTTTTTAATCCTGCAATTTCATTTCTGCATTAATCTTGATATTAAGAAACATTTTACTTTTGAAGGGCATTTACTTTTTTGCTGTTTGCCTGTTGAAAATGTTTTCCCTTGAAATAACTGACAGAACCATAAGAAAATATTTCTTTATTGATTTAATGTACAGGACATGCAATTTTTCTTTGAAGAAAGTTTGTTTTTGTCTGTGAGCCTGTTAAAAAATGTTTTCACTTGAAATTACTGACAGAGCCATAAAAATATTGGATTATTCATTCAATCATTAAATAATATACAGTACACTGTGTTAGGTCTTGGTTCAAAAGGCTATTTGTAATCATTTCAATATGTTTTAATAAACATTCAACCATTTCGGCCCTCGGCTTGTAACAGATTTGGTTTTTTGGCCTTCTGTGTATTTGACTTTGACATCCCTGCCCTACATGGTAAGAATATGTACCCATACATATTGTCACCCTCCATAGCGACTGATATTGTCCTAGTTGTATACTGGAGGGGACCATTTGTGTAAGTCTGTTGCGTCTTTTGCATTCAATACTATTAGGTCGTCACGGTTTTTTTTGCTATCTCTGCGAGCAGCCCTGCTTAGGTTATACAGTTTGATAGCTGTAGGTAGGGAGGACCTGCGAAACCTCTCGGTCGCGCACCTAGGATGATGTAGTCTACTGCTAAATGAGCTCCTCAGTGCATTCAGTATGTCCTGCATAGGGTGGGACTCGGTCTCCAGCAGAGATGACAGTTTAGCCACCATCCTTCTCTCTCCTATCTCCTCCACTGGGTCAAGGCGCTGCCCCAGGACAGAGCTAGCTTTCTTGATTAGTTTGTTCAGTCTCTTCCTATCGGCTGCTGTAATGCCACTGCCCCAGCAGACCACTCCAAAAGTGATGGCTGATGCCACCACCGAATCGTAGAAGGTCTTCAGGAGCACCCCTTGTACACCAAAAGACCTGAGCCTCCTCAGAAGGAACAGCCTGTGCTGTCCCTTCTTGTAGAATGCATCGGTATTGTGTGACCAGTCTAGTTTATTGTTCAGATGAACACCCAGGTAGGATGGTAGGTAGGTAGGATGTCACCATGTCAATGTCTGTTCCCTGGATGTTTACTGGTGCTGTGAGGAGTTGCCCTTGCCTGCGGCAGTCCACCACCAGCTCCTTAGTTTTCCTCGCGTTGATCTGGAGGCAGTTCCGATGGCACCTGTCCACGAAGTCCTGGATAAGTCCTCTGTACTCAGCTTCATCTCTGTTGGAGATGAGGCCAACAATCGCAGAGTCGTCAGAACTTCTGTAGATGGCAGTGTGTTGTATTGTGTAAGAAGTCCGCAGTATAAAGGGAGAACAGGAAGGGAGCCAAAACCGTTCTCTGGGGGGCCCCCATGCTACCGATGATCGTGTTGGACACACAATCCCGGGTTCTCACAAACTGTGGCTGGTTAAGGCCCTTTTCCACTAGCCCAGCTTGGCCCAACATGTTGCGGCTCGGCCCGCGTTTGTAGCCTTTTCCATTAGCCCCAGCACCGGTTAGCAGGCACTATTTTCCTGCCTGATCAAGGGCAGGGTACAACCATGCTGAGTCGAGCCAAGATGTGACGTCAACAGACTGCGAGCCACTGATTGGTCAGTCCGTAACGTCACGATAGCGTCCGTCTTCAGTGGAATTTACATGACCGCCATTTGCAATATTTCCCGGACTAACTCGGTCACGGAGTAAATACGATATTAATACAGACAGCGTTGTAGGTTTTGCAGAAATCTACACCGTGGTCCAACGAAGAGGTGCGGAGTTTTCTCTGCTTGGTGGCAGATCCACAGTGAGAGGAGCGACCCGCACTGATACAGATGCAGCCCAGCATAGAACCGGACTACGGACAAGCTGAAGACGAACGTGAGAGAACCATCGATGGTGAGTGATTTGTAATATTGTGCATCTGTTCGCTTATTTATCCTGTTGGTGGTAAGCTCACTTTTTTTGAGCGATACAGTGCCGTCCTGTGCTGGCTAACGAGTGTTAACTAGTAGCTAGCTAGTAGCCAACTGCTGATTCGCACTTGTTTTGTCTTAAGTATTCACTTGTGAGAGCAAAACGAGTATTGCACTTTGGTGCTGCGCATTAAATTGTGTGCAATTTAATGCTAGAATGTGTTTCCATATGCCAGGGTTTAGCCTCCCTCAGTGTTTATATTGTGGATGCAGGTCAGTGGAGCCCAGGAGCCGAAATGTCAACATATTAAAAGTGCTTTTTCAAACCAGTGATTTATAAAGTCATTCATATAATTTTCTAAAGTATCAGAATAGACCCACACACCTATTCTGTGGATTTTCCATAAAAGGTGCTGTAAGTGTTGTTGTGCTGTTCCACCATAAATCCCTGGATTGATAATGTACTTGTACCTGTACAGAGTGGATCCTGCGATGCTTGTCAGGGAAATGAAGCATTTTTGTCACGTCCCACCACTGACTTTCACAAGTGTATTTCCCTAATACAGGTACATCTCCAAAAATTAGAATGTCATGAAAAAATTCAATATTTTTCGTCACTCATTTCAGAAAGAGAAATCCATATATTATGTAGATTCATTACACAGACAGTGATATATTTCAAGCGTTTATTTTAATTTGGATGATTACGGCTTACAGCCCCTGAAAACCCCAAATTCAATTTGGCAAAAAATTAGAATATTACATAAAATTAACTTTAAAAAATAGTTTTTAAATATAAATGTTGGTTAATATGAGCTGTAGCCGTAATCATCAATATTAAAATAAACACTTGCAATATATCACTGTCCCTGTAATTAATCTATACTGTATATGGGTTTCACTTTCTGAAATGAGTGACAAAAATATTGAACTTTTTCATGATATTCTAATTTTTGAGATGTACCCGTTTATGTTTTGAACTTGCTTTAACTAACCACCAGTCATTTCTGTCTTTAGTCTAGGCAAGAGGAAAGGAAAAGCAGCCGCCCCATAACGGACCTCGCCACTGTGGAAAGAACTGAAATCCTTTGCTTTTATAGGTAAAGTGTCAATACCAAAGTAGCACAATTTCCACTTAATATAAAAGGGACTGAACTGAGATTTATTTGATTGTGTGAATATTAATTACAGAATAATTGAAAATGACTGGCACATCAACTGTAAAATAAACCGCTTGTTAATGTATTTTTTTTTTGTCACATCACTTGTGTGATCCTTTGTGAGTTATGTTCATAACTATATCTTTGGGGGAATGTGAGTTGTTCCTAGTCTATCATCAATAAACTCATGCAGTAACAGGACACATTACATATGAGACCCATTGTAGTGCATCCTTGTATATTTTAGCAATACAAGTACAAAACACTACCCACACTTGAAGCCAGGGCAAGAAGAGACACTTTTACAGACAAGACAAACTTTTATTGATAAAAACTCCATATTTTGACTGAGCGACTCCATACTCGGTGATGCACACCCTCAGTTAAAGTACTAGATTCCATTCAAGTGAATGTATTAATTCATTCTGATTGCTGAGGCCACAGTAAAAACAGATTATTTCAAATGTAACCCAGCCCTTGTAAAATCTACTCTACTGAAGCGCAGCTACATGAAAATTGTGGTTAAATACAACAACGAAGTACTTTATTGTCACAATGGACTTGTAATTGCTCCTGTTTTGTTTTTCTTTTGAATTCTTGAATGGAATATGGTGGGCAATATAAGCTGCGGCTTCAGCCATCACCCATTTCTGATAACCTATGTTGAACTGTATAATCAGAGGAGTTATTGTTTAATTTGACCTTGTTAGATTTTTTCCCCCTTTGTTATATTATTCTATTTTCTTTTAATCTTTACTTTTAATCTATCCGAAATAAAGATTCATTCATTCATTCACATTCCACCACTGGCTTTTAGCAACAAGTGTATTTTCCAAATATGTTTTAAACTTGCTTTAATTAACCACCACCCATTTCTGTCTTTTGTCGAGGCAAGAGGGAAACGATCCACCCAAACTGGACCTTGCCTCACTATTTACAGAGATGCAGGCTGAAGATCTGCTGAACCAGGACCAGTACGAGGGGCTGATCCAGTTGCTTCTCAGTGAGGCAGCGTGGCTGGCGTGTGACCCATTTAAGTTTCTTTTTTTTTTTTTTTTTTTTTTACAGTTTGAATTTTGCACATTCTGAATAATCTGTAATTTGCTGCCGATTGTAGTAAACAATTTAGTGACTTATGTGTTTGCACCATGATTTTCTATTTTGTCTGTTATGACACCGGTTGGAAAAGAGTCAACAGTACAAAGCATTTATCGGTGACCTTGAAAATAATGGCTCATTTTTAAGAAAAAAGTAACCAAAACAATTATTTTATTAACTGAAAACTGTATTGTTGGATGTGCCAGTGCAGAAGACCCTGCATACTTTAGTAACAGTACCAGTATATGGAGGAATTCTGGGCCATATTAGCATTTGTTCTTCATCATAATGGGTTTGGGCAGGGGTGTCTAATCATGTGCCATGGAGGGCCAAGACCCTGCAGGCTTTACCTCCAACCAGTCTTCAACAGCAGATTCCACTAAACTTCTTCCACTGACTGCTGATCAGTGAGAACACCTGCTGAAGAGACTGGGTAGAAGAGAACCTGCAGGGTCTTGGCCCCCCATGACACATGACTGGAAGCCCCCGGGTTAGGGTTTAATGGGATTTAACATTTTAACACAAACTGCTTTATGGTTCATAATTCTGTTGACAGACCAAACCAAAAGTGATTTCTCAAACTGCTGGATTGTTCTTAGACAGCTTTTCCAATCTGTTAGTATTTTAATTTGTGCCACAGGGCGGTAACTTTCACATATAAAAAAAGAGACATCTGCAAAAACTTCAGAGGTTTATTGTCAGTGCAATTCCCAGTGCAATACTACATGAATGCATGTATAGTACATTGTTGATGCAGAGAATATATATTTCTACAGTACATGTATCTAGTAAATCAAGTATTTTCCATGTACCCTTGTGACTGCATTATTTTAATTGCTTTTAATCATAGATCAAGTTTGTTTTGGCCTAAAATGCATCATAATTGTCAAATATATCTTATTATACCTAACTCAGTACTGTTTACTTTTTGAATATATATTTTGTGGCTAATATAGTTATTAACCTGGCGATCGAGTTGTGTCAGCTGATCATTTTTTGCTATGACACCACCTCAGACTCAGTGCTGCTGGAGCAGCTACATCCATGATGTCTCAACAGTCTCTCCATGATTTTCATGCAGATCAGAGCAATTTGTTGCACAGGAAATAAACGTTTCTACAAACATTCTTAAGCTCTATAACCACTGATCGTTTGTGAAGCTGGGGTGACATCAGTGACAGGCTGTGTTGAACGCCCAGACCGACCGTTTGAAGCGGTAATTTTCCCACAACAGAGCCATCTGAAACACACACAGCATACATATTTTAGTACCTAACAGCGATAACTTGGAGACGTTACAGTGTAGTACGACGTATTTAGAGCAAACTAGCATTAGCAACCATTAGCTTACCGTCATCAATGACCTAGTTTGTATCCTCACGTCTTCAGCTCTCCCAGAAGCTGCAGTACTGTTCCAGAGTGTTTCGTCTCGCTGCCTGTACCCTTGTCTGGCGGTCCTTTTTGGCATTTACGGTGAATAAAGCCACAGACCGAGGAGTCGCCTTGTACAGCCACCATGTTTTGTTTTGCTTGGGTCGCGTCTTTTACGTCACGGGAGTGTGGCGCCGCCTTGCTGTAAAAACAATCCCGCCCACCTCAGCTTAACCCCGCTTTACCCGGCTGCAATGGAAAGACAACCGAGCCGAACCGAGTAGTAGTGAATCGAGGCGAGGCGAGGCGAGCTGGGCTAGTGGAAAAGCGGCTTTAGTGAGGTAGTCCAGGATCCATGATGACAGGTGCTGGTCCACCCCTACACACAGCAGCTTGTCCTTCAGGATCATCGGTTGGATGCTGCTGAAAGCACTGGAGAAGTCAAAGAACATGATCCAATAGAAGTTTGAACAGCCCATTATAAAAAGTTCCCATAGCCAAATAAAATAATGACCCACGAAACTTGAACTTGACAGCCTCATCAAAATTAAATAACAGACATTAAAGTTTGGTCTTTTAACCCAAAACTAAGGAAATAAAACTCAAATATCTGCCCTGTCTGCTGCAGCATAGAGGACTGTTAACTCTGTGTGTTCAAAACAAACTGCAGTAATAATATGAATAATATTCAACTCCATTAAAGTCAAAAAGAAAATAACTAACTAGTCCATCCTGTCTGAAACCTTGTAGGGCTCAGAAGTTTCAAAGTTTAATTAGGCTTCAGATGAAAATTAAAAGAAATAGTTTACAAATGCTTTAAGTTACATTTGAGCCTTCACTACACATACAGCGAAATATGTAAGCTGTTTTAATTTATTTGTGATAATTATGGTTCTTTTTTTTATTAAATAACAAATCATGGTATTCTAATTTCCTGAGATGTACTAATATTCAGAATGAGGGCTAACAGCGGTGTGAAAAAGTGTTTGCCCCTTCCTGATTTCTCATTATTTTGTATGTTTGTCACACTTAAATGTTTCAGATCATCAAACAAATTTAAATATTAGAAAAAGATAACACAAGTAAAACACAAAATGAAGGCGTTTATTATGAAGCGGAAAAATATCCAAACCTACATGGCCCTGTGTGAAAAAATGATTGTCCCCTAAACCTCATAACTGGTTGGGCCACCCTTAGCAGCAACAACTGCAATCAAGCGTTTGCAATAACTGCCAGTGAGTCTTTTACAGAGCTGTGGAGGAATTTTGGCCCAGTTACCTTTGCAGAATTGTTGTAATTCAGCCACACTGGAGGGTTTTCAAGCATGAACTGCCTTTTTAAGCTGATGCCACAGCACCTCAATCGGATTCAGGTCAGGACTTTGACCAGGCCACTCCAAAGTCTTCATTTTGTTTTTCTTAAGCCATTCAGAGGTGGATTTGCTGGTGTGTTTTGGATCATTGTCCTGCTGCAGAATCCAAGTGCGCTTTGAACAGATGGCCGGACATTCCCCTTCAGGATTTTTTGATAAATAGCAGAATTCATAGTTCCATTTGTCACAGCAAGTCGTGAAAGTCCTGAAGCAGAAAAACAGCCCCAGAGCATCACACTACCACCACCATATTTTACTGTTACTTTGATGTTCCTTTTCTGAAATTCTGTTACTTTTACGCCGGATGTAATGGGACACACATCTTCCAGAAAGTTCAACTTTTGTCTCATCAGGCCACAGAGTATTTTCCCAAAAGTCTTTGGGATCATCAAGATGTTTTCTGGCAAAACTGAGATGAGCCTTTATGTTCTTTTTGCTCAGCAGTGGTTTTCGTCTTGGAACTCTGCCATGCAGGTCATTTTTGCCCAGTCTCTTTCTTATGGTGGAGTCATGAACACCGACCTTAACTGAGGCAAGTGAGGCCTGCAGTTCTTTGGATGTTGTTGTTGGGCCTTTTGTGACCTCTTGGATGAGTCGTCGCTGTGCTCTTGGGGTAAATTTGGTCGGCTGGCCACTCCTGGGAAGGTTCACCACTGTTCCATGTTTTCGCCATTTGTGGATAATGGCTCTCACTGTGGCTCACTGGAGTCCCAAAGCTTTAGAAATGGCTTATAACCTTTTCCAGACTGATAGATCTCAATTACTTTGTTTCTCATTTGTTCCTTTCTTTGGATCGCAGCATGATGTCGAGCTTTTAAGGATCTTTTGGTCTACTTAGCTTTGTCAGGCAGGTCCTATTTAAGTGCTTGCTTGATTGAGAACAGGTGTGGCAGTAATTAGGCCTGGGCGTGGCTAGAGAAATTAAACAGCTTTCCAAAGATGTGATAAACCACAGTTATCCGGTTAAACTCGGGAGATTCCGCGGCCGGTCACGTCTCTGCATCTTAGTGCGTCTCAGTGCGCTATGAAAAAAAAAGCTGTATTTCCGGTCTTCCAGTACAGACACAGCCGTAAACAGAAAGCCAAAGGAGTGTTTGATTGGTTTAGTATGAGATTGACATCTCATTCGACCAACAAGAGCCTTGATTTGGGTTTTTAAACCTTGAATAACCAATGATCGAAAACCTAGCAAGAAGTATCTGCCCATCAACGACCACAAATACGAGTCAATTGAAGCTGAGTAATCTGACGATGGACGTGTCACTTAGCCAATCAATTTCTGCCTTCAATGACACCCTACATGCACTGGTTCCGTGTTTATATTTCCAGGAAAATGCCATGCGTTCCCGTGCGTAAAATCTCTTTTGACTCTGCCGCTGTGTGATGCGCAGTCTTTTGTGATACTGTGCATAAGGGTCAGGGTAACATTAGCCATTATTTTACTTGTTTTGAAAAATGGTTCACAAATTAAACCGAAAGGGCATGCATGAAAGCGTAGATGGCTTGACCAGGTTGGGTGACCTGGACGACGAATCAGTAAAGAATAGAGGTTTCCATCAACGGAATAGCTGACGATCGTCAGACGCCAGCGGACAATACCAGCGACAGCACGGTTGTGGACAGGTAAGTCTGATAACCTAAATTATTCTTTATCGATAAAAATAGTAATAAAAATAACTTATGACCAATCGGTAATTACAAGGGTCCCGCATGGTGACGTTTTTGTGTGCGCCGTGGGGGGGGGGGTTATTTGTTACTGTGTATATTGCAGAAAAATTTAATAATGTTTTAGTATAAGTTTTATTCCACTGTAGGCTATTTTTTCCTGTAAAAAAAGGAACTGTGCTGTGTATGTCTGGGTTATTATGCCTTTGTTTTACTGTGTAAACGTGATCTGGTGAAATGGAGCCTTGATCAAGTGAGCACACTAATGTGTGGACCCCGGTATTCACTCTGTACATTTTCAATCCAGTGAATTTACAAAGTGATTCATAATTTTCTAAAGCCTCATTCAGAACATTATAGTCCCACAGACTGGTTTTCATCTGGGGAAGCATTTATAAATCACTGGATGGAGAATGCACCTGTACATGTACAGATTGGATTCCGTGGTCCACTTGAGGTGTGCACTTGGTCAGGGGTCCAGTTGACCTGTATCTGTGTAAACTGGTGAGATAGTGAACTCTGGAAAAATTGGAGGGGGGAGGGTTGTTTTTGTGTATACTTTAGTGAAATGTATTGATTTTTCGCATAATTTTTCTTACACTGTAGGCTATTTTTGCCTGTTAAAAAAAAAAAAAAAAAAAAAAAAAACAGGAACTGTGCTGTGTATGTCTGGGTTTTGACCCCTTGGTTTTACTGTGCAAACTGCTGAGATAGTGAACTCTGGGGCACAGTTTTCCAAACTGTGCCATTTGGCACAGTTTGGCCCAGTTCAAGAACGCTTTGTTACAATCTGAGAAAAAAGCTGTGTAATATATTCATTTTTTGTGGTATTGTTACAAAATTTTGACCTGAGCTTGAAAACACTTGGTTCTACATTTCTGTTGTGTTTTCCAGCCAGTATCTGACAGCTGTATGTTATTTGCAATCATCTGTATAAAAAAAACACCCAGGCGAACTTTATTTTCTTCAAATTCAGTATGTTTAGATGATTGTTACTCAGTGGCAGGAGCACTTAGAGAGATTATGACTGTTTTGCCAAAAAATTCATAGTGTTTTCTTTTAAATGAGACCAACCCCATGAAGATGCTGCAAAGGGTTGAAGAAGAGCTTTTGATTTACTTTGGGCACGTTATTTTTAAGTGTTTTTAGGGAAGTTGAACAGAGTGGAAGAGGTTAAATTATGTTTTAAAGGGGGGGGGGTCACTTTTTCACACCAGGCCATGTAGGTTTGGATTTTATTTTATGCTGAATAATGAACACCTTCACTTAAAAGCTGCATTTTGTGTTTACTTGTCTTATTTTTGTCTAATATTTAAATTTCTTTGATGATCTGAAAAATTTAAGTGTGACAAACATACAAAAAAACGAGAAATCAGGAAGGGGGCAAACACTTTTTCACACCACTGTATATTACCACGACAATACAGAAGATGAAAAAGAGTAAGCTACTCATGTGCTCGTAATTCACTCATTTAGTGCAGTGAACATGTTACCAGCAGGACTGAAACAGCTCAGCCGTCAGCAACCATCATCCAACAGAGCTTTATTGTCCCACAGGTTAATGCTAGCACATGCTAACAGTTTATCAGTTTTCTAAAGCTGAGACAGTCGCTCAAAGAAAATAAGAAGCTCTAACCTTACCGGTGTGGTATTTAGAAGTAGCCCAACTTCAGTCGGTCATCCCCGGGTCAGAGAGCAGCAGAAGTCTGCTGACAGGTTGCCGGAGATGGGGAACAGAGTGGAGGAGAAGGAGGTGGCGTGATATGGCAGTTACACTTTCTGTCCGTCACTCAATGTAGTCCGTGTCTGTGTTGCTGCTCCAGCCTCAATGTCAGAGGGCAGCTGAGATTCTGTTCCCTCAACGTGTGTTGTAGCCTGTGATGGAGAATGTAAAAGCACAGATGTTGAGGCAACGTCAACATCTCAACAGGAAGTTTAATTTTTCTTTCATTATAAAAACATACTGTACTGTACTTAAGGTGTCACAGAAATAATCAGTAATAAATGGCCTTCAGCAGATGTCCATTTACAAAAATATGGCCTTATATTTCAGGACAGTGACATAAGATAAGATAAGATAAGATAAGATAAGATAAGATAAGATAAGATAAGATAAGATAAGCCTTTATTAGTGCCACAATGGGGAAATTCCAGGATTGCAACAGCACAGGGATAGCAACACTCAGAGCAATAATTAAGAAGAAAAATAAAAATAAGAGCAGTGAATAAACATACGTACACATAAATATATAAATATATATACAAAGTGTGGAGCATTGTAGCAAGATGGAATAAACAGCATAACCATCTACTTAGTTATCCTACATAGTATGAATATGTACCCATACATATTCTCACCTTCCGTAGCGACTGATATTGTCCTAGTTGTATACTGGAGGTATACTGTTTATTTGTGTAAGTCTGTTGCGTCTTTTGCATTCAATACTATTAGGTCGTCACGTTTTTTTTTTGCTATCTCTGCGAGCAGCCCTGCTTAGGTTATACAGTCTGACAGCCGTAGGTAGGAAGGACCTGCGAAACCTCTCGGTTGCGCACCTAGGATGATGTAGTCTGCTGCTAAATGAGCTCCTCAGTGCGTTCAGTATGTCCTGCATAGGGTGGGACTCGGACTCCAGCAGAGATGACAGTTTAGCCACCGTCCTTCTCTCTCCTATCTCCTCCACTGGGTCAAGGCGCTGCCCCAGGACAGAGCTAGCTTTCTTGATCAGTTTGTTCAGTCTCTTTCTGTCGGCTGCTATAATGCCGTTGCCCCAGCAAACCACTCCAAAAGTGATGGCTGATGCAACCACCGTGTCGTAGAATGTCTTCAGCAGCGCCCCTTGTACACCAAAAGACCTGAGCCTCCTCAGTAGGAACAGCCTGCGCTGTCCCTTCTTGTAGAGTGCGTTGGTATTGTGTGACCAGTCTAGTTTATTGTTCAGATGAACACCAAGGTACTTGTAGGATGTCACCATCTCAGTGTCTGTTCCCTGGATGTTTACTGGTGCTGTGAGGGGTTGTCCTTGCCTGCGGCAGTCCACCACCAGCTCCTTAGTTTTCCTCGCATTGATCTGGAGGCAGTTCCCATGGCACCAGTCCACAAAGTCCTGGATAAGTCCTCTGTACTCAGCTTCATCTCCGTTGGTGATGAGGCCGACGATCGCAGAGTCATCAGAGAACTTCTGTAGATGGCAGTGTGTTAAGTTGTGTGAGAAGTCCACAGCATAAAGGGTGAACAGGAAGGGAGCCAAAACCGTTCTCTGGGGGGCCCCCGTGCTACCGATGATCGTGTCGGACACACAATCTTGGGTTCTCACAAACTGTGGCCGGCTTGTGAGGTAGTCCAGGATCCATGATGACAGGTGCTGGACCACCCCTGCGCACAGCAGCTTGTCCTTCAGGATCATCGGTTGGATGGTGTTGAAAGCACTGGAGAAGTCAAAGACCATGATCCTCACCGCATTCCCGGGCTTCTCCAGGTGGGACAGAGAACGGTGAAGGAGGAAGATCACTGCATCCTCCACCCCAATGCCATGCTGGTAGGCGAACTGGAGTGGATCCATCGCTGGTCCCACCAGGGGGCGGAGGTGAGCAAGGAGCAGTCTCTCCAGGGTCTTCATCATGTGAGATGTCAGGGCCACTGGTCTGTAGCTGTTCAGGTCTTTGGGGTGGGAAGTCTTTGGTACAGGTACCACACAAGATGTTTTCCGCAACTGTGGTACCCTCCCCAGCTTCAGGCTCAGGTTAAAGATATGCTCCACAATCCCATACAGCTGGTCTGCACAGGACTTGAGGAGCTTTGCGCTGATGCCGTCCGGTCCCGAGGCCTTCCTTGCTTTGATCTTCCTCAGCTCCGTCCTCACCTGGGTCTTAGTGAGGGTCAGGTTGGGGGGCTGTGTGCTGGGAGTGGGGGGGGGGGGTGTTGGTGGAGTGGGGTGTGGACAGCAGGTCTCTATGACCTTAGAGGCAGCAGTGGTTGTTGTGCAGTCGGGGGGGAGGGCGGTTGGTCAAACCTATTAAAAAACAGGTTCAGATTGTTCGCCCACTCCCTGCCCCCCGTGGCCTGGGAGGAGGTATTCTGCAGCCCAGAGATGGTTTTAAGGTTTCTCCAGACCCCGCCGATGTCGCTCTGTTGCAGCTTGTCCTCCATCTTCTTCCTGAAGCTGTCCTTGCCTTCTCTGATCTTCCTCCTCAGCTCCCTCTGTACGGACTTCAGCATCTCCCTGTTCCCCGACCTGAAGATCCTATTCTTCTCTCTCAGAAGTGTTTTTATCTCAGGGTTGATCCAGGGTTTGTTGTTCGAGCAACACCGTATGGTCTTGGTGGGTACGGTGTTGTCCACACAGAAGCTGATGTAGTCCGTGATGGTGTGAGTGAGGCAATCGATGTCCTCACCATGTGGATCGCAGAGCTGCTCCCAGTCAGTGGTTTCAAAACAGTCCTTTAGAGCGTCCATTGCCTCCTCAGACCATATCTTCACTGTGCGCATGACCGGAGGTTGTCTGTGTACTAGGGGTTTGTACACCGGCAGGAGATGAACCAAGCTGTGATCCGATCTCCCGAGTGGGGGGAGTGGTGATGAGGTGTATGCTTCCTTAGTATTTGCATAGAATAAGTCCAGTGTTTTATTGTCTCTAGTGTGGCATGTGACATACAGTACTGGGTGAACGTGGGTAGAATGGGGACAGTGAAATATGGTTGAAATCACCTGAGATGAGGACAAGAGCATCTGGGTGTTCTGTCAGCAGCCTGCCAGTTACTGAGTGAATGATGTCACGTGCTGTCCCAGCGTTCGCTGTCGGATTTGCATAAATAACAATGCAGATCACGTGTGAGTATTCCCTCGGGAGATAGGTAGGCCGCATGCTAACAGCTAGCAACTCAATGTCTTTGTTGCAGTGCTGTTGTTTAACAGCATATATGTGATATGTCCCAGTCTGCACCAGCTGTTATTGACATACACTGTCCTTCCCCCGCCTCTTGCCTTCCCACTGTCTGATGTCTGGTCTGCCCGTATTGCATGGAAACCCTCCAGTTCCATGTTAGCATCTGTTGCTAGTTCTGTTAGCCACGTCTCAGTAAACAACATCAAGCTACTCTCTCTGTACACGCTCTCGTAGCGGGAGATAGCCGCTAGCTCGTCAGTCTTATTTTTTTTTCCACAATATCTTTATTGAACCTTTTTTTTTTTTTTAACAAACATGATACAAACAATCAAACACTAACACTAAAGTACTACAAAAAAAAAAAATGCACTAAAAACACCAACAACCACCAACAAAATCAAATCTTCAACAATGCTCCTCTGTTTAGTCTAGACAATCCAACACATAAGTATACATATTATGTTCACCAGTTTGGAATTTACAAGGTCCACACACATCATTCACCTTCTTCTTCAAGAGTTATGTTTAAATTTTTTACATAATCAATAAAAGGTCTCCATATATTCTCAAACACACTTTCCTTTGATTTTAGTATATATGTTATTCTTTCTAATGGAAGGTTTGTTAACATCTGTCTTAACCACTGAGTCACATCTGGTCTATGAGTCTTTTTCCATAATAGTGCAATACATTTTTTGGCATTAAGCAAACTGAGGTCTATGAATGTTCTTTCACTTTTTTTTTTTCCACAATATCTTTATTGAACCTTTTTTTTTTTTTTTTAACAAACATGATACAAACAATCAAACACTAACACTAAAGTACTACAAAAAAAAAAAAAAAAAATGCACTAAAAACACCAACAACCACCAACAAAATCAAGTCTTCAACAATGCTCCTCTGTTTAGTCTAGACAATCCAATACATAAGTATACATATTATGTTCACCAGTTTGGAATTTACAAGGTCCACACACATCATTCACCTTCTTCTTCAAGAGTTATGTTTAAATTTTTTACATAATCAATAAAAGGTCTCCATATATTCTCAAACACAATTTCCTTTGATTTCAGTATATATGTTATTCTTTCTAATGGAAGGTTTGTTAACATCTGTCTTAACCACTGAGTCACATCTGGTCTATGAGTCTTTTTCCATAATAGTGCAATACATTTTTTGGCATTAAGCAAACTGAGGTCTATGAATGTTCTTTCACTTTTATTGAAATTATGCTTTTCTGGGTACAGACCCAACAAAACCAGTTTAGGATTCAATATGATTTGTTTTGAGATTATTTTTTCAATTGTTACCCTCACCTCTTCCCAAAACATTCTTATTAATCTACATTCCCATAAACAATGAAATAGGGTTCCTTTACTTTCCATGCATTTTGTGCATGTATCTGGTATATTTTTGTTATATCTATTTAACTCCTCCGGTGTAACATACATCCGCATTAACCATTTGAAATGTATCAATTTAAGGCGTGCATTTATTGATTTGGTTTGAGCTTCTGTACAAGCCAATTCCCATTGTTCCTCTGAAATTTCAATTTGCAGATCTTCTTTCCAGTAGTTTAATCTTTTCAGTGAATTTTCACTTGAAGATAGTGTCAATGAGTTATAAAACTCTGAAATAATACCCTTTCTTTTACTATCTTTCATCATCATTTTTTCCAAGGATGAATAAATAGGTCGAGTGAGAGCTTTATTTTGATTTGATCGAATAAAGTTTCTAAGTTGAAGATATTTAAAAAAATGTGTTCTATTGAGATTAAATTTGATCCTCAGCTCTTCAAAAGACATTATGTTGTCTGCACATGGCAAATATAAATCCTGAATCTTTTGTATCCCTTTTAAATTCCATACTTTAAATACAGCGTCCGCTCTCCCTGGTTTAAAATATTGATTACCCCATATTGGACTAAATTGTGACAATAACTGTGGTTCTTTTAAATAGTTTTTAGCTTCACACCATATTTTGATCATATGCTTTACAAATGGATTTTTAACTTGTTTTTGTAATTTTTTTGCCGAATCTGAGTATATGAATATGGGAAGAGGTAAAGGGCTGCACGGTGGCGCAGTGGTTTAGCACTGTGACAGCACAGTTTTACCCTCGGCCGGGGGATTGCGGGGATCATGAGATCGTGGGTTCGATCCCAGCCCCTGACCAACAGTGAGCTGTGTGGAGTTTGCATGTTCTCCCCGTGTTGCGCGGGTTTACTCCGGGATTTCTCCGGTTTCCTCCCGCACACCAAAAACATGTAGGTTTAGGGCGCTCGCGCACGCAGCGACCAGCAGCCGGTGGCTTGTCATCAGACTGCAAACCAAGTCTACCTACGGGTACAAATAAGTAACAAAAAAAAAAAAAAAAAAAAAAAAGGTAAATTGTATGATTCCATTTCAGTCCAGTGAGGGAGATCATTTGATGAAAAATAATATGTCATAGACCTCAGTTGTGCCGACCAATAATACAACATAAAATTTGGACATTTCAGACCTCCACGATCAAATGGTAAATATAATAAAGACAGACGTAATCTAGCCCTCCTGTTGTTCCATATAAATTCCACTAACTTTTTTTTTATTCTTGAGAATAGATCTAAAGGTGGTGATAAGGGAATGTATTGAAATAAATAAAGTATTTAAGGTAAAATATTACTTTTAAGTATATTGATTCTCCCGATCATCGACATTGGTAGTGACATCCATCTCTGAGTTAACTCACTGATATCTGACATTAAGGCTTCATAGTTGACACTGGCGACTGATTCTAGCTTAGGCATAATTTGGATTCCTAAATATTTAAACTGATTTACAACATTGAATTGATTTACCTCAGGGGCTGGGTAATTTCTCTGGGTCTCATTTAGCATTAATATTGAAGATTTAGTTTTATTTATTTTATATCCTGATATTTCCCCAAAATTCTTTATTAAATTCAACAAGGTTGGAATTGATTTTTTTAGATTCGACATAAACAAAATTATATCATCGGCGTACAGGGAGATTTTATGTTCTGTTGGTCCAACTTTAATTCCATATATTTGTGAATGTAAACGTATCGCTATCGCTAAAGGTTCAATTGCCATAGTAAACAGTAAAGGTGAGAGTGGACAGCCTTGTCGACATCCTCTATTGATTTTTATTGGTTTTGAAATATTGTTATTTGTTAGGATTTCTGCTGTAGCATTATTGTATATTATTTGAACCCATTTTATGAAATTATTTCCAAGTCCAAACCTTTGTAGGACTTCAAAAAGAAAGGGCCATTCAACTCTATCAAAGGCCTTTTCGGCGTCCAATGATAGGAGAGCTGTATCCGGTGCTTCTTTATTAAAATAGATAATATTAAATAGTCTTCTTACATTATGGAAGCCTTGTCTACCCTTTATAAAGCCATTCTGATCTCGATTAATAATATTTGGTAAAATTTCTTGTATTCGTCTTGCTAAAATTTTACAGATTATCTTAAGGTCGGCGTTTAATAGGCTTATTGGTCTCATATTTTCACATTTATTAGAGGGCTTACCTGGTTTTGGCAGCAGTATAATTAAGGCATTATTTATGTATGATGGTAAATTATTATTTTGAAATGCTTCTAAAACCATTTCCAAAAAAGGTTTTATTAATTTATTCTTAAATTTTTTATAAAGGTCAACTGGAAGACCATCTGGTCCTGCACTTTTTCCTGATTTCATATTATCAATGGCTAGCCCAACTTCTTCTTGACTAATTTTAGACTCCAATATCTCCCTGTTTTCATTTGGAATACACGGTATAGATAGTTCGTTCAAAAACCCATTTAGTTTTGTTAAATCAGGTTCATTTTTGGTATCATATAATTTTTCATAGTAATCTCTAAAGGCTCTATTAATTTCTAAAGGATCTATAACTACCTGTCCGTTACTTATAATACTGGTAATTGGTGTTTTAATTTCCAATTGTTTAATCTGCCATGCTAATAATTTTCCTGATTTTTCACCTTGTTCATAAAAAGATTGTTTCAATCTTAGAAGACTCGAGGCAGCTCTATTCGCTGATTTTTTGTCGTATTCAGCTCTCAAAATCAGTAATTCATTCTCCAACCTTGGGTCACTTCCTGCATACACTTTTTCCTGAAGATTTTTTATTTTATGTTCCAATTTAGCTCTCTCCTCTCGAGTCTTCTTAGATTTTGATCCTGTATAACTAATAATATGTCCCCTAATAAAAGCTTTGAAAGCCTCCCACTTTACACATGCTGATGTTTGTGTAGTATTGATGTCAAAGAACTCGTCTATCTGTTTTTCTATATACTTGACAAATTCCTCATCCTGAAGCCATTTATGCTGAAATTGCCATCTACCTGATTCCTTTGTCAATTTTTTATCTACATATATTAGACAACAGGGTGCATGATCAGAGATCACGATGTTATCATAAAAGCAGTTTTGAATCTTGGACCTTAATTCTGTGGAAATCAAAAAATAATCAATACGTGAGAATGTCTTGTAGGTACTGGAATAACAAGAATAGGCTTTAACTTGTGGTTTCATTTCTCTCCATATATCTAACAATCTCAATTCTTTCATAAAATGATTAATAGTCATCCTACATCCAATGTGCGTACAATCCAGTCCTGTTGATCTATCCACACCTGGATTCAATGTACAATTAAAATCCCCTGCTATTATATGTTGCCCTGTAAGTGATGATAAGATGAGAAATAAATTAGCAAAGAACTTCTGATCATCTATATTGGGACCATATAAGTTCACAAGATTTATATTTTCTAATAGCAAAGAACCTTGAATGATTACATATCTTCCAAATTTGTCTCCAATTACATTTTTCACTTGAAAAGGAACTGATTTATGTATGAGAGTCATAACTCCCCTGGCTCGGGATGAAAATGAAGAGGTGAATACACTTCCCTGCCATCTACTCCTAATTCTTTTAACATCCTCCTCTATCAGATGAGTTTCTTGTAAAAACACAATTCTTGAACCCATGTCCTTTATTTTATTCATAACTTGTTTAAGTTTTTTTAAATTTTGTAGACCTCTGCAATTCCATGAAGTTAAATTAAGATTAACACTTTGGTCCATGATCAATAGAGAGTTTGGGATTACCTTGCAGTGTAAACATGCTCATACAGAGAAGCAAAAACATGAGTGGTTGAACATTCATCCTACAAACTACACACAAACAAATTTCCCCTTCCCACACTTGTGGCAAACCCCCCAAAATCAAAAGAAAAATTCTGTCTCCCGATATAGCCATCGACCGTTCCACACCCACGGGGAACAGCCTAAGCCACTCCTTCTTCATCCTCCCAATCACCCTAACTCTACTGCTTTTAATGACGTAACATTAACTCTCCTCTGTAGTTTTCCAACTTAACTCCAAAATTTTTAACAACTTTGTACATCATAGTTTTTTTTTTTTTTTTGTTTGTTTTGTTTTTGTTTTGTTTTTTTTTAATATATAATACAATCTATATTTTGTAAACTTACTATTTACTTCAAGTCAGTCAGATGCCTGTGCAAATGCTTAATTATTCTACCTTATATTTTGTTCATGCTTAGCTCCCACCAGTCTCTTCTTCTTCTTGGATCTTCTTGATGAACTCCTGCGCCTCCTCTGGGGTCTTGAAGATGTGGGTTCTGCCCTCATACGTGGTCAGCAGTCTCGCAGGATAGATTACACCATGACGAATCCCAAGGTTGCGCAGCTCCTTACGTACGGGATCAAACTGCTTCCTCAATTGCTGGATTCCTGTGGCCAAATCTGGGTAGAACCGCACCTGCTGGTCCTGGTGTTTAATCTCTCCTTTTTTAGCTCGTGCAGCGTTGAAAATCTTCATCCTGTCTCTGTTGTTAAGAAACTTCATAATTAAGGTCCTCGGCGGTCCCTTATCTCTCCGTGGGCCAATGCGATGTGCTTTTTCCAGAACCACTGCTGATTGCAACTCCTCGCTGCCCAGCACCTCCGGAATCCACTTTTCCAGAAAGGAACATACGTCCCGACCTTCTGATTCCTCTGGAAGACCCACCAGCCTCAAATTATTCTGTCTCGACCGAGATTCCAAATCCAAAATATTATCTTCCAGAGATTTATTTTTTTTTTCCAAAGTGCGCACCTTTAATTGAAGACGGGTGACGTCATCTTCAGCACTAGCGAGACGGAGCTCCATCTGCGCCGTTCGTTCTACACAGTCACCCAATTCCTTTCTTATTCCTTCCAACGCTGTCATAATCCCATCAAATCTAGAGGAAAAGTCCGCTCTCATTGAACTCATGGCAGCCATCAGCGCATCTGCGCCATTCCCCGCAGAAATCGCAGCGTTGCCAGCCTCCTCCGCCATATATGGAGCCCTGTTTGCTGCGTCACAGACCTGAAAGTCCGTTAATTTGGACTGTTTCGGCGGCTCGCTTTTTCCTTTTCCTGGTTTTCCAGCCTTAGGCTTCGCCGACATATCCTCGCCCAAACGCTGGGATACGTTCTGTCCCAAATGAGAGAGTTATTTGCCGATTTTTTTTCTCCAGGAGCAGAGCAGAGCGAGACACGTCCGTCCTACGTGGCAGCCATAACCGGAAGTCAGCTCGTCAGTCTTATTGAGTAGCAATCATACATTCCCCATAATAACGGATGGGAGGACGGGTCTGTACCTTATATTCCTCGCCCGCCGTCTTACTCCAGCTCGACATCCACACCATTTCTGTCTTATTTCTCCCGGTATGTCGAGTTTTTGCGTTAGCATCGTGGGCCGGTTAAGTGCTAACAGCTGGTCTCTATTGTACTGCCTCCTGCAAGAAACAGTGGCTCCGTCCGCTGGCTCAGGAGACATTTGGGCAATCTACGCGTCTGTGATGGAATAAAGGTGTCGCCGGGTCAGAAAGATTAGCAAGAGAGCCAGATAGTAAATAGAAATAGGAAGAAATTGATCCGCTGTTGCAAAAAGGGAGCCTACTCGTGCGGCGCCTGAAGAAGTACAAAGGTTAAACATACAAGAGAAAATCGACCAAGTTAAACATGTGGTTACAAAGGGACTTGACAGTTTTTGGGAGAACATTTTTAACTGAAATGGAATCCTTAGCAAGGTGCGTCTACCCAGCATATTCAATGGCTATACCAAACAAATTCATTCAAACCATCAACCAATTGAATTTCATCTGGAAAAATCGAGTTTATTACATTAAAAAAATCAGAAACTGTTAAAGAATATGAAGCTGGTGGCTTACAAGCTATAGATTTTGAATGCTTAAAGTGCTGATGACATGATTTTGACTGCATCTAACTTTGAAACACATAATTTCAGTATGACGAAATGGGTGGGTCTGTGCAGTTCTAAGTCAAACAGGCTTGTTTTCACGCGAATATCCGATGTTTCCAAGAGCACCGCAGCACCAAATGGGTCAGTGGCTGGAAAACCCCCCGGCCATGTTGTGACGTCAGCGGGAGAACACAGCGCTTGGCTGATCATTCTACACACATGATAGAAGCGGTTGAAAACATCAATGGTGGTTCGAGCACATGTAGTGTGGAATTGGTTTGTGTTGTCCAATCTTCAGACGATTATAGTTCAGAAGAATGGGATGATAATGAAGAATCTGGGGGCATCAGACCTTATAGGTTTGAGCCGTACCAAGCGGACATCGTGCCTAGCGAGTCAGACTCAGAGAGTGATGGTGGTGAGACAGACATGCCCGCCGCAGCGGCAAACACACGGCAGGGGAACACAGAGTGGTATGCTTTTGTTACATATATTGCAACAAATTATTTGTTCATAATTTATTTAAACCCAATTTTTCAATAAAATCATAGCAGTGGACTTATAATAAAATTGAAACATCTACCGGATACTGTCAACCGCCCCCCCCCCCAAATAAACAAATAAAAAGATACCTTTTTTTTATTTTTGCAGGTGCCAGTGTGGTCTGTGTGTGAGCATGACAAAAGAGGAGGAGAGTATTTGCTGTCAGGAGCAGGACAAGGTGAAGCAGAAAATTCTGGACAGTGCTATATAGTGTATCACTGGTCATCACAACTTCCCCGGGGTGTGTCTGAATGAACATGTGTTGGAAGTGGCATACTTCACCTATAATAAACATTATGTGAATGTGGATTATGGGAACAACTGGAAGCGATATCCAACTTACAGACAGTTCATCAGATGGTGCTACCACTACCTTGGTGAGAAAGTCTGAGTGCCAATACCTGCTTGTGTTGTTCACAAGATCAGAGAGACCTTTCCACTACAAGAGGGACGATATGTTGGTTTTACTTATGCTGACTAACTACCTTTATGTTTTCATGGTATTGTTTTTCATTGGATACATGTTTATCTGACCACAACTGTTGTCAATTTTTACAAGAAAATAAAATTACTAAATATTTATAGTGTGATACTTGAAAATCTCATAACTGTTATCATCATCCAGTCGCAGCAGATGACTGCCCCTCCCTGAGCCTGGTTCTGCTAGAGGTTACTTCCTGTTAAAAGGGAGTTTTTCCTCTCCACCGTCGCCAAGCGCTGCTCACAGGGGATCGTCTGATTGCTGGGATCTTTCTGCAATTGTGGGGGTTTCCCCTACATTTGAAAGTGTTATGAGATGACTGTTTTTGTGAAATGACGCTATATAAATAAAGTTGAATTGAATCACTGGGATGTTGCATGCAATCCTGTATCAATCCTGGGTATCTGAACAAGAGATACATATTTTTTTTTTCATTTTGCAAATATAGTATAATTTTTTTATTTTTTTTTTTTGTGGTAAATTAGAGCATACTCGTGGCCGTAACTTATCATTTTGAAGTTCAATTATCTGTAAAACCCCTTCAGAAATTAAAATTATTCTGTGTTACTGACGGCAATATCTTTCATAATAATGTATTCCCTATTATTTATGCCTCATTAAAAATGCAATTTTGTTTGTTATCATTGTTTAACTGCTTTTGTCTTGTATCAACTGACGTTATTTTCAACAATAATAATAAAAGCAACAGAAGCAACTGATAGTCCTCATTTTTTCTAAAGTTTGGTCACAAGAAAAACAATACTCATAACTGGTATAGCACACATGTACTATAACTATCAAAAATATTTAATTATTATAACAGGAAAAAGTCCAAATTAGTGGCAATGAATACAATATAGTCAGTTGGAGCTGAATCTTTCACAGCCTGCTGTTTATCTAAGCCTGCGACACAACGTGAAGGCAAAGCCGTAAAACTAAAACAAGAAACCAGAGAAACTGTCTGCTCCAAAGCTGCTAGCGCTCCTGTCAACAAAACCGGCGTCCGTTCTCGTGCTGACATCATTTCCGCCTCCTTCCTCATTCGGTGAGCGGCACTACAATCCAGTCAAATTTGCCCGAATGGCGGCGGTTTTCTAATGATAACAATGTTTTGCAGGCGCGCGTGTAACCATTATATTGATCATCAACAATGACTTTTTGGTTTATATAACATGCAAAAAAAAAGTCAAAATTGTGTCATGGGCACTTTAAATGCTGTGTTAAAAATAAAATGGTTAAAATCATTTTTGCTAAATGAAAACAGTATTTTGTACTGTCGCCCCAGAGGTTTGTTCAAAAAAAGGGTGGTATTAAGTTTATTCTCAAATGTGAATTTCAAACTGAAAAATTGCCAGTTAAACTGCCATCTTTTCACAAACTGTTCTAGTGGAAACTGAGGTTCACACATAACTTCAGCCCACACCAGACTCCCATTTGGAACAACAGACATGTACTGTGCAATGGTCAGTCTCTACTTGCAGGATTGGATGGAGAGAAAAGCTGTGGTCTGTAACTCACCTTACGAATGACTGGGGACACTTCTGATCAGATGAAACCTTCTGCTCAAACTACAACTTAACTTGTTCACGTGCCCAATTTAAAAAAGTCATCAAAGCTATTCTCACTTCAATTAAAATGTTGGTTCTAAAGATAAGCTATCACTCCCCATAAATTTACTTCCCCTTCAAATTGATGGACAGCATTTTGTAAGACAAAATTTCAAACAAATCATTAAATACTTGAATAACTTATTGTATTCTATCAAACAGAAACTCCATAATGCAGCTATTCCCACAATCAGACATTAAAAAGTGGCGAACTAAATACATCAGTTATCCATTAAAGCCTAAAACTAAAGAAATCCATTTCAAAATTCTGAACATTTATCCATCCAATGAACTGCTGAGAGTGAGATTTAACATAGACCACAACAACTGTACCTTTTGTGATTGTGAAATTGAAACGACTGATCATCTTTTTTTCTTCTGTGCCTAGTCCAGGACATTTTGGGAGGATTTACAAGACTGGTTATCGACAAAAATCCCTCAACAAGCTGCTCTCACAAGGAAAAATATTGTATTTGGTATCACCATCATGGACAAGAAAATAGACTGAATACTAAATAACTTGATATTCCTGGCCAAGTATTTCATTCATGTGGCTAAAAATCGAAAAATCACTATAACTTCACTCTGTGTGTACGTATGTCTGTCTGTCTCTGTGTCACGATCATAAGACATCATAGGCCGTCCTATGATGTCTGCATCATAGGACATCAAGCCTGCCTTCATGTCTTTATGATGTCATATACAGTGATGCCTGCCTGACAGCGTATGATATACAGTAATGCTGTCCTTGATGTCTATATGATGTCATATACAGTGAACATCAGGACTCGCAATGTCGTCATATAGACAAAAGAACCATGCCGTCATATACACAATAGGCCACAGCACTTTAAACCACACCCATTCAAAACAGTAAATCTGGCAATTTTAAAAAAAATCACTCAATAAATTCAAGAAATCTCTGTCAGTTTGTGTGTAGATCTGGAAATCTTACACCCATTTGAAGCAGTACATCATCGCTATGCCATCATCAAAGATCATAGAACATCTTCAAAGACCAAACGCAGGCATGACTCATGATCACAGCACTCGCTATGACATCATCAAAGATCATAGGACCCACGAAGACACCAGCAATGATCAAAGGCAGCAATCGCTGAATGAGTGCTGACGTGCTTGCTTACACCCTTGCTTACGCCTTGCTTTCTATGGGTATGCAGAAATACTTGCTTATACTTGGTTTCTATTTGGTTTCTATTATTATATTGGTTTCTATTTTTATTCTTGGTTTCTTGGTTTCTTTCTTATTCTAGGTTCCAAGGTTGTCATAGCCAGGAGCGGCACTGGGGTTAAGCTCCCAGTGCTCATAAAATGCTCCTTATGGCGTGCGTCTCGAAAAGCCTCTGACAACTAAGTCCAACTCCTAGCCTGCCCGTGTGGTTTAGTCTCTAAGCCCGGCGGAACTGCTTTTACTAATAGGAGAAGGGGCGAGGGCAGATCTCTGGCGCCTTAAAACCAGATGCTTCGGGTAGATGGTGGCTCGTCAACCTGGGAAGGTAGCCCATCTAGGGGAAGGTAAACCCTGATTTCAAACCTCTGCTGCCTTGCGGCACACCCGGTCACGGGAAAGGCTTCGGGAGTCAACCCTGAGGAAAAATCCGGAGTCAAAGCCCCTAAGGCAGTTCTATGTTGTGCTCAACATCGTTCTGGCAGCTCCTGCAACGGCGCTGGTGCCAAACTGTAGCAGCCCTGCTGTTCCTTTGGATTCATCAGTGATGTGGAGAGGGGGGACATGCTGCATGGGCAACATCTTGTCCTCCATATCTTCCTGCCCAGGCTTGAATCCTACCAACGCCCAACGCTGGAAGGTAGAACACCGGCTCACTGGAGAGGACACTCCAGCTTCGCCTTTGGCGTAGACAAAACACGGGGAATGACAGTTACCGGTTATAAGCCACTGCTCAATTGGCGTAGAGCGTGGCGCCAGGGGTTGTTCCCGACGGTGGGAGGGATCATCGGATCTCACTGGACAGCTACCGCCCGCCTCAAGCTGGGCAGCCCCCAGCCAATAAGGTGTTGTCCCGCCACAGCTTGCTTTCCTCATTGGGTGCATGGGGATAAGGAGAAATCCAAACAGCAGGCTGAGAACCTTCGCACCAGGCAAGACAATAAAACAAAAGAGACCAACTCTAAAACTGGGAACTTGGAACGTCCGCACTATGATGACAGGACTCGCTGCTAACCTCAAGGACATCAACGACACCAGGAAGACTGCCATCATCAATAATGAGCTGAAGAGACTGGGAGTGGATATCGCCACTCTCCAGGAAACACGGTTAGCTGATGCAGGCACACTGAGAGAGAAGGACTACACGTTCTACTGGCAGGGAAAGGGCAGTGACGAACACAAGGAACACGGAGTGGGCTTCGCAGTGAAGAACACTTTGCTGAAGATGGTGGAACCGGGCAGCACTGGCTCTGCACGACTCCTCACCCTCCGCCTGAACACCACTCAAGGCCCAGTCACCCTTGTCAGTGTGTATGCCCCAACACAGACAGCCACACCAGAGGCAAAAGACGAGTTCTACGAGAATCTCGCAACAACTGTCAGGATCATCCCCAACTCTGAACAACTCATTCTCCTTGGAGACTTCAATGCCAGAGTGGGTGCTGACCACGACTCCTGGCCCTCCTGCCTTGAACTTTTTGGCGTGGGCAGAATGAACGACAACGGACAGCGGCTGCTCGAGTTCTGCACATATCACGATCTGTGCATCACAAACTCGTTCTTCAAGACCAAGCCCCAACACAAGGTTTCCTGGCAACATCCGCGCTCAAAGCACTGGCACCAGCTAGACTTGATCCTGACCAGGCGCACCTCACTGAAGAACGTGCTAATCACCCGTTCGTTCCAGAGTGCAGATTGCGACACAGACCATTCATTGGTGTGTTGCAAGGTCAAGCTGCAGCTGAAGAAATTCCATCGTGCTAGACAACCTGGAAAGGCACGGATTGACATCAGCAAGATGGCCCAACCAGAACTTGTTGAGCAGTTTGCCTCCACCTTTGAGAAGGAACTTGGTGTACCACAAGGAGGAGAATCTGCAAAGCAGAAGTGGGAAGAGCTGCGAAACACCATCTACCGCACAGCCTTGGCTACCTTTGGGAGGAAGACCTCGAAGTCACAGGACTGGTTTGATGCCAAGTTGACCGAGATGACCCCCATCATTGAAGCCAAGCGCTCAGCACTTGCTGAGTACAAGAAGTACCCAAACAAGAAGAATCTCCAGATTCTCAGGGCTGCGAGAAGCAAAGTTCAGCAGACTGCTCGGTGCTGTGCCAACGAGTACTGGACTCAGCTCAGCCAAGACATTCAAACCGCTGCCATAACAGGGAACATCCGTGGTATGTACGATGGCATTAAGAAAGCACTTGGTCCGGCTCAGAGCAAGACGGCCCCCCTCAAATCTTCCACTGGGGAGATGATCACAGAGAAGAACAAGCAGATGGAGAGATGGGCGGAACACTACTCTGACCTCTACTCTAGACAGAACACCGTGACACTGTCAGCCCTTGATGCCATCGACTGCCTGCCATCCATGGACGAACTTGACGCCGAGCCAACCATCGACGAACTCAGTAAGGCCATTGATAGCTTGGCCGCTGGCAAGGCACCCGGCAACGACGGCATACCCCCTGACCTGATCAAGCACTGCAAGACCGCCCTACTGCTGCCATTGCATGACGTCCTCTGCCAGTGCTGGAAGGAAGGTGCCGTACCACAGGACATGAGGGATGCCAAGATCATCACCCTCTACAAAAACAAAGGGGAGAGAAGCGACTGCAACAACTACAGGGGCATTTCCCTCCTCAGCGTTGTTGGCAAAGTCTACGCACGAGTTGTTCTCGTTCGTCTACAGAAGCTTGCCGAACGTGTCTACCCCGAGTCTCAGTGTGGTTTCCGCACTGAGCGATCGACGGTAGACATGATATTCTCCATCCACCAACTCCAGGAGAAATGCAGAGAGCAGAACATGCCCCTGTACGTCGCCTTCATCGACCTCACCAAAGCGTTCGATCTGGTCAGCAGAGAGGGCCTTTTCAAGATCCTGCCAAAGATAGGATGCCCACCAAAGTTGCAAAGCCTCATCGAATCATTTCACACCAACATGCAGGGGATGGTGCAGCACGATGGCAACGTCTCAGAGCCATTCAACATACGCAGCGGAGTGAAACAGGGCTGTGTACTTGCGCCAACCCTCTTTGGGATTTTCTTTGCTATGCTCCTGAGGCATGCCTTCAGCACAGCAACAGAGGGAATCTACCTACACACAAGATCTGACGGCAGGCTTTTCAACCTCGCCCGCCTGAAAGCCAGAACCAAAGTACGCGAGGCTCTAATCAGAGACATGCTGTTCGCAGACGACGCTGCAGTCGCAACCCACACACAGCAGGAGCTTCAGACCCTGATGGACCGCTTCTCCCAGGCATGCAAGGACTTCGGGCTTACCATCAGCCTGAAGAAGACTAACGTCTTGGCGCAAGGCACGGAAGCACCACCAACCATCACCATTGATGACTACAAGCTGGAGGTCGTGAATCAGTTCACGTACCCGGGGTCCACGATCAGCAACAACCTCTCCCTTGATACAGAGATCAACAAGAGGATTGGAAAATCAGCCTTCACACTCGCTCGCCTCTCCCACACTCGTGTGGGAGAATCCCAAACTCTCTGTCAAGACGAAGATGGCAGTGTACAACGCCTGCGTCATCAGCACACTGCTCTATGGGAGTGAGACGTGGACAACATACGCCCGGCAGGAAAAGAGACTGAACTCCTTCCACTTGCGCTGCATTCGCCACATCCTGGACATATCCTGGCAGGACAAAGTGCCCCACACAGAAGTTCTGTCCCGCGCCGGCCTTCCCTCCATGTTCACTCTACTCAGGCAGCGCAGGCTCCGCTGGCTAGGCCACGTTCACCGTATGGAGGATGGCAGAATCCCCAAAGACGTCCTCTATGGAGAACTGGCAACTGGCAGGAGAGACGTTGGCCGCCCTACAGCTGCGCTTTAGAGACGTCTGCAAGAGAGACAGGAAGGCCCTGGATATTAACACAGAGCGCTGGGAGGACCTTGCAACGGACCGCTCCAGATGGAGAGGCACCCTGACCAGACAGCTCAAGGCGGGTGAAGAGAGACTGACTGCTGCAGCAGATGAAAAAAGGACCCGCAGGAAGAACCGCCACAGACCCAGCAGCACGGAGACCACCCACAAGTGTGACCTGTGTGACAGGGACTGTCATTCGCGCATCGGCCTGTTCAGCCACAGGCGGTGCTGTTCCAGCAGAGTAGACGTTTAGGATTCTCTTCCATGGTCATCATAGACCGACGACGACTTGGTTTCTATGGCCATGCACGGGTATGCACAGGCATGCACGGGTATGTATTAGTTAAACCAATTTTTTCAGTATTTAAAAGGGACCTTGTCACAAACCATATCAGCTTCTTAAAGCTAGCAAGGGCAAAACATGAAGTTACTCTCCTTGGACTTTAAGAAGATCTAAAAAATATCTGAAGACCTCTAGTGACGAGTGACCTACTGAATGGGCTCTCATCCTTTGCTTTTTTTTAAATTTGTTTATAATGTTATGAATGTACGTTGTGATTCCGAGGTGCCTTGCTTCGTCAGAAGAGTCAGCTAATTGCGGACTCTTCTGACGAAGGCTGCAGTGTACAGTCGAAACATGTTAAGAAGGTTAAGACATCTCCTTTCTATTTTATTTTTGTCTTTTATAAGAACAAAAGATAAATAATTAAAAGAAGACAAAATGAACCTATTTGACCTATGCCTTGCTGACTGCTGTCAGCTCAGTGAGTTGTTGATGTCTTTATTGTTTGTATATTGTTAATACAACTCAAAAAAAAAAAAATTAAAGCTGCAGGCAGCTGTAAGCGGGCCCTCACCCCCCACGCACCTGTGGAACCTGGCACCGGTTGGACCCAGCCGGCACGGAAAATTTCCCGTTGTCACAGCATGCGTTGCGTGAATAATAAAGAAAACCATTTGGCGCAGTACTTCCTGTGAGCAGAAGGTGGTGCTGTAAGTTTTGTCAAGCATTTTTACGTAGGAGTGTGTGGGGATGGACTAATATCCATCGTTGAAAATTTGGGGAAAATCGGATGAAGTTTGTCCAAGTTGCAACTTTTCAAGGTTCCATGGCAAGGAGTGAACATTTGCCATGTCGCCATGGTAACTCTTACCTATCAGTTATGTGTTGCTGACTCATATAGGAGTACAGAGGACAGTCACCTCTACCCATGCTCCAAATTTTATGACTCCAGGACCTTCCCAACCCTCCCACAAGATCATGGATTGAATGGCGAGGAGGGCGTGTCCATGGTAACAAGTGTGAGGTCATGCTAAAGTTGATGAGCAGTTATGGTCTTCCCTATAGTCTGATGAAATCTCAGAAAATTTCACGTGATTCTGGCAAGTGGTGCGTGAGTAATAAATAAAACAGTTTTCAACACTTCTTCCTTTAACCACTAGGTGGTGCTGTAGATTTCTATGAATATTTTTCTATAAAACTAACTACTAACTAACTAACCTTCACTTATATAGTGCATTTCTAGTCACAAAGACCACTCAAAGCGCTTTCACTAGTACTAACCCTCTATTCTAAGGGCCTGTAGGACACAGATATCTAAGGACAATTTAGAACAGCCAATTAACCTAACATGCATGTCTTTGGATTGTGGGGGGAAACCGGAGCCCCGGAGTAAACCCACGCAGCACAGGGAGAACATGCAAACTCCACACAGAAAGGTTCCAACCCCTGCCAGCCTGGGGATTCGAACCAGGAACCTTCTAGCTGTAGCTAAAACTGTTTGGAATTGGACTGATATCCATAATTTTGAATTTGGTTGAAATCCGACAATGCATATCAGAGTTATTGCTGTCAGAATAGTCATAGAATGATCATGGCGAGGCATCACACTTTGCCATGCCCCTACAGCCAAACCGTCGAGCTTTATGAAAAGTTTTCAATAACTTTTAATGGCACATACGGATAGATGATTGTCACCACAAATGAGTTCAATCACATAAAAACCCAAGGACGAGTTCAATCAAATAAGAGTCAACTGCGCAAGGTGGAAATCAGGTCACTGCCACTTCGTGGCAAAATGGCCGACTTCCTGTTGGGTGTAGACCATCACTTCTGTGGAGTTTTTTTGCATGTCTTGACACGATTAACATGTCACCCGATTCTCATCTTTCTATGCGACAGTAAGCGTGTGCCACTTCCCATTGACTTCACATGTTAGGTGGCGCTGTGGAGCCATTTTTGTAGGGTCATTTATATTTCGTCCAAAATATTCAACTTTTTGCCAGTCTTAAGGACCCTGCAAAAAAATGGTCAGTTTTCATGCACGTTCACTACCCAAAAATGAGATCTTAGATCACAGGTGTCAAACTCATTCCATGGAGGGCCAAGACCCTGCAGGTTTTACCTCCACCCAGTGTCTTCAATAGGTGATCTCACAGAGTTTCTTCCCACTGATTGCTGATCAGTGAAAACACCTGCTGAAGACACTGGGTAAAAGCAAAACATGCAGGGTCTTGGCCCTCCATGGAATGAGTTTGACACCCCTGTCTTAGATGGAGAAGAAGAAAAAAAAAATTAAAGCTGCAAGCAGCTGTAAGCCCCCCCCCCTGCCCCCCACAATCGGGGACCCCAGCACCTGTTGTCCGTTTGGCGTATTACTTCCTGTGATCAGTAGGTGGTGCTATAAGTTTTGTCAACCATTTATACGTAGGAGCGTGCAGGGTCGAACTAATATCCGTCACAGAAAATTTGGTGAAAATCGGATAAAGTTTGTTCAAGTTACAACTTTTTGATGTTTCATAGCGAAGAGTGAACCTTCAGCATGTCGCCATGGCAACACTTCCCTGTCAGCTATGTTTTGCCCACCCATATAGGCCTACATACGACAGTCACCTCGACGTATGTTCCAGATTTCGTGAGTCTCTGTACTTCCCAAGCCTCCCAACAAGATCACGGAATGAATGGCGAGGGGGGCGTGTCCACGGTAACAAGTGTGATGTCATGGTAAAGTTGCTGTGTAGTTATGAGCATCCCTGTGGTGTGATGAATCTCAGAAAATTTCATGTCATTCTGGCAAGTGGTGCATGACTAATAAATAAAACAGTTTTCTGCAATTCTTTCTTTAACCATTAGGTGGTGCTGTAGATTTATATGAATACTGCTCTATAGAACTGTTGGACTGATATCCATAATATTGAATTTGGTTGAAATCCAACAATGCATACCAGAGTTATTGCCGTCAGAATGGTCATAGAATGATCATGGCGAGACATCAAACTTTGCCACGTCCCTATGGCCAAACCATCGAGCTTTAAGAAAAGTTTTCAATAACTTATAATGGCACATGATGATAGATGATTGTCACCACAAATGAGCTCAATCGGAAAAAAACCCTAAGAAGAGTTCGATTAAATATGAGTCAACAGCGCAAGGTCGAAATCCGGTCACTGCCACTTCCTGCCAAAATGGCCAACTTCCTGTTGGGTGTAGACTATCACTTATATGGAGTTTTTTGCATGTCTTGACATGATAAACATGTCACCCAATTTTCATCTTTCTACGCGAAAGTAAGCATGTGCCACTCCCCACTGACTTTTTTTTTTTGTATACTTTAATGATCCCCAGAGGGGAAATTGAGGGCATCCACCTGGATGGATGAAGCAGCCACGATGCGGCACTATCCCTTAACCATTCAGACACACATTCACACCTAAGGCCACTTTTAGAGTCTCCAATTAATCTAACCTACATGTTTTTGGTCTGTGGGAGGAAACCGAAGAAATCCCAGAGTAAACCCACACAGATACGGGGAGAACATGCAAACTCCACACAGATCACTGTTGGTCAGGGGCTGGGATCGATCCAGGGATCCCATGGCCAAGGGTGAGTTGCTGTGCTGCCGCAGTGCTAACCACTGCGCCACCGACTTCACATGTTAGGTGGTGCTGTAGAGCCATTTTTGTGGGGTCATTCATATTTCCTCCAAAATATTCGATTTTTCACCAGTCTTGAGGTCCCTGTAAAAAATGGTGAGTTTTCATGCACGTTCACTACCCCAAAAATGAGATCTTAGATGGAAACGGCAAGTGCTGCGTGAATCATAAACAGTTTGGCACAGTACTTCCTTTGAGCAGTAGGAGGCACTGTAACTTTTGTCAATCATTTTTATGTAGGAGCGTGTGGGGCAGGACTCATATCCATCGTAGAAAATTTGGTGAAAATCAGACAAACTTTGTCCAACTTACAACTTTCTGATGTTCCATGGCGAGGAGCCAACCTTCGCTATGTCGCCATGGCAACACTTTCCTGTCAGTAACGTGTTGCCCACCCACAGAAGACTACATATGACAGTCACCTGAACCTATGTTTCAGATTTCATGGCTCCAGGGCATTCCCAAACATCCCAACAAGATCACGGATTGAATGGTGAGGAGGATGGGTCCATGGTAACAGCAGTGACGAACTGCTAAAGATGATGGGCAGTTATAATCAACCACGTTGTTTGATAAGCCTCAGAAAATTTCACATCATTTTGGCAAGTGACACGTGACTAATAAATAAAAGTTTTCAGCAATTCTTCCTTTAACCACTAGGTGGCACTATATCTTTTGTCAGGTATTTTTATGCAGACGCGTTTGGGGCGGGACCATTTTCCATCATGGAATCTTTGGTGGACATCGGACAAGTTTTGCTTGAGTTACACCTGTTTGATGTTGTCATCGGAGTAGACAAACTTCGCCATGGTGTCGTGGCCACGCCTTTTGAGACTGCAACTCACATTTCACAAATTTTTATGGCCAATGGCTATAGATGTCGCCATGTGAAAATGAGTTCAATGGGAGAAGGCCCCCAGGAGGACTTCGTTCAAATGTGAGTAGCGCAGTACTTCCCGTGAGCAGTAGGTGGTGCTGTAAGTATTGTTAAGCATTTTTATGTAGGAGCGTACGGGTTCGGACTAATATCCATCGCTGAAAATTTGGGAAAGGTTCCGCTTCCGGGTCACCAAGGGATGGCAACATAGAGCGTGGTCTCCCAACCAAAAACAAGAAATTACTTTGAAAAAGTCAAATTAAAACCAACAAAAACTAGTCCTAACTTCTACAAAGGAGAGGAGATGCCTCCAAAAGTGAGAAATAAATCAACCACTGTGGCGACATCCACAGAAACGGATGTGCCGCAAGATCAAGAAGCTAATGCTAACTCTACCGCTGCTAACCAGGGAGAAAACGATGCAAATGAGGATGAAGGAGAGGTGACAAACAGCACAATACTCAAAGAACTGCGTGAATACAGACAAGAGATCATGAGAGAATTTGCCAAGACAAACTCAAGACTGGATGAAGCGGAGAAAAGAACTGTGGGGAACGAGGAAAGGCTACAAGACATGGAAGGAGTGGTTGTAGGAATGCTAAAACTGCAAGAACAACTTCAGGAGAAATTATTGGCTCAGGAATGCAGGTCAAGAAGAGAAAACATCAGGATTTATGGAACTCCCGAACAAAAAGAAATGGACCCAAAGACAATGATTACATTAATAGAGAAAGTGTTTAGAGATAACCTTGGCATCCCTGATTCTGTAAACCTGAACACAGAGAGGGCGCACCGAGCACTCGCCCCACAGCCCCCACCTGGAGCCAAGCCGAGATCAATTCTTGTCAAATTCCAGAGCTTTAGAACGAAAGAAGAAGCAATCCGTTTGGCATGGCAGAAGAAAGGCTTTACTCTGGATGGCCATAAGATAAACTTGGATCATGATTATGCTCTGGTAATTCTAGACAGATGGAAAGTATATGTCGAGGTGCGACGAGTCCTGAAAGAAAACAAAATACGATTTCAAACTCTATATCCAGCTCACCTAAGAGTTCACTATGAAGAAGGGCAGAGAACGTATGACACAATGGAAGAGGCAACAGCGGACATGGTCAGCCGTGGCCTGCCGGTGAAAGTGATTGAGCAACCAGCAACCTTGTGGGAGAGGATTCAGCGAGGAGCCTGGCAACCAGCGCGGACCAAACGGACCACCGCGGCCGGGAACACGCAGACCTTCAAAAAAAAGTTGCAAGCATTTAGACGCACAGCAACGGAGGATACAGGTTGAGTTGGTCTTTTTTGATTAAAGATAAGAGATAGATATATAAGAAAAGAACTACGAAAATTTTGGTCGGAGGAAGGGACAACGAGGGGACACTGAACTGTTTATATGGCTGACGTCATAGTGGAGGGCCCTCTGACACACTGGAGGTGCAGAGGCTATCCCTCAAACCAGCAACGGGTCAGTAAATCAACTTTAGGGTTGCAAGTTAGTTTTGGAATCTGTTCTATGTTCACAAAGTTTGTTTTTGTTATTCATTGTGTTATTCCTTTTCCAAGGGAGTGCTTACAGGGAACTGAGGTTAAATGTAGATATTTGAATGCAAGGAGAAGCGGCTGAAATTGTTTCTTTCAATGTAAATGGAGTTCTGAATCCTATAAAGAGGAGTAAGATTTTGACAAAACTAAAACGAGAAAAGGCACAGATTGCCTTCCTTCAAGAAACCCTTTTGAGTCAATTTGAATATGCAAAATTAAAAAAGCAGGGCTTTAAATTTGTTTTCTCCTCTTCTTATAAAGCTGGGCACCGACGAGGGGTTGCTATACTTATTACAAATTTGCTAAATTATGATCATATACTGTATCAGAAGTACAAGATGAGGAGGGAAGATTTATCAAAATTACTGGTAAAATAGAGGGGCATGAAATAACGCTTATAAACATTTATATTCCACCTGGAAGTGATTGGACTCTCTATAGACACATATTTGAGTTAATGATGAATTCTCAGGGAGCGGTAATCTGTGGAGGAGACTTAAAGGCTATGGTTGATGAAAAATTTACAGAGGCCAAAGAGAAGGAAAAGGAAGAGGTCCAGAAGGCCACAGCTGTAAGTCTGACCGTAGACATGTGGACTTCCATGAACATGGAGGCATATCTTTGTGTAACCTGCCATTACATAACAGAGAAAGATGCCCTTAATACGGTCATGCTAGGTGTTGAACATTTCCCAACAAGTCACACAGCTGACAATTTAGCCCTGGCACAGGCTAAAATCCTGGATGAGTGGGGGATCAAGGGTAAGGTGAGCTGTTTGGTCACAGATGCCGCAGCCAACATGAAAGCCTGTGCAAGGATACTGCAGGTCAGGCACAGCATCTGTGTTGCCCATGCACTTAATAGTGCGTAAGTCATTTGACGGGGTCCCCATGCTTGCAGACCTGCGTGATAAATCAAGAAAGATTGTCACCTACTTTTGCACCAGCACTACAGCTAAAGAACGTTTAAACCAAATGCAGGACTCAGTGGGCAGGCAAAAATACAAACTGATAATAGAGGTAGAGACCAGGTGGAATAGCACCTTATTAATGAACAGCGTGAAGCTGTAGGTGCAGCCCTGGCTTCACTTCACACTGACCTTCTGCCTCTCACTTCATATGAAAATGACACAATTGAGGAAGTAACGAAGGTGTTAGGCCCTTTTCAGCAGGCCACAGTGGAATTATCCGAGGAAAAACGTGTATCAGGGTCAAAGGTGATACCTCTTATGAAGATGCTCCACCACGCAGTTCTGTGTGAAACTTCAAATTTAAAAACTGACCCCGCAAAAGGGTTAGCTGACAACCTCATCCATCGCCTCAGAGAACATATGGCAAGTTTAGAGTCTGTCAGTGTCATGACACTGGCAACATTGCTGGACCCCAGGATTAAAGACCTGGGGTTTCACAGCCCTCTGAAGGCAAATGAGGCGGTTAAATGCCTGAAAACGGAATGTGCCCATGAAATGAGAGTCGTTGCTCCACAGACACCTCCAACTGCCACCTCTGATGCTGCTGAACCAGTGGCTTCAACATCCAGCTCAGGTACAGGTAGTGTTCATATGATGGTATCTATATAAATGTTTGCTTACATACTGATGTGTGCTCTTTTTGTAGGTGGTAGTAACCTGTGGCACCTGCTGGACACCACAGTAACTCAGAGGCGTGGGGCATCCAGTGCAGAGGCTGAGGCTGTTGTGGAAGTGCAGCGGTACCTGGCTGAACCAAACCTATCAAGACAACAGGATCCACCGCAATATTGGCATAGTCACAAAAATCTATATCCTCATCTGTTTAAATTGGCACTTCAGTTTTTGTGTATCCCTGCATCTTCAGTCCCCTGTGAACAAATATTTTCAAAGGCTGGGGAAGTTGTTTCAAAAAGAAGAAATCGCCTGAGCCCCAACACTGTAAAAAATCTTTTATTCCTGAATAAAAATCAATAAAACACCTCCCCATCCCCCACCCAACTTCCCCAGTCTAGATTATAACCCAGTCACACAAGCACTTCATATAACTATTTATCCATAAAAACAGCCACACACCAAAATGATTTATTAATATATCACAACTGACCAATTGACACTTTGATATACCGTCAATGTTATTTTGTCAGTATACCATGATCACGATAGATTATGTTTTTCATCTAGCTTTACAATACCTCAAATGATTATTTTGACGTAATACTGGAATAATTATACTAAAAGATCTACTACCCTACATGTAACATACCAGCAGATGTCAGTATTCTTAAATGAACTGTTAAACGGGGCTTTGTCTGATCAGGATTTGGTGAAGCATTTGGCCAGAAAGACTTGACCATAGATATAAAACGCTAGATTGGCAGTAGGTCACTGGAGCGCGAGATTTCCGGCCGCCATATTGGTACAGGAATCACAACAAATCCACAGCTCAGCTTAACGCACAACACTCTGATTAAGTCTTCATTTCTGTCACCATGGGACGAGACGCCGGGTTTTCCGGCGCTCAGACCATGTCCCTTCCCATCGCTGTCTCTCATTGGGCAGCGTCTCTGCGGGCTCCCAGCTGTCAGTGTTACAGGACGGCTGGGGCCCAATTAATCCTCATCAGCTGAGGCGCTGCTAAAGAGGATAAAAAGGAGCAGCTTCGATCATTCGGGGCTGCGACTTAAGCACTGTTAGGCTGGAACCCTTACGGTAAGTGTCGAGTATTTGTTTTTAAATAATTTAATGGCGTGTTGTCAAAAATAAAGGTAAAAACTCTGATTTTCATTTGGGAGGTCACTGATTTCTGTACATGCATGACTGCCATGAGTGTAATATATATTGTAATTCAGTATCGATAGTTATGGCAATATTTCTCATGTAATATTAGTATACAGTGTTACATTGTGTTCTTTGTTACTGGGTCAGTATTGGTAGCCAATATTATCAACAATGAACTTTGGGTTCTTGTAACTAGTTTGGTAGTTACTCAAATAGCGTGAGGATAGTTTTTCTTTTTCCTGTATACACTTGGCCTAATGAAAGATTTAGGTTTATCAAACCGTCTTTACACAATAATTACACATATATGTGTACAAACATCTACCTCCTGTATCAGACCAACATCATGAAGGTTTGCAGATAGTAATTTACAGATACGTTATTTGAAAATTGAAACTTTACAGATAGAATTTTACATTACCTATTTCGCATTTGTCTATTACAGGGAGGGGGTACAAGAAGATCTGGTGATGATTAATGCAGTCATATCTCATAGACATTACTATTTCTGTCTTATATTACATTTTGCCTGACATTACTATAAATATTTGCTATGATGGATAGGAGGGGACAGGGTGGATATTACGTGTGATGATGATGATGAAGATGATGATGATGGTGATGACGATGGGCTGGGCTCTGGATTAAATTAATAAAGCCTACATCTACTGCTTTAAACTGGGTTTTGATTCAGTTAACACTTCACCTCACTTTGCAATTGATTAATATGAGCTTGCTGCTCTCATGTTGAGTGCATTATTCTATGCAATAAATTTAATAAATTTGTAATGAACATTGGTGTATTGTATAAATTTGTTATGTGGGCCTAAAATCAATAAGAATTTCAAATTGATTTTAAACAACTGCTATACAGATCCAGGTAGATGGGGGGGGGGGGAGTGTATAATGTCTGTCTAGTTAAATGAAGAAACATGAATAATTGATTTTTTTAATTTTTTATTCTCTTTATTTATTTCAAAGTTTACATATCTAGGCCAATTTGTTTTTAAAACTGCCTTGACTAGTACTACTCATTATTACTAGTATTGTTATTATTATTATTATCATTATTACTAGGGGTGGGTTCAAAAGATCAATATATCGATATGTATCGATACATGTTTGACTGAGCCGATATCGATCCACAAAATCCGCGGATCGATCTTTTAATATTAATATGTTTTAATATAATATTTTTACGTTTGTGAACGTCTGCTGAGTATAATTGGGTCGAAACCGGGTCAGTCAGCCAGGAACAACGGCCGAGAACCATAAACAACTGACGCGCTAACGGAGCTAGCAAGCTAACGGATATGCTAGTTCTTCTTCTGTGGTGTTAAAACGGTTCTCATCCGGCAAGAGTTTCCTGCCGTGCGTGCTCTTTCGTGTTTACACGAGCGGCGATATTAACGTGCATCTCTTAATTTAGCAACAAAAGTCACCGTAAAGATTGTCCTCAACAGCTTCTGAATATTTTTCATAAATAAAACTTCTGTGTTCCCTGCGGCGCGTGCACACGTCTTTTGTGTTTACATGACGCGGAGTTAATAACGTGCGTCTCTTAATTTAGCAGCAAAAGTCACCGTAAAGACTGTCCTCAACAGCTTCTGAATATTTTTCATAAAGCGGGGATAAACGGACTTTTACTCCGTGCAGCGCTGTGTTGGAACATCAAGTTGACGACTGATAAAGGGAAAATGCGGAGACTGAAACCCGTGAAGCAGAGGGAGACTTGGAGCTGCTGACTGTAAGTATAATATTTGTTTGTTTTAACGTTTATGTCGTCAATTAGTAATTTATCTGGCATGATGGTGGTTTCTTTTACAAACTATGGACACAGAGAGAATTGCTGGTTAAGCGCTGTGAATAAATGCAGAATTAAGGTATATTTTATGAGATTGTGGACTTCTGCCACTTAAGCGATGTGAAGAGAATAAATCACAATAAAATTAATAAAGGCTGCAGTACAACAAGTTATTGTTACTCAGTAGAACTAAATTGAAATGAACAAACCTTCTCAGGAAATGAACTGAAACCCTTTTCCAACATTGAAAGTTAATTTGTAGTTAAAATATTTAAAAAAAACCTAAATTATTAAACCCTACTGTGGTGTGGCGATCTAGAAATATGAATGTTAATTTTACTGTGAAATCTATTCTTTTTATCTGCCTTCAGATGTGTGAAGACTGGAAGCTTCATCCTCACTGAGACCTTCTGAAGGTCAGAGGTCGTCAGTGGAGGAACATCCCTGCTTCATGTGGATTTCAGCACAGAAGAAGACCTTCAAATTCAAGATTCAAGGAGGTGCTGCCATCACTTTCTCCACACTAACATGCATTCAATGCAATTTAGTTGTTGGAATGACAAATTCTTTAATTTCTTTTTTTAAAGTTCTCAGCAAGAACACAATATTGGTCTTTTTTTTTTTTTTTTTTTTTACAATTTTACTGAGCATTTAATTCTAAATAAATCACTGTTTAACAAGAAATTTTTGGCAATCCTGTACTTTTCTTGTGGTGTTACATAGAACAGCATCACTGTAAACTATGGAAAAAGCAGCTGCTTTAAAATCTGTACTTCCTCACACAACTTTGAGTGCAAAAAAACTCTAAAAGTGCCATAACTTTTTGGAAAAGCTCCCACAAATCCAGGCTTTTTGGGCCACAACAATCACAAAAACAGCTGACAAAATCCTGGAGGGACTGAAATACAATGAGATTATGAATGCATGGTTCATGCATTGAATTTGTTTACTTACTCTGGGTGGTGAACTTGACACGACACATCCTTTGCACTAAAGAAAGCACCTGTGAGCACTTTATGAAATGATAAGTTAAATAATAAAAAGTGCATTATTGTAACTGATTTTGGATCAGTTCTATATGTGATAATTTATGAATTAACAAAGTTAGAAGATTCTTGGTACAATTTGCAGCATTAGGTCTCGAAGATTTTTGTTTCATGGGAAGTAAAATGGCTATTAAAAATGGTAATTCCCCAGATCGAATCGGGATTGAATCGGAATCGAATCGAATCGATTCAGAATCTCAAGAATCGGAATCGAATCGATTCTGGAAATTAGGGATCATTCCCAGCCCTAATTATTACTTATTATTACTTATTTTTCTACACTTATTGCACGTTTTCAATCCTTTAGTTTTTTAGTTTATCTCTTTTTCTCATCATGTTTTTAATGTTGCAGCATGGCATCGAGACAAATTCCTAGTTTGTGTACTACATGAACAATGGCAATAAATCTGATTCTGATTGTATAGCACAGGCTGAAATATTTCTTTGATAAACATTTTTGACAATTGGGGGGGGGGGCAATAAGCTGGTTGCCTGGGGTGGCAAATATAACAAATACAGCCCAGGACAAAGTATGAATTAATCAATTTCGGCCATATATTTATGCATAAATGGCCACAATGAAAGAGCTAGCTTTAATTATTAATCAGGGGGTATGGTAACTTTTTTTTCAGCTCATTTGACAGTTCTTGATTGAGACACTTCAAAATGCCATAATTTAATAATTATGAAGCTCTTAAACACCTAATATTTATGCAGATTATGCTGAAAGTAAACCACTATGCGCTGTGTTGTAAACATGTTCACTGAAGCCTGTCAAACGTTTAACAAAGAAGAATGACCCAAGCAGCTGTCTGCACTGGACCACAGGGATGTGCTACAGATATCCTGTACCAAGATGGCGGACGCGCATCTCGCTCCAGCGACCACGGACTGGCCAGCGCTGCCAATCTAGCCTTTTATATCTATGGACTCGACACATTCACGGGGCCTCATTTCACCATCATGGTTTTATGCTACAACCGATTAGCATTCAGCCATACTGCAGCATGTGCGCACAACTCTCACAACAGACTGCATTATCCACCCACACATGGACACAAGGAGTTGAAGTGACAACTACCACTTTATAGTTCACACACTACACTCATTTTACCAACCTGTGATGGAGAATGGAAAAGAACACACGGTGAGACCGTTTTCTTCCTCGTTCCTCTTCTTCCTCTGCTTCCTCTTCTTCTTCTTTGTATGGCAGTAACAAACCATACGTGCATGACCGCCACCCTATGATCTGGGATGACACTGCAGTGACTCACAGTCGATTTTCTTGCGTTCAAGCCAAAAAAAACAAAAACAAAAACAAATTATAGCCTCCAATTAACCTTGATTCTCTTCAGAACTCAAACAGATATCTAATGACTTTACCATTAAGGTTTTTCCATAGTTCTTTAAAATCAAACGCTTCTGTTGTCTCTGTATTTCTCCTAAATTTCTCTCTCTCTCTCTCGTATCTTGGACAAATCATAATAACGTGCTGGAGTCTCATCCTCTTTACATAACTCACATTTTCCTTTTCCATGTTTTCCCAATGTAAATAGAGTTTTATTTAACCCTGTGTGTCCTAATCTCAATTGAATAATCATGGATTCTTCCCTCCTGCTCCTACTTCCTGTCTCATGTTGTCTATCTGTGGTTGTATAGTGAACAAATGTCTTCCTTTACTGTCTGCATTCCATCGTTCTTGCCACAGCTTGTTTAATTCAATCTTAATTATCACTTTTGTTGCTGTTTTACCCACATTTGTCCTCACAAGGATATTGTTTGACCTGTTAGCTATTTTTGCATATTTATCTCAAAGTTCATTCCCAATGACTCCAACATGAGCAGGAATCCATACAAACCTAACATGTAAACCCAGATGTTGAATCCTAGATCACAGCTGTAGAACTTCACAAATAAGATCCTGTTTCCTACATGAATTTAATGACTGTAAACTCTGTAATGCTGAAAAAGAATCAGAACAAAAAAATACTCGAACTGGTCTAATCTCTTTAATCCATTGCAGAGCCATGATTAAGGCTACTAATTCTGCTGAGAAAACTGACAGATTATTTGAAATTCTTGCTACTTTTTAAACTCCAAACTCAGGAACCACAAATGCCACTGATAGTTTCCCTGACTCTGGCTGGAAGCTTCATTTGTGACATACAGCCGTGGACAAAATTGTTGGTAACCCTCTGTTAATGAAAGAAAAACCCACAATGGTCACAGAAATAACTTGAATCTGACAAAAGTGGAAATAAATAGAAATTCTATGAAAATTAACCAATGAAAATCAGACAATGCTTTTGAATTGTGGTTCAACAGAATTATTTAACAAAACAAACTCATGAAACAGGCCTGGACAAAAATGATGGTACCCCTAGAAAAGATTGAAAATAATGTGACCATAGGGACATGTTCAACCAAGATGTGTCCTCTAATTAACATCACAGGTGTCTACAAACTTGTATTCAGTCAGTCGGCCTATTTAAAGGGTGACAAGTAGTCACTGTGCTGTTTGGTGACATGGTGTGTACCACACTAAACATGGACCAGAGGAAGCAAAGGAGAGCGTTGTCTCAGGAAATTAGAAAGAAAATTATAGACAAGCATGTTAAAGGTAAAGGCTATAAGACCATCTCCAAGCAGCTTGATGTTCCTGTGACTACAGTTGCACATATTATTCAGAAATTTAAGATCCACGGGACCGTAGCCAACCTCCCTGGACGTGGCCACAGGAGGAGATGGATAATACAAATGGTAACAAAAGAGCCCAGAACAACCTCTAAACACATTCATGGTGAACTCCAATGTCAAGGTACATCAGTGTCAGATTGCACCATCCGTCGTTGTTTGAGCCAAAGTGGACTTCATGGGAGACGACCAAGGAGGACACCACTGTTGAAAACAAATCATAAAAAGCCAGACTGGAATTTGCCAAACTGCATGTTGACAAGCCACAAAGCTTCTGGGAGAATGTCCTATGGACAGACGAGACAAAACTGGAACTTTTGGCAAGACACATCAGCTCTATGTTCACAGACGCAAAAACGAAGCATACCAAGAAAAGAACACTGTCCCTACTGTAAAACATGGAGGAGGTTATGTTATGTTCTGGAGCTGCTTTGCTGCATCTGGCACAGGGTGTCTTGAATCTGTGCAGGGTACAATGAAATCTCAAGACTATCAAGGTATTCTAGAGAGAAATGTGCTGCCCAGTGTCAGACAGCTTGGTCTCAGTCGCAGGTCATGGGTCTTGCAAGAGGATAATGACCCAAAACACACAGCTAAAAACACCCAAGAATGGCTAAGAGCCAAACATTGGACTATTCTAAAGTGGCCTTCTATGAGCCCTGATCTAAATCCTATTGAACATGTGTGGAAGGAGCTGAAACATGCCATCTGGAGAAGGCACCCTTCAAACCTGAGACAACTGGAGCAGTTTGCTCATGAGGAGTGGGCCAAAATACCTACTGAGAGGTGCAGAAGTCTCACTGACAGTTACAGAAATTGTTTGATTGCGGTGATTTCTTTCTACACCTTTCACTCTATATATATATTGTGACGTTTGCAGGGTTCACACAAAAAGACAATGGAGCAGATGGCTGTGATCAACCTGATTTATTTTTCACACACCCCGACCCCCCAACCTGTCTCTGTGCTACAGAGTGGAGGGGAGGTCATTCTCCCAGACCTCCGTTTCAATCATGGTTACACACACATGATACATCTTGCCCTAATCCTGCTAAACACTGCTGGGTCATTATAATGCAGTTATAATGACACAGAAGTATAACTCAGAAGTAACACATTTAACACACACAGTAACGTTTCAAACTGGCAAAGCATGCTGGGAAATCCCTGGCTCCCTTAAAATGGCCCCGACGTTACACTGCCCCCCCCCCCCCCGGACTGGTTTCTGTCCCCAGAAAATTCAAAGTCCACTTTCAGAAATCCAACGCGAGTCAGCCCGGTGCCAGGGCGGCATGCACGGGCCATCTGAGTCTCGGTCAGAGCATCTGGTTGGGGTAGGGTTCCGGTTTGGCCATCAGCGGGCGGATGGACACATCTGACAGCCTCTGTAGGACCACGCACAGTCCCTTCCCTGGCAGCGGGAGTCCCAGGCCCGCTCCGGCCGACTCCCACCGCCGCCAGTTCTCCCAGGCGGCCGCTGGCCCGCATCCATGCGTCCAGCCCTTGCCGCGCCTGGAAAGTGGCCGCATCTTCGTCCTGCTCGCTCCGCTGCGTCGCTCCTGCGCCTCTGTGACGTCATCTGCCGGGGGAAGCATCTGCAGGAGGCGGCTTTTTCCCCGTCCATGCCACCTCGCTCTAATTTAGCGTCGGCGAGGGGCCAGTTTGTCGTGCGCTGTGTGCGGGGCGGTACCATGCCATGTACCCTGGCTCTGTACAGCGGAAGCCGTCCTTCCTCGCGTCGCCACGGCTGTTTCCTTCGTGCACGCGCTGCTGTGGTCTGCCGTAGCTCCTCCTCCACTCGCTCTCAACACGGTGGTTTCCTCTGATGATCAGCGCAGCAGCCAACTTGACCTGGGCCAGGTGGTCATCCAACAGGTTCTCGCCATTGTAGCGGGGAATCTTGGCCCGCTGCTGGATGGATGAGACTGTCATCTCCCAGTCGATTGCCGCTTCTAATCGCTCTGGAATCGCCAGCCCGTCCTGCCCTGAAAAGGGCGGGAAACGGGGCTGGTTTGCTCTGCTCCGTCCATCGCGGCGAAGCTCTCCAGGGGCCGGCGTCTCAGCTCTACACTCCGTTCCCGGCTGAGCGATGAATCGCTCCGGCCGCTGTACCTCCGCCTGGATCCTCATCTTGCTCCATATCCCACTCCTGACACCAGTGTGACGTTTGCAGGGTTCACACAAAAAGACAATGGAGCAGATGGCTGTGATCAACCTGATTTATTTTTCACACACCCCGACCCCCCAACCTGTCTCTGTGCTACAGAGTGGAGGGGAGGTCATTCTCCCAGACCTCCGTTTCAATCATGGTTACACACACATGATACATCTTGCCCTAATCCTGCTAAACACTGCTGGGTCATTATAATGCAGTTATAATGACACAGAAGTATAACTCAGAAGTAACACATTTAACACACACAGTAACGTTTCAAACTGGCAAAGCATGCTGGGAAATCCCTGGCTCCCTTAAAATGGCCCCGACGTTACAATATCACGGACACACAGATCGCCCCAAAGGTCTCCCGAGTCGGCGGACGGAGCCACTGTTTACAGCAGGAGACGTTACAGCAGGAAGAGCTAGTGCTAGCTAGCACTCAACCGCCACCCGGTGCTAACGGATTGAAACTTGACATACCGGGAACTGTAGCGAAAACGACGCGGGTGCCGGGCTGGAGTTTAGGCGGCGTGCAAGAAATATAAGACAGAATAATAAAGAGCGATGGCAAGAACCAAGCAGACCGCCTGTAAATCTACTGGAAGAAAAAGCCCCCCAGGAAGCAGCTAGCCACCAAGGCTGCTCGGAAAAGTGCTCCGGCCACCGGCGGAGTGAAGAAGCCTCACCGTCACAGGCCCGGTACCGTGGCTCTGAGAGAGATCCGTCGCTACCAGAAATCCACAGAGCTGCTCATCCGTAAGCTGCCCATCCAGCGCCTGGTGAGGGAGATCGCTCAGGACTTCAAGACCGACCTGCGCTTCCAGAGCTTCACCGTCATGGCTCTGCAGGAGGCCAGCGAGGCCTACCTGGTGGGTCTCTTCTTCACTAAGAGGGTCACCATCATGCCCAAAGATTTCCAGCTGGCCCGCCACATCCGCGGAGAGAGAGCTTAGACTTTCTGCTGCACATTCACCAACCATAATGCTCCGCACTGTGTGTCTATATATATATATACGTATATATACAGTATATATATACAGTATATATGTGTGTGTGTGTGTGTGTGTGTGTATATATATATATATATATATATATATATATATATATTTATAGTAATATGTACATATGTTTACTAGCTGTTCTTGTTTTTTCTTGCCTCCTGATTGTTGCTCTGAGTGTTGCTATCCCTGTGCTGTTGCAATCCTGGAATTTCCCCATTGTGGGACTAATAAAGGTTTATCTTATCTTATCTTATCTTATCTTATCTTATTGCCTTAAAAGGTTGTGCAACAAAATATTAAGTTAAGGGTACCATCATTTTTGTCCAGGCCTGTTTCATGAGTTTGTTTTTTAAAATAATTCTGTTGCACCACAATTCAAAAGCATTGTCTGAGTTTCATTGGTTAATTTTCATAGAATTTTTATTTATTACCACTTTTCTCAGATTCAGGTTATTTCTGTGACCATTGTGGGTTTTTCTTTCATTAACGGAGGGGTACCAACAATTTTGTCCATGTGTGTAGACAGCTGCCTTGGTGTGCTGGCGTACTTAGAGTGAAGTGCAGTGTGGTGACGCCAACTTCCTGTCGTGTCACCACACTGCCCTGTATTTGTGGGGTGGGTCACCATTAGCACTTCCTCTTGTGCCGGATTACCGTGCTAGGTGCTTGCCATGTACTGCCATTCTATCATCAATAAAGCTGTGTTCAACGCTACCACCATCTCCGCCTCATTCATCACCAGGTTTGTGAACATAACATTTGGCGACTGAGGATTAACTCATGAAGGCATGCGTTACACCACTCTGTCCCTTTCTTGAGCTCACAGGTGAACCGCTGGTACCTTGGCAATGTTGGTTTGAGGCTTTTCAAACCTCCATCACTACACTGGACCTCTGGAAGCTCGATAAGGTGAAGGCACATGCACTGCTCGTCCACAACCTGGGTATCAAAGTACAGCGACTCCTACGGACGCTCGGTGCGTCAGACTCATTTGAGGACGTCGCGGAGCTGGTAGTTAACCATTTCCACACTCCAAATAGCGTGACAGTACGGAGAACTCATTTTCACCAGCAACACCAGTGTGCAGGTGAGCCCATCTACCAATTTGTTGCTGATTTAAGGCAGCTAGTTAGCAAATGCTGTTTTGGACAGCTAGAAAATGAAATGGTGCCTGACCAACTAGCAGAGCACACATGCAATACTGCATTGCAAGGTAGACTATCACTGGTGCCAAATGACTTAATATTAGCCAGCGCTGTTGAGCTAGCTCTCCAGTTGGAGACCGCAGACAAGCTAGCTTCGGAGCCACCCTGGCGCCAGTCACAGAGGGAGCTGGAGCTGCCCGCCACAGCAAATGTTGCAGAGACAGATAGCGAGGATAGCTTGGATGAAGACGCTACAAAAACCAATGCTGCCAGCCAAAGGTCTGCCCAGAGAAAACCCCCATGCAAGGGTTGTGGGTCCACAATGCACCAACATAAGGTGAAGGAATGCTCAGCACGAGGAAAATGTAGCAGATGTGGACACTTGAACCATTATGCCAGAGTGTGCCGCTTATCCGAGCCAGAGAGCCCACGGAAGAAATCGTTCCACTCGCCCCCAACAATCATCCATACGGTGAGCCCCACTACAAACGGATACACATATTGCTCAGTGGAGTTAGACGGCATGGAGGTGCCACTGCTGCTCAACACAGTGGCCGTGCGGTTGATGCTGAACTGGGCCACAGTGAAGAAGTTTTTTCCCCCACTACAGGAAAAAGAGTAACCCGGCGCCATTGTATGGCTATAGAGGTAGCAGGCTGTGCACGTTTGGGTCTTTGGAGTTAACAGTTCGTTATAAGTCTGCGAAGATGGTTGACTTCACATTCCAAGTGGCAGCGTGCAGTGATAACATCATGGGCTGTGACCTATTCTATGGACTGGGTTTCGCCATTAAAGACGGTGCTGGGAATTCCCAAGTATACATGTGTAGGTATATATGTATGCTATGCCGCCATCAGTGTGTGAATGTGTGTGTGAATGGGTGGATAGCAGGATCTGTAAAGTGCTTTGGTCATCTAGAGATGAGAATAAAAGCGCTATATCAGTGAATGGCATTTACCATTACTACAGTGAGGCAAAAAAGTATTTAGTCAGCCACCAATTGTGCAAGTTCTCCCACTTAAAAGATGAGAGAGGTCTCCAATTTTCATCATAGGTATACCTCAACTATGAGAGACTAAATGAGAAAAAAAAATCCAGAAAATCACATTGAAAGATTTTTAATGAATTAATTGGTAAATTCCTCGGTAAAATAAGTATTTGGTCACCTACAAACAAGCAAGATTTCTGGCTCTCACAGACCTGTAACAACTTCTTTAAGAGGCTCCTCTGTCCTCCACTCGTTAACCTGTATTAATGGCACCTGTTTGAACTCATTATCAGTATAAAAGACACCTGTCCACAACCTCAAACAGTCAGATTCCAAACTCCACTATGGCCAAGACCAAAGAGCTGTCAAAGGACACCAGAAACAAAACTGTAGACCTGCACCAGGCTGGGAAGACTGAATCTGCAATAGGTAAGCAGCTTGGTGTGAAGAAATCAACTGTGGGAGCAATTAGTAGAAAATGGAAGACATACAAGACCACTGATAATCTCCCTCGATCTGGGGCTCTATGCAAGATCTCACCCTGTGGGGTCAAAATGATCACGAGAACGGTGAGCAAAAATCCCAGAACCACACGGGGGGACCTAATGAATGACCTGCAGAGAGCTTGGACCAAAGTAACAAAGGCTACCATCAGTAACACACTATGCCGCCAGGGACTCAAATCCTGCAGTGCCAGACGTGTCCCCCTGCTTAAGCCAGTACACATCCAGGCCCGTCTGAAGTTTGCTAGAGAGCATTTGGATGATCCAGAAGATCCCAATCTGACCAGTGATGACATGTTTAGCCGCTCGCCATCCTTGAACCGCTGGCTGTCTGTGTGGTGTCCTGCAAATGACGTGGGCTACATTGACAATTGGAGCTCTTTTTGGGGAAAACCTGGTCTTATGAGACGAGACAGCATTCATCCCACTTTGGATGGTGCTTCTCATTTATCTAACAATCTGGCATCTTTTTTTTATCCAAATTTCCAAAACCATGACTACTCAGAGTTGGGACCAGGAAGCAGAGTCGCAGTCTTACAAGCCTCTCTGCAGCTCCTCTTCATCCGCCACCCCTCAGCTTAGCCCCTGACTTCCCCATCAGAGAATCGTTGTCTGCTCCCTCCAAAGTAAATAAAAATATAATGCATAAGCATCCCAAAGTGATAAAGCAAAATATTGGTAAAACTCAGATTAAACATAAAGCCTCTAAATTGAATGAATTGGCCTCTGTTCCTCCTCATAATTTAAAAATTAAATGTGGTTTATTAAATATTAGGTCTCTAACTCCCAAGTCTCTGTTAGTCCATGATCTGTTAATTGATCATCAGATTGATTTAATTTCCCTTACAGAGACTTGGTTAGGGCAAGAGGATTATGTTGGTTTAAATGAATCAACTCCCTCTGGTTATTTAAACTGTCAAAATCCCAGAAGTTCTGGTCGTGGAGGAGGAGTAGCAACAATTTACCATTCCAAATTACTAGTTAATGTAAAGCAAAAAACATGTTATAATTCCTTTGAGGGCCTGGTCCTCAGTATTGGGCACTTTAGCAATTTTAGGTTAAACCCAATTTTATTTGCCATAGTTTATCGTCCCCCATCAACCTACTCAGAATTTTTATCCGAATTTGCTGATTTCTTAGCTGATTTAGTGCTGAAATCTGGTAGAATAATTATAGTAGGGGACTTTAATATACATGTGGATGTAGATAGTGACTGCCTTAATGTGGCATTTAATTCAATATTAGACTCGATTGGGTTTTCTCAGAAAGTAGGAAATTCTACTCATTACCTCCACCATACATTGGACCTTGTTCCGACATATGGCATAGAAATAGAAAATCTTGTAGTGTCTCCTCATAACCCTGTACTGTCAGACCATTGTCTGTTAACCTTTGATTTTACTATTTCTGACTATTTGGCTCCTAAAGAAAAATATTATTACAGTAGATGCCTCTCAGATGATGCTGTTACCAAATTTATGCAGATTGTTTCCTCTATGCCATGTGTCAACACAACGGAAATAAGCTATAGACAGCTTGCTCCTTCTGTAATTAATAACATGGTGGATAGTGTTTCAGCTTCTCTGCATCAGACTCTAGACTTGGTGGCCCCCTTAAAAAAGAAAAAGTCTAATCAGAGATTTCTAACTCCTTGGTTCAACACAGAAACTCGTAGCTTAAAACAGAAGACTCGTCAATTAGAAAGAAAATGGCGCTCCACTAATTTAGATGAAATCTATTTAGCTTGGAGAAATCATCTTTTAATTTATGAAAAATCTCTTAGAAAAGCTAGAGCGAGTTATTACTCTGCATTAATAGAAGAGAACAAGAATAATCCCAGGTTTCTTTTCAGTACTGTAGCCAGGTTGACAAAGAGTCAGGACTCTGTCAATCCTAGCATTCCCTTAGCGCTTACTAGTCAGGACTTTATGAACTTTTTCAATAATAAAATTTCATCCATCAGAGATAAAATCAATCAGATTCTTCCCACAGTTAACTTAAATACTGTAACTACTACAACTCCTTCTATTGATGTCTGTCTTGATGAGTTTACTCCAATCAACCTTTGTGAGTTAGACAAAATAGTTTCCTCGTCCAAACCTTCAACTTGTCTTTTAGACCCTATTCCTACCAGGTTATTTAAAGAAGTCTTCCCACTTATTGGTAGCCTTATTCTTCATATAATCAATTCTTCATTAACTTTAGACCATGTACCGCAGGCTTTTAAAACGGCTGTAATTAAACCCTTACTCAAAAAGCCAACGCTAGATCCAGGAGCTTTAGCTAACTATAGACCAATCTCTAATCTCCCTTTCATTTCAAAAATCTTAGAAAGGGTTGTTGCTACGCAATTATTTGACCACCTACAGGGAAATGGTTTACTTGAAGAGTTTTAGTCTGGGTTTAGAATCCATCATAGTACTGAAACAGCCTTAGCGAAGGTCACTAATGACCTCCTCATTGCATCTGATAATGGACTAGTTTCTGTACTTGTCCTTTTAGACCTTAGTGCAGCTTTTGATACTATCGATCATAATATTCTACTTGATAGATTAGAACACTATGTTGGACTTAATGGAACTTCGTTGGAGTGGTTTAGATCTTATTTATCTGATAGGTTCCAGTTTGTTCATGTAAATAATGAGTTTTCTTTCAACTCAAAGCTCAGTCATGGAGTTCCACAGGGATCTGTGCTAGGCCCTATTCTTTTTAGTTTATATATGCTTCCGTTAGGCAACATTATTAGAAAGCACTGTATACATTTTCATTGTTATGCTGATGACACACAATTATACCTGTCAATGAAGCCAGATGATAGTAATCAATTAGCCAAGTTAGAAGCCTGTCTTAAGGAAATCAAAGCTTGGATGACTTGTAATTTCCATCCATCCATCCATCTTCTACCGCTTTTCCGAAGGTCCGGGTCGCGGAGGCAGCAGTTCAAGCAGAGAAGCCCAGGCTTCCCTCTCCCCAGCCACCTGCTCCAGCTCTTCAGAGGGGATACCAAGGCGTTCCCAGACTAGCTGGGAGACGTAGTCTCTCCACCGAGTCCTGGGTCTGCCCCGGGGTCTCCTCCCAGTGGGACGTGCCTGAAACACCTCAAGTGGGAGGCGTCCAGGAGGCATCCTAATCAGATGCCCATACCACCTCAACTGACTCCTTTCAATGTGGAGGAGCAGCGGTTCTACTCTGAGCCTCTCCCGGATGACTGAGCTCCTCACCCTATCTCTGAGGGTGAGTCCAGCAATCCTACGGAGAAAGCTCATTTCAGCCGCTTGTATCCGCGATCTCGTTCTTTCGGTCATTACCCAAAGCTCGTGACCATAGGTGAGAGTGGGAACGTAGATTGACTGGTAAATCGACAGCTTTGCCTTAGAACTAAGCTCCCTCTTCACCACAACAGACCGGTACAACGTCCGCATCACTGCAGATGCTGCTCCAATCCGTCTGTCGATCTCTCGCTCCATTTTCCCCTCACTCGTGAACAAGACCCCAAGATACTTAAACTCCTCCACTTGGGGCAGGAGCCTGTCCCCAACCCGGAGAGGACAATCCACCTTTTTCCGGCTGAGGACCATGGACTCGGACTTGGAGGTGCTGATTCTCATCCCAGCCGCTTCACACTCAGCGGCAAACCGTCCCAGCAAGAGCTGTAGGTCATTGCTGGATGAAGCCAACAGGACAACATCATCTGCAAACAACAGAGATGAGATCCTGTGGTCACCAAGCATGACACCCTCCATTCCCTGGCTGCGCCTAGAAATCCTGTCCATAAAAATTATGAACAGGACCGGTGACAAAGGGCAGCCCTGGCGGAGTCCAACTCTCACTGGGAATGACTCCGACCGAGTGTTGGCAATGCGAACTAAACTCTCACAACGGTCGTACAGAGACCGAATAGCTCGTAACAACAAGCCCGATACCCCATACTCCCGAAGCACCCCCCACAAAAATCCACGAGGGACGCGGTCAAATGCCTTCTCCAAGTCCACAAAACACATGTAAACTGGTTGGGCAAACTCCCACGAACCCTCAAGAATTCTCGAGAGGGTAAAGAGCTGGTCCGATGTGCCACGGCCAGGACGAAAACCACATTGCTCCTCCTGAATCCGAGGTTCGACCAACGGCCGGACTCTCCTCTCCAGTACCTTGGCATAGACCTTCCCAGGGAGGCTGAGGAGTGTGATCCCTCTAAAGTTGGAGCACACCCTCCGGTCCCCTTTTTTGAAGAGAGGAACCACCACCCCGGTTTGCCATGCCAAAGGCACTGCCCCCGACCTCCACGCAATGTTGCAGAGGCGTGTCAACCATGACAACCCAACAACATCCAGGGCCTTGAGGTACTCGGGGCGAATCTCGTCCACCCCCGGGGCCCGGCCACCAAGGAGATTTTTAACCACCTTGGCGACCTCAGCCCCTGTGATAGGCGAGTCATCCCCCTCGTCCCCAAACCCTGCTTCCTCTGTGGAAGGCGTATCAGTGGGATTGAGGAGATCCTCGAAGTATTCCTTCCACCGCCCGACGATATCCCCAGTTGAAGTCAACAGTGTCCCATCCGCACCATACACAGTGTGGACGGGGAGCTGCTTTCCCCTCCTGAGCCGCCGAACAGTTTGCCAGAATCTCTTTGAAGCCGACCGAAAGTCTTGTTCCATGGCCTCACCGAACTCCTCCCATACCCGGGTTTTTGCTTCAGCAACCACCCGAGCTGCACTCCGCTTGGCCTGCCGGTACACCTCAGCTGCTTCGGGAGTCCCACAAGCCAACCAAGCTTGATAGGACTCCTTCTTCAGTCCTAAGGAGTCCTAAGGAGTCCTAAGAAGGAGACTTGTAATTTCCTGCTATTAAATTCAGATAAGACTGAAGTCCTTCTTGTTGGTCCAAAAAAACCTTAGAAATTCCTTTCCAAATCAAACTTTCAGTTTGGATGCGGTTACTCTTTCTCTTAATAGCTCTGTGAGGAACCTTGGAGTTATTTTTGATCAGGATTTGTCCTTCAATTCACATATTAAATTTGTTTCTAAGACTGCCTTCTATCATTTGCGTAATATTGCCAAGATTAGGAGCATCTTGTCTCAGAGTGATGCTGAGAAACTGATCCACGCTTTTGTTAGCTCGAGATTAGATTATTGTAATTCTTTATTATCAGGCTGTCCTAAAACATCTTTAAAAAGTCTTCAGCTGATCCAAAATGCTGCAGCAAGAGTTTTAACAGGTACTAGAAAGAGAGATCATATCTCTCCGGTTCTGGCCTCCCTTCATTGGCTTCCCATAGAGTTTAGAATTAAGTTTAAAATCCTTCTTCTTACTTACAAAGCTCTAAACAATCAGGCTCCTTTTTATTTAAAAGATCTGATACTACCGTATTATCCTAACAGAGCACTACGCTCCCAAAATGCAGGATTACTTGTAATACCTAGAATCTCCAAAAGTACAATGGGAGGCAGAGCCTTCAGTTATCAAGCTCCTCTCCTGTGGAATCAGCTGCCAATCTGGACTCGGGATGTCAGACTCAATCTCTGTTTTTAAGAATAGGGCTAAAACCTACCTTTTTGATATAGCCTACAATTAGGGAGGGATCATGTGTTTCTGAACCCTCCCTTAGTTATGCTGCTAATAGGTTTAGACAGCCGGGGGACCTCCAGTAATGCACTGGGCCTCACTCCTTTTCTCACTCTCAATGAAATATTTTTTTTGCTGGTCATTAACATTTGTTTGTTCTCTCTCATAGATTGAGTCCCCATCGTGCTGTTTGCTCTCTACATGTCTGTTCTTTTCTTCTTCTCTATCCCCTCACCCCTCAGCCAGTCACAGCAGATGACTGCCCCTCCCTGAGCCTGGTTCTGCTGGAGGTTTCTTCCTGTTAAAAGGGAGTTTTTCCTCTCCACCATCGCCAAGTGCTTGCTCACAGGGGATCGCCTGATTGCTGGGGTCTTTCTGCAACTGTGGGGGTTCCCCCTACAGTTGATAGTGCTATGAGATGACTGTTGTTGTGAAATGGCGCTATATAAATAAAGTTGAATTGAATTGAAGAGGACTGGGAGAATGTCATATGGTCAGATGAAACCAAAATAGAACTTTTTGGTAAAATCTCAACTTGTCATGTTTGGAGGAGAAAGAACACCATACCTACTGTGAAGCATGGGGTGGAAACATCATGCTTTGGGGCTGTTTTTCAACAAAGGGACCAGGATGACTGATCCGTGTAAAGGAAAGAATGAATGGGGCCATGTATCGTGAGATTTTGAGTGAAAACCTCCTTCCATCAGCAAGGGCATTGAAGATGAAATGTGGCTGGGTCTTTCAGCATGACAATGATCCCAAAAACACCACCCGGGCAATGAAGGAGTGGCTTCGTAAGAAGCATTTCAAGGTCCTGGAGTGGCCTAGCCAGTCTCCAGATCTCAACCCCATAGAAAATCTTTGGAGGGAGTTGAAAGTCCGTGTTGCCCAGCGATAGCCCCAAAACATCACTGCTCTAGAGGAGATCTGCATGGAGGAATGGGCCAAAATACCAGCAACAGTGTGTAAAAACCTTGTGAAGACTTACAGATAACGTTTGACCTCTGTCATTGCCAACAAAGGGTATATAACAAAGTATTGAGATGAACTTTTGTTATTGACCAAATACTTATTTTACTGAGGAATTCACCAATTAATTCATTAAAAATCCTTCATTGTGATTTTCTGGATTTTTTTTTTCTCATTTTGTCTCTCATAGTTGAGGTATACCTATGATGAAAATTGGAGACCTCTCTCATCTTTTAAGTGGGAGAACTTGCACAATTGGTGGCTGACTAAATACTTTTTTGCCCCACTGTATAAATTTTATACACAGCATACTTATACACATATATGCATATATTACGGACATACAGTATAATCACATAGGCACATTTAGTTAGCCTTTAGCACCAAACCAGTTAGTGAAAAGATGTCCACATTTAAGCTTTTCACAAGGAACATACATTGAATTGGTATCAGGGAGAAGAGGCTAAAAGTTTTTAATCGACTGAAGGATCTACAGGCGGATTTTGTCTTATTACAGGAAACACATGTTTCTAAGTCGTCTGGAGATGTGCTCACCTACCCGGAATTCCCCCACATGTACTCAGCTGGCTTTAATACTAAACAAAGGGGGGTAGCTATATTGGTAAACAGAAGAATACACTTTGTTGTGAATAATGACTCATCATGAAGCGAATATGCGTGATGCAGAGGTTTGTGGCACCACAGGGGTCCTGCATCTCCGTCTTCAGCCATGGACGTTTGTTGGGGGTCCCTCCCCTAGACCAACTGCCTTCCATGGCTGGGCTGTCGAGAGCTTGGTGACATGTTTCGGGACCCAGGAGACAGACACTGACACGGGTAAATTAGTGAACAATAATCTTTATTATAGAGAAAGGGTGTGTAGTGCAAATGTGAGAGCGTGGATAGTATCCTGGTCACTGGAGCTGAGCACTCTGGACGGAGACCCGGCAACCCTGGAACATATAAGCACAGACAATTACTTTTGTCCCACACTAATGACAGGCTATCAGTAGTGAGGCTTACTTGGGAGAAGCACAGGTTACGTCCTGCTGAGAACCAGCGGCCGTGCAACGTGGAGGTGAAGGCGTCCGTGAACGTGCTGAGGCTTCCACCTGTGACTGTGGCGAGGACAGGTCTTCCAGAGACTCCGGCTGTGACACCACAGACCGGGACGATGACAAACCAGCTGATGACAAGACGAGTGACTCCACTGAGCGTGGTGACCATGACAATCCAGATGATGACGAGGTGAGTGATTCCACAGAACGTGGTGACGATGACACGACAGATGACGATGACACAAACTCCACCGGTAACGGTGGCCAGTACTCCTGTAACTGATACAGTAACATTTCGGGAATTTGTGGAGCAAGACGTACCGGTAGTCGTGGTGGTAGCGAACCGCTACGTGAGCGCGTTGGCGTTACCCCGTCAGCTAGGGACGCAGGTCCGCCGCCAAGGGGGTCCACCTGTGCACAGGGATAGAGGTTGGGTGTAGAGTAACAAACAGCTCTATTACGTGTTTGACTTTGAGCAGAAGTCCTAGGCGAGGCAGGAGAGGTCCTTGACGAGGCCAGAGAGGTTCCTGACGAGACAGATCCTGACGAGACAGCTTCTGACGAGACAGCTTCTGACGAGACAGACTCTGACGAGACAGTTTTTGACAAGACAGTACTTGACGAGACAGTTTCTGACGAGACAAGAGAATACCTTGACGAGGCCAGAGAGCGGAGTTCTGGTTCTTTCTCTGATGAGGAGGACAGACGACTCCGTACTGAGCTGTCAGCAACACTGGCTTTAAACAGCTGCTGATTAACACCTGTGGATCTGTGCGCAGCTGGAGATAATGATGCCAATGACGGCCCAGAGGCCGCCATGACACTTGGTCCACCCTGTAGAAAGGTTGCCTGCCAAGGCTTTCCGAGACCCTTCTTCCCGTGCAACTGTCTGTCCTCCTCCGCCTTCACAGCCATTGGGAGTTCGCTCTCCTCTCCGCCTGTTCCGCCGTTGGGACATTTGTTGCTGTAACAAAACTTGGGTTTTACGTGAGTGATTTGTTTCATGCTGCACAACCCCCAACCTGGAGGACCAGGGTTCACTCTTTAGTCTGAAAAAATGTGGCCTGATCCCACATCGCTGAACCAAAAGCTGCATGGGGACCTCGGGGATCTCCGCAGGATGGCAGCATTCGTCAGGGCAGCTGGTGTGACCATCTAGCGATCGACAAAGAAGAAGAAGAAGAAGTTGTGAATAATACTATAGCAGATCTGGAAGGTAGATTTATGTTAAAAATCTCAGTTCAAAATTTGGATCTATGTATTGCAAGTGCTGATGGCCCAAATGTTGATGACCCAACATATTTTCACACTTTCTTCACTTCTCTTTCTGAGCACTTGGACACTACACTCATAATAGGAGAATTCAACCTGGAATTACACCCTGCAATCAACAGGCTCAGTGCATTGGGGAATTGTCGAAACTGGCAGGCTACAGATACTCTCAAACAATACATGAATGACTTAGGTCTTTGCAATGAATGGCATTCTCTTCACTCAACTCTTCGGGAATACACTATTTTCATCAGTTCATAGTTCACATTCATGTTTAGACTTCTTTTTAGCCAGTAACTCTATTGTGAGGGACATCACAGACACTGAAATATGTTCAAATCAAGCTATTACCGATCACCATCCAGTATCTCTTACACTAGTAAATAGGAAAGCTACAAGGGAAACTAGGAGCTAGAAATTTAATACATCACTACTAAAAGACAAAGACTTCATTACATACTTTAATAAAGAGTGGGAATCAATGATGTGCCAGGAATATCCCCGTCTGTTCTTTGGGAAGCAGCAAAAGCAGTCATGCGAGGTAAAATAATCTCTTACTGTTTGTATAAGAATAAAAAAAGAAAAAGCACTGGTACTGGATGTCACGCCGCGCCGCTCATCAATGGCGCCACCTGCTCACACACCTGCTAATCATCAGCGGCGAGGGATAAAAGCCGCCTCGCCCTGAGCTTCGGCCTGAAGCCGTTAGACTTCATCTCCCTTCCATGAGAAGCGACTACTCCTTCTTCAGCACCACGCTAAGCGGTAAGAAGATCACTTACCTCTCCTTTTCCAGTCTGCTCCCCTGTGCACAGGTGGATTCCTCGGCGGCGGACAACTCCGTCCCTCGTCCCTCCTCGCTGCTGCACCGAGTCCTGCAGGTGACTGTCTCCCGGGGTTCCGTCCTTGAAGTGCCTGCCATCAGTCAAATACAAGTAAGCTTCTCTCCCTCGCCTATTCTCCTCCTGTATTGGTGTGTGCCCGTCACCCTGTGTCTGTTCTCTCCCATAGGGTTGCCGGCTGAACGGTCTCCTGCCTCTGTGCCCGAAGCAGACGCCACCACCAATACATTTACATTCCGCAGACACACACCCATACATCCCTGTTGTTAATAAACAGTTTGAACTACTCTGAGCCTGTGTGTGTGTGCGTCTCCTGAGCCGAACGTTATGTCAGTACGGCTTCAGCAGAGCGGCTCGGCAGACGGCGGGCTCGCACACCGGTTTACCATCCTCGAGGCTCGAGTGGATCAGGTTGTTTATCAGCAACAGGTGATCCTAAATCAATTAGTAAATTTAACTAACCGATTGAACCGCCTGGACCCCCAACAGCCGTTCCCCCCGGCTCGCCAGGGTGGCGCGGCTCCTGCTGTTCCAGTGGCCGTCCAGCCGGCTCCAGTGGCACCGGTTCGGCTCACACCGATTCCGAACCCCGCCCGCTTTAGCGGTAAGCTCGGTGGAGCGCGAGGGTTCATTATGCAATGTGAGTCCGTGTTCCACCGTGTGCCCGGAGATTTTCCCTCGGATCACAGCCGAATTGGTTACATAGGGAATCTTCTGGAGGGGCATGCGTTAACTTGGACCTACGCCGTAATGACGAGGCCCAGTTATGCCACCCTCACCTATGACCAATTCGTGAGGCGCTTTCTGGAGGTCTTTGACCATTCTCAAACCGAGACGGTCCAGACCGATCGGCTTCTCGCGCTCCAGCAGGGAAGCCGGTCGGCAGCGGACTACGCGGTCGACTTCCGGGTAGCGGCGGAGGAATTGGGCTGGGAGGAACGCTCCCTCTGTGGCCTGTTCCTCCGCAGCCTCAATGATGATCTGAGGGATGAACTGGCTGGACGGGATATCCCTGAAACGCTAGCAGAGCTAACTTCTTTAGCCATCAGCCTGGACAACAGGCTGCGCGAGCGCTCCTCAGGACGGAAGTCGTCTACTTCGCGTCCTCGGGGAGTCTCGCTGCGCCTGCCCCAAGCTCGCCCCCTGGCGGCGCCGCCACCATGGTGCCCCGAGGAGTCGGAGCCGATGGTGACGGGCTGGACAAAGCTCTCCCCGGCAGAGAGACAACGCCGCCGTGAGTTGAATCTCTGCATGTATTGCGGAGACAGTCAACACACGGTGGAGCTTTGTCCACAAAAAGCCAAACGGCGGGGTCCGCGAGTCACTGTAGGGGGCCTCGCGGACGTCAATCGGTTAGGTCCACTCACTCAATTAAAGCTGCCCATCCGTTTCTGCCACAACCCCACTGGGCATCTCACCCACGCACTGGTGGATTCGGGTGCAGAAGGCAGCTTCATTTCACAGAGCCTGGCAACCCGTTTGGGCATCCGCTGTCAGGCACTGAAAAATCCCATCTCCGTTGTCAACCTCTCCCGTGCCTCCCTTGGGAGAGTGTCACACCAAACCATCCCCGTTCCGGTCATCATCTCGGGAAACCACCGGAAGGAGATGTCCTTCTATGTCCTCCCCAACTCTGTGTCGCCCGTCATCCTGGGGTATCCCTGGCTTCGCCTTCACAACCCGGTCCTGGATTGGAAATCAGCTGGGATATCGGCATGGAGTACATTCTGCATGGGCACCTGCCTTCAGTCCGCTGCCTGCTCTCCGTCCGCTCCTCCCCCTGCGACGGACGCTGCACCCCCGGACCTGTCTCTGGTGCCTCCGGAATTTCACGACCTGGGTATGGTGTTCAGCAAAGCGAAAGCTATGTCTCTCCCCCCTCATCGGCCCTATGACTGTGCTATCAACCTCCGCCAGGGGGCTCCCTTACCTTCTGGTCGCCTTTACAGCCTGTCTGCGCTGGAGAAGGAGACGATGAACGCCTACCTGAAAGAGTCATTAAGTGCTGGGATAATCCGCCCATCATCGTCACCCGTGGGGGCAGGATTCTTCTTCGTGGGAAAAAAGGATGGGTCCCTCCGCCCTTGTATTGACTACCGGGCCCTCAACGATATCACGGAGAAGGACCGTTACACCCTGCCTCTCATGGACACTGCTTTCCACTCCCTCCAGGGGGCGACCTGGTTCTCCAAGCTGGATTTACGCAGCACTTACCACCTCGTCCGGATCCGGGAGGGAGATGAGTGGAAAACAGCCTTCCGTACCCCGAACGGCCACTTTGAATACCTGGTAATGCCGTTCGGGTTGACCAACGCTCCTGCAGTCTTTCAGCGCCTCATAAATGACGTCCTCCGGGACTTCATCGGCCTTTTCGTGTTCGTCTACCTGGACGATATCCTCATCTTCTCCAAGTCCAGGGACGAGCACCAGGTCCACGTGAGGCGGGTCCTCCAAAGGCTGCTGGAGAATCGTCTGTACGTAAAGGCAGAGAAATGTGAATTTTACGCCAGGACTACGTCCTTCCTGGGGTTTATCATCGCCCACGACAAGGTGCTCCCAGACCCGGAGAAGGTAAAGGCGGTGGTGGAATGGCCTACACCTGCATCCCGGAAGCAGGTGCAACAGTTTGTTGGCTTCGCCAATTTCTACCGCCGCTTTGTCCCCAACTTCAGTACCATCGTTGGACCACTGACCCGCCTCACGTCCCCGAAGGTCCCGTTCCGGTGGACCGAAGAGGTCGCTGCCGCCTTTGAGGTGCTGAAGGCAGAATTCTCCTCCTCCCGGGTCCTTCGCCAGGTCGACCCCGCGCTGCAGTGCATCGTAGAGGTAGACGCCTCGGACACGGGAGTGGGGGCAGTGCTGTCCCAGCGATCGCCGGACGATGGCGCCAAACGGCCCTGCGCCTTCTTCTCCCGGCGCTTGTCCCCGGCGGAGAGGAACTACGATGTGGGGGACAGAGAGCTCCTGGCCATTAAACTCGCCCTGCAGGAGTGGCGTCACTGGCTGGAGGGGGCGAACCTGCCATTTGTGGTCCTCACGGACCACAAGAACTTAGAATATCTACGATCTGCCAAGCGCCTGAACGCCCGCCAGGCGCGTTGGTCTTTGTTCTTCGCCAGGTTCCAATTTTCAATCACCTTCAGGCCTGGCTCTAAGAACGGCCTGCCTGACGCCCTCTCCAGGCAGTTCACTCCCGTGGAGTCGGAGGAGGCGCCCCACTCCATCCTGCCCAGGTCGTGCGTCATGGGAGCCATCTCGTGGGACATCAAGAGCAAGATCCGGAAGGCACAGGAGGTGGAACCTGACCCTGGCGGCGGACCTGAGGGGAGGCTGTTCGTGCCATCCGCGGTCCAAGGAGAGGTCATCCACTGGCTACACACCTCCAAGCTCACCTGTCACCCTGGCACCTCCCGGATGATAGATCTCCTCCAACGGTCCTTTTGGTGGCCAGGCCTGCGGAGGGATGCAGCCCGCTACACCCGGGCTTGCCCAATCTGTGCCACCTGCAAGTCGGGAAATGCCCCTCCAGCGGGTCTGCTCCAGCCCCTGCCCGTCCCTGGCAGGCCCTGGTCGCACATCGCGTTGGATTTCGTCACCGGACTCCCTGTCTCCAACTCCTATGACACCATCCTGACCATCGTGGACCGCTTCTCCAAGGCCGTGCACTTCGTCCCCCTGCGAGGCCTCCCTACTGCCCTGGAGACGGCGGACCTCCTCGTCCAACACGTGGTCAGGCTGCACGGGATTCCGGTGGACGTGGTCTCGGACCGGGGCCCCCAGTTTTCATCTGAGGTTTGGAGGTCTTTCTGCAACGCCATCGGAGCCAAGGTGAGCCTCTCCTCCGGCCATCACCCCCAATCCAACGGGCAGTGTGAGAGGACCAACCAGGAGCTGGAGGCTGCGCTCCGCTGTGTGTCCAGATCCAAACCCACGTCCTGGAGCAACCATCTTGCCTGGGTTGAATATGCCCACAACACCGCTCGCTCTTCTGCTACAGGGATGTCCCCCTTCAAAGCGTCCCTGGGTTACGACCCCCCGCTGTTTCCGGAGCAGGAGAGTGAGGTAACTGTCCCGTCAGTTAGGGCCCATCTCAGGCAGTTCCGCTCCACCTGGACTGCCGCGCGCAATGCGCTCTTACGCACAGCGGAGCGCAACAGGACTGTGGCGGACCGGCATAGAAGACCTGCCCCGGCGTACAGAGTTGGGCAACTTGTTTACGTTTCCACCCAGGACGTCACTTTAAAAGGCGAGAGGAGAAAGCTGGCACAGCGCTTCATGGGTCCCTATCCCATCACCCGGATCGTCAACCCGGTGGCTGTGCGCGTGGCTATTCCTCCCTCCCTCCACATTCATCCCACTTTCCACGTGTCGAAGGTGAAGCTGGCAGTCACCGACCCCCTTTGCCCTCCTCCTGCAGCGCAACCCGCGCCCCGGATGATTGGTGGCCATCCGGCCTGGTCCGTCTCCTCCATCCTGGACTCCCGGCGCCGGGGTCGTGGGTTGCAATACTTGGTGGACTGGGAGGGCTATGGGCCCGAGCATCGACAGTGGGTGCCCCCGTCATTTGTGTTGGACCCATCGCTCATCGCGGACTTCCACCGAGCGCACCCGGATAAGCCATCGCCAGGAGGCGCTGCTAGAGGGGGGAGTACTGTCACGCCGCGCCGCTCATCAACGGCGCCACCTGCTCACACACCTGCTAATCATCAGCGGCGAGGGATAAAAGCCGCCTCGCCCTGAGCTTCGGCCTGAAGCCGTTAGACTTCATCTCCCTTCCATGAGAAGCGACTACTCCTTCTTCAGCACCATGCTAAGCGGTAAGAAGATCACTTACCTCTCCTTTTCCAGTCTGCTCCCCTGTGCACAGGTGGATTCCTCGGCGGCGGACAACTCCGTCCCTCGTCCCTCCTCGCTGCTGCACCGAGTCCTGCAGGTGACTGTCTCCCGGGGTTCCGTCCTTGAAGTGCCTGCCATCAGTCAAATACAAGTAAGCTTCTCTCCCTCGCCTATTCTCCTCCTGTATTGGTGTGTGCCCGTCACCCTGTGTCTGTTCTCTCCCATAGGGTTGCCGGCTGAACGGTCTCCTGCCTCTGTGCCCGAAGCAGACGCCACCACCAATACATTTACATTCCGCAGACACACACCCATACATCCCTGTTGTTAATAAACAGTTTGAACTACTCTGAGCCTGTGTGTGTGTGCGTCTCCTGAGCCGAACGTTATGTCACTGGAGTTAGAACAGAAAATTAAATCACTGAAGATGACCTGTGTTGTTTCTTCACAGGATCAGGCACTTAACAAACTTACAAAATTAAAGCTGGAACTAAAAGAAATTACAAACAAAAGAACACAGTTTTTAATACAAAGACTATGTCTTGAGAAGTTTGAACACAGTAATAAATCTGGGCAATATCTGTCAAACCAGCTTAGAATGAACAATGAAAAAAACAACTATCCATTCTATGAAGGATATGACTGGAAATATTACCCATGAGCCTGACAAAATAAATAACTCCTTTAAAAAGGTTGATGAAAACCTCTGCTCATCTAAGGTTAACCCATCTGACTCAGAGATAAATAAATTTTTGGATGATATTAACTTACCATGATTAAATAATGAACAGATTGCAGCCCTGGATGCACCTCTTCTGATGTCTGAACTCCAGGAGGCACTTAAGCACATCCCAAACAACAAGGCTCCGGGACCAGATAGTTTTCCAATATAATTTTATAAAGAATTCTGCCCTGTGATGGCACCTACTTTCTTTAAAATCCATCCATCCATCTTCTACCGCTTTTCCGGAGATCCGGGTCGCGGAGGCAGCAGTTCAAGCAGAGAAGTCCAGACTTCCCTCTTCCCAGCCACCTGCTCCAGCTCTTCAGAGAGGATACCAAGGCGTTCCCAGACCAGCTGAGAGACATAGTCTCTCCACAGAGTCCTGGGGCTGCCCCAGAGTCTCCTCCCAGTGGGACATGCCCAAAACACCTGAAGTGGGAGGCATCCAGGAGGCATCCTTATCAGATGCCCATACCACCTCAAATGACTCCTTTCAATGTGGAGGAGCAGCGGTTCTACTCTGAGCCTCTCCCGGATGACTGAGCTCCTCACCCTATCTCTGAGGGTGAGTCCAGCAATCCTACGGAGAAAGCTCATTTCAGCCGCTTGTATCCGCAATCTTTTTCTTTTGGTCATTACCCAAAGCTCGTGACCATAGGTGAGAGTAGGAATGCAGATTGACTGGTAAATCGACAGCTTTGCCTTAGAACTCAGCTCCCTCTTCACCACAACAGACTGGTACAACGTCCGCATCACTGCAGATGCTGCTCCGATCCGTCTGTCAATCTCTCGCTCCATTCTTCCCTCACTCATGAATAAGACCCCAAGATACTTAAACTCCTCCACTTGGGGCAGGAGCCTGTCCCCGACCCAGAGAGGACAATCCACCTTTTTCCAACTGAGGACCATGGACTCGGACTTGGAGGTGCTGATTCTCATCCCAGCCGCTTCACACTCAGTGGCAAACCATCCCAGCAAGAGCTGTAGGTCATTGCTGGATGAAGCCAACAGGACAACATCATCTGGAAACAACAGAGATTAGATCCTGTGGTCACCAAGCATGACACCCTCCATTCCCTGGCTGCACCTAGAAATCCTGTCCATAAAAATTATGAACAGGATCGGTGACAAAGGGCAGCCCTGGCAGAGTCCAACTCTCACTGGGAATGAGTCCGACCGAGTGTTGGCAATACGAACCAAACTCTCACAACGGTCGTAAGAAGAGACCGAATAGCTCGTAACAACAAGCCCGATACCCCATATTCCCGAAGCACCCCCCACAAAAAACCATGAGGGACGCGGTCAAATGCCTTCTCCAAGTCCACAAAACACATGTAAACTGGTTGGGCAAACTCCCACGAACCCTCGAGAATTCTTGAGAGGGTAAAGAGCTGGTCCGATGTGCCACGGCCAGGACGAAAACCACATTGCTTCTCCTGAATCCGAGGTTCGACCAACGGCCGGACTGTCCTCTCCAGTACCTTGGCATCGACCTTCCCAGGGAGGCTGAGGAGTGTGATCCCTCTAAAGTTGGAGCACACCCTCCGGTCCCCTTTTTTGAAGAGAGGAACCACCACCCTGGTTTGCCATGCAAAAGGCACTGCCCCCAACCTCCACACAATGTTGCAGCGGCGTGTCAACCATGACAGCCCAACAACATCAAAGGCCTTGAGGTACTCAGGGCAAATCTCGTCCACCCCCGGGGCCCGGCCACCAAGGAGATTTTTAACCACCTTGGCGACCTCAGCTCCTGTGATAGGCGAGTCATCCCCCTCGTCCACAAACCCTGCTTCCTCTGTGGAAGGCGTATCAGTAGGATTGAGGAGATCCTCAAAGTATTCCTTCCACCGCCCGACAATATCCCCAGTCGAAGTCAGCAGTGCCCCATCTGCACCATCCACAGTGTGGACAGGAAGCTGCTTTCCCCTCCTGAGCTGCCGGACAGTTTGCCAGAATCTCTTCGAGGCCGACCAAAAGTTTTGTTCCATGGCCTCACCAAACTCCTCCCATACCCGGGTTTTTGTTTCAGCAACCATCCAAGCTGCACTCTGCTTGGCCTGCCGGTACACCTCAGCTGCTTCGGGAGTCCCACAAGCCAACCAAGCTTGATAGGACTCCTTCTTTAGCTTAATGGCCCCCCTCACCACTGGTGTCCACCACTTGGTTCGGAGGTTGCCACCACGAGATGCACCGACCACCTTGTGGCCGAGGCTCTGGGCCGCCGCTTCAACAGCAGAGGTGGAGAGCATGGCCCATTCAGACTCCATGTCTCCAGACTCCCTCAGAATGTGGTTGAAGTTCTTCCGGAGGTAGGAGTTGAAGACCTCCCGGACAGGGGCCTCAGCCAGACGTTCAGGTTCAGGTTCAGGTTCAGGTTACTTTATTTGTACCCGTAGGTAGATTTGTTTTGCAGTCTGGTGACATCCATATTTACAAGCCACAATTACATTCAACATAGACACAAACACAGGCACACATGAAGCTGACTATAAACATGATAAAAATACTCAAGGCTTCATCAATCAGGATATAAAGACAAAGAGATGAGAGAAAAACCAGAGGTAAGAGAGAAGGGTCATCTTAAAAAGTTAAAAACTAGTCAAAGAGGTTAAAAACTCAAAGGTCTAAAACCCAATAAAATATTTAGAACCCAAATAACATCCTACAAAAATAAGTAAATATAAAATGGAGTTAATAAATAGGTACCTAAATTATGTGCAATATTTTGTTACAACTTGTTCAACTCTTTGACAGCAGCAGGAACAAAGCTGTTTTTGTAGTGCTGGGTTTTACTTTTTGGGACAGCAAACCTCCATCTTGAGGGAAGAAGCTGAAAGTTGCAGTGCAAAGGGTGGGAGTCATCATTTAAAATGGAGGTAGCCATCCTCTGTACTTGTCTGGTGTACAGGGATGTCAGGCTCAGCTGTGACTCACCAAGCAAACGACTGGACCATCTAACTACCTGATCCAAGGATTTCCTCTGTTTCAGTTTTATCTGACCAAACCATGACACTAAAGAAAAGGATAAAACAGATTCAATAAAAACCCAATAAAACATTGTCATTATGGTTCGGTCAGTTTGGAAGTGTGCAAGTTTCCTCAAACAATGCAAATGTTGCTGACCCTTTTTGCACACCCTTTCACAGTTCTCTTCAAAGTTTAAATTACTATCAATAATCGTCCCAAGATATTTGTAGGATTGTACACATTCGGTGGTCTGGCCTTTTAGTACAATGACTTTGTGCCTGGGAGTTTTCCTCCTAAAGTCAATCATCATGTCTTTAGTTTTTGTCATATTCAGCTGCAGGTAGGAATCCTCACACCAGTGAACAAAATCATCAACTACTGGGCCGTGGCCACTCTCACCATCCTGGAGAAACCTACACATGTTTGTGTACAGGATGAAGAGTAGTGGTGACAACACACACCCCTGAGGAGAGCCAGTAGAAGAGCACTTTAGGTCAGACAATGTACCATTGACCCTTACTCTCTGCGTCCTGTTGGCTAAGAAATCCAGAATCCAACACACCAGATTATTGCTCAAATCAAATTGTTGCAGGAGCCTTTCAGCTAAGATATGGAAGACACACTCCCACATAAGAAATTATGTGGGAGTGTGTCTTAAATCATGCTGCTTCTATTTATATGGATGCCGAGAGAAACGCAATTTCATCTTTCCTGCACTACAGTTGTATGTACAGCAATATGACAATAAAATTGATTTGATTTGATTTGATTTGATTGATATGAGGTTGGATTGTATTAAAGGCGGAGGAAAAGTCCACAAATAAAAGCCTGGCGTGTGTCCCATTAAAATCCAGATGTTTAAAAAGCATATTAAACAGAGTGACAGTGGCATCCTCCCCCACTGCATGCAGAGGATCCAATGCATGCACAGTCTGCTTTAGGACCTCACATCTGACCAGTTTTTCAAAAATTTTCATTAAAATTGAAGTCAAAGCAACTGGTCTAAAGTCGTTTACCGTTTTAGGACAGCTGGATTTTGGAACGGGAACAACCACGGCTTCTTTCCAGATCTTAGGCACATGTTGTGTCTGTAAGGACTTATTGAAAATGTAATGAAATATAGGACTCAGTTCATGTGCACAGGACTTTACCAAGCACCCACATATATTATCAGGGCCCTGACTTTTGTTCACTTTTACAGCGCAGAACTCACTTTTAACATCCTGCACCTCAATATTAAAGTGCTGATTGTCTTTGAGTTTCTGTTTCAAATCTTGGGTTTCAGTGCTAAAATCAAAGGAGTCAAAACGACCATAAAAACAATTAAGAGCATTAGCCAGCTCTGTGTCTGAATTAAAACCATCTAAAAACACACGATTACTGCGCTCTGTGCTCTGAAGGCCTGCAATAGTTTTCATACTGGCCCAGGCTGAACCAAGTTTCTTTGTTGCCATCTTGCTTTCCAGTTCTGATTTATAATTCTGTTTTGCTCTTAAAATTTTGGATTTCAGCTCTCTTGTGGCAACCTGTAGTTCAGAAACAGACCCCTGTTTAAAGGCAAGTGCTTTCCTCTGTAAGCAGGATTTAACTGATTTTGTAACCCATGGTTTGTTGTTGGGATATATTTTGACACGTTTACGTGGAACGATCTTATTTTTACAGAAAGCCATGTATGAGCATGTAACGTCCACCAAAGAGTCCAAATCATCTCTGCAGGCCAGTGTGAACATGTCCCAGTCTGTACAGTCAAAGCATTCCTGGAGGCTGTGCACTGAATCTTCTGTCCACACATCAATGTCTCTCACCTCCACCTTGCCTCTTCTGAGAGCAGTTTTATATGTGGGCAGCAAATGTACACAGTTGTGATCTGAGGATCCTAAAGGAGGAAGGGGGAGTGATTTATAGGCCCTCTCTATGGATCCATAGCACAGGTCCAATGTCTTTTTTCGCCTGGTTGGACAGGAGACATACTGATTAAAGTTTTTAAGTGTCCTTTAAAGAAACATGGTTAAAATCCCCAATAATGAAGTTTGGTGCCTCTGGAGAAATTGAATGCAGCTGCTGGATCACATCAATCCCCAAGAATGAAGTTTGGCGCCTCTGGAGAAATTGATTGCAGCTGCTGGATCACATCAAAGATAGTGCTGCAGGCGGAGTCAGCGTTTGCCCTCGGATGAATGTACACAATTGTGATGAAAAGTTGGGGGAACTCGCGAGGCAAATAAAAGGGGCGTAGTGACACAGACAGCAGCTCCACATCAGGTGTACAGATGCGTTCTCTGACCGTGACAGATGTGCAGTACTGCTTATTAATGTATAAACATACGCCGCCCCCCTGACGCTTCCCCGTTACCTCTTCCTGCCGATCCGAGCGCTAGTGATGTGCGGATCGATCCTGAAATATCGATACCTCCGATACCGGATCTTGATGCTCTAAAATCGATACTCAAATCAAAATATCGATACTTTTGATACTTAAGTCATTTGAGGTAAGGTATAAGATAAGATAAGATAAGATAAGCCTTTATTAGTCCCACAATGGGGAAATTCCAGGATTGCAACAGCACAGGGATAGCAACACTCAGAGCAATAATCAGAAGGCAAGAGAAAAACAAGAGCAGCGAGTATACATATATATACGTATATCCTTAACAGAAACACGGTGAAAAGTAACTAAACTATTGAGATGTTGTCTAAGTGACACGCGGTTGGTGGGACTACTTTTTCTTCCGCCTGGGTAAGTGCGTCATGCGTTTTTTTACATTTAAAAGACATATTAGGTGTAGTTGCAAAAAATATTGGTATCGGTATCGGTATCGCTGATACCAGCCTGAATTTTACTCAGTATCGGATCGGAAAGGAAATCAGTGGTATCGAACATCACTACCGAGCGCAGCGGGGCTCCAAAGCCGTCAATCCACAGGTCTGCATCTCGGTCATGCGCAGTAAGCCAAGATTCAGTGAAGGCCATGACGCAGCAGTTCTTAGAGTCCTTCTGGTAGCGTACATTCCCTTGAATTTCATCCACCTTGTTTCTCAGAGACTGTACATTCCCAAAAATCATTGAAGGAAGAGGAATGTCACCAAACTGACGTCTTCTCAGGCGCAATTTCACTCCTCCACATTTTCAGCGTTTTTTTCTTCCGTCTCTCTTTTCACCGCTGTGTCCATGAACGTCTCTCAAAATAAAGTCCGGCAGTTGCGGCTTAGGCTCAATCACAGTAGTGATGTTCGATACCACTGATTTCCTTTCCGATCCGATTCTGAGTAAAATTCAGGCTGGTATTGGCGATACCGATACCGATATTTTTTGCGACTACACCCAATATGTCTTTTAAATCTAAAAAAACGCATGACGCACTTACCCAGGCGGAAGAAAAAGTAGTCCCACCAACCGCGTGTCACTTAGACAACATCTCAATAGTTTAGTTACTTTTCATCGTGTTTCTGTTAAGGATATATACTGTATATGGTGTGGCAACCTGGGGAGTGCATAATGGTTTACCACCTTAGACAGGAACAAAGGACGTGAAGTTAACCTTTTGTGTGTGAGAAGTTTCTAGATGCCCTAGTAAGATAACAGGGAGGTGTCAAGGATGAATGGACTGACTGCAGTCGGGGGAGATTATCTTTTGTGTGTGAGAAGAGTCTAGAAGGATGTCATGTTATTTAAGGGAAGAGTTCCTACTTGTATGCCATTCTGTCTATGCTCTTTGTGTGAGTTGTGTAATAAACCGCTTGAACCAAATCAGCCTCATTTTTTACACGCTCCACACTGGTGACCCAAGACGAATCATGGAATACGATGGAAGATCCCCGGAGCCAACCTCGACTGGAACCCCCAGCTTCGCGTGTGCTGTAGCAATCAAACTACCTGATTTTTGGCAGCACAACCCGCGCTCCTGGTTCCACCTAACCGAGGCGCAGTTCGCCCTCCGAGGGATATTGGCGGATGATACTAAATTCTACTATGTGGTCGCAGCGCTCGATGCCAGCACGGCTCAGCACATCGAGAGCCTGCTTGATCAGCCACCAGCTGACGGCAAATATGACGCGCTGAAGGCTGCCCTCATCCAGCACTACATGCTCTCGGATGGTGAGAGAGCAGAGAGGCTTCTGACGCGGATCGAGTTGGGAGATGGTTCGGCCGTGGACATGATGGAGAAGATGCTGAGGTTAAAGGGCACGGACGACAACCACTTCATCTTCACCCACATTTTCCTCAGGAACCTTCCGACAGCGGCGAGAGCGGCCCTGGCCAATTCGTCGTTGCTGGCCAAACGGGAGTATCATGCGCTAGCCCGAGAGGCAGACCGGATTATCGTCGCCACCAAGGCTTTCGTGACCATTGCAGCAGTGACGGAGCCCGGTACGTCGACACGAGGAGGCGAGGAGCCGCCGACAGCAGCAGCAGAACCACCGACGGCAGCAGCAGCGGGGGCCAAGGAACGTGGAGGTGACACGCTTTGCTTCTACCATTGCCGCTTTGCAGAAAGGGCATGCAAATGTATACCACCGTGCCAGTTCAGCTCTCGGAAAACGCCAAGACCAGGGGGTCGGTAGCAGCCGCAACCCTCGGGGAGGAGAACAAGCTGCTCTATTTGACGGACGCACGCTCGGGGAGGCATTTCCTCGTGGACACCAGCGCACAGAGGAGTTTCATCCAGCCGACCTACGCTGACCGGCTGGCAGGAGCCAGCGGCCCTGAGATGGCAGCAGCAAACGGCTCAGACATTAAGACCTTTGGTGAGAGGACTCTGCTCTTGTCTCTACACGGTCGTACATTTGAATGGACTTTTGTTGTAGCAGCATTGGATTACCATATACTAGGGGCTGATTTTCTATGTGTACATGGGTTGTTGGTAGATGTCGCTAACAGTCTTTTGACTCTCTCCCCTGTATAGCTCGAGTGACCCGGCCAACAGCACAAGCCAACGTCACAGCAGCATGCGGTAAGTTCCACACACTACTCGCTCAGTTCCCAACGCTCACAGTCCCGACATTTTCAGCAGCTATCGCTAAACATGGGGTGGAGCATTTTATCACCACCACCGGGGCGCCCGGTTTTGCAAGACCTCGGTGCTTGGACGCAGCTAAACTGGCCATAGCGCTCGAGGAGTTCGCTAACCTAGAGAGGCTAGGCATCATCAGGCGCTCAAACAGCCCATGGGCTTCCCCGCTACACATGGTCCCTAAAGCTGAAGGTTCGTGGCGACCTTGCGGTGATTTCCGCAGGTTAAACAACGCTACAGCGCATGACCGCTACCCAATTCCCCACATTCAGGATTTTTCCGCTCACCTCGCAGGAGCGCGCATTTTTTCTAAGATAGATTTGGTCCGTGGTTACCACCAAGTCCCAGTGCGCGCTGAGGACATACCCAAAACAGCGGTAATAACTCTGTTTGGTTTATTTGAGTTCTTGCGCATGCCGTTTGGGCTTAAAGGGGCAGCACAGACGTTCCAACGCATGATGGATGCAGTGCTGCACGATCTCCCTTTCGTGTTCGTCTACCTGGACGATATCTTGGTAGCCAGCGCGTCCGAAGACGAACACGAAACCCACCTCACGACGGTTTTCCGTAGGTTGGAAGAGCACGGTTTAATAATCAACCCAGCGAAATGTCAGTTCGGGGTGACGGGGATTGATTTTTTAGGGCACCGCGTCTCTCCCAAAGGAGCGGTTCCGCTGCCTGACAAAGTGCGCGCAGTGACAGATTTTCCCCGACCACAAACGGTCAGGGCACTACAAGAATTTTTGGGAATGGTGAACTTTTAGAACCGTTTCCTTCCCCGCGCAGCGCAGCTCATGCAGCCATTGTACGCTGCGCTCAAAAAACAGAAACCCGCGAATAAGGTCGAATGGACCCCGGAACGAGAGCAGGCGTTCTCGGAAGTTAAAGCAGCCCTGGCAAACGCCGCATTGTTGGCACATCCAGACCCAACGGCCCGCATAGCCCTCACCACTGACGCCTCAGATGTGGCCATAGGGGCTGTTGTGGAGCAGCGCGTCGCCGGGGCTTGGCAGCCACTTGCCTTTTTCAGCAGAACCTTGCGCGACAATGAGCGTAAATACAACGCGTTCGACAGAGAGTTGCTGGCTCTCCACCTGGCCATTCGCCATTTCCAGTTCTGGCTGGAAGGGCGCAATTTTACTGCGTCCGTTGACCATAAGCCACTAACATTCGCGATGGCCAAAGTTTCAGAACCTTGGTTGGGCCGGCAGCAGAGGCAGCTGGCCGTGATCTCAGAGTTTACTACCGATATTCAGCATGTGTCGGGCAAACTGAATGTAGTGGCAGACTGCCTCTCGCGCGCCGTTGTGGCCCCGGTCTGTGTAGGGTTGGATTACGCAGCCATGGCCGCGGAGCAGGCTAGTGACGCGGACGTGCGCGCGCTCCAGTCTGGACCAACAGGGTTAAGGCTGGAGAAGAGGACGCTGCTTAACGGCATTCCCCCCTTAATCTGCAACGTCTCCACGGGTCGCCCACGGCCTGTGGTTCCGGCCGCGTGGCGCCGCCGCGTGTTTGAGTTGGTTCACTCTTTGGCACACCCAGGGGTGCGCGCGTCGGTCAAAATTGTAGGAGAGAAATATGTGTGGCCGGGCCTTCGCAAACAAGTGAAAGAGTGGGCGGTAGCCCGCGTGGCGTGCCAACGAGCCAAGGTTCACAGACACACGAAGGCTCCTTTGGAGCCGTTTCGCATCCCGGCTAAGAGGTTTGACCATGTCCACATGGACCTCATAGGCCCCCCTTCCGCTATCACAGGGGTACACGCATCTCCTGACAATGGTGGACCGCACCACGCGCTGGCCAGAAGCGGTTCCGCTGGCGGCAACCACGGCCGAGGAGGTGGCGGTCGCGTTTTTAACAGCATGGGTGGCACGTTTTGGAGTTCCGTCGGACATTACGTCCGACAGAGGCTCTCAATTTGTTTCTGAACTCTGGTCAACCATCCTTCTAGACTCTAGAAGGATGTCATGTTATTTAAGGGAAGAGTTCCTACTTGTATGCCATTCTGTCTATGCTCTTCGTGTGAGTCGTGTAATAAACCGCTTGAACCAAATCAGCCTCATTTTTTACACGCTCCACAATGTATACTCGCTGCTCTTGTTTTTCTCTTGCCTTCTGATTATTGCTCTGAGTGTTGCTATCCCTGTGCTGTTGCAATCCTGGAATTTCCCCATTGTGGGACTAATAAAGGCTTATCTTATATTATACCTTACCTCAAATGACTTAAGTATCAAAAGTATTGATATTATGATTTGAGTATCGATTTTAGAGCATAAAGATCCGGTATCGGAGGTATCGATATTTCAGGATCGAGCCGCACATCACTAAATCACAGCCGCTGCATCAACCGTGTTTAAATGCAGCAACATGTCCCTGGAATAATGTATCCTGCCCGCCATGGTGCCGAACGCGTTTACTTCAGAGACAAAGAGCCGGAGGAGAATTAGCAGCAGTGCAAAAAAGGGGAGGTAGTCCATGTTGATGGAACCAGGGAGCTCTTCACCATACAGTCCACAAACATTCCAGGACAGAAACAACATGGAGAATATCGTAAAAACACATTAAAGTGCATAAAACAAAACGCACAGACGACGGAACTTTTTCATCAGCTGCCGGTCGCTGCGTGTGCATGCACCCAACAAGGTGTTTCTGTTTTTATAACTTTTTATCCTGTTAAATTTTCTTAAATCCATGGTGTGTTTTGTGTTTTAAATCGACTGACCGATCACTCATTTCCACACTGGAAGCTGTTTTCAACTCCATGAAGTCAGAAGAAGAATATCTTTTAATTTTGCCATTGGGATCAGATTTTGAATTATTCTCAAATTCCCCCGGATGAAGCCGCTGAACAACGAAAACCCTTGACGCAGCTCACCATTACCTCTGCGCTGAAGAAGCCACCATTGCCATCTTTGTTGTGAGTTCAATCCAACTGTAGTCACAGTCAAGATCCAACCTTGTGACTGCTTGACTTTGAAGGCTGTTGGAGGCTGTTGGACTGTGGACTTTGGAATATCTGCAGGCAGATACTTCCCTTATAATCCACGAAATCTTCAGCTGAGGAAGCTGCTGAAAGGACCACAACGCAAGGAGTCACGTGAGCTGTATTCTCTGTTCCATCTGCTGAAGTGAATAAAACGTCTGAGATTTGAGAATAATTCAGCATCTGATCAGATACTGACATAATGCACGGCTCAGGAGACACACACGCAGGCTCAGGGTAGATTTAACAGCTTTATTGACAAACAGGGATGTGTGGCTGCGTGTCTGTGGAATAAGAATGTGTTGGTGGTGGCGTCTGCGTCAGGCACGGGGGCAGGAGGCCGTTCAGCCGGACAACCCTATGGGAGGAAGCAGAGGGAGAAGGGTAACGGGCACCACACCAACACAGAGGATAATAATAGTCTTGCTGGCTTACTTGGTTACGACAGGTGGCTGGCGTTGACAAGGGCGGAGCCCGGGAGACAGCGACCTGCAGTGCCTGTAGCAGCAGCGTAGAGACAGCGGCGAGATGAGGAAGTCCACCGCCGGGGAAGTCCACCTGTGCACAGGGGAAAAGGCTGGAGGAAAGAGGTAAGGGGAGCTTACCCAGATAATCTTGCTAGAAGGCTTGAGTACCGTAGTAGCAAACGATGCCAAAGTTGAGAGACGGCTTCAGGCCGAAGCCCAGGGCAGAGTGGATTAAGTACCTCGCCGCTGACGAGGAGCAGGTGTGCGCGCAGCTGGCGCCGCTGATGAGCGGCGAGTCATGACAGTACTCCCCCCTCTAGCAGCGCCTCCTGGCGATGGTTTCTCTGGGTGCGCTCGATGGAACTCAGTGATGAGGGACCGGTCCAACACCAGCGAGGAAGGCACCCATTGTCTCCATTCGGGTCCATAGCCCTCCCAGTCCACCAAATACTGCAACCTGCGACCCCGGCGCCAGGCGTCCAAGATCTCAGAGACAGTCCAGGCCAGATGGCCACCAATCATCCGGGGAGCGGGGTGCGCTGCAGGTGGAGGGCAGAGGGGGTCAGAGACCACCGGTTTGACTTTGGAGACATGGAAGGTGGGATGGATGCGGAGGGAGGAGGGAATAGCCACATGCACAGCCACCGGGTTGATAATCCTAGTTATGGGAAATGGGCCGATGAATCGTTGGGCCAGCTTCCTCCTCTCACCCTTTAGGTTGACGTCCTGTGTGGATACCCAGACTTGTTGTCCCACCTGGTAGGCAGGGGCAGGTCTCCTGTGCCGGTCCGCCGTGGATTTATTGCGCTCCGCCATGCGTAAAAGCGCATTGCGCGCCGTAGTCCAAAGGGAGCGGCACCGCCTGAAGTGCGCCTGGGCAGAGGGGACAGCCGATTCGCCCTCCTGCGCGGGGAATAGAGGTGGATCATAACCCAGGGATGCCTTGAAGGGAGACATCCTGATGGCAGACGAGCGAGAGGTGTTGTGGGCGTACTCCACCCAGGCGAGGTGAGAGCTCCAGGACGTGGGCTTGGATGTGGTAACACAGCGGAGCGCAGCCTCCAGCTCCTGATTGGTCCGTTCACACTGCCCGTTGGACTGGGGGTGATGGCCGGAGGTGAGGCTTACTTTAGCTCCCAGGTAATTGCAAAAAGACCTCCAGACGTCCGAAGAGAACTGGGGGCCACGATCGGAGACCACGTCGACCGGTATTCCATGCAGTCTGACCACGTGTTGGATAAGGAGGTCCGCCGTCTCCAAGGCTGAGGGGAGTCCATGTAGGGGCACAAAGTGGGCGGCCTTGGAAAAACGGTCAACGATGGTCAGAACTGTGTCGAAGTTGTTGGAGACAGGAAGCCCGGTGACGAAGTCTAGGGCGATGTGCGACCAGGGCCTGCCAGGGACGGGCAGGGGCTGGAGCAGGCCCGCAGGGGGAGCGTTACCTGACTTACTGGTGGCGCAAACGGGGCAGGCCCGGGCGTAACGGGCGGCATCCTTCCGCAGACCTGGCCACCTAAAGGATCGCTGGAGGAGGTTGATCATCCGTGAAGCTCCAGGATGGCAGGTGAGCTTAGAGGTGTGGAGCCAGTGAATAACGTCCCCCCGGACGGCAGATGGTATGAAGAGCCTCCCCTCTGGTCCGCCGCCAGGGTCCGGTTCCGACTCCTGCGCCCTCCGGATCTTATCCTCTATGTCCCAGGAAACAGCCCCCACGATGCACGACCTGGGCAGGATGGTGTGAACAGTGTCTTCCGTGGCCTCCGGGGCAAATTGCCCGGAGAGGGCGTCGGGCAGGCCGTTCTTGGAGCCAGGCCTGTAGGTGATGTTAAATTTAAACCTTGCGAAGAACAGGGACCAGCGCGCCTGGCGGGCGTTCAGACGCTTGGCAGATCTTAGGTATTCCAAGTTCTTGTGGTCAGTTAGGACCACGAAAGGCAAGGCAGCCCCCTCCAGCCAGTGACGCCACTCCTGAAGCGCAAGCTTGATGGCCAGAAGCTCTCTGTCCCCCACGTCATAATTACGCTCTGCCGGGGACAGGCGTCGAGAGAAGAAGGCGCAGGGTCGCTTGACTCCGTTGGCTGGAGACCGCTGGGACAGCACCGCCCCCACCCCCGTGTCCGAAGCGTCCACCTCCACTATGCACTGCAGCGCGGGATCAACCTGGCTGAGGACCCGGGAGGAGGAAAACTCCGTCTTCAGCACCTGGAAGGCCGTTGCGGCCTCTTCAGTCCACCGGAACGGGGTCTTAGGGGAGGTGAGGCGGGTCAGAGGCCCGACGATGGCTCCAAAGTTTGGGACAAAACGGCGGTAGAAATTGGTGAACCCAACGAACTGCTGAACCTGTTTCCTAGAGGTAGGTGTGACCGCTTTAATCTTTGCTGGGTCCGGGAGCACCTGGTCATGGGAGATGACGAACCCCAGGAAGGAAGTTGTCTTGGCGTAGAACTCACACTTCTCCACCTTGACATATAGGCGATTCTCCAACAGCCTCTGCAGGACCCGCCTCACGTGGACCCGGTGCTCATCCCTGGACCTGGAGACGATGAGGATGTCGTCCAGGTAGACGAACACAAACAGGCCGATGAAATCCCGGAGGACGTCATTAATGAGGCGCTGGAAGACGGCTGGAGCGTTGGTCAACCCAAACGGCATCACTAGATATTCAAAATGACCGTTAGGGGTGTGGAAGGCTGTCTTCCACTCATCTCCCTCCCGGATCCGGACGAAGTGGTAAGCGCTGCGGAGATCCAGCTTGGTAAACCAGGTCGCCCCCTGGAGGGAGTGGAAGGCGGTGTCCATGAGGGGCAGGGTGTACCGGTCCTTCTCCGTGATGTCATTGAGAGCTCGATAATCAATGCAAGGACGAAGGGAGCCGTCCTTCTTTCCCACAAAGAAGAATCCTGCGCCTACTGGTGAGGAAGATGGTCGGATAATCCCAGCGCTGAGCGACTCCTTCAAGTAGGTGTTCATGGCCTCCTTCTCTGGCGCTGACAGGCTATAGAGGCGTCCTGAGGGTAGGGGCGCCCCCTGACGGATGTTGATGGCACAGTCATAGGGCCGGTGAGGAGGCAGAGACATCGCCTTGGACTTGCTGAAGACTGCACCCAGGTCGTGGAACTCTGAGGGCACAAGGGTGAGATCCGGAGGCGCGGTGTCCTTGGCTGTGGGAGGCGAGGACGGGGCGCAGGCAGCGGATTGGAGACAGGTGCCCATACAGAAGGTGCTCCAAGCTGACACTTTTCCGGTCTTCCAGTCCAAGGCGGGGTTGTGGAGGCGGAGCCAGGGGTATCCGAGAATGACAGGAGTGACCGAGGTGGGCAGGACGTAGAAGGAGATATCCTCCCGGTGGTTTCCTGAGATGATCACCGGAATGGGAGATGTCCGGTGGGTCACCTTTCCCAGTGAGACTCGGGAGAGATTAACCAGGGCGAGAGGAGGGTCGAGGGGGTGACAACGGATGCCCAATCGGGTTGCCAGGCTCTGTGAAATAAAGCTACCCTCCGCGCCTGAATCCACCAGTGCATGTGTGAGGTGCCCTGTGAGGTTGTGACAGAAGCGGATGGGCAGCGTCAAATGTGTGAGGGGATTTAACCAATTAGCGTCCGCGAGGCCCCCTACAGTGACTCGCGGACCTCCTCGTTTGGCTTCTCCGGACAATGCTCCACCGTGTGCTGGCTACCCCCGCAATACATGCAAAGGCCCAGATCATGGCGGAGTTGTTTCTCCGCCAGGGGGAGCTTTGTCTGGCCCGTCACCCGGAAGTCGATCGCGTATTCGGCCGCTGATCGGCTCCCCTGTTGGAGGCCGAGAAGGCGGTCGACCTGGACACTGTCCAAACGAGAATGATCGAACACTTCCAGAAATTGTCGCACGAATTGGCCATAGGTGAGGGTGGCGTAGCTGGGCTTCGCCATGATGGCATAAGCCCAGGTAAGCGCACGACCCTCCAGGAGATTACCAATATAGCCAATCCTGCTGTGGTCTGAGGGGAAGTCTCCGGGAACGCGAAGGAACACGGACTCACACTGCATGATAAAACCCCGAGCTCCACCAAGCTTACCGCTAAAGTGAGCAGGAGTGGGGATTGGTGTGAGCCGTGCCGGCGCACCCAGAGCAAGCTGGACAGCCGCCAGAGCAGCAGGAGCTGCGCCACCCAGACGAACCGAGGGGAACGGCCGCTGGGGGTCCAAGTGGTCTAATCGGTTAGTAATGACAGTCAATTGGTTTAATATCACCTGTTGTTGGTGGGCTATTAAATCCACCCGAGCCTCAAGGGTGGAAAGACAGCGTGCGAGCCCGCTGTCTGCCGAGCCGCTCTGCTGAAGCCGTACTGACATAATGCACGGCTCAGGAGACACACACGCAGGCTCAGGGTAGATTTAACAGCTTTATTGACAAACAGGGATGTGTGACTGCGTGTCTGTGGAATAAGAATGTGTTGGTGGTGGCGTCTGCATCAGGCACAGGGGCAGGAGGCCGTTCAGCCAGACAACCCTATGGGAGGAAGCAGAGGGAGAAGGGTAACGGGCACCACACCAACACAGAGGATAATAATAGTCTTGCTGGCTTACTTGGTTATGACAGGTGGCTGGCGTTGACAAGGGCGGAGCCCGGGAGACAGCGACCTGCAGTGCCTGTAGCAGCAGCGTAGAGACAGCGGCGAGATGAGGAAGTCCGCCGCCGGGGAAGTCCACCTGTGCACAGGGGAAAAGGCTGGAGGAAAGAGGTAAGGGGAGCTTACCCAGATAATCTTGCTAGAAGGCTTGAGTACCGTAGTAGCAAACGATGCCGAAGTTGAGAGACGGCTTCAGGCCGAAGCCCAGGGCAGAGTGGATTAAGTACCTCGCCGCTGACGAGGAGCAGGTGTGCGCGCAGCTTGCTCTGCTGATGAGCGGCGAGTCATGACATTCTTCCTGCTTCTTTTGGCCTTTCAGTGCACTAGTGTGTAGCTTCCGTGGTGGCTTCGCACCCAACCTGCAGTGCTGTTTTTGTCTCCAAATCCTTAATCTAGATCTAAGCATAACATGATCAGTACCACAGTCCATGCCTCTCATTGCTCTGGTGTCCAATACATCCCTTATGTCTCTCTGCCTGACTATGATGTAGTCTAACAAGTGCCAGTGCTTGGATCTTGGGTGAATCCATGTCTTCTTGTGTGTGTCCTTGTGCTTAAACAGAGTGTTGGTTATCACAAGGTTGTACTCTGAACATCGTGCAAGTAGAAGTTCTCCATTAGCATTGCACTTGCCTACTCCATGACTGCCTAGCACTCCTTTCCATTTCTTAGTGTCCAAACCAACTCTGGCATTAAAATCTCCAAAAGGTATCAGCCTGTCATCAGTCAGTACATGCCTGATAGTCTCACGTAAATCACTGTAGAACCCTTCCTTCACCTCCTCTGCTGTTGTTCACCTCTCCTCTGATGTTGTTCTGTCCAACAGAATGCGTACATTCCATTCTGCTACACACAAGGCTGCTGTTTTCCTCTTCTTTTGTCTTCCTGCTCCTAGCTTACTTTTCACTGCCTGTCGGAGTGTGAACAGATCAGCGCAGACCTTGAAAGCCCGGGCAACATCTGAGCTGGTATGAGTTGCTTTCTGATTGACCATTTCATGAAACTGCTTGTAAAGTACTTTAGGTACCGCTAGCTTTTGCTGGACTAGAAGCACATTCTTGGCAGATAAAGGTATTATCAGTGGCAAGGGCAAGCTAAGACAAACTGACTCCAGTATCTGTTGCAGTGACTTACCAGATAGGTTTGTTTATCTCTGGTCTTTGTGTAGTGCATGTCACGATGCACCGACTGGAACAGTCCACCACCGACCTTGCGATACATGTGTTTTATCTGCCAGGATGTCTGGTCTCACCCCGTGTAACTGGGAGTGGTCCACCACAGACCTGTGGCAGATATTGTTTTTAGTTCTGCCAGGATGCCCTGTTTCACCCTCCACGCCCTCAGAAGGGCAGGGATGCTGGTTGAGCCGCCGACGGCCTGACCCATGAGACAGGTTGTACCGGTTTTCATGGTTATCCAGTAGCAAGCAAGACAATGCCTTACCTGACCAAAAAATAAATAAATAAATAAAAGGGGGGGGATGCAAGTCTCAGTTAAAAGCTGCCAATTTCTGACCAAAAAAGGTGGAATTTTATGGGTAAGAAGCTGCAGCTTTAGCAAAAAGACAAAAAAATGTGTAAATTTCCAACTGTTTACACCCTAAAACGCTGCAAAAGATTTGAGTAAAATGCTGCAAATTTAAGCTTTTTTTAACCGTAAATTCAAGAGTAAGAAAAGTTCTAAATTCATGAGGAAAAAGCTGCAAAATTATGAATAATAAAAAGAATGTTTCTAATTTACATGAGAAAGGATGTGATAAATTGGCATTTTTGACATTTGGCTTGATGCACTGACTTTTTAAATGACAGCCGTGAGGAGGAACTAAACGTTGGTGTTTGGTGGTGTTAAACCCTGCAGATCTGCACTAATAAGCAGGGAAAGGGAGAAGGAGAAAAGGAATAGGTGATCCACAGCAGCAGAAATAATCCAGTTAACCCGGGAGGAGTAAACACATGACACTCCATGACACCCAACAGATCACTCCCCCCCCCATGACATCAGTGGGCACAGCTGGGACAAACTTCTGTCATATCCGGCTCTAGGGAGCCGGGCAATCAGAGCCAGGGACAAGCCAGTGAGTCATGATATTTTATTCAGGGTAAAGGGGAAGGGATGAGGAGAGCACAGATACTCATGCAGACGTACACTCACAGGTTGCACAGCGCAGAGGTAAGCAGCTCGTACCGGACGTGGGGGTAACAAGACGTACATACTCACAGCGGGATACAAACACAGGAATGCTGCAAGAGGAGTATAAGCTGACACCAGACGAAGGGGCTTCAGCTTAGCAATGTGTTTATGTCGCAGCCCCGAGTCATCGAGGCTGCTCCAATTTATCCTCATTGGCAGCGCCCCAGCTGTCCATAATGCTGCCAGCTGGGGGCCAGCTGAGACGCTGCTCAATGGGAAGCAGGGATGAGGGAAAAATGGGCTGAGTGCCGAGACGGCATCTCAACCCATGGTGACAGAGCCCCTCCCTCAAGGTCGGGCTCCTGAACGACCAGGAACATCCCAGCCCCCCCCCCCCCACCTAGGGTGGGAGGAAGGGAGGCGGACCGGAGGGGAAGAACAACACCAATGGGGCAATGTAGGGTAGCGGGAAAGAAAAACTCAAATACAATACTGACAAAACAGAATAATTAACCCAGGTACAGATGGGGAGAAGAACTGGGTCAGCACGCCGGTTACATACTACCCAGAGAGTACCAACCATGCGTGACCCAGAGCAAGGAAAAAAGAACCACCAAAAAGGTACAGGGCAAAAATGCTGAGTACGGTTAAATAAAAGGGAACCTATACACAGCGCTAATTTAAGTACACAGTCACCAAGAAAAGTGAGGGTGACTGGAACAAATAGACAATTACAGAGCATGGTGTTACGAAAAACAAGGCACATGACTCTAATGAACAAACAGGACATAAGAGAAATACTGAGTGCAGGCAAAGAAAAACCCACACACACGAATATATAAATACCCAGTCACCTAAAGAAATGAAAGTGACTGGAATAAATGGATAACTGCAGAGCATGGTGTTACGGAAAACAAAACATAACTCTACAATACAAAAACGGGACTAAAAACATAGTACAAAAAGTAAAATGTTGAGCATGAGCGATGGAAAACACACAGCACTATAAATACGAATCCACCAACAGGACAAAACATTACACCCGAGTGACCTTAATAACAAAAGAAAAAGTGACACCCGAGGTGAATGGCAGGCAGAGTCCAAAAATGGCCGAGATGGCTCCGGAGATCTCCCCGCCCATTGTCCAGCTGGCGAATCAGGGGAAGAGAAGTGTTCGGACGGCGAACTCTGGACCCAGATCCCAGGAATCCAGTCCACCGGCAGCCGAACCAGGCTGCCCAGAGGGAAACAGATCACCGAACCGAAAGTTCTGTGGGTCGGGTCGTCGACCCGCATCACTCAACCACCAGGACCGTTGAGACGGGCGAAGGATCAGAGCGGATCCCGGTGGAAGAGGCTCAGGGGAGAGCCGATGACGAGGGCGGCGGGCGTCAGGCCGCAGGAAAACGGCCACCTCCTCACCGGACCTGGACAATACTGGGGCAGCACCCACGTCGGACCCCGATCGGGCCTCAGGCGAACCCACGTTGGACCCCGACTGGGTCTCGGGCGAACCCACGTTGAATACTGCACCAGAACCGACCTCCAACGTTGAACCCGGACCCTCCAGCACCACGAGGAACAGCAACTCCTTGCCGGTGACCCTGGAAGAAGGCTCAGAAGAGAAAACAGAACCGGGATCAGGATCACCGGCAGCGCCAGAACCCGGCGAGACGAGCTCAGACGCAGCGGACGGCTGCACCCGGCTCGTCTCCCCTGGAGATAGGCTGAAGTGCTCGGGGATAAAAAGAGAGAAAAGAAAGGAGAGCACTCGCCTGATCTCGGGTTCTGACGCCGTCCAGGACTGCGAAGATCCAGGATCCGTCGTCAGGAGGTCGTTGTCAGGCTCCCATCTAGCCGCGTCGGGCCCCGCAGCCAGCACGATGGTCAGCGCAGCTTGAGATCCCTCCAGCTCAGATAACCCCGCCGACGATCCACTCGGCGTGAAGCCAGAAGAATCTCGTCCCGCCGGACCGAACCGCTCCTCCGTGGAGACCCGGGGACGCTCAGTCGTCGGCGTAGACTCCACGCAGCAGTCAGTCCCCCTCCTCCGTCCGCAATGTAGCTGCGGAACCACAGGCCCTCTCCATATCCCACCACGTTGACCCGGAGCCGGGGACCGCTCGGCGGAGAGAGACACAGAGGATGCGGGATTAGGAATACAGGTTACAGCAGGTGGGGAGAGTTCAGGGAGCTGCGAACCCTGAACTTCTCCAGGGATGTGACAGAGCAAATCATTAAGCAGGTGTGAAAAAACAATGACTTGCCTGCCCCCTGGAGGTTGAGTATCGCCTGCTGTAGTGGAATCTGCTTCTTCCTCTCCCCGCCCGGCGATAACGGAGGACCCCCCGGGAATTCGTCTGAGGGTCGCTCGCGTTGTCTCCAGCAGAGAGCTCACCAGGCCGGGATTCCAGGCACACACAGCGGTCAGGAAGCGCGTCGAGGAGGAGGGGGAAACAGCCGGGGTGAGCCAGCCCGAATGTCCAGGAATGACAGCGGGGGAACGAGGCTCAGGGGACGAGGCTGTAGAATCTCCACACTGACGAGGCGAAGGGATGACAGCTGCGTGGGAGGAACGGTCCTGACGATGACCCAGAACTGGATCCGGACGAGGTTCGTGCAGAGGTGACTCGGCGATGTGATGACGACTACTCCCAGGGGACGAAGCGAGGGGGAAACCCAGGATTCGCCGCTCCAGATCGGAGATCGAGACGAGGAAGGCGTCGAGCACGGGAAAGCTTCGTAGCCCTGAAGTCCTCACCATCAATCTCACTGCCGCCGCCACATGCCTGAAGGTGGTGACAGGAAACACAGTAGAGCTCGCGACAGCCACTCGACCCCGGACATAACTGCTGTCAGCTGCGGCTCCTTGAAGGGAATCCCGAGTGACGTGGCGCAGGTCGGGGGAAGTCCTCTAGTTGGCGCGAACTCCCGGACTGGAATAGCGGCAGGAACGGGACTCCGAAGCGGGGAAAGACGTCGCCCACTTCGACTCCCTGCCGGGATTTCCATCCACCCCGTGGAGCTTCTCTCGCTGTGTACCTGCAGCGTCTATCCTGGCACTGTCCTCCAGATGGTACAGAGAGTGAGGGTGACAGTCCAGGAGTTCCTCAGCACGGCCCGGATGCCAGCGTCTCGCGTTGGAGGCGTCGTGCAGGGTGAAGAACGTCCCGTCGACAGCCTCCGAGATGGACCTCAGCTCGTCGCCCTGGCGCCGGAAGTGACTCCTGGGAAACGGCATGCTAGCAGCGCTGACACCCGGACAGAAAGGTACATTTCCACAGCGACTCACGGCCGCCGGTAGCTCTTCTGGCTGCGACATACTGTCATATCCGGCTCTAGGGAGCCGGGCAATCAGAGCCAGGGACAAGCCAGTGAGTCGTGATATTTTATTCAGGGTAAAGGGGAAGGGATGAGGAGAGCACAGATGCTCATGCAGACGTACACTCACAGGTTGCACAGCGCAGAGGTAAGCAGCTCGTACCGGACGTGGGGGTAACAAGACGTACATACTCACAGCGGGATACAAACACAGGAATGCTGCAAGAGGAGTATAAGCTGACACCAGACGAAGGGGCTTCAGCTTAGCAATGTGTTTATGTCGCAGCCCCGAGTCATCGAGGCTGCTCCTATTTATCCTCATTGGCAGCGCCCCAGCTGATGAAGACTAATTGGCCCCAGCCGTCCATAATGCTGCCAGCTGGGGGCCAGCTGAGACGCTGCTCAATGGGAAGCAGGGATGAGGGAAAACATGGGCTGAGTGCCGAGACGGCATCTCAACCCGTGGTGACAACTTCACACTTCTGTCGATTTACATGTTCCCTTCTGAGGACAATTCAAACAGAGCTGCTGCTGAGATGGAAACCAAAGGGTTAAAGGGTGACATGGCTTTAACAGCAGCACTGATTATCCCCCACCCCTTCCCCCACTGACCTGCTGGACAGGAACTAACAACTCCTCAGACCTGTTAACACAATTTTAACAACAAAAGGACATGCAAAAGGACGAAGATTCCCTTTGATTTAACAGGATAACAGCGTGAATTTTCTGGTCTGTAAATGAACAGAGCAGCCATGAGTGTTTCACAGAGTCACATTGAATTATAATGATTAATCTAAGTCACAATTTCAGGAAACATAAACTTCAGAGGACACTTAAACCCATGACACATTGTTTTAAATTTTGCTGATTTTTTTTTCTTTTTGCTTCTCTTCCAGTCCTTATGACCACTTTCTGATTGCTTTGAGTTTTTAAAACATCATTTTAAGAATAATGTTAACTGACTTAAAGTACATTTCTAACTACACTATATCATACAATATGCCGTTTAACATACAATTTCATCTGATCACATTTAGATCTTAAATCAAACAAGCAGAGTATTTGCAACCAACTTAATTAAGACTTGAACTAAAAACAATCAATCTGAATACAACCGGGAGTGTTTAAGAATAAAAATCTTTGGATTCCTTAATGGAGTTCTGCCTGCAGATCACCTGCACTCAAACATTCCAAGTACCTCATGGGATGGACCGGATTCCACACAAAAATGCTAAAAATTTTACTTTGGCTTTGTCTTTAAGGGGTTGCTGTTCTATATAAAAGTCTCAAATGTTGAAGAGTTCACCTTTGCATAAAACGGCCAAGTCAGTATACCACAAAAGGCTCAAAGTTGCTAAGATAATCCAAATGTTAAACCGGATGTTCATGTCATTTAAGCCCTGCATGGCTTCAACAATGTGGAACTGGCCTTTCACTTTGAAACGGATTGCAGCGAGTTATTGCAAAGAAACAAGTTTAAAACACACATTGTGGAGGAATAAGATCAGGCGTGATGAGACGAGCTGGAAGGCTGCAGAGTTTTATTTCCTCCATCGTCATGAGACACACATTGTAGCTCTGAGCTACTGTGCTGTACTGTGCTGTACTGTGTTCTACTGTGTTTCTGAGGCATGTATCATCAGCTCTTTTATATGTTATACAAACAGAGAGAATGCATGGCACATTAGCATATTGATATACATATCAGTCAATACATATGATTAGCATGACCAACTGGCACCCGGACGTCCTCTCCTTAATCCGGGGATGCATAAACAATAGTCCATTGTTCTGGTTGTCCCCCAGGGGCTCTCTGTCTGTATGCAAATTGTCTTCTGCTTCCTGCAGGCCCGCTGAGTGTGAGGATTGAATGTCCATGTAGATTGTGGTGGGTGACCACAGGACTCCCCCCAAAACACTCAGCAGGGGCTGTGACCCCCCCCCCCCCCACCATCGTTTGGCTCCAGCTCCAGTAGAACTGTCGGAGGGCATGTCAGTCCGTGGGGGGGGAGGGGGGGAAAAAAACAGTGTGCTCTGCTCCTGGTTCCAGCACGTTTAACGGCCGTGGATCGTGGGTGCACGGGCCGGTGCGCTTCGTGCGTAATGGAACAAGACGGCGATCGGCCGGCTTTAGGGAGTGAGGTGGGGGAAGAGCGCTGTGGAGGAGGAGGGGGAGGGGGTGGGAGTAAGTGAGTGCCGGCCCGGGACATCATAGGTGTCTGGGCCACGCAAAAATTGCATGCGGATCCGCGGCGGTGAGGGACTTTCCCTGTAAACCAGGGGCAGTGACCCGCAGCGGCTGTGAAAAAAAAAAAAAAATGTCTCTGACTCCTCTCGCGGCTCGGTCCAGCGAAGATGTGGGGAAGGCGAACAGCCAAATTCCCCGAGGATGCGTAGCAGCTATGAAACAATTGCAGCTGTGTGAGGGACTTGGCGGTTTGGCTTTCGGTGCAGAGGCAGCCCTAAAGCCATTGGGGACAGCAATCGGCTAGGCTCCCATTGTGCGCCGGGGCTGAGAAACCCATACAAAGTCCTGTATGTGGGCTGCACGTCTGCTTCAGGTGCGTGAGCCCTGAAGGTTCCGAGGAAGGTGATCGGCCATGTTTCTTGGGCATGTGCAGCGGCGGAGGACACTATATCAGTTGTGGAGCCGGTTTGCTCCTGTGCGTGGTGCGCTTGGCGCAGTGACCTCATAGCTGGCAGTTGCAATGTCTTCGTAATCCTGCGGTATGCATGCGGGGCTTCTGTGCATGGAAGGTCTGCTTGTCGCGAGCTGAGTCAGGGTCAGGGAGCTTGGTGGAAATCAATGCAGTCGGCATCGATGATTTCCCCGTTCAGGCTGCTTCCTTCGTTTCGCTCGTGTCGCCATTCATGGTGCGTGTTGGTACCAGTGCTGCCCGCTCCAGGGAGCGCGCTCCCGTGAGGATGAAGAGGTTGCAGGCGTTCTCTGGTCCTCTGCTGTCCACAGTGCGGTGAGAGGGAGCAGACGGTCATTCTCTCTCGTCTCTCTCGTCAGGTCATCAGTGTGGAGACGGGAATAGATCAGGCAAGGGGCGCACCATGACACGTCGTAGGTCACCAGTGTGGAGGAATAAGATCAGGCGAGATGGGACGAACTGGAAGGTTGCAGAGTTTTATTTCCTCCATCATCATGAGACACACATCGTAGCTCCATGCTACTGTGCTGTACTGTGTTCTACTGTGTTTCTGAGGCATGTATCGTCAGATCTTTTATATGTTATACAAACAGAGAGAATGCTAGGCACATTAGCATATTGATATACATATCAGTCAATACATATGATTAGCATGACCAACTGGTGCCCGGACGTCTTCTCCTTAATCCGGGGATGCATAAACAATAGTCCATTGTTCTGGTTGTCCCCCAGGGGCTCTCTGTCCGTATGCAAATTGTCCTCTGCTTCCTGCGGGCCCGCTGAGTGTGAGGATTGAACGTCCATGTAGATTGTGGTGGGTCACCGCAACAAAACACTAAAGAGTATTGCAAGAAGGAAAATAGTTTTATATAATGCACACACAAAGGCTTACTATACATTACTGTAAACACACACACACATATATGTCTAGCAATACAACAATACAGTTCCACATAGACACATTCATAACTACATGTAAATAACAACAACAGAATGCAAAATGAAGAGGTAATGAATTAGTAATAATAATAAGTTTATATTTCACACAATTTAATGTTTAACACAATGTAATAATGTTTTATCTTCAGGGAAAAGGCTGCAGCAGTCATGGACAGTGAGCAGATACGAAGGTGAAAGCTTCTTCAGCTCGTGCCTCCCAACATGTGAAGCACTTAGCGGCAACTTGCGCGTACACATGCACACACACATACACACACACGGGGGAAACAAAACTATTAGAACACAGTCAGATATTTATCAACAATAAAATGCATTACAAAGTGGAAATAGCTAGTTCTTTCAAGGTTAAGGTCCATTCATCAGGGTTTCATTGACAAATTGAAATAATATTAATTAATATTGTTGAAATAAAGGTTATATTTCATAAAGATGTTGCAACTTTCCCACCTAGCAAGGCTAATCCAACGGCATTATGTGTTCTGGTATTTTCCGGTGATCCAGCACCCCAGATATGCGATAAACTTGTACCATCTGTCCCAAACTCAGACATAACTCCACATATTTCTGTGAGTGTGTGACATGTCAGGCAGCTGCCTAGGATGCGTGGCATGTGCGACGTGAGGCACTGCACGTATGACATGTGAGGCAGCTGCCTGGGATGGCGCGGCATGTGCGACGTGTGAAGCACTACATGTGCAACATGTCAGGCGGCTGGCTGGGATGGTGAAGCAGCTCCCCGAAGTAGGTACGTGGTGCTGAGGCAGCTGCCTATGTCACAAATGGAGTGTGTTCCTGCTGTCTTCTTGTGTTTTGCTTGTGTCTCATACAAATGATGTCACCTGAGTGTCGGGCTGCCTTGCTGTAAAAACCCCACCCACTTTGATGTGATAGTCGTAATGGAAAACAAACCACACCGTGCTGAGCTGAGTTGGGTAGAGGCGAGGAGGACTAAGTAGGTACTAGTGGCAAAGGGCCTTTAGTCACGCTGACACATGACATTATGTAATGCCGACATTGTCACATATAGGGTGCTGTCTGGGAAAGGGACCAATTGCATGGAAGGCCATCCCATTCAAAATGCTACCATGATATGTAGTTACATTTCTGGAAAGACATGGCAGGTCAACATAAGCTATATATTCATTGCAGCCCAGCTGAACTGTGGGAGGAGCAGAGGTTTGTCAGCAGGTCCTTCATATCACTGTTGTAGCATCATCAGGACTAGATAGATAGATAGATAGATAGATAGATAGATGGATGGATGGATGTACTTTATGGATCCCAAACTGGGAAACTGCAGATTGTAGGACTAAAGACTGCATGTCTTATTCACCGGGTATTGCTGCTAGTAAACTATGAACCGAGCCTCTTCAAACTCCTTTCAGAGCCTCACATACTTTCATCTTTTCATTAATTTCCATTCATTTTCAAAGTAACACAGATTTTGCTTTTATAAGCTGACTTAGTACTTTCTTCATAAAACTGCATCCATATTTCCTAACCATTTTTCTTTACAACTATTTTAGTGTTTTCATAGTTTTTTCACATTTTTCTGTGGTTCCACAGATGTTTGATGAAGCCCTTGATGATCAGTAATCCATTAACATTGATTGATTGATTGATTTTATTTGAACATTCCAACAAAGAAAAAAAGAATTTAAAACAAAACAAAAATCAAGCCAAAAAATAAAATGTTCAAAAGGAGTGGGAAGAAGCCAACGCTTATATAGTCCCACCCCTTCTCCATACCCAACAAATTACAACATCACTCTTAGTAATCATTCATCCCACAACCACATTCACCATAATACACCCCATAGTCAAATTATGCAACAGAAATGACACAACAACGGCAGTCCATATTGACAACAATACCAACATCAAACAATAATTGTAACAATAATAAATAAATACTTATGGTATGTTCAACACAAACACAGACAACAACATTACCATCACAATCACCATAACACAATAACACACACAATAACAACCTTTCTTCATTGAAGACACATTGTAATATTACTGCACTTTATTTTTATATTGCTCAAAAATCATTTCTTTATGTGTTGACTTAAATATATGGATGTTTGGACATTGCCTGTGTTTTTCCCCCAACCCATTCCACAATTTTACCCCCCCACACACACACACAAAAACCCTTCCTAGTAGATCTTACTAAGTGCATTTTAAATTTTGTGTTCCCCCGTAAATTATATTTCCCTTCTCTCTCACTGAAAAGATTTTGTATATTATGTGGCAAAAGGTTTTTACTGACTTTAAACATTAATTGTGCTGTATAATAATGAACCAGATCCCGTAATTTCAATAACTTTGAATGCAAAAACAATAAATTTGTCATGGTCTGTGCGCCGATGTCGTCCGCGCTCAGGCCATACATCATCTCAGCCCGGCTTTTGTTATGACATCGTCTCAGCGGGCTTCCGGGTGTCAAGCTCCACGGGACAGCTGGAGGCCAATTACCTCTCATCAGCTGAGGCGCTGTCAACCACTATATAAGGGAGCGGCCCTGTTTGCTCAGGGCCGTGACCACACTCTATCCACACGTACCTCTTGCTATGGATTAGGCTGGAGTCCCTACGTCCGACTCCAGCCCTCCTCTCTTCCTTCATCGTGATCTGTAAGTGTACCTCCTGTTTTATTTGTGTTTTGCCCCACGAGGTTCTTTTCCTTTGTTATGTTCCTTTATTAATAAACTACGCAAACTCACCGGTTGGCCCTTGGCTCTTATTAATGGCTCGCAAGAGCCATTTGTGACAGTAGGTCGCAGCCAGTGAGCTGCCGGCCACCGTGAGTGTTGCATAAATTTGACTGTTGTTCCTACCTGTCTGGTTACCGTGCTGGAAGCATGCTGTCGCGGAGGGCCCGCACTCAGAGTCAGAGCGACGTGCTGGCGGATGCCCTCGAGTGCGTCGATGAAATCCTCATCACCGCCTCCCTCCTCGACTTCAACAACGACATGCACCGGTACCTGGACCAAGCTGAGGACATCATAAATCATCTTCCCCGCTTCGCTAATCACCCTGAAGTAAGCGTGAGGAGAGATGACATTGCCGCACAGCGCGAGATACTCCGTGGGATGGAAGGAAATCCTGGCAGGAAGCCGAAGAGGAGGAATCGTCGCCCCTCGCTTCGGGATCCTGCTCCTGCCTCCGTTCTGGCCCGGGAGTTCGCACCATCCAGAGGTCTTTCCCCAATGAGCATGACGTCAGTCGGGATTCCCCCAGAGAAGTTGCAGCTGACAGCAATGAACATCTGGGACTGAGTGGCTGCTGCTCGCTCCACTGTTCATCCTACTGAAATAATTAAGCATGTGACGGCGGCAGTCAGACTGGTGGAGAGGAATCCTGAGTTAAGTGACTTCCCTGAATTCGCCGACCTGCTCGCCTCTATTTCTGCACAGGAGCGGCGATTCCCGGACCTCACCTTCGCCTCGCCCCCTGCAAGAAACCGTCATCACACCGGCTGTCAACCTCAGCTTGAATCCCGTCCGGATCCAGTTCCGGGTCGCCACAAGGGCTCAATCCCCCACACAGCTGTCACTCCTGCACCTCGTCAGAGGGGAATCCCCGCAGCCTCTCCCCCCGGGCCATCTTCTCCTGCTGTCCTGCCAGCGGTCCGTGCCCGGCTCGTTTTGGCTGACGCCCCCTCCTCCTCAACGCCTATCCCGGCTGCTGTGTGTACCTGGAGTCCTGTTTCGGCAAGCCCCATCCCGGAACCTTCTCGAGCGGCTCCCCCTCATCCTCCCAGGGGGCCCTCTGTCACCATCCGGCGGGGAAAGGGAGGAGCAACGTCCGCCGCAGCAGGCACCATCCAGCCTCCAGGAGACAGGCAAGTCCAAATTCATCCATATTCTTATTATTGTGATTTGCCTTGTCAGGCTCCTGGGGGTGGAGTTCGGGGTTCACAGTCCCCCAAGCTCCCACCACCTGCTGTGGCTTTAATTGTTAATCCCGCATCCTCTGTGTCTCCCTCCGCTGAGCAGTCCTCGACGCCAGGCCAACATCGCCGGATGAGGAGGGGGCCTGCGGTTCTGGAGAGCCTGGTTCCAGTCCCGCAGCCACGTCGTGGACGGAAGAGGAGAGCGGACTGCAGCATGGAACCTGCGCCGACGAGGAAGTGTTCCCGGGTCTCCACGGACGAGCGGTCTGGTCCAGCAGGTCGAGGGTCCCCTGCCACCACGCCGTGTGAGTTGTCGGCATGGACGTCAGTGCCGGAGGATCCAGAGGTTGCGGACACCATCATGCCAGCTGCGGAGCCCGACGTAGCTGAGTGGGAGTCTAATGATGACCTCCTGCCGTCTGAGCCCGGATCATCGGAGTCCTGGACGGCGTCAGAACCTGAGATCAGGCAAGTGCTCTGTATTGTCTTTCTCCTTTCCTTTCTAGAGCATTTTTGCCTGTCTCTTGGGGAGACGAGCCGGGTGCAGCCGCCCACTACGTCCAAGCTTGTCTCACCGGGTTCTGGCGCTGCCGGTGATCCTGATCCCTGTTCTTTTCTCTCTCCCAAGCCTTCTCCCAGGGTCGCCAGCGAGGAGCTGCTTTCGCCCACTGTGCCAGAGGTTCCGGGTTCTGGGTTGGAGGTCGGTTCTGGTGCGGCGCCCACCCAGTCGGGGTCCGACGCAGGTGAAGCTGTGACCCAATTGGGGTCCATCTCGGGTGCAACCGTGACCCAATCGGGGTCCGATGAGGGAGCAACACCAGCAGGATCCAAGTTCGGTGAGGGAGCTGCAGATCCCCTGCCACCGGACACTGGACCGGCTCATCTTCTACCCCACCTTTATCATCGTCCTCATCTTCACCCTCATCTTCCCACCAAGCCTTCTCCACCAGGTGCCGTATGGACCCCTCACTTTCGGCCCGGCTCGCCCTCGCTATTCCCCTCTACAGGGAAGCCGTTGCCTTTCTCTTCCTTGCGGTCCTGGTGGCTGAGCGATGTGGGTCAGCCATCAGAAGGACTGCCGCGCCCATTTGGCTCTCTGGGTCGGCCACCCGACCCACTGGACTGTCTATTTGGCGGCGTGGTCCGGCCACCTGAAGCACTGTTTTTCCTGGCCTGGGATTCGGGTAGGCTGCCTGAACTCTTCCCGTTACCCCTGATGGCGGTTTGGACGCTGGGTGCGGGGAGACCCCCGGAACTGTGTTATTTCGCCTGTCATTCCTGTGCCTTTTGTTCCTTAATTTTGTTAATGTACGGATATGTTATTATGATTTCATGTATCTCATCGCTGTTAGCGTGTTTTTGTGTTTCATGCACCTTATCGTTGTTAGCATGCCCTTGTTCTTTTTCTAAGCCTCCTCCTGTTGTTGCATCCTTTTTTTTTTAGGGTCTGGTCTATATTTGGTCCGCATTTATGGAGTATTGTGGGGTTTTTTCTCCCCCTTCCGTACTCTGTAATTGCTTCGTTTGTTTCCTGTCAGTGTCATGGTTTTTTCCTTCTCTTTTTCTGACTCACTCCCTCCTGGCTTGCGCCCCATCCACCCACCCTGGGGGGGGGGGGGGGGGCTTGGGTGTTACTGGCCGTTCTGAGCCCGGCCTTGAGGAGGAGGTCCTGTCATGGTCTGTGCGCCGATGTCGTCCGCGCTCAGGCCATACATCATCTCAGCCCGGCTTTTGTTATGACATCGTCTCAGCGGGCTTCCGGCTGTCAAGCTCCATGGGACAGCTGGAGGCCAATTACCTCTCATCAGCTGAGGCGCTGTCAACCACTATATAAGGGAGCGGCCCTGTTTGCTCAGGGCTGCGACCACACTCTATCCACACGTACCTCTCACTGTGGATTAGGCTGGAGTCCCTACGTCTGGCTCCAGCCCTCCTCTCTTCCTTCATCGCGATCTGTAAGTGTACCTCCTGTTTTATTTGTATTTTGCCCCATGAGGCTCTTTCCCTTTGTTATGTTCCTTTATTAATAAACTACGCAAACTCACCGATTGGCCCTTGGCTCTTATTAATGGCTCGCAAGAGCCATTCGTGACAAAATTAGTGTGTTCAAGATACCCAACATCTTAATGTGTTCATGATACATGTTGAATGCACTGTCTTAACATCATTTGAATGTGCTCACCGATGTTCACATTGCCTTCAAAGTCACTCGAATGCAATGCTTTACGTTATCTGAGTTTTTTTTATTTTAATAAATTTCAAAAAGGCACAGTGAAGTTTGAGTTATTGCTTTCTTGTTCATTTCCTCAATGAAAAGCAGAAAGAATTCAAGGAATTTTGAGACTGACCCATCCCTGGAACAAATACTGAATTGATAAATTTGTCCATTTTGTCATGTTCGCTGCGTAACTCTGCAGCAAACATATGAAATGGCAGCGAGCCCAAAACGCAGAGTAAATGACGTGTTTATTTACAATGGGTAAATGTGTTGAATGTCCAAAAACAGTCACAATGGAAAAGGGGAAGACACCCCGCTACAAACTCAGTTGGTGTACAGGTATGCCTAACACGCTCCCATTAGGCAGGAGCGGAGAAAAAGGCACAAGGAAAGACTTACAAACAGTGTTGGAGCGGAAAGGCTCTGAGGGAACAACATAATTCAGTCAAGGGGTAAACCAACAAAAGCGAGACTGGATGTCCAGAGTTGACATTGCTAAGTTGCCACACCAGCTGGTCACATTCTACCCTACAAATACACAAACCCAGAATGAGGGTAAATGGACACGCTGTGTGGCCACCTGGTGCGTGACTGAACAGTGTGTGTATGCGTGCATGAGTGTGAATGTGAATGTGTGTATATGCGTGCGTGCGTGCATCAGTGTGTGTGCGTACATGAGTGTGTCAGTCTGTATGTGGTGAACCATATCGCTGGTGGATGCCTGGTGAGGAGGAGGCATGGCTGTGGGGCTGGCGGAGAGTGAGGCTCAATCCGCCAGCTGAAATTAATAAGCATTAATTAAACCCAACAGCCACAAGTCATGCTCGGGGTGACGACCCCGAGCATGACAGTGCCCCAAGGGGTGGATACCAGACATCCACCGTACCATCAGAAAAAAAACACCTACCCCCCCCCCCCCCCAACTCAAAAGGCCTATACAACAACCCAGGGTGGGAGGTGGGGAAAAACAGGTTAAGGGGGATAAATCAAAGATGGAGAACACCACAAAACAACACAACAACACTCCCCAACCCCAAAACTAAACTAACCCACCCCACCCCCAAGAGTACCACAGTTCGGAGGATCAGCCAGAGTCCAAGGCCCAGCAGGTTACCGTAAGTTTGGGGGGCCAGCCAAAATCCCAGGCATACAGGCCACTCAGCAAGGGAACCCTGTCTTTCGGGTGGCCTGCCCACACAATTAGGCCACCAGGACTGGAAGGGCAGATGAGGCAGTGGCCTACCCACCGGAAGGCTGAGAGGTGGGTGGCCAGACAGTGGACCCTGTCCCTTCATTGAGTCCCTTCATTGCCTGTGGTCACTGGCAATGAAAGGAGAAAGCCCCGACAGTGCCCGGCAGAAGGAGGAGGAACACCCACGGGGCTTCCAAAAGGGAAAGGAAGGCCCCGGTGTCTCCAAACAGTCCTGTGGCACCCCCGGTGGTCCCAACGAAGGGCTGGGACTCTGTTGACCCCACAGTGGACCCAGGCTGGGCCATGGCTGCGTCTGCAGTGGTCCCAGCCTGGGCCTGCGTTGCACCTACGATGGAGTTCAGCTGGACCCCTGCTGCACCCGTGGTGGGACCCGGCTGGGCCACTGCTGACCCACAACGCCATCTTGGCCATGGGCCAGCCAACCCATTTGGTTTGAGCACCCAAGCAAGGAGGTGGTTGATCACAGACACCCTGGACTGAGACCGGGTGCCCCCGACAACTGCCTCGTCCGGAACCTCGGTGGCCTCTTGTTGCGGACCTGGATCCACGGACTCGTCCGGCAATGGAGGACTCTCTCCGGCGACTCTGGAAAAGGACTCAGAAAGAGAGGGGGAAGGGTCAGAGTCACCGGCAGCAGCAGAGCCCGGCAAGGCAAGCTCAGATGCAGTGTTTGGCTGCAGCTGGCTCTCCTCACCTAAAGCTAGGCAAAAATGCTCAATTATGGACAGGAGAAAGACAAAAGAGACCACTTGCCTTAGCTCAAGCTCTACCGCTGTCCAGGACTCCGGCGAGCCGGGCGATGTCTCCTCAGGTTCAGCCTCCACAAGGTTCTGCTGGGTGCTGATTCTGCTGTGGTGGCCTCCACAGCAGGTGTGAAAGTCTGTGCTGTCTTAATTCTCCCAGCTGCCATGATCCATGATGGTGACTCCTCCGGCATGGTGGCTGGGACCTGGTTCACCATGGTTGCGAGAGGATATCCCTCCCGGACCTCTGGCTCCTCCTGATCCACACTACTCAGCTCCAGTTCCAGCAGGCACACCAAGGTAAGAGGAAAAAGGGCTGGTGAACAGTTATAAACAGCAGTAGGTGGGGAGAGCTCAGGAGACTGCTTTCCCTGAGCCTCCCTACCGGGAATCAGGCAGGACATTTCATTATTAATGGGAGTCAAATGAAAACATACTTGCCTGTCTCCCCGGTTTATGGTGTGAATAACAGCTGCTGCTGTTTGGGCATCTTCACCTATCCGTCCAGGAAAGGCGGTACTAGGCTCCTTGATAGAAGGCTTGGGAGCCGCCCCTCTTGCCTCAGGAACGGGAGACCCTGGTGACAAAAACAGGCACCCCACTGCTGCTGGTGAACAACCCGAGGAGGAAAACCTCACAGTTGATCCTGCAGATGGAGCTGCTCGGGACTGATGATCCGCTGCGGAGGTGACTGAGCTCGGTGTGGAAGCTGGAGCAGTTGGCAGGGCTGGATTGTCCCTTCGGGATTCTGGGTGACACCGAAGTTGCAGAACTGATGGCTGCCATCTTGAAATGGAGGACTGAGGAGAGGAGAAGATGGCCACCGATGGAGTAGCGCATCTTTGTTTGGGCTTAGTCCGAAGAGCCCTCCTCGTCAGGTTGGGGAAAGCCTGCTCGAGAGCAAAGACCCCGGACAGCAGCTCGGAGTACTCGGGGTAATTCCAGAGGCCCCGGTGAGTCCTCAGGATGTGGATTACTCCGTCGAGGCAGGCTAACCGATCTCCGGGACCAAAGGAGTCATGCGCCTCCTCCAGGAGCTCCCAGATTCGCCAGACCGCCCGCTGCTCCTCCATGCTGGGCTGTCCTGCTGCCCATCCACTAAACCTGGTGTGTGAACGGCTTGACCAGGACATGACGCTCCAAGCAGGTGGGTGAAAAAAACACAAAAAATGAATAACACGTTACTTACTGCTTAGGCCCTCTTTTTGGTGGCAACTTACTGTCATGCTCACTGTGTAACTCCGCAGCGAACATATGAAATGGCAGCGAGCCCAAAATGCAGAGTAAGTGAAGTGTTTATTTACAGTGGGTGAATGTGTTGAATGTCCAAAAACAGTCACAATGGAAAAGGGGAAGACACCCCGCTACAAACTCAGTTGGTGTACAGGTATGCCTAACACGCTCCCATTAGGCAGGAGTGGAGAAAAAGGCACAAGGAAAGACTTACAAACAGTGTTGGAGTGGAAAGGCTCTGAGGGAACAACGTGATTCGGTCCAGGGGTAAACCAACAAAAGCGAGACTGGATGTCCAGAGCTGACATTGCTAAGTTGCCACACCAGCTGGTCACATTCTACCCTACAAATACACAAACCCAGAATGAGGGCAAATGGATACAGCTGTGTGGCCACCCAGTCTGTGACTGATTGAACAGTGTGTGTGTGTATGTGTGTGTGTATGTGTGCATGAGTGTGAATGTGAGTGTGTGTGTGTATGTGTGCATGCCTGCATGAGTGTGTGTGCGTGCATGAGTGTGTGAGTGTGTATGTTTTGAACCATACTGCTGGTGGATGCCTGGTGAGGAGGAGGCATGGCTGTGGGGCTGGCGGAGAGCGAGTCTCAAACCGCCAGCTGAAATTAATAAGCAATAATTAAACCCAACAGCCACAAGTCATGCTCGGGGTGACGACCCCGAACATGACACATTTCCAGACTGGTGCTACTGAGGTAAATTTTAATAAATATGCACCATGTTCCAAATTATTATGCAAATGATATTTGTCTCTGATTTTCCTAAATAGTTGATGTAAATGAGAGTCAGTATAATTTTCAAGTCATCAACCGTCAGAGCATAATTCAAATTTTATTGAACAAACCTCCCAATGATAACTATTTTTTGCAAAAAAAAAAAATAAAATACACTGTTCTATACTATTATGCACAACACAGTTTCAAAACATTTTATTGGTTGTAAAGAACTGAAAATTGTCATTTATTGAATTTGTATCATCAGGAGGTCAAACTGACTGAAACCAAAAGCTATTTCAATCAAAAACATCTTAACAGGCCAAGTTACGTGTCATGTTAACATAGAACCCCTTCTTTAATATAACCTTCACAATTCTTGCCTCCATTGAACTTGTGAGCTTTTGGAGAGTTTCTGCTTGAATTTCTTTGCAAAATCTCAGAATTGTTATATGCAGGTGAGCGCTCCCCCTCTCCGTCCTGTTAAGCTTTTCCTCGTGCCGCAGGCAATCAGCTCACCTGCGGGATTGGACACACCTGCCGCCTCTTCCTTGCCAGCGGTTATAAGGACCATCAAGTGAAAGTTTCAGCGCTGGCTCGTTGGGTAAACTGCCTGCTACAGGGAGTATGTGTATCGTTCTTTGAGAGAGAAATAATTACTTATATTTTCGCTCTTCTCCTCTTATTTCAGGTTTCTGCCATCAGTGCGGTGTGTTTCTAGGGATTGTTCTGCGTTCACCTGCTCCATCATCCTCACCCCGCCTCAGCTACCTCTCTCCACCTAGTCAGACTCCACTCAACATATTCCCCGACCAGCTTCATCCTTCTGGTTCATCTATTCCTGGTGGTGCTCTGTCGGGCTCTCTGCTTGGTTCATGTAAGTAGCTATTTGGCTATCCTCTTCACCATCTCTCAGCTCTCATTAATTACTCTTGTCCTCCCCACAGGCTTCCTCTGGCGAGTGATGGTTTCTCTACGAGTGCTCCTAGATAGATAGATAGATAGATAGATAGATAGATAGATAGATAGATAGATAGATAGTTTATTTCGAACACAAAAAATATAACAAAAAACAAGCAAATAGCAAATGCAATAAAGTTACAGTATACACTGTTCGAAAGGGAGAATGAAGAAGTGAACACTTATTAATTCCATCTCCTCTTTTCCATCGATACACCCATGTGAATTTTATACAAATTACCACCTTTAAGACCCCAAGTAAACAATTTACTGTATTTTTTACAGATCAACATTAACACCTGTCCATTCTAACATACAATGAAGTCCATATATCAAAACCAGTCTCAAATGACACAGATACACACAGTGCTGTCCCACCCACCATTCCATAGTGTCCCATAATGTCCCAGAGTGAACATAATGAATCGTACATATAAATTCTACCCTTCTAACATATATCCTTTCAACAAATGGTGCTTATACCTCTTTTTAAATTGATTTCTGTTTGTACATAGTTTCAGTTCCTGCTCCAGACTGTTCCACAAATCCACCCCACAGACAGATATGCACATACTTTTCTTGGTTGTACGTATCTTGGGTTTTGTGACGTTTAAGTCTCCTCTCAAATTATGATCATTGTCTTTTTTTTTTTTAATATTTTTTGTATATTAGATGGGAGTTGATTGTTAATTGCCCTGTACATTACTTGTGCTGTCTTAAATTTAACTAAATCGATGAACTTTATGACATGTGACTTCAAGAACAACGAATTGGTATGGTCTCTATATCCTGCATTGTTTATTATCCTTATAGCTCTTTTTTGTGATGTGCATATTGCTTGTAGGTTGGTCTTGTAGGTGTTTCCCCAGACTTCTACACAGTAGTTAAGATAAGGTAAAAACAGTGAATTGTACAATAAGACCAATGATTTATAGTCCAAGATGTGTCTTGTCTTCCCCAGTATGCCTATACATTTTGCTAATTTAGCCCGGATGTGACTGATGTGAGGTTTCCAGCAGATTTTACTGTCTAGCGTCACCCCCAGAAACTTATTTTCCTGTACTGTTTCTATTCTGGTATCATCTATCGTTACCATTATTTCATGATTTATTTTATAATTTCCAAACACCGTAATCTTTGTTTTTTTTAGATTTAGAGATAATTTATTTTTGTTGAACCACTGTGTTAATTTTTCCATTTCAGTTGTGACCACCTCTAAAACCTGCTGCAAGTTCTCACCAGTGCAAAGGATATTTGTGTCATCCACAAACAAAATAAATTTCAGTATTTTTGATACTTGGCATATGTCATTTATATACAAGATAAAGAGTTTGGGTCCCAAAACTGACCCCTGGGGCACACCACAAGTGATGTCCATGCAGGGTGATTTGTGCTCACCGATTTGTACAAATTGTTGTCTGTTACTTAAATAACTTTTCACCCAACTCAGTCCTACTCCTCTTATCCCATACCTTTCCAGTTTCCTTAGTAGTATTCTGTGGTCAATGGTGTCAAAAGTTTTCCTTAAGTCTATCAATGGTGTCAAAAGCTTTCTTTAAGTCTATAAATACTCCTACAGCAACCTTTTTTTTTGTCTATACAACTAGTAATTTCTTCTATAAGTTTGATCAGTGCCAAAGATGTAGATTTATCTGCTCTAAAACCATACTGGCTATCTGTAAGGAGGTTGTGTTTTTCAGTGAAATCATCCAGTCTCTTAGTGAAGACTTTTTCAAGTATTTTGGAGAATTGTGAGAGTAAAGAGACTGGCCTGTAATTTGTGAAGCGATGACTGTCTCCTGTTTTGTAAAGAGGTGTTACTTTTGCTATTTTCATTTTGTCTGGAAATGTATCAGTTTGAAATGACAGGTTACAGATGTGGGTGAGTGGCTTAACAATTCCCTCAATTACTTTTTTCACTATTGTCATGTCAGTTTCATTCCAGTCCGTTGATTTTTTGTTCTTAAATTTACTCACAGTCTCGATAATTTCCTTTTCAGTAACTGCACCCAAAAAGATTGTGTTTGGGTTTCTATCCTCTATTTCATTCACAGACCCACTGTGGTTTGTTTCCGGAGTCACTATTGATTTTGCTAATTCAGGACCAACGTTTACAAAAAATTTATTGAAACCACTGACCACATCTTCCATATTATTAATCAAACTGTCGTTTTCGATAAAATATTCTGGATAATTTGCATACTTAGGACGATTACTAATAATCCCCTTGAGTACTTGCCATATTCCTCTTATGTTATTTTTGTTATCCTCTAGTATTCTGTTGTAATATTCTTTCTTACAGGTCCTCATTATAGTGGTAAGCTTATTTTTATATCTTTTATATTTGATCTCAGCTTCCACTGTTCTGCATTTAATGAATTGTTTATATAATGTATTCTTCTTTTTACATGCATTTATTAACCCCTTGGTGATCCAAGGAATATTTTTTTTTTGTTGTCTGTCACTGAATTGTTTTATAGGACAGTATTTATTGTACAATGATTGAAATATTTGTAAAAATTTATCATATGCTCTATTTATGTCATTTTCATCATAAACTATCTTCCAATCTTGTATTAATAATTCCTTTGTCAGTAAATACATTGATTCTTCGGTTCTTATTCTTTTATATTTAATATTTTTGGTATACTTTTTCTTCCTATAATCACATTGATAGACAACAAAAATCTGCAGGTGGTCGCTGATATCATTCAATAAAAGCCCACTCCTGATATTATTTTCCATAATGTTTGTGAATATGTTATCTATTAGTGTGGCACTGTGTGACGTGATTCTGCTAGGTCCGGTAATTGTTGGATGTAAGCCCATACTGTACATTGTGTTGATAAATTCTTCTGTCAAACTATGTTGTTTTGAGTTCATCAGATCTATATTGAAATCCCCACAGATGAACATAACTTTATGAATTAGTTTTGCGTACATTTTTTCCATCCAGTCCTTAAATAAGTCAATGTTTGATCCAGGTGTTCTATATACACAGCTCACTACACACAAAGAGGCTTGTTAGCCTCTTTGTCTGACACTTGGAGCGAGGTCTAGCTAATCTGCCCATTGTGATGTATGTCTTACAAATGCAAATACCTCCTGCCTGTTCTGTTGTCCCTTTGATCATTCTAAACTGTGGGGTACGTCTCTTTGATGTATTGTTATGATCAAGTATTTAAGGTGCAACTCTGTAACGCAATCTCTCGCTTACTCTTCTTCTCTCACTCTGATCCTGCAACTGGTAGACACACACGTGTCCTCCTCTCCTTCTCTGAGAGCTTAGGGATCCCGCTCCGGGCTGCTCCACTATGCACCGGAGAGGGGATCCCGTGAAGGCGACATGATATAATAAAACCTGCTTAAAACCACAGCACTGCAGCTTATTTTTCCATGCCGCCTCACTTCACATTCTTCACATTGTCCAGACAGATTTCTATTGTAATACATTCAAATAATTCATCCACAGTTACTGACAGATTTTCAACAACCTTGTATTTCAAGCTCTTGTCAACATAAATTGCAACTCCTCCTCCTTTTTTCACTTTTCTATTTATATAATTTAATTCATAGCCATCCATGGTAAAAATCCACTCCTTTCTCTTCACTGAACCACGTCTCTGATATTGCCACAATATTGAATGGCTCTTTAAACTGATTTAAATAATCTTTAATGTTATTAAAGTTTGCATAGAGACTCCTGCTGTTGAAGTGGATCATAGAAATATTGAAATCAGATGTGACCATTGTATTGAACTGTTCATCTGTGTAATAATTACAGTCATTACTGATTGAGTTAAAAAGATTATTATCAGGGTCTATGTCATATTCTACGTCCTGTGGGTTGTGCTCTGTGTATTCAAAAACTTTCAGTTCCTGTTGTTCCTGTTTGTTGATTTTTTGATTCATGCTGTAGAATGTTTTGTTGCAGATGAGTAAAATCCTTCAGTGTCCTATATTTGTCTGAATTGTTGCTGTGCCTCCAGATCGTATTTGTCCAGTTCCATAATATTACGGATGTTAATGACCTTGGCTTCTTCAGGCGATCCGTTTAATTTGATGAATATTTTACAGTTTGATGTCCAGGTGTTTTGAATTTTTTTCTGCTTTTTCATGTATCTTGCTTTCCTGGCTATTTCTGCGTTCTCTTTCGTGAGGTGCTCGTTTATGTAGATGTTGGTTCCCTTCAGCTTCTTACCTTGTTTCATTAGTGCCGTCTTGTGTTTTCTGTTTACAAACCTCATGATCACAGCAAGTTTGTCGCTGTTTTTCCTGGGCAGAGGGTGGCAGGACTCTATGTTGTTGCAGTCCAGCTGGATTCCTTTTGACTGCATGAAGGCCGACACTTGTTGCTCAGCGGATTCCTCATCCAGCTGACTTCCACTGCTGTCTGCGGCAACTGCTCTCGCGTATGATCGGGGTTTGATGTGGAGCCCCGTGATGATCACGTCGTTTGCCCGAGTGTTCTGGTCCATCTCAGCCAATCTGCTTTCCAGATACGCCAGTCTCTTGTCTTTTTCAGCGTTCTGGCTGCGCAGCGCTTTAATTTCCTCCACGAGGTCCAGTATACCTCTTTGTTGTGATTTTAGAGCAGACATTTCTTCTGCCAAGAAATCCAGCGCTTTTTTTTTTATCTCATCTTCATTTGGCAGAGCTCTCTTGGGACCCATTATTCCGGCCGATGATCTCTGATTTGGATAGTTCGGAAAAAAAAAACGCACGTGGGAGTAATCTCTTTGTTTTCCCTGAGCGCGAGGTGCGGGGAGGCGGGGGGGCCGCTTCACAAGCTTCACCAGCTACTACTGGCAAATTCCTCGTTACTCTTCACGAGCAGGTTCACTCCCCAGCGGCAGCAACAAAAAAAGCTCAAAACGCCAGCTCCAAACTGCGTTCTAACTGCTTTTAACTGCCTTTAATTGCCTTTTAAACAGTCACAAACAGGGAGCTCTTACCTGTGCGTCCTCACTCGTCCGCACCCGGAACCGACGTCCGACTCTGGCAGTCCGAAGTCACAAAACTTAATGTGGAAACGATGTGTGACTTTGCAAAAACAATGTCTGCCTCTGTAGTATTCTCTGGGCCCCTCCCCAATCTGACCAGTGATGACATGTTTAGCCGCTTGTCATCCTTCAACCGCTGACTGTCTGTGCGGTGTCCTGCAAATGATGTGAGCTACATAGACAATTGGAGCTCATTTTGGGGAAAACCTGGTCTTATTAGATGAGACGGCATCCATCCCACTTTGGATGGTGCGTCTCATTTATCTAACAATCTGGCATCATTTTTATCTAAATTTCCAAAACATTGACAACTCAGAGTTGGGACCAGGAAGCAGAATCACAGTCTTACACGCCTCTCTACAGCTCCTCTTCATCCGCCACCCCTCAACTTAGCCCCTGTCCCCCCCAAAGTTCTGTTTAACCTAGTATGCCCCATCCTTAGCCTAGATAAAATATTCTCTTCCTTTGTAGTTCTCGTTCCCATCCTGCCCTTCACTCCAACCACACTCTGGATAGCATACAAGTGTCGCCCTGTACCTCCTGTGTCCCACCTACGCTGCCACTCCTGCCCAGTATACTCTTGAATCAATGTTTTTGCCTCAGACTTACTCAATGAAATACCCCCCCCCCCATCAGAGAATCATTTTCTGCTCCCTGCAAAGTAAATAAAAATATAATGTATAAGCATCCCAAAGTGATGAAACAAAAAGTTGGTAAAACTCAAATTAAACATGAAGCCTCTAAATTGAATGATTTGGCCTCTGTTCCTCCTCATAATTGAAACAGAACTTTGCATTTGGTAGGTAAGCACCCGACAGGGATGTGCGATTATTGTGAGAGAGAGGAAGAAAATGTGGAGCATGTCATTCTCCACTGCCAGAAGTATACCCAAGAGAGAGAGAGATTAGTGGAGGGAATTAGGGGTGGGTGATGCTAACTTAAGCGTGATGGTGGGGGTTGGGGTAAGGAAGTTGTTTGTTTACCTCAAAGATACAGGACTAACTAGAAAAGCACTCGGAGAGCGCAGACCTCCTCAAAGCGCCACAGTTCCCCCCCATACAGTGTTTGTGTGTACATTTTCAGATTCCTTGACCATGAAAACATATGACTAGCAACTGGATTCACAATGATAGGATTAGTGGTTCAGTAGTAAAAGCATTACCTCCTTGGCGGAGGAAATAAACTGAAGTGTTGCTGTTGTGTCCATCTCCTCCATCTGCAAACTCCCAGGCTGCGGGCGTTGCAATTCATCGCACAACCGCGTACAACCCACAGGCCAATGGGTTATGCGAGCGTTTTCATAGATCACTGAAAGCAGCACTCAGGGCTTCACTGACGGATGCAAATTGGGTAGACAGGTTGGCGTGGGTTTTATATTGGGGTTGCGCTCCGCGGCAAAAGAGGATTTGGAAGCTTCCCCGGCAGAGAGCCTGTTTTTGCGCAGCCCCTATGGCTGCCCGGGGAATTTCTGCCAAATAATCCCGTGCGGGTCATCTGCCCGTCTCAGCTTTTGCAGCGTAGCGCAAACACAGGCACGCTGCCGGGCCCTGCCCACCCCTGTTTTCTGCGTACTTTTGTGCCAAAAACTTTGAAGAACGCGGCGTTCGTGTTCGTCAGACACGACGACCGGCGCCCTCCATTGCGCCTGCACACATGTTGAAAATGGCCGTATCTCACAATGTTAAAGAATCCTTTAAAAAATTCCTGTATCCAGACAGTGATCCGGATCATCCCCAAAATTTAATCAGTTCTTCTTTGTACCATTTCCAACAACGCCTGAAAGTTTCATCGAAATCCGTCCAAAACTTTTTGAGTTATTTTGCTAACCAACAGACAGACAGACAAACAGACAGACAGACAGACAAACCCCGGCAAAAACATAACTTCCTCGGCCTGCGGCCTGGCAGAGGTAATTAATAGGATATAGGGGTTTTTTTGTTTTGTTTTGGGGTTTTTTTTGGTGAGGGTCTTTGGGTTACAATATCTGGTCCACACTCCAACGCTAGATGGCGGTAATGCGCCTTTAAGTTGGGTGCCCAGGCCAAAAATAATAGAAGAAGAAGAAGAAGAAGAAGAAGAAGAAGAAGAAGAAGAAGAAGAAGAAGAAGACATAACGTTACACACTCTTGTACAGTAGGTGGCGGTATGCACCTTTCAGTTGTTATCCGCCAGTAACCGAGAGAAGAAGAAGAAGGAAGAAGGAGAAGAAGACGGTCTCACCGTGTGTTCTTTTCCATTCTCCATCACAGGTCGGTAAAATGAGTGTAGTGTGTGAACTATAAAGTGGTAGTTGTCACGTCAACTCCTTGTGTCCATGTGTGGGTGGATAATGCAGTCTGTTGTGAGAGTTGTGCGCACATGCTGCAGTATGGCTGAATGCTAATCGGTTGTAGCATGGTGAAGGTCCAGGTCAGGTGGACCCAGGATCCAGTCTGGACACGTCCAAGTACATGTTCAGTCCAGTGATTTATAAAGTGGTTCATAATTTCCTGCAGCCTCATCCAGAACATGATAATCCCACATCGCTATTCTGTGGATGTTCATCTGGGGGCAGCCAGCCATGACGAGCAGCAGCGGTAGAGAAAAGACTTTTTGAACGCAGAAACGGAGCCAAAACCTCCAGGTCTGCTCAGTTGTCATATTTTTATACATATATATATAGACAGATATTCTTTGACACTTCTTGGTGACCGGGAAAGTCTTGACAACAGTTTTACACAAATTCTTGGTGTTCTCCTTTGTGTTTAAAAGTCGAGCTTGACTTGTTGTTTTTCTCCTTCTTTGCGTTTAATGTTGCTGTTGCAGTGTCGGACTACTGCCGCCTACTGGCTGGAGAATGACATTCTGTTAATTATTACTGTGTGTTTGAATGCATGTTTTATTTTATACTGACGAAACATTCATTCATCTTCTCCCGCTTAATCCTTTTCGGGTCGCGGGGGGGCTGGAGCCTATCCCAGCATCTTTGGGTGAGAGGCAGGGTCCACCCTGGACAGATCACCAGTCCATCGCAGGGCCAACACAGAGAGACAGACAACCATTCACTCTCACAGTCATACCTAAGGACAATTTAGAATCCCCAGTTTGATGCCAATTAACCTAACTTGCATGTTTTTGGCATGTGGGAGGAAACCGGAGAAATCCCGGCGTAAACCCACGCAGACACGGGGAGAACATGCAAACTCCACACAGATCACTGTTGGTCGGGGGCTGGGATCGAACCCAGGAACCCCCGACCAAGGGTGAGTTGCTGTGCTGCTGTAGGGCTAACCACTCTTCCACCGCGCCGCCCCACCGACGAAACAAAAACTTGCAAATTATATAACGTAGAATCCTTATGTGAAATTTTGAGCCTTCAGTTCACCACAACAGCCCGTATTCTGACACTACCCTGGTACTGACATCAACACTGGGAGAGGATGACAGTCACACCTGCAGTCACTTTAGACTTTAGACCGGAGCCTCAGCAGAGAAACAAGACAGCAGCTTAGTCTGTTCATTATTAACAGTTTTTGTCTACTTTTAGTCAATAACAAGATTTGGTTTTCATTCAATGAAAAGAACATCGCTTCCATCGCTGTCAACCCCTCAGCTGCAGCTGCCAGGGTTGCTAGGCAACGAGGTAGCGCGTGGTAACACAAACGTCATCCAAAGGCTAGACCATAATTTTTTTTTTTTTTCCGTCTATGGCCTAAACTCTTGGTTTTAGATTCTCTTACATTCATCCTTTGAAATGTGTGGCCACTGTCGGCCCGTTTTCAAGGCTACAACAGCTGAATCTGTGTATGATCAGCCCAGTGCTGCTCAGCCATACACACGTGGACAAAATTGTTGGTACCCCTCTGTTAATGAAAGAAAAACCCACAATAGTCACAGAAATAACTTGAATCTGACAAAAGTGGTAATAAATAAAAATTATATGAAAATTAACCAATGAAAATCAGACAATGCTTCTGAATTGTGGTTCAACAGAAATATTTTAAAAAAACAAACTCATGAAACAGGCCTGGACAAAAATGATGGTAGCCCTAGAAAAGATTGAAAATAATGTGACCATAGGGACATGTTCAACCAAGATGTGTCCTCTAATTAACGTCACAGGTGTCTACAAACTTGTAATCAGTCAGTCGGCCTATTTAAAGGGTGACAAGTAGTCACTGTGCTGTTTGGTGACATGGTGTGTACCACACTAAACATGGACCAGAGGAAGCAAAGGAGAGAGTTGTCTCAGGAGATTAGAAAGAAAATTATAGACAAGCATGTTAAAGGTAAAGGCTATAAGACCATCTCCAAGCAGCTTGATGTTCCTGTGACTACAGTTGCACATATTATTCAGAAATTTAAGATCCACGGGACTGTAGCCAACCTCCCTGGACGTGGCTGCAGGAGGAAACTTGAAGAAAAATGGAAGAGACAGATAATACGAATGGTAACAAAAGAGCCCAGAACAACCTCTAAACACATTCATGGTGAACTCCAAGATCAAGGTACATCAGTGTCAGATCGCACCATCCGCCGTTGTTTGAGTCAAAGTGGACTTCATGGGAGGCGACCAAGGAGGACACCACTGTTGAAAACAAATCATAAAAAAGCCAGACTGGAATTTGCCAAACTGCATGTTGACAAGCCACAAAGCTTCTGGGAGAATGTCCTATGGACCGACGAGACAAAACTGGAACTTTTTGGCAAGGCACATCAGCTCTATGTTCACAGACGCAAAAATGAAGCATACCAAGAAATGAACACTGTCCGTACTGTGAAACATGGAGGAGGTTCTGTTATGTTCTGGAGCTGCTTTGCTGCATCTGGCACAGGGTGTCTTGAATCTGTGCAGGCTACAATGAAATCTCAAGACTACCAAGGTATTCTAGAGAGAAATGTGCTGTCCAGTGTCAGACAGCTTGGTCTCAGTCACAGGTCAGGGGTCTTGCAACAGGATAATGACCCAAAACACACAGCTAAAAACACCCAAGAATGGCTAAGAGCCAAACATTGCACTGTTCTAAAGTGGCCTTCTATGAGCCCTGATCTAAATCCTATTGAACATCTGTGGAAGGAGCTGAAACATGCCGTCTGGAGAAGGCACCCTTCAAACCTGAAACAACTGGAGCAGTTTGCTCATGAGGAGTGGGCCAGAATACCTGCTGAGAGGTGCAGAAGTCTCACTGACAGTTACAGAAATGGTTTGATTGCAGTGATTGCCTCAAAAGGCTGTGCAACAAAATATTAAGTTAAGGGTACCATCATTTTTGTCCAGGCCTGTTTCATGAGTTTGTTTTTTAAAATAATTCTGTTGAACCACAATTCAAAAGCATTGTCTGATTTTCATTGGTTAATTTTCATAGAATTCTTATTTATTACCACTTTTGTCAGATTCAAGTTATTTCTGTGACCATTGTGGGTTTTTCTTTCATTAACAGAGGGGTACTAACAATTTTGTCCACGTGTGTATTTGCACGGTCAGCGACAGCCAGCCGTTTTATGGAGTGACATAACGTGGGGGCGTACCTTGCTGAAGGAGCTTAACTCGTTGAAAGGATGTAACTTGACAGAGTCTTTGAGCTGCAGACAGACCTGTCTGGAATTTCTTGCTGCTCCATTTTTTCTTTATTCCGACCATTTCATCTCACTGTGTGCTACGTAACCTACTCTGTGTGGCTCTCCTGCATTGGCAGCATCAATGTGTAACTGCGTATCACGAAGCGGCAATATGTGTCACGTGACGGGCCCCCGGCACCACCGCAAAAAAAAAAAAATCATTAATAAATCTATTCTTTATTTTTGTGAATCAGTTCTTGATCGTGTAAAATGAGAATCAAGATTATGTGAATCATTTTATTTTTTTCCCCATCACCCCTAGTGTAATGGGTTTAAAAAAAAAAAGCCAAGTCAACCTGCTGAAGTTGCTGTGATTGTCAATGTTCCTGTCCTGAAATATTAGGCCATATTTTTGTAAAAGGGCATACAGTGTCTCACAAAAGTGAGTACACCCATCATATTTTTGTAAATATTTTATTATATGTTTTCATGGGACAACACTGAAGATATGACACTTTGATACAATGTAAAGTAGTCAGTGTACAGCTTGTACGTATAACTGTAAATTTGCTGTCCCCTCAAAATAACTTGTTGCGTCTAAAATACCTTAAACCCCAGTTCTTTTATACGAAGGCCTAAGAACCAGACTGAGAGATGAAAGTGAGATATGGATTACAAGCAGCGCTGGAACACAACTCTTTAGGCAATTACCCCGAGAGAGTGTGCTACCCCAAAATTGAGCCCTCTAGTTTTTATAAAGCTTAACCACTCCCTCATGCAAGAGGGAGGGGTTTTACCTCATTGTATCAATAATACATTTCCACTTATGTGGCAGCTCGGCTGTGTGCAGAACTGATTCTTATTTCAGCAACTGGATTATAGGGTGTAAACTAAACTCTGCAGAGTAGCGTGTGAAGCAAGCAGATAAAGAAGTGTGAGAAAGACAGAGCAATCATGTCATTTTACCAACAACACCGTCTAAACCCATCTCATAACCCTGTTCTATCCCCTGTGTGTAGTGTTTCTAAAATTCTATATGTGCGTTATGTCCTCCTTCCGGCAGTCATTTAGACCTGCCTCCCCTCAGGTCGCCATTTCTCCAGAGGACATCGGGTGTGGTGCAGACATTATGAGTCAATATAGCTAACAATCCTATATGTGTAAAATATAGTCAAAACTAAGCTATCTTCATCTATGCATATACAGTGGGGCAAAAAAGTATTTAGTCAGCCACCAATTGTGCAAGTTCTTCCACTTAAAAGATGAGAGAGGTCTCCAGTTTTCATCATAGGTATACCTCAACTATGAGAGACAAAATGAGAAAAAAAAAATCCAGAAAATCACATTGAAGGATTTTTAATGAATTAATTGGTAAATTCCTCGGTAAAATAAGTATTTGGTCAATAACAAAAGCTCATCTCAATACTTTGTTATATACCCTTTGTTGGCAATGACAGAGGTCAGACGTTTTCTGTAAGTCTTCACAAGGTTTTCACACACTGTTGCTGGTATTTTGGCCCATTCCTCCATGCAGATCTCCTCTAGAGCAGTGATGTTTTGGGGCTGTCGCTGGGCAACACGGACTTTCAACTCCGTCCAAAGATTTTCTATGGGGTTGAGATCTGGAGACTGGCTAGGCCACTCCAGGATCTTGAAATGCTTCTTACGAAGCCACTCCTTCGTTGCCCGGGTGGTATGTTTGGGATCATTGTCATGCTGAAAGAACCAGCCATGTTTCATCTTCAGTGCCCTTGCTGATGGAAGGAGGTTTTCACTCAAAATCTCACGATACATGACCCCATTCATTCTTTCCTTTACACGGATCAGTCGTCCTGGTCCCTTTGCAGAAAAACAGCCCCAAAGCATGGTGTTTCCACCCCCATGCTTCACAGTAGGTATGGTGTTCTTTCTCCTCCAAACACAACAAGTTGAGTTTTTACAATAAAGTTCTATTTTGGTTTCATCTGACCATATGACATTCTCCCAATCCTCTTCTGGATCATCCAAATGCTCTCTAGCAAACTTCAGACGGGCCTGGACATGTACTGGCTTAAGCAGGGGGACACGTCTGGCACTGCAGGATTTGAGTCCATGGCGGCGTCGTGTGTTACTGATGGTAGCTTTTGTTACTTTGGTCCCAGCTCTCTGCAGGTCATTCACTAGGTTCCCCCGTGTGGTTCTGGGATTTTTGCTCACCATTCTCGTGATCATTTTGACCCCACGGAGTGAGATCTTGCGTGGAGCCCCAGATCAAGGGAGATGATCAGTGGTCTTGTATGTCTTCCATTTTCTAATAATTGCTCCCACAGTTGATTTCTTCACACCAAGCTGCTTACCTATTGCAGATTCAGTCTTCCCAGCCTGGTGCAGGTCTACAATTTTGTTTCTGGTGTCCTTTGACAGCTCTTTGGTCTTGGCCATAGTGGAGTTTGGAGTCTGACTGTTTGAGGTTGTGGACAGGTGTCTTTTATACTGATAACGAGTTCAAACAGGTGCCATTAATACAGGTAATGAGTGGAGGACAGAGGAGCCTCTTAAAAAAGAAGTTACAGGTCTGTGAGAGCCAGAAATCTTGCTTGTTTGTAGGTGACCAAATACTTATTTTACCGAGGAATTTAACAATTAATTCATTAAAAATCCTTCATTGTGATTTTCTGGATTTTTTTTTCTCATTTTGTCTCTCATAGTTGAGGTATACCTATGATGAAAATTGGAGATCTCTCTCATCTTTAAAGTGGGAGAACTTGCACAATTTAGGGATGAGAATCCTCCGCGGATCCGAGGAATTCCTCGGATTTGATCATGTCTAGGGTCATTCTCGTGAATCGTCTAAATTTGAGGAGAAAATTTTGGGGTGGGGTGGGGTGGGGGGGTCTGTTATGAGCGGCAAGTCGTATTTTCGATCGGCTGCTCAAATCCACCGCGCAGAACGCGCTACCCAGCGAGATCAGTAATGTAATGTAACAAGGCCACTGATTGGCTGATACTTATTGAAGCAACCAATCGACGATTTTGTTATTCCTTTGTCATATACCACACGCGGAGCGAAATGCAAATGGCGGACAATTCAATCAACCGAGTTTTCCCGATTTCGTGAAAATGGTGAACCTAAAACTCACGAAAGACAACAAAGCAAGAAGACAAAGGGATAAGGAACAAGTTTCGTTGGGAATGGCTCGAAAAAAAACAGAAACATCTCAAAATTGTGGCTACAAGGAGATCGAATTACTCACTCGTGCTGCGTTCAAAACGATCGATGGACACGGTTAAATTCAGATGCCAGTCAAAGTTCATCACAATCGGCCCCGATTACAGCAATTAGTGATCGTTCGACACATTCCGAGGTAAGATTTTTTTCTCGTTATAAGTAATGTACTTGAGAATTTTCGCGTAATGAATTTATGAAATGGCATGTGTAAGTTGTGACGTCATGCCTGTTTTGAAACACTATTGATAATTTGAAACACTAAACATCTTTTAGGTTTTACTTACTTTCTTAGATTATCTTTCAAATATTAAAATATACTAATATGCAACTTTTTTATATTCCTAGTAACACTAACAAATGCACACATTAGTAAATCAAAATGCTTGCAGAATGTCAGTATATTTTAATAAATGGGTGATGGACTTGGTGATGGAATTTTGTTAATATTTATAATTTATTTTACTTGGTTAAATTATTTTGTCTGTTCTAGAACTATGTAAATGTAATTCTGTGTCAGTTCTAGGGGCGGCAGTTTAGGGGGTGGCTGTGGCGCAGGTGTAGTGTGACCGACTACTGATCGGAGGGTCATGGGTTCGATTCCCACTCTGTCTGGAGTTTGCATGTCAAAGTGTCCTTGAGCAAGACACTGAACCCCCAGTTGCTCCTGGTGGCCAGGCTAGCGCCTGTGTGTGTATGGCAGCTCTGCCGCCATCAGTGTGTGAATGTGTGCGTGAATGGGTGGATAGCAGGATCTGCAAAGCGCTTTGGTCATCCAGAGATGAGAAAAGCGCTATATAAGTGAATGCCATTTACCATTCTAAACATATTAAATAGTAGTAAAATACAATTTAGTATTATTACATCAATATATCATTCAGATATCATAAATTTACACATGTGATGCAGCAGCAGATTAAAAAGGTAAACTATAAATGCATTTGTACTTACTTCTAACTTTAAATATAAGACCACATTTGAGCATTGTAAAACACCAGATTTCGTTAGCTTCTAGACCCCCCACCAAGGCTCCGCCTTGGATCCAGCTAGGGGGACACATGCCTAACTAAGATCCCCGGCTTAGTTTCCTCTTTTTTTCCCAAACCCCATTCTCATTCCTGACAATTGGTGGCTGACTAAATACTTTTTTGCCCCACTGTATATGAATATATGTGAATATGCATATATGAATACATTCATATACATGCATCTATTCTTTCATTAATCATTTATCACAAAGGAAACCTGTAGGGCAGAAGCACAGCAGAGCAAAATCTAACACCATGTAAATGCGCATTGTAGACCCTATTGCAGACCCTAAACTATCTCCTCGGCGTCTTCTAGCTCCCCATCAAGGTTCAGTCGTGGCACAACATCGTCATCATCCTGGCAATAGGAGAGCAGGTGGGTCCCCGTGATATGGAGGTGGGTCCTTGGAAGAGAAGGCCACTAAAATAGATCTTTCTTTTCTTTTTTATTTTTCCTTTTAATTTTTATTCTTTAATCATGAGAATACAACAACATCCACAAAAACAAAGATCAATAAACTAATAATTATACTTATAAGGGCTCCTTGAATTATTTTTCCCCATTTGCCAAATATATTATCAAACCAACTACCTACATGATTATCAATGCCAGATCAAGCTTTACTGAGCCTTTAGCTCTTATATTTTCATTTTTCTAAAATTTAAGCTATACTTTGTAATAATTTTATTAAAAGTATGCAACTTATGGATTTTTTAACTATTTTAGTAAATAGATTGATTAATTATGCAAAAGGTTTTTCTTTTTTCTAAACATTAATTGTGCTAGATAATAATCAACCAGATCCCACAATTTCAATAACCTTAAATGTATAAACACTTAATTAGTATGTTCAAGATACCCGACTTTGTGTATAACATGGACAGCCCTTTTTATAATGTTAGCAATGAATTAAGTGTACTTTGATAATTGTTACCCCAGGCCTCTATACAAAAGGTCAAGTATGGAAGTATCAATGAGCAATACAACATATAAAGTGATTTGTCTTAATTTTATTTATAATTGCTGTAGTGATGTGAGAATGACGAGTCAGAGTTCTCTCTCAAGTCAGCTTTATTCACATCACCATCAGCTTAAAACAGAAAAGAGAGATCCACACAGTAAACTCTCGTCCTTAAATCTCAGGACTCTTACACTTCACAGGTCACATGTATCACAGACCACCTTGCGTTATAAAGAAAGTCACAATGCATTTTCTCTCCATGATACCACTTCCACTGTCTACAATGCATCCCTTCTTTAATCCTTTAATTAACCCCCCCCCACAGTCTCAAGCCTTGCATACCAAAGCTAAGATTCTTGCAGCTTCCTGTAATCACTAAGGAAGCTGCTCTGCCTTTGTTCTGACCTAAAATGTGAGTCACAAAACAGGTCCCGTATGTGTGTCCACCACACAAAGCCCCCCCAACATTTTAGAACAAACAGAACAACAAGAGAATAACCACATGCATGCCGTGACAGTATCAATACACATCAGTCCACATGCTGTATAGGCTTCAGCCTCCTGCCGTATCTGCTGTAGCTGGGATTCAACGTCTCTGCAGCACTGTCACGCTGGGGGTTTGCCGTCTGGGGGTGGAAGCCTTTTGTCAGCACCTGTGGGTGTTCTGGGGAAACATTACTCTGTGAAGCCCCCCGCGGGGGTCTACCTCGCCGCGGGGCCCTCGCCAACAGCACTTGCTCATCTGCCACCCCAAAAGCGGGTTTGAGTCTGTTTATGCCAACTTTCTCTTTCCTACCCCCCAAATCTAGCAAAAACTGCTTGTCCACTGTTTCTAGCACTCTGAACGGTCCGTCATAAGGCGGTCGCAGCGGGGTTCGATGCGCATCGTGTCTAACAAAAACAAACTCTGCGTTCTTCAAAGTTTTAGGCACAAAAACGCGCGGAAAACTGTGGTGCGCGGGGCCGGGCAGCGTGCTTGCTTCTATGTTACTCCGCAACAGCTGAGACGGGGAGGCGTCTGGCGCAGGGTTATCTGGGAGAAACTCCCCAGGAAGTTGGAGTGGCTGCGCAAACACGAGCTCTGCTGGGAGGCTTCTAAGTCCTCTTTAAGATAAGATAAGATAAGATAAGCCTTTATTAGTCCCACAACGGGGAAATTCCAGGATTGCAACAGCACAGGGATAGCAACACTCAGAGCAACAATCAGAAGGCAAGAAAAAAAAAACAAGCAAGCAAGAGCAGCTAATATACATATGTACATATTACTATAATATATATATATATACACACACACAGACACACAGTGCAGAGCATTGTAGCTGGATGGAATAAATATGTAAATATATAAACACCCACAGTACGGAGCATTGCAGCTAGATGGAATAAATATATAGATATATAAATATGAACACACCCAGTGCTGAGCATTGTAGCTAGATGGAATAAATATGTAAATATATAAACACACACAGTGCAGAGCATTGTTGCTAGATGGGATGAAACAGCATAACCCTCTACTTAGTTATCCTACATGGTATGATTATGTGCCCATACATATTCTCACCCTCCATAGCGACCGGTATTTTCCTAGTTGTATGCCGGAGGGGACCATTGTGTAAGTCTATTGCATCTTTTGCATTTAAAAACTATTAGTTGTTACGTCTTTTTGCTATCTCTGCGAGCAGCCCTTAGGCGCAGAATGCAACCCCAATAACACCCACGGTAACTTGTCCACCCAATTTGCATCCGTCAGTGACGCCCTGAGAGCCGCTTTCAATGACCTATGAAAAAGTTTGCATAACCCGTTAGCCTGCGGATTGTATGCGGTTGTGCAGTGAATTGTGACACCCAGGCTGCAGGCCATTGTGGACCAAAGCTCGGACACAAATTGAGGACCTGTGTCGGACGTAATGTCCGACGGAACGCCGAAGCGCGCCACCCAAGCTGTTAAAAATGCGCGCGCCACCTCCTCGGCCGTGGTTGATGCCAGCGGGACCACTTCAGGCCAGCACGTGGTGCGGTCCACCATTGTCAGAAGGTGTGTGCACCCTTGTGACAGCGGGAGGGGGCCCACGAGGTCCACATGAACGTGATCGAACCTCTTGGCCGGAATGTGAAACGGCTCCAAAGGAGCCCTCGTGTGCCTGTGTATTTTGGCTCGTTGACACGCCGTGCAGGCTGCTGCCCACTCCTTAACTTGTTTGCAGAGGCTCGGCCACACAAATTTCTCTCCTGCCATTTTGACCGAAGCACGCACTCCAGGGTGCGCCAAGGAATGAACCGAGTCAAAAACGCAGCAGCGCCACGCGGCCGGTACTACTGGACGCGGCCGTCCAGTGGAGACATTGCAGATTGGGGGGGGCATGCCGTCTTGCAGCACCCTGCTCTCCAGCCTTAACCCTGTTGGTCCAGACTGAAGCGCGGGCACTTCCGCGTCACCAACCTGCTCCGCGGCCATGGCTGCATAATCTACCCCTACGCTGACTGGGGCCGCCACGGCGGCAGTGGTAAACTCTGATATCGCGGCCAGCTGTCTCTGCTGCCAGCCTGACCACGGTTCAGAAACCTTGGCCATCGCGAATGTTAGTGGTTTGTGGTCAACAAACGCGGTGAAAGAGCGTCCTTCTAGCCAGAACTGAAAGTGGCGGATGGCCAAATGGAGAGCCAGCAGCTCCCTGTCGAACGCGCTGTATTTACGTTCGCTATCGCGCAAGGTCCTGCTGAAAAATGCGAGGGGCTGCCAAACCCCAGCTACATGTTGCTCCACGACCGCCCCTATGGCCACCTCTGATGTGTCAGTGGTGAGCATTATGCGGGCCGTTGGGTCTGGGTGTGCCAACAACGCAGCCTTTGCCAAGGCTGCTTTCACCTCCGAGAACGCTTGGTCCTGCTCTGGGGACCACTCGATCTTATCAGCGGGTTTCTTTTTTTTGAGCGCGGCATACAGCGGCTGCATGAGTTGCGCCGCGCGGGGGAGAAAACGGTTATAAAAATTCACCATTCCCAAAAACTCCTGCAACGCCCTGACCGTCTGCGGCCGGGGAAAATCTGCCACCGCGCGCACTTTGTCAGGAAGCGGAACTGCTCCTTCGGGGAGACGCAGTGTCCTAAAAAATCGATCTGCGCCACCCCGAACTGACACTTCGCCGGCTTGATTATTAACCCATGATCTCTCAACCTTCGGAAAACTGTGGCCAGGTGCTTTTCGTGTTCGTCTTCCGACGCGCTGTCTACTAAAATATCATCCAAGTAAACGAACACGAAAGGGAGATCGCGAAGCACCGCGTCCATCATGCGTTGGAACGTCTGAGCAGCCCCTTTAAGTCCGAATGGCATGCGTAAAAACTCGAATAGGCCAAACGGAGTTATTACCGCTGTTTTGGGTATGTCCTCAGCGCGCACTGGGACTTGGTGGTAACCGCGGACCAAGTCTATTTTAGAAAAAACACGCGCCCCTGCCAAATGAATGGAAAAATCTTGGATATGTGGGATTGGGTAGCGGTCGTGCGCTGTAGCGTTGTTTAACATGCGGAAATCCCCGCAAGGTCGCCATGCTCCGTCAGCTTTCGGGACCATGTGTAGCGGGGAAGCCCAAGGACTGTTTGAACGTCGGATAATGCCCAACCTTTCCAGGTTGGCAAACTCCTTGCGCGCTATGGCCAGTTTAACTGCGTCCGAGCGCCGAGCTTTTGCAAAAACGGGCGGTCCGGTAGTGGTAATAAAATGCTCCACCCCGTGTTTAGCGACTGTTGCCGAAAATGTGGGGACCGTGAGTGCTGGGAACTGAGTGAGCAGTGTGTGGAACTTACCGCTTGCAGCTGTGACGTTGGCTTGTGCTGTAGGCGGGGCCACTCGCGCTGTACAGGGGATAGAATTAAAAGAAAGTGCATTAACCAGGCGCCTGTTAGCGAGATCAACCAACAAACCAAGTGAGCACAAAAAATCAGCCCCTAACATATTGAAATTTACTGGTGCTACAACAAAAGTCCACTCAAATGCACGGCCATGTAGAGACAGGAGCAGAGTCTTCTCACCAAAGGTCTTAATCTCCGAGCCGTTTGCTGCTGTCACCCGGGGACCTCCGGAACCAACTAGTCTGTCCGCGTAGGAAGGTGTGATGAAACTCAACTGGGAGCCTGTGTCGACGAGGAACTGCCTCCCCGAGTGTGCGTCCAACAAGTAGAGCAGCTTGTTCTCCTCCCCGAGGGCCGCGGCTGCTACCGACCCCCGGTCTTGGTGTTTCCCGAACGCCCGAACTGGCACGGTGGTACACACTTGCGTGCCCTCTCTGCGAAGTGGCGATGGTAGTAACAAAGGACGTCTGATCCGCGTTCCCTGGTCCCTGCCGCTGCCGTCGTCGGTGAGTCTGGTACCGCTGCCTCTGGCCTCCTGTCGTCTCCGGTTGTCGCGCCGAGTTCCGCTGCAGCGGCCGTGGCTGCGCGCCGCTTGGTGGCGTTGACAATCCGCTGCGCCTCTTGGCCCAGCGCGCGGTAGTCCCGTAGGGCCAACAGTGGCAAACTGGCCAGGGTCGCTCTCGCTGCTGACGGTAGAGTCCTGAGGAAGAGGTGGGTGAAAATGAAGTGATCGTCGTCAGAGTCCTTCAACCTCAACAACTTCTCCATCAGGTTCGCGTGCATGTCATTTTCCACTTTCGTCAGCGCCAGGAGCCTCTCTGCTCGCTCCTCCACCGAAGGGGTGAATTGCTGGATGAGTGCAGCCTTCAACGTGCCGTATTTGTCGCTGTCCGGCGGCTGGTCGATCAGGCTCTCCACATGCTGGGCCGTGTTGTTGTCCAGCTTTGCGACTACGTGGTAGAATTTTGTGGCGTCGACCGATATTCCCCGGAGGTTGAACTGCGCCTCAACCGCGTTGAACCAGGAGCGCGGATTGTTCTGCCAGAAGTCCGGTAGCTGAACTGTAGTGGCATTCGCTTGGCTGGGGGCTCCTGACAAGGCTGGCCCGGGGGAATTCTCCTCTTGCATGATACGTCTCGGGTCACCAGTGTAGTGATGTGACAATGACGAGTCAGAGTTCTCTCTCAAGTCAGCTTTATTTACATCACCATCAGCTCAAAACAGAAAAGAGAGATCCACACAGTAAACTCTCGTCCTTAAATCTCAGGACTCTTACACTTCACAGGTCACATGTATCACAGACCACCTTACATTATAAAGAAAGTCACAATGCATTTTCTCTCCATGATATCACTTCCACTGTCTACAATGCATCCCTTCTTTAATCCTTTAATTAAACCCCCCACAGTCTCAAGCCTTGCATACCAAAGCTAAGATTCTTGCAGCTTCCTGTAATCACTAAGGAAGCTACTCTGCCTTTGTTCTGACCTAAAATGTGAGTCACAAAACAGGTCCCGTATGTGTGTCCACCACATTGCAACATTTTTTGCAACTTCGTTTTGTATTTATCTGACGTGTGGTTTCCAACTACTTTTAACATCTAATATTACCTATAGAAATTCACTAATTAGGCATTTATCTGTTGAGATCACATATTTTATAAGTGTGCATGTGTGTGTTTGTGTTACAACATATGATTGTAACTTTTATCCATATATGAACTGTTTTAATATGCTATATTAACAAGCTGTTTGATATGCCTATTGTATTTTGTGTTCCAAGATAAAGTTTTATATCACTCTGACCGGCTAAAGGGTTTTATGCTCTCACTCCCTCCCCCTTTTTCTCCTCTCCTGGGAGGAGACTACTTGATGGCCTTGAAGCCCTGTACAGTTATGCAGCTGTTGCCTTATCATATATACCTTTTTTTAATATACTTCATGTTTCACTTATTGCAGTAATCCTAAATGGCGTGTTAAATTGATTAAAAACTCCTTAATACTATCAAAGTTTGCATAGAGACTCCTACTATTAATATGTATTATTGTCAATGTCTGATCCGAATTCACCCCCCAGCCAGTCGCAGCAGATGACTGCCCCTCCCTGAGCCTGGTTCTGCTGGATGTTTCTTCCTGTTAAAACGGAGTTTTTCCTCTCCACCGTCGCCAAGTGCTTGCTCACAGGGGATCACCTGATTGCTGGGGTCTTTCTGCAACTGTGGGGGTTCCCCCTACAGTTGAAAGTGCTATGAGATGACTGTTGTTTTGAAATGGCGCTATATAAATAAAGTTGAATTGAATTGAATAATTCCATTTAATTGTTGATCATAATAAGCACACTTATTGTTAATATGATTAAAATAGTTACTGTCTCGGTCAGTATCTCCTAAAATGTCTTGTGGTTGCTGTTCAGTATTGACAAAGGTTTCAGCTTCAATTTACCCTCATACACTTCCATTATTAAATGAGGAAAAGGAAAAAAAAAAGAAGAAACACTAAGGAAAAAAGAACACAAATCTCCACTCATTTTACTACACTATTATTCGTATATCAGAACTAAGGTTTAAATTTATCCAATTCCTCCATTTCTCTAATCATTACCTTGTATTTCTTTGTCCACGTTGACTGTATTTTCCCCTGTTTTCTGAGAGCCCTTTAAAATTTCAAAAATTTTATGAAGTGTATATTTATGTTTTCATATGTCATTTTGCATCTGATTAGAATTTTAGCATTACAAAGGTAATGAATCACGGACTTCTGCCAATGTCCAAGTTTCTGGAGGCACTGTGCATTTGATGCAGTGGGACTTGTGCCAGTACCCACTTAATTTTTGTAAAGCAATTTTAATAAATGTAAAAATCTCTATTGTCTTTGTAGTAAATTCTAAATCATGTCCCACAGTAAACCAATTCAACACAAGTTGGACTTTCCTTCAACATTTGGAACTTTTCTCATAAATTTGCATGGTTTTCTTCCTTATCAGTTTACCTTGTTCCTTATAGACATGATATTTCCTTTACAATAATCTACAGATATTTCCTTAAATATCTGGAAATTTATTGATGGAACTTTTAACTTCTCCTATTGAATGTTGTGATTTCATTACCAAGCGGTCTCATTTGTATTTTTCTTTTCATTATTGATCATCTATTGATAATTTTTATGTATTATCTATTTTTCTGAGGATTGCTAATTATTTTTGCTCATTGATTTTTTTGATACCCCCTTTTTGTTGCATGGAGACGCACATGCAGCAAAGTTACAGAGTACTTGCTTGATGGGTAGTATCTTTTACTGAAAGAAAGTGTGTTACCACCTTTAATTTAGATGAAAATTTGTGAGTAGTACAGCTCCTTCAAAATGAGATTTCAATAATCATGGCTTCTTTCGTGACGTCTCTTGAACTAATTTACAAATTCCTAATTACAAATTCCCTGTAATAATTTACACAAAATAGCTGTCTGTGCAGATTTGATATGCTTCAGCATTGATAACTAAAATCAGTCTATCCAGTTAAACACAGACAGGTTTAGTCCTTGTGAAAGGTTGTGTCACATTCCTTCAGTCAATGGAAAAGTGGACATTTTGCCAAATTAGAATTTGGTTTAATTTTGTACAAGGAATGCCTCATTTTATACATTCCTTGGTAAATTATGGGGTGGAATGTAGTCCCGAGGCTCAGCTTGGCCACGGCTGAACATCAGGAAAACACATTCCTTATTACTGTCACATTTCTGAAATATGATGTTGTCACACCATTATGTGGTGAGTAACATCAAATGTATCCTGCAGTGCAAAATCATATAAACATTACATTTGTAAAGTCAGAGTCATTTAAATCATTTTACTTTTATGTCATTTACAGTGTCATGCAAAGTCATACTTGGCTTCAAAAAATGCTTATCAATTTAGGGGTCCTTTCTCCTGTGGTCAGTCCATGTCAATGTCGCCCCTTCCAGTCAATGAATATCAGTTATTGTTTTTATTATTTTACTACATATTGTGTATGTCACCAGAGATTTATTTAATTAAAGGGTAATGATGTTATGATTCCTTGTTACTTTTGACAAATCTAATTCCTGGTGAAAGCTAAAAAAATATTTTGTGAATGCGTTTCCCTTTCATTTTGGAAAACGAAGAATAAAGAATAGCAGAAAAACCTTTAAATCACACCTAAAGCTTCCACAATTTGAATGCGAGTTCGCTACTCACAACAAGTATTCACTAAATATTCTGTGGATCAATTAAGATTTTACCAATTGACATGGGTAATCACTTAGTTTAAGATTATATTCAAACAAAACAATATATTAAAAGCCTTAGACAAGTGCAGCATTTAGAATTAGTAACTGTAGATATAAACCTAATCTCTGTTTTCAGGAATTTATGACACAGAACCACAATCTGTGGCCTGTGTGTTTTATTTTTTCTTTGAAGGCTGATTCTGTCTATTCTTATATACAGTAGGTCAGACTGACACAACTCACTAATCAGTCTGTTTACCATTAAAATTAAATTCCCTTTCTCCATTTTATCAGAATTCTTGTGATATTTCTGTCTTTTCTGTTCATAAATTTACCATCTCCCAATAATAAAAACTTCATCATCATCTTGCTATTTTCGTCCAGGAGGGGGAAAAAAAATCACAGCGTGGACTGTCTCAGGTCCTGCTCTCACGTTCCCCCCCCCCTTTTTTATTATTACATGGTTAAGCCTAAAGGCGAAATGTAAATAAGATTGCATATGTCATTTATTAAAAAGTAAATATAGTATTATTTAAACAAAGCAACAATATAACACACAATTACCAAGACCCCTGTTTGATAATCCGTAGTCTCTGGCAAATCATATGCACAAACACATTAATTATCAATCTCTTTTGAACCTCTATGCTTTAAATCATGTAATATAGGGTATACATATAGCCTTCAGTGATTAGGCATTATTAAGTGACATCATGATATTGTAATATTCAATTAATTTCATCATTGTCATGCTGGTAACATTGATTAAGATATAAGCATTTATACTTAGCTTAGTGTTCTATGTGCCTGTAGTCACGTCGTCACACATTAGTCCTGTGTCCTTTTTCCCTGTAAAGTGCACTGGTATGCTTCAATCAAAGAAAAAAAGTCAGTGATACGTCAAAAAATTGCTTTAAAAATATGTAAATAATTTATAACATATGCAACATTAAATAAAAACCCACAAAGTTAGATTGAAAAAGTAAAACCCCAAAACTTTGTAAAAATACCCATATTTAGATTACTTCTCTTCTCACTCCCCTGTCAACAGATCAGCACCCACACAGCCTGTTTTTTCATTCTCCTTTTTTTCTAAAACAACCACACACACACAAACACAGAATTGCTTCTCTCTCTCCTATCTCCACAAGGTCAACGCAGCAACCTTCCAGAAAGACAAAACAACCCAAACTGCAATCATCCACATAAACTGCCTTGTCTAATTTATTTGTTAGGGGGCCCCCATTTTGCCAAACAAGTCATCTCTTTGTAACCATTTTATCCAGTTTTGTTGCCATTTTAATCCAACCGTCTTTAAATGTTGTAGTCTAATATCAATATCTTATAGCATAGAATGAAATTATTATGATCTTATTTATTTCCACTTCCTCACAACAATATTGCCTCGCACATCACTGTGTTTTTTACTATAATTAGTTTAGTTATATTATTATATATCACCTATGAACCAATCGTCCCGATTGGGTTACTAAAAACTTATGCGAATATTTCACACACAGTAGGTCCCTATCTAATGCGGCAAGACCAACTATATTTTAGAAACGCGCTCGTTCCAATTTCTCTGGGAGTTACAGCCTTCTTTGGTCTGAGCTAAATACGCTAGGGGTGCCAACTCTACTTTTTGAAATCAAGCAATGATTCCAAGGGGTTAAAACCTTTTGGCAAAGCTATGCATTAGCTGAGTCACACTTCTTTTTTGGCAACCCTATATCAGTTACCTCGGGGTTAAAACCTTTTACCCGGACTATGCAATGCTCAACGGGGCAACACTTCTTTTTCGGTGGCCCTGTTTCAGCCACCCCGGAGTTTAAACCTCTTGCTCAAGCTCTCTCCAACTCTACTTTCTGGAACAGTATTAACGCATATAACTAATTCCACGGGGTTAAAACCGTTTGGAGATTTCATCAAACTCAGTAAATACATTTTTTAAAACAACATATAAGATAAGATAAGATAAGCCTTTATTAGTCCCACAATGGGGAAATTCCAGGATTGCAACAGCACAGGGATAGCAACACTCAGAGCAACAATCAGAAGGCAAGAAAAAACAAGAACATCTAGTAAACATATGTACATATTACTATAAATGTATACAGTATATATAGACACACAGTGCAGAGCATTATGGTTGGTTGGTGAATGTGCAGCAGAAAGTCTAAGCTCTCTTTCCACGGATGCGGCGGGCCAGCTGGAAGTCTTTGGGCATGATGGTGACCCTCTTGGCGAAGAAGAGACCCACCAGGTAGGCCTCGCTGGTCTCCTGCAGAGCCATGACGGCGAAGCTCAGGAAGCGCAGGACGGTCTTGAAGTCCTGAGCGATCTCCCTCACCAGGCGCTGGACGGGCAGCTTACGGATGAGCAGCTCCGTGGATTTCTGGTAGCGACGGATCTCTCTCAGAGCCACGGGCCTGTGACGGCGAGGCCTTTTCACTCTGCCGGTGGCCGGAGCGCCTCTACGAGCAGCCCTGGTGGCTAGCTGTCTCCTGGGGGGCTTCTTCCTCCAGTAGATTTTACGGGCGGTCTGCTTGGTTCTGCTGAACACTAAGTGACTTATTGACTCTCGTGCACTATGTACAGCAGCTCAACCAGACTCATGTCAATCATCACTGTTTTCTTCCTGCATTACCGACTGCACTATATGGTTCTCCACATTATCTGCTGCTCGCTAATATATTTTAACTGCTGACCAGTATTACTCTCTTATTCTACACTTTATTGCATGTATAGTTTATTTCTTTTATTTTATCATGTTTAATGTTGCAGCATTGCACCGAGACAAATTCCTAGTTTGTGTACTACATGAACAATGGCAATAAATCTGATTCTGATTCTTGCCATCGCTCTTTATTATTCTGTCTTATAGTTCTTGCACGCCGCCTAAACTCCAGCCCGGCACCCGCGTCGTTTTCGCTACAGCTCCCAGTATGTCGAGTTTCCCATTAGCACCGGGCGGCGGCCAAGTGCTAGCTAGCACCAGCTCCTCCCCGCTGTAACGTCTCCCGCTGCAAACAGTGGCTCCGTCCGCTGACCCGGGAGACCCCCGGGGCAATCCGTGCGTCCGTGATATATATACAGAGTGAAAGGTGTAGAAAGAAGAAGGAAGATAAAAAAAAAAAAAAAAAAAAAAAAAAGGCTGTTGCAACGGGCAGCCGACTCGTGTGGTGCCACTGGTCCGGCGGAAGCGGAACCGGAAAAAAAAAAATCATAATAAAATTATATAAATATATATAATTATTATATATATTTAATATATATAATAATATATATATTATTATATATTATATAATATAACATATATAATTATATAATATAAAAATCATATCATAAATTCAAGACCATATCTCAGTTTCATTCCACAAATAAAATCACATGTGCATGAATATTTAATCTCTATAGAAAGGGCTGTCCCCGAAGGGACAGGCAGAAATTTATTGAAAAAGTTTTTCTGCTCACCTCTTATCATGTTGCGGTCACCAGTCTGTAGAGAAAAAATCCTCACGCCGTTTACAAAACTAAAACTAAAATTTAGCCTCGTAACCGGGCGGAAACACCAAATTGTTGCGTCTAAAATACCTTAAACCCCAGTTCATTTATACGAAGGCCAAAGAACCAGACTGAGAGATGAAGTATACTTTCACTTATTTACTGAAAGTGAGATATGGATTACAAGCAGCGCTGGAACACAACTCTTTAGGCAATTACCCCGAGAGAGTGTGCTACCCCAAAATTGAGCCCTCTAGTTTTTATAAAGCTTAACCACTCCCTCATGCAAGAGGGAGGGGTTTTACCTCATTGTATCAATAATACATTTCCACTTATGTGGCAGCTCGGCTGTGTGCAGAACTGATTCTAACTGATTTCAGCAAATGAATTAGAGGGTGTAAATTCAACTCTGCAGTATAGCGTGTGAAGCAAGCAGATAAAGAAGTGTGAGAAAGACAGAACAATCATGTCATTTTACCAACAAACTCAACACACAGCCATTAATATCTAAACCGCTGGCAACAGAAGTGAGTACACCCCAAAGAGAAAATGTCCAAATTGTGTCCTGTCAATATTTTGTGTGGCCACCATTATTTTCCAGTACTGCCTTAACTCTCTTCAGCGTGGAGTTCACTAGAGCTTTGCAGGTTGCCACTGGAATCCTCTTGCGCTCCTCCATGATGACATCACAGAGCTGGTGGATGTTGGAGACCTTGCACTCCTCCATCTTATGTTTGAGGATGCCCCACATATGCTCAATAGGGTTTAGGTCTGGAGACATGCTTGGCCGGTCCATCACCTTTACCCTCAGTTTCTTGAGCAAGGCAGTGGTTGTCTTGGAGGTGTGTTTGGGGTCATTATCATGTTGGAATACTGCCCTGTGGCCCAGTTTCCAAAGGGAGGGGCTCATGCTCTGTTTCAGTATGTCACAGTATGTGTTGGCATTCATGGTTCCCTCAATGAACTGTAGCTCCCCAGTGCCGGCAGCACTCATGCAGCCCCAAACCATGACACTCACACCACCATGCTTGACTGTAGGCAAGACACACTTGGCCTTGTACTCCTCACCTGGTTGCTACCACACTCACTTGACACCATCTTAACCAAATAAGTTTATCTTGTTCTCATCAGACCACAGGACATTGTTCTAGTAATCCATGTCCTTAGTCTGCTTGTTTTCAGCAAACTGGTTGCGGGCTTTCTTGTGCATCATCTTTAAAAGGGGCTTCCTTCTGGGACGACAGCCATGAAGACCAACTTGATGCAGTGTGCAGAGTATGGTGTGAGCACTGACAGGCTGACCCCCACCCCCCACCCCTTCAACCTCTGCAGCAATGCTGGCAGCACTCATACATCTATTTTCAAAAGACAACCTCTGGATATGACGCTGAGCACGTGCACTCAACTTCTTTGGTCGACCATGGCGAGGCCTGTTGTGAGTGGAACCTGTCGTGTTAAACCGCTGTATGGTCTTGGCCACCGTGCTGCAGCTCAGTTTCAGGGTGTTGGCAATCTCATTATAGCCTAGGCCATCTTTATGTAGAGCAACAGTTCTTTTTTTCAGATCCTCAAGAGAGTTCTTTGCCATGAGGTGCCGTGTTGAACTTCCAGTGACCGGTATGAGAGCGATAACACCAAATTTAACACCCCTGCTCCCCATTCACACCTGAGACCTTGTAACACTAACTGAGTCACATGACTCCGGGGAGGGAACATGACTAACTGGGCACAATTTGGACATTTTCACTTAGGGGTGTACTCACTTTTGTTTCCAGCGGTTTAAACATTAATGGCTGTGTGTTGAGTTATTTTGAGGGGACAGCAAATTTACACTGTTATACAAGCTGTACACTGATTACATTATATCAAAGTGTCATATCTTCAATGTTGTCCCATCAAAAAATATAATAAAACATTTACAAAAATGTGAGAAGTGTACTCACTTTTGTGAGAAACTGTATGCTGAAGGCCATTTATTGCTCATTATTTTTGTGACACCTGAAGTACAGTATGTTTTTATAATGAAAGAAGAATTAAACTTCCTGTTGAGATGTCAACATTGCCTCAATGTCTGTGCTTTTACATTCTCCATCACAGGCTACAACACACGTTGAGGGAACAGAATCTCAGCTGCCCTCTGACGTTGAGGTTGGAGCGGCAACACAGACACCGGCTATATTGACTGACGGACAGAAAGTGCAACTGCCGTATCACATCGCCTCCTCCTTCTCTCTGCTCCCCATCTCCGGCAGCCTGTCAGCAGACTTCTGCTGCTGTCTGACCCGGGGACGAATGGCTGAAATTGGGCTACTTCTAAATACCACACCGGTAAGGTTAGCACTCCTTATTTTCTTTGAGTGACTGTCTCAGCTTTAGAAAACTGATAAACTGTAAGCATTTGCTAACATTAACCTGTCGGACAATAATCTCTGGGATGATAGTTGCTGATGGCTGAGCTGTTTCAGTCCTGCTGGTAACATGTTAACTGCACTAAATGAGTGAATTACAAGTACATGTGTAGCTTACTCTTTTTCATCTTTGTCGTGGTAATATACAGTATCTCACAAAAGTGAGTACACCCTCACATTTTTGTAAATATTTTATTATATCTTTTCATGGGACAACACTGAAGATATGACACTTTGATACAATGTAAAGTAGTCAGTGTCCAGCTTTTATAACAGTGTAAATTTGCTGTTCCCTCAAAATAACTCAACACGCAGCCATTAATGTCTAAACCACTGGCAACAAAAGGTGAATACACCCCTAAGTGAAAGTGTCCAAATTATGCCCAGTTAGCCATTTTCGGATTTCTCCGGTTTCCTCCCACATGCCAAAACATGCAGGTTAGGTTAACTGACATCAAACTGGGGATTCTAAATTGTCCTTAGGTATGACTGTGAGAGTGAATGGTTGTCTGTCTCTCTGTGTTGGCCCTGCGATGGACTGGCGATCTGTTCAGGGTGTACCCTGCCTCTTGGCCAAAGATGCTGGGATAGTATCCAGCACCCCCCCCCCCCCCCCCCCCCGCAACCCGAAAAGGATTAAGCGGTAGAAGATGGATGGATGGATGGATAGCCATTTTCCCTCTCTGGTGTCATGTGACTCATTAGTGTTACAAGGTCTCAGGTGTGAATGGGGAGCAGGTGTGTTAAATTTAGTGTTATCACTCTCACACTGTCTAATACTGGTCACTGGAAGTTCAACATGGCACCTCATGGCAAAGAACTCTCGAGGATCTGAAAAAGAGAATTGTTGCTCTACATAAACATAAGTAACGTATCGTCACTTCCTGTGTTGCTGGCTGTCTGTGTGGTTTGCTCTGTGGTTAGCTCTCCTCATTCTCCTGAGGATTTTTGCTTTTAATTGTATTTTAATCACTTTTTTCCTTCTACCATTAGCTCTCACTTCTGTTTATCAAGCCTCTTGCACCTGTGTGCGCAGTCAGTGTCATCTACAGGGATGAGAATCCTCCGCGGATCCGTGGAATTCCTCGGATTTGATCATGTCTAGGGTCATTCTCGTGAATCATCTAAATTCGAGGAGAAAATTTTAGGGGGGGGGGGAAGTGAGGTATGTTATGAGCGGCGAGTTGTATTTTCGATCGGCTGCTAAAATCCACAGCGCAGAACGCACTACCCAGCAAGATCAGTAATATACTGTAACAAGACCACTGATTGGCTGATACTTATTGAAGCAACCAATCGGCAATTTTGTTATTCCTTTGTCATATCCAACACGCGGAGCGAAATACAAATGGCGGACAGTTCAATCAACTAAGTTTTCCCGATTTCGTGAAAATGGTGAACCTAAAACTCACGAAAGACAACAAAGCAAGAATTTTAGAAATCGACAAAGGGATAAGGAACAAGTTTTGTTGGGAATGGCTCGAAAAAACTGTGTCAATGACTGTAAAGATCGGTAAAAATACCGAAGTTGTGGTTGAAAAAATGGCCGACTTCATAGCGAAATGCGAAGTACCAGGGAAAGCCCAGTGTGTTTATTGTAACGATTTCTTGAGTTATGGATCTCGTGGTTGTGTTGCCTTAGTTGAACACTGTTCAAAACAGAAACATCTCAAAATTGTGGCTACAAGAGATCGAACTACTCGCTCGTGCTGTGTTCAAAACGATCGATGGACACGGTCAAATTCAGATGCCAGTCAATCAAAGTTCATCACAATCGGCCCCGATTACAGCAATTAGTGATCGGAAGACACATTCCGAGGTAAGATTTTTTTCTCGTTATAAGTAATGTACTTGAGAATTTTCGCGTAATGAATTTGTTATGAAATAGCATGTGTAAGTTGTGACGTCATGCCTGTTTTGAAACACTAATTGCATTTGAATGCTGATTATCGATTGTTAATAGATAAATGTTATTACATATTTTCTCACAATTTGAAATGCAATCTAAGAATTTTGAATATAATTTATCATTTTTTGTTTCACTAGGAGGAGTTACATAATGCATGTGTAAGTTTTTTTTTTGTCATGGGTGGTGATGGGTTGCCTTTCCTAAGATATCTTTGCTTTTATTAGTAAACATAATTTCTTTATGGTCATTGCATAAAAATATTAAACATCTTTTTGGTTTTACTTACTTTCTTAGATTATCTTTCAAATATTAAAATATACTAATATGCAACTTTTTTTTATATTCCTAGTAACACTAACAAATGCACACATTAATAAATCAAAATGTTTGCAGAATGTCAGTATATTTTAATAAATGGGTGATGGACTTGGTGATGGAATTTTGTTAATATTTATAATTTATTTTACTTGGTTAAATTATTTTGTCTGTTCTAGAACTATGTAAATATAATTCTGTGTCAGTTCTAAACACATTAAATATTAGTAAAATATAATTTAGTATTATTACATCAACATACCATTCAGATATCATAAATTTACACATGTGATGCAGCACCAGATTAAAAAGGTAAACTATAAATGCATTTGTACTTACTTCTAACTTTAAATATAAGACTACATTTGAGCATTCTAACCCTAACCCCAGACCCCCCACCAAGGCTATGCCTTGGATCCGGCTTGGGGGCCTGCGTCCCCCAAGACCCCCGGCTTAGTTTCCTCTTTTTCCCCAAACCCCATTCTCATCCCTGCATGTAATCACCCTCTTTTGCCTTCTGTTCACCTTTGATGTGTGTTTTTGTTAGCTTTGGCCTAGCCACTAGCTATGGCTACTAGCTCTCCTTCCCCTTCTCCTCTGGTGTGCTCTCTCTGTCAGATGTTTAGCTACACCTCTGCCTCTTTTAGTGACAACTGTAAATGTAATAAAGGTTGTCTTTTTGAGGTGCTCGAGGCGAGGTTGTCTGATTTGGAATCCTGGCTCTGCTGCATTGAAACACCATCTCTGCCATTTAATAATGATGGACGCCCCTTAGCTGCAGTGGAGCTCCCTAGCATAGGGCGGCCTGCTAGCGGTCCTCCGGTCCTCCTCAGCAGCGAGAAGACTGCGTGGGTGACGGTGAGAAGGAAGCCTAATCGCAAAGCCCTGGTTCACCACCAAACCTGTTCATGTTTCTTATCGCTTTTCCCCGCTCGGCGACACACCCGCTGAGGAAAAAACTCTGATCATTGGTGACTCTGTAGTCAGAAACGTGAACCTAGAGACTCCAGCAGCCATAGTCAAATGCATTCCTGGGGCCAGGGCAGGCGACATCGAGTCAAATTTGAAAGTGCTGGCTAAAAGTAACTGTAAATACTCCACAATTGTTATCCACGCTGGCATTAACGACGTCCGACTCTGGCAGTCCGAAGTCACAAAACTTAATGTGGAAACGGTGTGTGACTTTGCAAAAACAATGTCTGCCTCTGTAGTATTCTCTGGGCCCCTCCCCAATCTGACCAGTGATGACATGTTTAGCCGCTTGTCATCCTTCAACCGCTGGCTGTGTGTGCGGTGTCCTGCAAATGATGTGAGCTACATAGACAATTGGAGCTCATTTTGGGGAAAACCTGGTCTTATTAGATGAGACGGCGTCCATCCCACTTTGGATGGTGCGTCTCATTTATCTAACAATCTGGCATCATTTTTATCTAAATTTCCAAAACATTGACAACTCAGAGTTTGGACCAGGAAGCAGAATCACAGTCTTACACGCCTCTCTGCAGCTCCTCTTCATCCTTCCACCCCTCAACTTAGCCCCTGTCCCCCCATCAGAGAATCGTTGTCTGCTCCCTCCAAAGTAAATAAAAATATAATGTATAAGCATCCCAAAGTGATGAAACAAAAAGTTGGTAAAACTCAAATTAAACATGAAGCCTCTAAATTGAATGATTTGGCCTCTGTTCCTCCTCATAATTTAAAAATTAAATGCGGTTTGTTAAATATTAGGTCTCTAACTCCCAAGTCTCTGCTAGTCCATGATCTGTTAATTGATCATCAGATTGCTTTAATATCCCTTACAGAGACTTGGTTAGGGCAAGAGGATTATGTTGGTTTAAATGAATCAACTCCCTCTGGTTATTTAAACTGTCAAAATCCCAGAAGTTCTGGTCGTGGAGGAGGAGTAGCAACAATTTACCATTCCAAATTACTAGTTAATGTAAAGCAAAAAAACATGTTATCATTCCTTTGAGGGCCTGGTCCTCAGTATTGGGCATTTTAGCAATTTTAGGCTAAACCCAATTTTATTTGCCATAGTTTATCGTCCTCCATCAACCTACTTAGAGGTTTTATCCGAATTTGCCGAATTCTTAGCAGATTTAGTGCTGAAATCAGATAGAATAATTATAGTAGGGGACTTTAATATACATGAAGATGTAGATAGTGATATCCTTAATATGGTATTTAATTCAACATCTGACTCGATGGGGTTTTCTCAGAAAGTAGGAAATTCTACCCATTATCTCCACCATACGTTGGACCTTGTTGTGACATAGGGCATAGAAATAGAAAATCTAGTAGTGTCTCCTCATAACCCTGTACTGTCAGGCCATTGTCTGTTAATCTTTGATTTTACTATTTCTGACTATTTGGCTCCTAAAGAAAAATATTAAGACAGCAGATGCCTCTCAGATGATGTTGTTACCAAATTTATGCAGATTGTTTCCTCTATGCCATGTGTCAACACAATGGAAAAAGGCTATAGACAGCTTGCTCTTTCTGTAATTGACAGCATGGTAGAAAGTGTTACAGCATCTCTGGATCAGACTCCAGACATGGTGGCCCCTTTAAAAAAGAAAAAAGTCTAATCAGAGATTTCTAACTCCTTGGTTCAACACAGAAACTCATAGCTTAAAACAGAAGACTCGTCAATTAGAAAGAAAATGGCGCTCCACTAATTTAGATGAAATCTATTTAGCTTGGAGAAATCATCTTTAAATTTATAAAAAAAAAAAAATCTCTTAGAAAAGCTAGAAAGAGTTATTATTCTGCATTAATAGAAGAGATCAAGAACAATCCCAGGTTTCTTTTCAGCACTATAGCCAGGCTGACAAAGAGTCAGGACTCTATCAATCCTAGCATTCCCTTGGAGCTTACTTGTCAGGACTTTATAAACTTTTTCAATAATAAAATTTCATCTATCAGAGATAAAATCAGTCAGATTCAAATCAAATCAACCTTTATTGTCATATTGCTGTACATACAACTGTAGTGCAGGCAAGATGAAATTGCGTTTCTCTCGGCATCCATGTAAGTAAAAGAACATGATTTAAGACACACTCACACATATCCTCACTCCCCACCCCACCACATCCATTCACAATCCCTGAGACATACTTGAAAAACTAACCAGAACTATAATATACAAATAATATACATCATGTCCGTAGGTGCAGTAGTATGTATGAGAGATTTTGGATCAACTGTTCAGCTTCCTAACAGCTTGTGGAAGGAAGCTGTTAATCAGTCTGGTGGTTCTGCCTCTGATGCTCCGGAATTGTTTGCCAGATGGCAGAAGTTCAAGGTGTTTATGCAGAGGGTGAGAACAGTCCTTGACAATGTTCAGTGCCCTGCTCCTGCAACGGTTCTGAAAAAGTTCTTGGACAGAGGGGAGGGAGACTCCAATTACCCTCTCACCTCCCTTAACTATCCTCTGCAGGGCTTTTTTGTCTGACATACTGCAGCTGGAGTACCATGTCCATGGGCTGCACGGTGGCGCAGTGGTTAGCACTGCGGCAGCACAGTTTTACCCTCGGCCGGGGGATCGCTGGGATCATGAGATCGTGGGTTTGATCCCTGCCCCCGGCCAACAGTGATCTGTGTGGAGTTTGCATGTTCTCCCCGTGTTGCGTGGGTTTACTCCGGGATTTCTCCGGTTTCCTCCCACATGCTAAAAACATGCAGGTTAGGGATACAGGGCGCTTGCGCATGCAGCGACCGGCAGCTGGTGGCTTGTCACCAGACTGCAAAACAAATCTACCTACGGGTACAAAATAAGTACAAAAAAAAAAAAATGTAGCAATGCAGTACATCAGAACACTCTCCACCACACCTCTGGAGAAGGTCCTGAGGATGCAGATGGGGAGAGAGGCCTGTTTGAGTTTCCTCAAGAAGTGCAGTCTCTGCTGGGCCCGCTTCCTGATCCCCAAGGAATTCTTGCTCCAGGTTAGGTCCTGCGAGATCTGCACTCTGAGGAACTTGATGTTCTCCACTCTCTCCACTAAACGGCCGCCGATGCTGAGGGGGACATGTTCAGGCTGTGACCGCTGGAAGTCAATAATCATCTCCTTCGTTTTGTCCACGTTGAGCACCAGATTGTTCTCCCTGCACCAGCCCTCCAGGTCTCTCACTTCTTCCCTGTACATTGATTCCTCATCCCTCTGGATAAGTCCCACCATCGTGGTGTCGTCTGCAAACTTAATAATCTGGTTCCCCTCGTGTCTGGATACACAGTCATGTGTTAGAAGTGTAAACAACAGTGGACTGAGTACGCAGCCTTGAGGGGATCCGGTGCTCAGCGTGACAGAGTTGGAGATGCTGTTTCCATCCTGGACAGACTGAGGTCTCTCAGTCAGGAAATCCAGGATCCAGAGACATGTGGCAGTGTTCAGACCAAGAAGGAGTAATTTTTCCATCAGTCTCTGGGGAATAATGGTGTTGAATGCTGAACTGAAATCAATGTACAGGAGTCTGGCGTAGGTGTCTTTCTGATCCAGGTGGTTATGACAGAGTGCAGGGTGGTGATTATAGCATCCTCTGTTGAGCGGTTTGAACGTTATGCAAACTGGAGCGGGTCATGTGATGAAGGGAGGCAGGCTGTAATGTGTGGTTTGACAAGCCGTTCAAAACACTTCATCACAATTGGTGTCAGTGTAACAGGACGATAGTCATTCAGACAGGACACAACTGGTTTCTTTTCCACCGGTATTATGATAGAGGTCTTGAAGCATCTGGGAACGATGGCCTGACTGAGGGAGATGTTATAAATGTCAGTCAGTACATCCGCCAACTTGCTCGCGCAGTCTCGGAGCACACGTCCCCGGATGTTGTCCGGACCTGCAGCTTTATGTGGGTTGACCCTGGTTAGGGTCCTCCGTGTGTCCGCTGTGTTGATGGTGAAAGCTGGTCCGACCGATGGTGGGGATGGGCCAGCCCTCCCTCTGATTGTCGGGTTTGATGCTTCAAAACGTGCAAAGAAGTCGTTGAGCCTGTCTGGAAGCGAAGCGTAGTCATCATCGACCCCCTGCCTAGACATAACCCGTCAGTGTCCGAACTCCCTGCCACATCTGCTTGGTGTTCCCAGTGTCACAGAGGTGTCCCTGGATTTTCTCCGCATAGGCGCACTTTGCCGTCTTAATACCCTTCGAGAGCGCAGACCTGGCTGAGCGGAGGGCGATCCTGTCCTTTGCTCTGAAGGCTGCATCTCTGGCTGTAAGCAGCGAGCGCACCTCTGCGGTCATCCAGGGCTTATGGTTTCCCCGTACAGTGATGGTCTTCACTGTAGTGACATCCTCTGTGCACTTGGTGATGTAGCTGGTGACCGTTTCAGCATACTCCTCCACATCTGTCTTGTCTTCCTGGGAGGCTGCTATTTTGAAGACCTCCCAGTCTGTGTGCAGAAAACAGTCTTTCAGTGCAGAGGTTGCACTCTCTGGCCAAATCCTGATTTGTTTCACTGCTGGCCTGCTGTGCTTCAATAAAAGTTTGTAGGCAGGCAGCAGCATCACGGACATGTGATCAGAACGGTCGAGATGGGGGTGGGGTATCGCTTTATATGCATCTGTGTTTGTGTACACCAAGTCCAACATATTCTCTCCTCTGGTCTTAAAGTCTACACATTGTTTAAACTTGGGGACCACAGTCTTTAGGCTGGTGTGGTTAAAATCCCTGGTTAATTCTTCCCACCGTTAACTTACAGCTGTGGACAAAATTGTTAGTACCCCTCTGTTAATGAAAGAAAAACCCACAATGGTCACAGAAATAACTTGAATCTGACAAAAGTGGTAATAAATAAGAATTCTATGAAAATTAACCAATGAAAATCAGACAATGCTTTTGAATTGTGGTTCAACAGAATTATTTTAAAAAACAAACTCATGAAACAGGCCTGGACAAAAATGATGGTACCCTTAACTTAATATTTTGTTGCACAACCTTTTGAGGCAATCACTGCAATCAAACGATTTCTGTAACTGTCAGTGAGACTTCTGCACCTCTCAGCAGGTATTTTGGCCCACTCCTCATGAGCAAACTGCTCCAGTTGTCTCAGGTTTGAAGGGTGCCTTCTCCAGACGGCATGTTTTAGCTCCTTCCACAGATATTCAATAGGATTTAGATCAGGGCTCATTGAAGGTCACTTTAGAGTAGTCCAATGTTTGGCTCTTAGCCATTCTTGGGTGTTTTTAGCTGTGTGTTTTGGGTCATTATCCTGTTGCAAGACCCATGACCTGCGACTGAGACCAAGCTGTCTTACACTGCGCAGCACATTTCTCTCTAGAATACCTTGATAGTCTTGAGATTTCATTGTACCCTGCACAGATTCAAGACACCCTGTGCCAGATGCAGCAAAGCAGCTCCAGAACATAACAGAACCTCCTCCATGTTTCACAGTAGGGACAGTGTTCTTTTCTTGGTATACTTCCACTTTTGCGTCAGTGATCATAGCGCTGATGTACCTTGCCAAAAAGTTCCAGTCTTGTCTCGTCTGTCCATAGGACATTCTCCCAGAAGCTTTGTGGCTTGTCAACATGCAGTTTGGCAAATTCCAGTCTGGCTTTTTTATGATTTGTTTTCAACAGTGGTGTCCTCCTTGGTCGTCTCCCATGAAGTCCACTTTGGCTCAAACAACGATGGATGGTGCGATCTGACACTGATGTACCTTGACCTTGGAGTTCACCATGAATGTGTTTAGGGGTTGTTCTGGGCACTTTTACCATCCTTCATCAAGTTTCCTCCTGCGGCCACGTCCAGGGAGGTTGGCTACAGTCCCGTGGATCTTAAATTTCTGAATCATATGTGCAGCTGTAGTCACAGGAACATCAAGCGGCTTGGAGATGGTCTTATAGCCTTTACCTTTAACATGCTTGTCTATAATTTTCTTTCTAATCTGCTGAGACAACTCTCTCCTTTGCTTCCTCTGGTCCATGTTTAGTGTAGTAAACACCATGTCACCAAACAGCACAGTGACTACTTGTCAACCTTTAAATAGGCTGACTGACTGATTACAAGTTTGTAGACACCAGTGATGTTAATTAGAGGACACATCTTAGTTGAACATGTCCCAATGGTCACATTATTTTCAGTCTTTTCTAGGGGTACCATCATTTTTGTCCAGGCCCTTTTCACGAGTTTGTTTTTTAAAATAATTCTGTTGAACCACAATTCAGAAGCATTGTCTGATTTTCATTGGTTAATTTTCATTGAATTTTTATTTATTACCACTTTTGTCAGATTCAAGTTATTTCTGTGACCATTGTGGGTTTTTCTTTCATTAACAGAGGGGTACCAACAATTTTGTCCACGTGTGTAAATACAGTAACTACAACAACTCCTTCATTTGATATCTGTTTGGATGAGTTTACTCCAATTGACCTTTTAGAGTTAGATAAAATAATTTCCTCATCCAAGCCTTCAACTTGTCTTTTAGACCCTATTCCTACCAGGTTATTTAAAGAAGTCTTCCCACTTATTGGTAGCTTTATTTTTCAAATAATCAGTTCTTTATTAACTTTTTGCCATGTACCGCAGGCTTTTAAAATGGCTGTAATTAAACCCTTATTGTCTATGTTTATTGCACTGTCCCTGTCAAATAAACTAATCTACTACTACTACTACTCAAAAAGCCAACACTGGATCCAGGAGTTTTAGCTAACTATAGACCAATCTCAAATCTCCCTTTCATTTCAAAAATCTTAGAAAGAGTTGTTGCTACACAATTATTTGACCACTTGCAGGAAAACGGTTTATTTGAGGAGTTTCAATCTGCGTTTAGAATCCATCATAGTACTGAAACAGCCTTAGTGAAGGTCACTAATGACCTCCTTATTGCAACTGATAATGGACTTGCTTCTGTACTTGTCCTTTCAGACCTTAGTGCAGTTTTTGATCCTATCAATCATAATATTCTACTTGATAGATTAGAACACTATGTTGGACTTAATGGAACTTCGTTGCAGTGGTTTAGATCTTATTTACCTACTTGAATGAATGAATGAATGAATGAATCTTTATTTTCAGATAGTACAGGTTAAAAGAAACTGAATAATATAACAAAGGGGGAAAGAAAATCCAACAAGGTCAAATTAGACAATAACTCCTCTGATTATACAATTCAACATAAGTTATCCGAAATGGGTGATGGCTGAAGCCGCAGCTTATATTGCCCACCCATATTCCATTTATCTGATAGGTTCCAGTTTGTTCATGTAAATAATGAGTTATCGTTCAACTCAAAGCTCAGTCATGGAGTTCCTCAGGGATCTGTGCTAGGCCCTACTCTTTTTAGTTTATATATTCTTCCATTGGGCAACATTATTAGACAGCACTGTATACATTTTCATTGTTATGCAGATGACACACAATTATATCTGTCAATGAAGCCAGATGATAAAAATCAATCAATAAACCAAGTTAGAAGCCTGTCTTAGGGAAATAAAAACTTGGATGACTTGCAATTTCCTGCTGTTAAATTCAGATAAGACTGAAGTCATTCTTGTTCGTCCAAAAAACCTTAGAAATCCCTTTCCAAATCAAACTTTTAGTTTTGGTGTGGTTACTCTTTCTCTTAATAGTTCTGTGAGGAACCTTGGAGTTATTTTTGATCAAGGTCTGTTTTTCAATTCACATACCAAATTCGTTTCTAAGACTGCCTTCTATCATTAGCGTAATATTGCCAAGAGTAGGAGCATCTTGTCTCAGAGTGATGCTGAGAAACTGATCCACGCTTTTGTGAGCTCTAGATTAGATTATTGTAATTCTTTATTATCATCTTGTCCTAAAACATCTTTAAAAAGTCTTCAGTTGATCCAAAATGCTGCAGCAAGAGTTTTAACAGGTACTAGAAAGAGACATCATATCTCTCCGGTTCTGGCCTCCCTTCATTGGCTTCCCATAGAGTTTAGAATTAAGTTTAAAATCCTTCTTCTCACTTTCAAAATTCTAAACAATCAGGCCCCTTTTTATTTAAAAGATCTGATACTACCCTATTATCCTAACAGAGCACTATGCTCCCAAAATGCTGGATTACTTGTAATACCTAGAATCTCCAAAAGTACAATGGGAGGCAGAGCCTTCATTTATCAAGCTCCTCTCCTGTGGAACCAGCTGCCAATCTGGATTCGGGAGTTAGACTCAATCTCTGTTTTTAAGAATAGGGTTAAATCCTTCCTTTTTGATATAGCCTACAATTAGGGAGGGATCATGTGTCTCTGAACCCTCCCTAAGTTATGTTGCTAATAGGTTTAGACAGCTGGTGCACCTCCAATAATGCACTGGGCTTCACTCCTTTCTTCACTCTCAATTAATTTTTTTTTTTGCTGGTCATTAACATCTGTTTGTCCTGTCCCATAGAGAGTCCCCATCGTGCTGTTTGCTCTCTCCATGTCTCTTCTTTTCATCTTCTCTATCCCCTCACCCCCCAGCCAGTCGCAGCAGATGACTGCCCCTCCCTGAGCCTGGTTCTGCTGGAGGTTTTTTCCTTTTAAAAGGGAGTTTTTCCGCTCCACTGTCGCAGGCGCTTGCTCACAGGAGATCGCCTGATTGCTGGGGTCTTTCTGCAATTGTGGGGGTTTCCCCTACAGTTGAAAGTGCTATGAGATGACTGTTGTTTTGAAATGGCGGTCGGCTATAATAACATTGCCAACACCATGAAACTGAGCTGCAGCCCGGTGACCAAGACCATACAGTGGTTTAACAGGACAGGTCCCACTCAAAACAGGCCTCGCCATGGTCGACCAAAGAAGTTGAGTGCACATGCTCGGCATCATATCCAGAGGTTGTCTTTTGAAAATAGACGTATGAGTGCTGCCAGCATTGCTGCAGAGGTTGAAGGGGTGGGGGGGTCAGCCTGTCAGTCCTCACACCATACGCCGCACACTGCATCAAATTGGTCTTCATGGCTATCGACCCAGAAGGAAGCCCTTTTTAAAGATGATGCACAAGAAAGCCCGCAAACAGTTTGCTGAAGACAAGCAAACTAAGGACATGGATTACTAGAACAATGTCCTGTGGTCTAATGAGACCAAGATAAACTTATTTGGTTCAGATGCTGTCAAGTGTGTGTGGCGGCAACCAGGTCAGGAATACAAAGACAAGTGTGTCTTGCCTACAGTCAAGCATGGTGGTGTGAAAGTCATGGTTTGGGGCTGCATGAGTGCTGCCGGCACTGGGGAGCAACAGTTCATTGAGGGAACCATGAATGCCAACACATACTGTGACATACTGAAGCAGAGCATGATCCCTTCCCTTTGGAAACTGGGCCACAGGGCAGTATTCCAACATGATAACAACCCCAAACACACCCCCAAGACAACCACTGCCTTGCTAAAGAAACTGAGGGTAAAGGTGATGGACTGGGCAAGCATGTCTCCAGACCTAAATCCTGTTGAGAATCTGTGGGGCATCCTCAAACGGAAGGTGGAGGAGCGCAAGGTCTCTAACACCATTATGTCATCATAGAGTGGAAGAGGATTCCAGTGGCAACCTGCGAAGCTCTAGTGGACTCCACGCCGAAGAGAGTTAAGCCAGTGCTGGAAAATAATGGTGGCCACACAAAATATTGACACTTTAAGCACAATTTGGACATTTTCACTTAGGGGTGTACTCAGTTTTGTTGCCAGCGGTTTAGACATTAATGGCTGTGTGTTGAGTTATTTTGAGGGGACAGCAAATTTACACGGTTATACAAGCTGTACCCTGACTACATTATATCAAAGTTTCACTTCTTCATTGTTGTCCCATGAAAAGATATAAAATATTTACAAAAATGTGAGGGTGTATTCACTTTTGTGAGATACTGTCAGCCCTCATTCTGAATATTAGTGCATCTCAGGAAATTACAATGGTGTGAAAAAGTGTTTGCCCCTTCCTGATTTCTCATTTTTTGTATGTTTGTCACACTTAAATGTTTCAGATCATCAAACAAATTTAAATATTCGACAAAGATAACACAGCTAAACACAAAATGCAGTTTTTCAATGAAGCTGTTTATGATTATAAAAAGCCATCCAAACCTACATGGCCCTGTGTGGAAAAAGTGATTGCCCCCTAAACCTAATAACTGGTTGGGCCGCCCTTCGCAGCAACAACTACAATCAAGCATTTGCGATAACTGGCAATGAGTCTTTTACAGCACTGTGGAGGAATTTGGGCCCACTCATCTTTGCAGAATTGTTGTATTTCAGCCACATTGGAGGGTTTTCAAGCATGAACCGCCTTTTTAAGGTCATGCCACAGCATTTCAATCTGATTCAGGTCAGGATTTTGACTAGGCCACTCCAAAGTCTTCGTTTTGTTTTTCTTAAACCATTCAGAGGTGGACTTGCTGTTGTGTTTTGGATCATTGTCCTGCTGCAGAACCCAAGTGGGCTTCAGCTTGAGGTCATGAACAGATGACCGGAAATTCTTCTTCAGGATTTTTTTGGTAGACAGCACAATTCATGGTTCCATTTTCCACAGCAAGTCTTTAAGGTCCTGAAGCAGAAAAACAGCCCCAGACCATCACACTACCACCACCATATTATACTGTTGGTATGATGTTCCTTTTCTGAAATGCTGTGTTACTTTTACACCGGATGTAATGGGACACACACCTTCCAAAACTTTTGTCTCGTCAGTGCACAGAGTATTTTCCCAAAAGTCTTGGGGATCATCAATATGTTTTCTAGCAAAATTGAGATGAACCTTTATGTTCTTTTTGCCCAGCAGTGGTTTTCGTCTTGGAACTCTGACATGCAGGCCATTTTTGCCCAGTCTGTTTCTTATGGTGAAGTCACAAACACTGACCTTAACTGAGGCAAGTGAGGCCTGTAGTTCTTTGGATGTTGTTGTGGGGTCTTTTGGGACCTCTTGGATGAGTCGTTGCTGTGCTCTTGGGGTAATTTTAGTCAGCGGGCCACTCCTGGGAAGGTTCACCACTGTTCCATGTTTTCTCCATTTGTAGATAATGGCTCTCACTGTGGTTCGCTGGAGTCCCAAAGCTTTAAAAATGGTTAGAAAATTGATCTCAGCTTTCCAAAGATGTGATAAACCCCAGTCAGTTTGTTTTAACTGGGGACAATCACTTTTTCACACAGGGCCATGTTGGTTTGTATTTTCTTTTACCCTTAATAATAAACACCTCCAATTAAAACTGCATTTTGTGTTTACTTGTGTTATCTTGGTCTCATATTTAAATTTGTTTGATGATCTGAAATATTTAAGTGTGACAAACATACAAAAAAATGAGAAATCAGGAAGGGGGCAAACACTTTTTCACACCATGGTAGAATACCATGATATGTAATTTTTTTTAAAAAAAAGAACCATAATTATCACAAATAAATTAAAACAGCTTAAATATTTCACTGTGTGTGTAGTGAAGGCTCAAATTCCTGCACTGTAACTGAAAGCATTTGTAAACTATCTGAAGCCTAATTAAACTTTTAAACTTCTGAGCCCTACAAGGTTTCCAACAGGATGGACTAGTAAGTTATTTTCTTTTTGACTTTAATGGAGCTGAATATTATTCATATTATTACTCCAGTTTGTTTTGAACACACAGAGTTAACAGTCCTCTATGCTGCAGCAGACAGGGCAGATATTTGAGTTTTATTTCCTTAGTTTTGGGTTAAAAGACCAAACTTTAATGTCTGTTATTTAATTGTGTTGCTGCAAACTTTTGAATAGGCTGTCAAGTTCAAGTTTCATGGGTCATTATTTTATTTGGCTATGGGAACTTTTTATAATGGGCTGTTCAAATTTTATTGTTGCACTTGTCTGCATCGTTCATTTACTAAAAGGAGAATTTATTTATTTTATTTGAGAATAAATATAAAGTATTTAAATAAAGTATATAAATAAAAATAAATAAAATATAAATAAAGTCATTCATTCTGGCCGCTGTTTACATCCCGCCCGACGCGGACGTGCGTGAGGCTCAGCGTGCGCTCGCGGATCACATTCAGCAAGCGGAGCGGACCTTCCCGGACACTCTGGTTATTGTGCTTGGCGACTTTAACCAGAGCAACCTGAGCCACGAACTTCCCCGGTACAAACAGTTTATTAAATGCCCCATCAGAGGAGAGAACACGCTGGATCACTGTTACACTACAGTGAAGGACGCGTATCGCGCTGTTCCCCGTGCTGCGCTCGGACTATCTGATCACGTGATGGTCCACCTGATCCCCACATACAGACAGAGACTGAAGCTCACAAAACCTGTTGTGAGCACTATGAGGAAATGGACCAGTGAAGCTGTGGAGGAGCTGCGCACATGCTTGGAAATAACTGACTGGGACATGTTTAAAGGAGCCACGCATGATCTGGATGAGTACACGGACACTGTGACCTCATATATCCACTTTTGTGAGGAGTGCATTCTTCCATCGTGCGCCAGGGTGAGTTACTCCAACGACAAGCCCTGGTTCACAGCTAAGCTCAGACAGATCAGGAAGGAGAAGGAAGCAACGTTGAAAAGTGGAGACAGAGACTGCTACAAGGAGGCCAAATACCGGTTTAGCAGAGAGCTGAGGAGAGCTAAATCTGTGTATTCTGAGAGACTCCAGCAACAGTTCACTGCTAACGTCTCTGCTTCTGTGTGGAGAGGACTGAGGCAAATCACCAACTATCGGCCTCAGGCTTCTAAGGGACAGGATGACAAAGCCCTTTGTCAAAGACTGTCCCAACACTATGCCCGTTTTGACACCTCGTCAGCTGTGCCCAACTCCCCCCCTCCCCCCAGCGTCACTGCCTCCACGGTCCCCACTTCATCAAAGGCGCCCCCCCCCCCCCCTGCCTTTGCCATCAGTGAGCAGGATGTGCACAGACAGTTCTCCAGACTGAACCCGCGCAAGGCCCCTGGTCCGGAAGGCGTGTCTCCCTCCACCCTGAGACACTGTGCGGAGGAGCTGACTCCTGTCTTCACAGACATTTTTATCACCTCCCTGGAGTCATGCCACGTGCCGGCCTGCCTCAAAACCTCTCCCATCGTCTCTGTCCCCAAGAAGCCACGGATCACTGGACTTGACGACTACAGACCTGTAGCGCTCACCTCTGTAGTCATGAAGTCCTTTGAGCGCCTGGTCCTGCCCCACCTCAAGACCATCACCACTCCCCTCCTGGACCCGCTGCAGTTCACCTACAGAGCCAACAGGTCTGTGGACGACGCAGTCAACCTGGCCCTCCACTCCATCCTGCAGCACCTGGACTCCCCGGGAACCTACGTCAGGATCCTGTTTGTGGACTTCAGCTCTGCATTCAATACCATCTGCCCCGCTCTGCTCCAGGACAAGCTGTCCCTGCTCAACGTGCCTGACTCCCTCTGCAGGTGGATCACCGACTTCCTGACGGACTGGAGGCAGCATGTGCGGCTGGGGAAGACTGTCTCGGGCTCTGTAAGCATCAGCACCGGATCACCCCAGGGCTGTGTACTTTCCCCCCTGCTCTTCTCCCTGTACACCAACTGCTGCACCTCCAGTCACCAGTCTGTCAAGCTGATCAAGTTTGCGGACGACACCACCTTCATCGGGCTCATCTCCAACGGTGATGAGTCCGTCTACAGGAGGGAGGTGGCCCGGCTGGCGTCCTGGTGCAGCCACAACAACCTGCAGCTGAACGCTCTGAAGACAGTGGAGATGATCGTGGACTTCAGAAAAGTCACAGCCCCTCTGCCCCCCCTTACCCTCACAGACTCTCCCATCACCACTGTGGATTCCTTCCGCTTCCTGGGCACCACCATCACCCGGGACCTCAAGTGGGAGCCAACCATCAGCTCCCTCATCAAAAAGGCCCAGCAGAGGATGTTCTTCCTGCGGCAGCTGAGGAAGCTCAAGCTGCCCACCAAGATGTTGATGCAATTCTACACAACCATCATCGAGTCCATCCTCACCACCTCCATCACCGTGTGGTACGCAGGAGCCACCGCCAGGGACAGACTAAGACTGCAGTGCATTGTGCGCGCTGCTGAGAAGGTGATCGGCTCCAAGCTCCCATCCCTCCAGGACCTGTACATCTCCAGGACCCAGAGGCGTGCAGGTCGGATCATAGCTGACCCTTCACACCCTGGTCACGCACTGTTTGCCCCCCTTCCCTCAGGCAGGAGACTACGGTCCATTCAGACTAAAACCTCCCGCTACATGAACAGCTTCTTCCCCTCTGCCATCAGACTGCTGAACACTAAGTGACTTATTAGACTCTCGTGCACTATGTACAGCAGCAAAACCGGACTCATGAACAATTATCACTTGTTTGCACTGCCGACTGCACTATGTGGAACTCCACAATATCTGCTGCTCTTGTCAATATATTAAAAATTGCATAGAATAGCATTACTTATTCTTACTCTACCTTTTATTGCATGCATAGTTTTTATCTTTCGTGTTACTCTGTGTTTAATGTTGCAGCATTGCACCAAGACAAATTCCTAGTTTGTGTACTACATGAACAATGGCAATAAATCTCATTCTGATTCTGATTATTTATTAGAGAATTTACTTCTGGCAGTTTTTTGTTAATAAAGCTGTTGTTGCTTATACAAAAGTTAAGCAGTTTTATATTTTGCATTTTGTTTCCTTACTGTACTGAAAATGAACCAAACCGTGACCTTAAAACCAAGGTACGTACCAAACCAGGACTTTAGGCGTACTGTTGCACCCCTAGTAATAAGGCATAAGAAATGCTCACTTTGACCTTCGACATTTTGACCCCAAACCCACAGTCAGAGGTCAGGATCCCAAGGTGAACCTGTGTAGCAAGTTTGATGACCCTTGCTTTGTTTGTTGTTGTGATATAGTAGTAGTGACATCCTGTAGTGATTTCACGGATGGGTCAGTATACATGAAATTGAGGAGTGCAAAGACAGGTGAGTTATAGTGATTATTAAAAGGTCCTCAGTTCTGTGCATGAGAGCATTCAGAGGGAGGGGGGTGGGGCTTCTGACTGCAGTTCGGATGGCCCAGGAGAAGAAACTGTTTGTCAGTCTGGAGGTTTTGGACCTGATGGATCTGAACCATCATCCAGAGGAAAGCAGGTCAAACAGGTGGTGGGAGGGATGTGAGAGATCTCCTGTGATGGCCTTGATCCTTCTGAGACAGGAGGCTCTTGAGATGTCTTTCAGGGAGGGCAGAGGGCTGCAGATAATTTTTGGGGCAGTGTTGATGACCCTCTGCACAGCCTTCCTGTTCTCGTCCATGGAGCCAGTGTACCACGCACCCAGACACTAGGTTAGCACGCTCTCCACTGAGCAACAATAGAAGGCCAGCAGCAGCTTCTGGTCCAGGTTGTGCTTCCTCAGGACACGGAGAATGTGCAGCTGCTGCTGGGCTTTCTTCACCAGGGCCTTGGTGTTGACAGTCCAGGAGAGGTCAGAGGAGATGTGGGTGCCCAGGAACATGAAGGCGGGGATGTTTTCCACACGGTCGTCATATATAAGGAGATCGGGTAGTCCGTGTGTTTCATGATGACGGTGGTTGGGTGGGTTGGAATACAGTCAAAGGTGGACAGGGAGTACAGAAGAGGGCTTAGCACACAGCCTTGGTGGGAGCCAGTGGTGGGGGCAAAGTCTGACTGTTTGTGGGCAGTTGGTGAGAAAGAAATGTGCAGCTACTTACTTGAAAATTTGCAGCTTTTTATTATTCATAATTATGCAGCTTTTTCCTCATGAATTTAGAACTTTTCTTACTCTTGAATTTGCAGTTTAAAAAAAAAAAAGCTTAAACTTGCAGCATTTTACTCAAATCTTATATCTGCAGCATTGTAGATTGTAAACAGTTGGAAATTTACACCTTCTTTTGTCTTTTTGCTAAAGTTGCACCTTCTTACCCATAAAATTCCAGTTTTTGTGGTCAGAAATTGGCAGCTTTTAACTGAGACTTACAGCCTTTTTTTTGTGTGTGTATGTGTCAGGTCAGGCATTGGCTTACTTGCTACAGGATAACCATGAAAACCGGTACTACCTGTCTCATGGGTCGGGCCGTCGGCGACTCAACCGGCATCCCCACCCTTCTGAGGGCGTGGAGGGTGAAACAGGGCATCCTGGCAGAACTAAAAACAATATCTGCCACAGGTCTGTGGTGGATCACTCCCAGTTACACAGGGTGAGACTGGACATCCTGGCAGATAAACACATCTGTCGCAAGGTCTGTGGTGGACTGTGCCAGTCGGTGCATTGTGACATGCACTATACAAAGAGCAGAGATAAACAAACCTATCATCTGGTCAGTCACTGCAACAGATACTGGAGTCAGTTTGTCTTGGCTTGTCCTTGCCACTGATAATACCTTTATCTGCCAAGAATGTGCTGCTAGTCCAGCAAAAGCAAGCAGTACTCAAATACTTTGCAAGCAGTTTCATGAAATGGTCAATCAGAAAGCAACTCATACCGGCTTGGACGTCGCCCGGGCTTACAAGGTCCGCGCTGATCTGTTCACACTCCAACAGGCAGCGAAAAGTAAGCTAGGAGCAGGAAGACAAAAGAAGAGGAAAACAGCAGCCTTGTGTGTAGCAGAATGGAATGTACGTACTCTGTTGGACAGAACAACATCACAGCGCCAAGAAAGACAGACTGCGCTTGTGGCCCTGGAAATGAACAGGTACAATGTAGACATAGCTGCACTTAGTGAAACAAGATTGCCTGGATATGACAGCTTGGAAGACCATGGGTACATCTTCTTGTGGAGTGGGAGATCAACTCAAGAAAGGAGAGAAGCAGGAGTGGGCTTTGCAGTTAGAAAGGAGATAGCAGCAATGCTTGATGAGGAACCGGTGCCAATCAATGACAGGATAATGACTATGAGACTCCCACTACAGAGGAAGATGTGTGCCACACTCATCGGTGTATATGCCCCAACAATGACCAACACAGACAAGGTGAAGGAAGAGTTCTACAGTGATTTACGTGAGACTATCAGGCGTTTACCGACTGATGACAGGCTGATACTCGTTGGAGATTTTAATGCCAGAGTTGGTTTGGACACTGAGAAATGGAAAGGAGTGCTAGGCAGTCATGGAGTAGGCAAGTGCAATGCTAATGGAGAACTTCTACTTGCGCTATGTTCAGAGCACAACCTTTTGATAATGAACACTCTATTTAAGCACAAGGACACACACAAGAAGACATGGATGCACCCAAGATCCAAGCACTGGCACTTATTAGACTACATCATAGTCAGGCAGAGAGACATAAAGGATGTATTGGACACCAGAGCAATGACAGGTGCGGACTGTGGTACTGATCATGTTATGCTGAGATCTCGATTAAGGATTTGCAGATGAAAACAGCACTGCAGGACGGGTGCAAAGCCACCACGGAAGCTAAACACTAGTGCACTGAAAGGCCAAAAGAAGCAAGAAGAACTTACACAGGAAATGGATGAAAACTTGAAAGACTGGGACAGCAACAACTCAGAGAATGACATAGAAGAGAAATGGGCAACACTGAAGGATACGGTGTATCAGACTGCGAGTGATGCATTAGGTTACCCTGAGAGGAAACATCAAGATTGGTTTGATGAGCATGACGAACACCTGAAGAAACTACTAGAAGCGAGGAATACAGCTAGGTAGGAAAACCTACAGTGGAACACAAGGTCGGAGAAGATGAAATACTCAGAGGCTCAGAGTGAGCTACAGAAGTTCACCAGAGAGATGAAGTCCAACTGGTGTGATGAAAAAGCGGAGAAACTTCAAACTGCAGCAGACAGGAAGGACATGAAAACATTCTTCATAGATTTGAGAGAAATCTACGGCCCTAAACCAAGAGGATTGATCCAACTAAAGGCTATGGATGGTGAAACGGTTTTGCAGGAGAAGGACAAGATCCTGGACAGATTTGCAGACCACTTTGTCCAACTACTAAACAACCCTGGAGATCTCACTGAAGAGGCTAAAGAAGCTCTAGTGCAGCAACCAGCTGTATCAAGTCTGGATGAACCACCAAATTTTGATGAACTAATGGCAGCTATCAGGACAACACAGGATGGTAAAGCTCCAGGAAAGGATGGAATTCCAGCAGAAGTGTGGAAATTTGGTGGTGTTCAGCTGACCAACTGCCTGCACAAGCTCATCCAAGAGATATGGGATGCCCAGAAAGTACCTCAAGACTGGAAGGATGCAAGTATTGTGCCTTTGTTCAAGAAAGGTGACAGAAAAGATTGTGGAAATTACCAAGGTATATCACTGCTAGCCACTGTTGGTAAGATTCTCTCACATGTACTACTTAACAGACTCAGTGAACACATCTCGTAGAATGTACTACGGGAAACCCAGTGTGGCTTTAGAAGTGGAAGAAGCACAATGGACATGATTTTTTGCTTGAAACAGGTTCAAGAAAAGTGTATCGAACAGAACATGCCGCTTTATGTAGTCTTCATAGACTTCAGTAAAGCCTTCGATACGGTTTCACGACAAGGACTTTGGCAGGTACTCAAGAAATATGGTTGTACAGAGAAGTTTGTCAGCCTGATCGAGGCACTCCATACAGGTATGCAAGCAAACGTGGCAATGAGTGGTTCAGTATCTAAAGACTTCTCAGTAAGCAACGGGGTGAAACAAGGGTGTGTGCTGGCACCTACACTCTTCTCGCTATATCTGGCAGCCATGCTTGAGGTGGCCTTCAAAGACACTTCAGAAGGAGTATACATTCAAACAAGGAAAGAAGCAGACTTGTTCAGTGTGGCACAGTTTAAAGCCAAGAGTAAGACATCGATAAAGGTAGTAAGAGAAATACTCTTTGCTGACGACAGTGCTCTAGTTGCACACAGCGTGGAAGATTTGCAATCTTTAGTGGAGAAATTTGCAAGAGCAGCTAGCCAATTCAGCCTCCAAATCAACATCAAGAAGACAGAGTGCCTTTATCAACCACCAAAGTTCCAGTTATCAACATCACTACCAGAAGAGATCAGCATTGGTACAGAGCCACTAGTCAAGTGCAAGACTTTCAAGTACGTAGGGAGTACTGTTTCAGAGAATGCTAGGCTGGAGTATGAGCTGTCTGTCAGAATGGGAAGAGCAAGCGCTGTGTTTGAAAACTTGAGGGAGAGACTGTGGAACAATCGACATGTGTCTATCCGTGTGAAATGCAAAGTGTACAGAGCAACAGTACTGGCTACTCTATTGTACGGTGCTGAAACTTGGACTGTCTACAGAGTGCAGGTAAAGAAACTCCACGCGTACATGATGAGACACCTTCGAGCCATAATGAACATCTCATGGAAAGACAAGATAACCAACATAAAAGTGTTGAAACGAGTTGGTCTCCCATCAATGGAGGACAGATGAACTTGAGATGGCTCGGACATGTTGAGAGGATTGACCACCAGTGTCTCCCTCGGCAGTTACTCTACTCACAGTTATGCGAGGGCAAACGCAATCAGGGTAGACCAAGGCTCAGATTTAAAGACACTGTAAAAAGAAACTTGAAGAAGTTGGATATAGACAGGAGTTCCTGACAGCGGAAGGCTAAGGACAGAGCTGTGTGGAGGAATCTGATCAGACCTAAATGAAACAGTCATTGTCGCCCACGACAGACTGCTATGATGATTTTTACATCACTCAGGAAGTATTGAGCTGTGACGGTGAAAATAAATTTACATGGTGAGAAAGTTCTTTATCCAGGAGCAGGTTGGGGGGGGGGGGTCTGGAGGAGTTGCGGTTTGTTGATCAGGATGTCTGGGATGATGGCGTTAAAAGCTGAGCTGTAGTCCACAATGAGCATTCTCACGTAGCTCCTTGGGTTCTCCAGGTGGCTCAGCGCTTTGTGGAGAGTGGTGGCGATGGCGTGTTCCATAGACTGGTTCTCCCTGTAGGCGAACTGATGGGGGTTGAAGTAGGGGGGAAGACAGTCCCTGATGTGCTGGGACACCAATAGCTCAAAACATTTCATGACTACAGATGTGAGTGCTTTGTGTCTGTAGTCATTCAGGCTGTCAATTGTGGCCTTTTTGGGGATGGGGATGATGGTTGAGGCCTTGAGGCAGGAGGGGATGGTGGCATGCATTAGGGAGAGTTTGAACAACTTGAAGAGGATCCCTGCCAGCTGGTCTGCACATGCTTTGGCCACCGCTCCTGGGATGCTGTCTGGGCCAGCAGCTCTGCGGGGCTTCACTGCTTTCATTTGCCTCCTTACCTAGTGCACCTGTAGAGAGAGGGGGGAGGGTGTGTGTGCTGAAAGTGGGCAAAGAAGATGTTAAGCTCGTCTGCCAGAGTGAAGCTGCTGTCTAATGTTGGGGGGCCCTGGCTCCTGTAGTTGGTGAGGGCCAGGTTGCCTCTCCACATCTGTCGGGGGTTGTTGTCTGTGTGGAAGCCCTCCACTTTCCTCCTATAGTCATTGTTTTCAAGTTTCATGCCTCTCCTTAGTTTATCTCTGGCAGTGCTGTACAGAGTGCTGTCCCTCTGTCTGAAAGCTGAGTTGCAGGCTCTGATCAGAGCCTGGACCTCACTGGTCATCCAGGGTTTGCTGTTTGGCAGTGGCGATTTTGGAGGGTGAGGGCCACCCCTGAAATCTGATTGGCCGCCCCCGTAGTCACCCTTGATTTGATAGGCAGTTTTACACGTTTGTCAAACCAATGGGAAACACCTATCAGCCAGTCGTGACAGTTCAGGTGATTTGCTGATTTGGGGCCAGTTTAGTTCAAAGCTACATCCAAATTGAGTTGTCAGAGCTGATTTCTGGTCAGTTGGATGCATGCTTTATGGGTCTTGGGATCTGAGGAACAAGGCACCAGCGTTGGTGTTTCATCCTCCTCTGTTGATTGCCTGCAGCTGGTGATTGGGGAGGATGCTTGTCCCTCTTCCTATGCCGTCTGTTTCAGACGAAGTCTGTCCTCTGACAGGTATGGTCATGCAGTGTCAAATCACCATCTGCATGTGTGAAATTTTTTTTTCCCCTTTTTTCAGCATGAAAATGTGTTTGTTTCTAAAGTGGACTTGTGAGTCTGAATAAAGATTGTACATACAAACACTAGTTTAGCTAGCTTTGTCATAAAGCTAATGAATAGTAACAGCTTTGCACTAGCATTAGCACGAAAAGCTTATGAAAATCAGCTAGCATTTTTCTGTTTCTGCTTCCCTTGATTAGATATTACCTTGAAATATGAACATTTATTTTCTGAAATAATGACGGATGGTGTGTAAAAATTATACAGAATACAGATGCATTTGTTCAGTAAGGCTAACATTATGGCTAATCAGGGTCTGGATTTAAAATGGAGCCAAGTTAGAGGTGGGCAGAGTAATCAGAAATTGCAATCAAGTAAAGGTAAAATGTTGTGATATTCTTTACTCAGCTGGAAGTAAGAGCAGTCATAAAATATTTGAGGAAACTGTAATCTGAAAAAGTAAAGGGAGTGAGTAACATTTGCCAATTTGTAATTTTCCCCTCCTTTTTGACTATTTTCTCATACATTTGTACGTTTTTTTGCTCTAAATTTTTGTCCTTCATAAATGTTAAACTTTTCCTTTTAACTACGGATTTTTACTCAAATCTGCAAGTCTTGTTCTAAATGTGCAGTTTTTTACCACAAAATGCAACTTTTTTCTTCTACCTTTCTGACTGAATTTGAGGTTTTCTCGTTGATTTGAGACATTTTTCTAGCAAACTTATTTCGTAATAATTTGTGACTTCTAATAAAAAATGTACAGTGATCCCTCACTTATCGCGGTTAATGGGTTCCAGAACCGACCGCGAAAAGTAAAAAACCGCGAAGTAGCGTCACCCCCCTTTGTGGAATTCCAGCCTGATCTCGTTAGTTTTTTGATACATAAAATAATGTATAAATAATATAAATAATATGTACGTTCATTCTCTCACTCTCTCTCTCGGGAGAGAGAGAACATCAGGTATCAACACGGAGAGCCCGCACAACTCAAAATCCACCTCTCTGATTCGCTGGCCAGCATCCCCCCCCTAAGAGATCGCTCCCGACTCTAGATTTTGTTCTCGTGTTGACTCTCACTCTCTCCCGAGAGAGAGAGTGAGAGAATGAAAAGAATCTCGCGAGAGATGCACTCTCGCGAGATTCCCGAGCCGAGCCAACACGAGAACAAAATCTAGAGTCGGGAGCGATCTCTTAGGGGGGATGCTGGCCAGCGAATCAGAGAGGTGGATTTTGAGTTGTGCGGGCTCTCCGTGTTGATACCTGATGTTCTAATGTATTTTTTCTCAATTTTGAATTTTTGATGAATATTTTTGAAAAATCCGCAATGCACTGAGGGCGCAAAAGGTGAAGCGCGAAGTAGCGAGGGATCACTGTATTACTTTTCTGCCATAAATTGACTATTTATTTGTAAACCTTGCTACATTTTCTTGTATATTTCTTGGCTCCCTTCCTGTTCACCCTTTATACTGCGGACTTCTCACACAACACAACACACTGCCATCTACAGAAGTTCTCTGACGACTCTGCGATCGTTGGCCTCATCTCCAACGGAGATGAAGCTGAGTACAGAGGACTTATCCAGGACTTCGTGGACTGGTGCCATAGGAACTGCCTCCAGATCAACGCGAGGAAAACTAAGGAGCTGGTGGTGGACTGCCGCAGGCAAGGACAACCCCTCACAGCACCAGTAAATATACAGGGAGCAGACATTGAGATGGTGACATCCTTCAGGTACCTGGGTGTTCATCTGAACAATAAACTAGACTGGTCACACAATACCAATGCACTCTACAAGAAGGGACAGCGCAGGTTGTTCCTACTGAGGAGGCTCAGGTCTTTTGGTGTACAAGGGGTGCTGCTGAAGACATTCTATGACACGGTGGTGGCATCAGCCATCACTTTTGGAGTGGTCTGCTGGGGCAGTGGCATTACAGCAGCCGATAGGAAGAGACTGAACAAACTGATCAAGAAAGCTAGCTCTGTCCTGGGGCAGCGCCTTGATCCGATGGAGGAGATAGGAGAGAGAAGGACGGTGGCTAAACTGTCATCTCTGCTGGAGTCCGAGTTCCACCCTATGCAGAACATACTGAATGCACTGAGGAGCTCATTTAGCAGCAGACTACATCATCCTAGGTGCACAACCGAGAGGTTTTGCAGGTCCTTCCTACCTACGGCTGTCAGACTGTATAACCTAAGCAGGGCTGCTCGCAGAGATAGCAAAAAAGACGTGACGACCTAATAGTATTGAATGCAAAAGACGCAATAGACTTACTCAATGGTCCCCTCCGGTATACAACTAGGAAAATACCGGTCGCTATAGAGGGTGAGAATATGTATGGGTACATAATCATACCATGTAGGATAACTAAGTAGACAGTTGTGCCGTTTCATTCCATCTAGCTACAATGCTCCTCACTGTGTGTGTTTATATATTTATATATTTATTCCATCTAGCAACAATGCTCCGCACTGTGTGTGTTTATATATTTACATATTTATTCCATCTAGCTACAATGCTCCGCACTGTCTTTATATTTATATATTTATATTTATATGTACATATGTATACTCGCTGCTCTTGTTTTTCTCTTGCCTTCTGATTGTTGCTCTGAATGTTGCTATCCCTGTGCTGTTGCAATCCTGGAATTTCCCCATTGTGAGACTAATAAAGGCTCATCTTATCTTACCTTATCTTATATTTGTTTTATTTGTGGCTTTACTCTGAACCAATTTGGAAAGTTCTTGCATGTGTTGGTCTTGGGAAAACTGGGCAACCTAGCCACATGTACCACATCAAACCAAACTAGATAAAGAGAGAGGAGACAGAAATTTATATTGGCTGATCCTGGATTTAACTTCTGATTTTATGAGTTAAAATTAAAAATTCATTATCATTACTAAGGATGGAGTCATTTCTGTTCAGAACAATTTATTACAGTATAAACAAGAACATGTCGAACCTGTTTACAAATCAGTGAAGTTACTCAGAGTATCACTAAATGTACTGAAGTAAAAGTATAGTTTTTTCTTCAAAAATGTAATCAAGCAAGGACTTCCGGTCTGGACGCCATGGTGATAGCAGCTTAACGCTGAAGCTTCCAGACCTAATCCAGGAAAATATCTTGAAAATCAGATTTAACGGATTTTGGGAAGAGTGAAAATCAAAAGTCAAAATCATCATGCCTAAAGGAAAACAGAAGAAATCGACATTTTCCAGGCCAGGACACGCATCGGCCAAAGAATCTGAACCGGAGGATTTCCGTTCAGAAGACGAGGAGCTGAATGTAGCTAACAAGAAGGTTAGCTTGAAAACGTTATTTGAAGAACTACGATGATTTCGCCGAGAGCTTTGGGCCGAATTTCTTGAATTCAGAGACGAATTAAAAAGGACAAACAGCAGAGTGGACCAGGCCGAGAACCGAATCTTGGAAGCAGAAGAAAGAATAAAAGTGCTTGAAGATTCCGTGCTGGATCTACACAAAAGACAGTCAAGACTAGAAGCTAAGCTAACCGACCAAGAAGGAAGACTGAGAAGAGACAACATAAGAATTCATGGTCTGAAAGAAGGAGCCGAAGATGGTTTCAACACAATGGCGGATTGCGTGGAATCTTTACTGAGAGAGAAGTTGGATATCCCCCAAACCACTGACTTGAAGATAGAAAGGGCCCATCGTACGTTAGCCGCTAGGCCAGCAGCGGAAGCGCCCCCACGTTCGGTGGTGGTGAGATTCTCCAATTTCAAAATAAAACAAGAGGTTGTAAGACTGGCTTGGCAGAAAAAAGGATTTATGCACCAAGAGAGAAAAGTCTTTGTGGAACACGATTACGCCCCGGAGGTCCTTAAAAAGCGCCGGGAATACAACAACGCTAAAAAGGTGCTACGAGAGAAAAAACTGCGCTTTCAGACGCCATTTCCTGCGAAGTTAAGGGTCTTCTACGGTGAAGAGTCATGTCTCTATAATTCGGCGGAAGAAGCAACAGCTGACATGGCGAGAAGAGGGCTCCCGGTAACGGTGTTTAAACCCGCAGCAGACCCGAGCGATAGGATCAAGGCTCAAACGTGGTCCACACAGAGACCTTCAGAATCCACGGGCCAGCAGCGGGAAACCCAGCGCCAGAGCTACAAGGATAAACTAGCCGTTTACAGGAGGGAATAGCGATCTTTTTTTTTTTTTTAAGTCAATCTGCACATCCAACCCCCCTCCTACAAGGTAACAAACATCAAAGGAGATGCAGAATCAGCATGTGGTAAAACATTTCATGGAACAGTCATAATATTAGAAACAAATAAGTTTTTTTAATAATAAAAAAAAAACTTGTTAAAATAGAAATGTGACAAAGATCCACATGTTCTCCCCACACTAACAAATACTATATTAGCATGAATGTTTGCTGTGAGGGGGGTGGGAGGGTGCACACAATTTCATAGGGTATAGGCATAAAAAAAAAAAATAATAATAATTACAAGTTCGGATTGGGATCTGAAATTCACGTTAAAAACATGGGACAACTTACAGGGGTAAGAGAGGGCCCTCAACACGTAACAGAGTTTGAGGAATTTCCCTCAGAGCCTACACTCCATCAAGGCTCTTCCAGGGTCTTTAAAAAGACCTCAGCTCAGGAAGTTCTTTTGACAATTTTTTGTTTTAAAGTTTTATACACTATGTTCTTAATGTTTTTTATGTTCTTAATGTTCTTTCAGTTTCTGAGTAGCATAAAAGAGGGCCACCACACTGTTATACTAAATAAGACAATACAATGGAGAAACAAGGTGTAACCAAAATAATCTCATATAATGTAAAAGGGATCCTGAATCCAGTTAAAAGATCCAAGATTCTAGGCAAAATGAAAAAAGACAAAGCAGGAATAATATTTTTACAAGAAACCCACCTAACAGACATGGAGCACACTAAACTCAATAGACAAGGGTTTAAAATGATCTCTTCATCTTCATATAAGTCAGGGAGGAGGAGGGGAGTAGCAACATTGATATCAACCAAAATTACATTTGAAAAAAAATCAGAACACAAAGATAAAGAAGGGAGATACAGTTTGGTAATTGGGCGGCTAGAGGGAGAAGATATCACCCTGCTGAATGTGTATGCTCCCCCAGGGGCTAACTGGAAATTTTATAAAGATGTATTTGACCTAATGATAACTAAAGCCCAAGGTTTAGTGATATGTGGTGGAGACTTCAATCTAAGACTGAATCCATACTGGGATGCATCAGGTAATTCTCCACATCAAAATAACACTCAAAGTAGGAAAACTCGGATGCTACTAAAAGAAATGGGAATCTGTGACGTGTGGAGGGAATTCAACCCCAGTGTAAAAGATTATACATTTTACTCAACGCCACATTCATCTTACTCAAGGATTGACTATTTTTTTTTATGTTTAATAGAGACATTGGAAGAGTAAAAACATGTAAAATAGGACTGATGGATCTCTCTGACCACAGTCCGATCTATATGGATTTAAGTATCCAAAAATACACAAATAATACATTTTCTTGGAGGTTGAATTCAAATGTCCTGAAAGGACCACTGAAAGATGAATTGGAATCAGATATTCTCAGATATTTGGAGGAAAACGATAATGGAGAAGTATCCCCTTTAATACTGTGGGATGCATGCAAAGCTGTAATAAGGGGAAAGATTATTGCAAAACTGGCAACCCAAAAGAAACTGAGACAAGAAAAACTAATCACATTACAGTCAGAACTTAAGAACCTAGAAAAAGAACACAAAGGCAACACTCATTCTAATGACTCGCTCAAGATTAAAGAAATTAAAAATCAAATAAATGAGATCTACACAATAGAAATCCAGAAGAAACTTAGATTTCTGAAACAAAAATACTATGAAGCCGGCAGTAAATCGGCAAAATTACTAGCCTATAAATTGAGGAAACAACAAACAGAAAGAGCAATCTACAAAATCAGAGACCCAGTATCAAAGGAAATAAAATTCAGAATTCAGGATATTCTTAAAAGCTTCGAGAACTACTATAAGAACTTATACTCCCTCAAAAAACATAAAAACACATCCGAAGCATTCCTAAACATAATTCATCATATAAAAAAATATAACTTAAATGCAGTCATATTGGGATTAGATGCTGAAAAAGCATTCGATTCGGTTGACTGGTCTTTCCTATATAGAATTTTATCCAGTTTCAATTTTCATAACAACTTCATTAGAACTATCCAGGCATTATATAAAAAACCAACAGCTAAAATAAGGATTAACGGTAATTTATCATCATCTTTTGAGCTGGAAAGAGGATGTCGTCAGGGCTGCTCCTTGTCTCCACTGCTCTTTGCAATCTTCATAGAACCTCTGAGCCAATGGATAAGACAGAATCAAAAAATTCAGGGTATTACACTTGGTCAGAAGGAACATAAAATGGCACTCTTTGCTGATGACATTGTAATATACCTGGGGCAGCCGGACACCTCTTTACCAGAACTAATCTCAGTTTTTTCAGAGTATGGAGATTTATCGGGATACAAATTAAACATGCATAAAACCCAAGTTTTAACATTCAACTATGACCCAAATCATTATTCACTAAGCAAACTCAAAACTAACTGGGAGATGGAATCTATGAAATATCTGGGGGTCAATATCCCGAAACAACTCAACAAAATTATAACACTAAACTATGATCCACTGGTGACAAAAATAAAATCTGACCTAGCAAGATGGAATATGATACCATTCTTGGGTACTGCACAAAGAATTGAAGCAGTCAAAATGAATATACTTCCACGTCTTCTATACCTTTTCCAAACAATACCGGTAGAACCTCCCAAAAATACATGGCAGGAGCTGGACAGAAGGATCTCAAGATTCATATGGCAGGGCAAGAGACCTAGAATCAGATATAGAACCTTACAGCTAAACAAAGACAAAGGTGGGCTTGCGCTGCCAAATATCAGGGACTATTTTAAAGCCGCACAAATTAAAACTTTAATAGAGATATGTAACCCAGTCTACACTGCACAATGGAAGGAGATCGAATGCCAAATAACAAGTGACATCCCCCTACAGGCGATAATAGGGAACAATGCCTTACCTGAACTTTTGAATAACACTAACCCGTGGATAGAGACCCCGCTAAAAATTTGGTTTAAGATGGTCAGAGAGAATCAAACTAGAGAGCCCTATCGACTTCTGCAATAGATTGCCTATGATCAAGACTTTACTCCTAATAAAACAGACACCAGATTTAAAAAGTGGAAAGAGAACGGGCTGATAAAATATTACGATTTTTTTAAGGGACAAATTTTAAGAAGTTTTGAAGATTTGAAAAAACAAGGCCTAATAAATCAAGACCTTTACAGGTTCTTTCAGCTTAGACACCACATAAACAATATAGTTAAAAAGGAGGATTTGGGAAGGGCCCAGTCAGGTGTTCTGAAGGTCTTCGTAATGGCATATAAAGGGATCCCAGGGATCGGATACATCTCTAAAATATACCAAGGTCTTCAAGACTTAAAAGGAGACAACACATCATATATAAAAGAGAGATGGGAAAAAGGGGGGAATTTCAATTTACAACTGGCAATATGGGAAAAGCTAAATAAACAGCAATGGAAAAGTACCTCATCCCTGCAGTGGAGAGAATTTGGATGGAAAAATTTGGTAAGATTTTTCAGAACACCTGCACAAAACAAATTTACCCATAAGGGGTTGAACTGTTGGCGCTTGTGTGGTGAAAAGACTGCAAATCATTTTCATGTGTTTTGGTCATGCCCAGTTATCCACCAATATTGGACCAATGTACAGACAATATTGGGGAAAATATTCAAAATAACAGTTCCCTTTTCTTTTGTAACTTTGTATTTGGGTTTACTACCGGACTCACTGGAAAGACGAGGAGAAAAATACTTATTCACTGTTTTAATATTGGCAAGTTTGCCCTAACTAAAAAATGGATGTTGAAGGACTGTCCTACACCTGAAGATTGGATTAACGTGATCCAAGACATTTACTCGATGGAAAAGTTGACATTCGCACTGAGACAGGACATGGATGGGTTCATGAACTTTTGGCAACCCTGGATCGCATATGTGTCTTCCATTAGATCTAATCTTTGACAAATACCATTTCAATAATGGCTCCGCTCTTTGTTCCAACGCTACTCCGACGCTCTTTTATTTTTAATTATTTATTTTTATTTTTCTGTTTGTTTGTTTGTTTGGTTTTTTTTCTTTTCTTTTGTTTTGTTTGTTTGTTTTTTTATTCTCTTTAATTTCACTTTTTCTTTCACTTTAAAAAAAGGGGTGTTGTAATAATTATTCTTCCAATGTTGTCAAATAGCAAAAAATAAGGAAACGTGATGAAAATGTAATCAATGCAATGCTGTAATGACCTGTATACCCTTTACAAAAACTTAAATTAAAAAAAAAATGTTATCAAGCAAGAGTAAAAAGTAGCCTACAATGAAATAATCAACTTACAGTTTTGCACAAATGTTAGTTGAGTATTATGTACTTGAGTACATTGAACTAATTTTTAACTAATTTTTAACTTCTAAACATTAGCCAGGAGATTCAAAGAGCTCCACCAAAGAACAGCAATTGTGTTGATTAGTTTTTCTTTGTAATACCAAATTGTTCTGCAGTGACAAGAGGCCATTTTAAAAGATTGTATCACAAAATTCTTTATTTTACAATTTTTGATTTAAATGCCAGATGGTGTGACTGCAATATTTTTTCCCCTTTTTATTATGCAATGTTAAAAAATGATCAAGGGTGTTATTGAAGCTTCCAAAACTTATGCAAAACAAACCTGTGTAAAAATGAGCTTTTTTTATCATTAAATTAGTCTTAAATCTGTTATTTAAGGGTTTCCAGGCACCAAAGAATCCCTGCATTTCACACACTGACCACTAACCAAAGTTCAATTTAATCCTGCTGTATGTATTGTTGATTGTTAATGATTAGTATTATTTTTTTCCGGGCATAATGGAGAAATAGACATGAAAAGGCACAGGGACATTCAAAGCTTCTTCAAAAAAAGAAGGGAGTCAGAATCAAGTCAGTAGCCTAGAGACAGTAGGGATGAAGAGTCGTCAGCTCCATCTGCACAACATGATAGCTGATGCTCAGATCGTTCCTGTGTGTCCTGGGTAAATATGCAGGAATATGTTGTGGTTTTTTTCATTTAAGTTGTCACTCCAGTTATACAAGACCATTTTTCTTAAACAGTTACTGAAGAAAAAATGAAGGTAACTTTAAAGACAGAACAGTATTAAACCGACACACATGAGGGAGAGAGAGATGTGATTCATGTCATGTTGCCACATTCTGAAAATGCATTTGAAGCAAAACCTCTAATTATGTTTCTCTGTGAATTTAGGTGAAGAAGAATCAGCTTCGCTGGACCAGCCAGCAGTGTCTGAAAGTCCGCTGGTTTATCATGGTAAATCAAATCCAGACCTTAGTTTACACATGATATTATTTAGACTTAAACTGAAAGATCAAGGAATATAATGTAATGCCAGTGTGTCCATGAGCCAGCTGTGAAAATTATTAAAATGTGTTATTACTTCAGGTACTTTACCGAGTGCAGACACTGATTCTGAGGCCATGCCAACAGGCCATGCTGAGAAGGATGACGTAGACGTTCATACTGCAAACACAAATGCTGCCCCACCTGGTCCTGATGGTATGTGGCAATGTTCAGTGTGCCTTCTATGTAAATATCATGGTTAAATGGTGTAATACTGACTACTACTTCACCTTGTGATATACAGTTGCAATTGCTGTCAGTCATTCAACCCCCACTGCAAATGAGGTTTACTGGCAAAATTTAGAAATTAGCAGCTGCTTGCAATAAACAAATCAAACATGAAGAATTTCAATAGCTCAACAAAACTAATATCACAAGTGGTTTCTCAACAATAAACACAAAATTCCACTTTTAATGACTACGGCAGTTTCATATTTATTCATTCTTTTCATGACAAACATCTTTAGTACTTAGTAGATTACTCTTTTGCTGTTATGACCTTCTGCAAATATGATGCATAGCCAGACATCAGCTTGTGGCAGTGTTGTGAGGAATCTTAGCCTATTCCTCATGGGCAAAGACCTCCAGTTCACTAATATTCTTGGGTTTGTGTGCTGTAACTGTCTTCTTTAAATCCCACCAGAGATTTTTTGATGGGGTTTAAGTCAGACAGCTGTGACGGCCGCTCTAGTATCTTCCAGGACTTGCTCTGAAACCAAGCCTTGGTGGACTTTGAGGTATGCTTGGGATCATTAACCTGTTGGAAGGTCCAATGACACCAAAACTTCAGCTTCCTCACAGACGGCATGACATTTTCTCCCAGGATTTCCTGATACTTGATTGAATCCATCTTGCGCTTCACATGCTGCAGGTTTCCAGTGCCAAAAGAAGTGAAGTAGCCCCAGAGCATCACTGAGCCACCTCCATGCTTCACTCAAAGTCCACCAAGGTTTGGAAGTCCTGAAAGATACTAAAGTGGCCATCACAGTCACATGACTTGAACCTCATTGAAAATCTCTGGTGAGATTTGAAAAAGGCAGTTGCAGCACACACCCAAGAATATTAGTGAACTGGAGGCCTTTGCTCATGAGGAATGGGCTAAGATTCCTCAACACTGCCAGAAGCTGGTGTCTGGCTATGGATCACATTTGCAGCAGGTCATAACAGCAAAAGGGTGCTCTACTAAGCACTAAAGTTGCTTGTCATGAAGGGGTTGAGTAATTTGGGAGACTGCAGTAGTCATTAAAAGTGGCATTTTGTATTAAATTGGGAGAAACCACTTGTAATATTGTGTTGAGATATCTAAATTGTTGTTTGATTTGTTTATTGCAAACACCTGGTAGTTTGTACATTTTTCATGAACTTTTTCATCTGTACAAGATAGCTCTTGCCCTACCAGTAAGTACTGCAGCGTGTGAGCGAAGCTTCTCTGCTCTTAAACTGATCAAAACTCATTTGTGCACAACTATGTCAGACAACACACTGAGCAACCTGGGTGTCCTAAGCATTGAGGCCAGAAGAGCTAAATCACTTGACATTGATAGGTTCATCAAAGTTTTTGTAAGCCATCACCAAAACAGGAGAATTAGTCTGTTTTAGGTGGGTTAACGGAGAGCCTGCTTGTATTATAGTTTGTGACAGCACATTAACAGGAGAAGTAATCTGGTATGTGCAAGAGTAAAGTAAGATTGCTCATTGCATGGAATGTTTGAGTTCTGTAAGTGACAAAACAAACATCAAGAATTCAATAAAAACATTTGTTGAATGTAAACATGAGTTTATGAGTTAAATTAATAGTTATAAATATGTTGAAGAAAAGCAGTGTGATATTTAAACATAGCCACGTGGCAATAAACTATTAAACCTCTTCTTGACTTGGCCACCGCATATAAACTCCGAGTCTGATGTTGGCCACCCCAGTAAAGATTTTCTCAATATGCCACTGCGGTTTGGAAATACCCGGATGTGTTTGGTGACTGTCACATTTTCTATGCAGCATTTGATGCAGAAAAGGACAGATTTGGTGTAGGAGTCCAGGTCCTGCTGTTCAAAGACTTTCCAATCTGCACAGGCAAAGCAGTCTTGTAGCTGGAGAAGAGTGTTTTCAGACCAGGATTTAATTGTTTGTTTGGTTCGGGGGGGGGGGGGGTGTAGACAGGAATCTGTAACCGAGAGAGATGGTCTGATTGTCCAAGGTGGGGGAGGGGGTGGCTCTGTAGGCGTGCTTAATGTTGCTATAAACAGGATCCAGTGTCCTTTCCCCTGTTGTGGGACATTTAACGCGTTGGTAGAATTTGGGGAGTACAGTCTTTAAGCATGCTTTGTTAAAATCCCCTGCAATAATATGGACTGCATCAGGGTGATCTCTTTGCTGCCTGCTGACTGTGCTGGAGGGGATTGAGTGCTAAGCTAACTTTAGCATCAGGAGCAATGTAAATGGCTGTTAAAATTACTACCATTAGCTCGCGGGGATATAAAAGGGCCTACACCAGAAGGACATGATCTCTAAGTCCGGTAAACAGTAGCTATGAATTATACTGCTGTTTTTACACCAAGTCTGGAGCACATAAACACAGAGCTCCCCCCCCCCCCCCCATCCTTACCAGAATCAGCGTTGTGGTTGAGACGGTGTGTAGTTCAGCCAGGTAATTCCACAGCGGCAGCCTGGATGCAATTCGGTCAGCCATTATTCAGTCACAATCAGAATACAACAGTCCCGGATGTAGCAATTATGGACAATACCCGTGCATAGCTCGTCCATTTTGTTGGCGAGGGATCCGGCGTTGGTGAGGAAAATTGAAGGTAACAATGGCTTGGAGCGAAGTCTGCGCAGCTGGGCACAAATGCCAGCCCTGCAGCCTCTCTTCTGCTTCCTCTCCCATCATCTACGCTGTTTGTGGGGCATAACGAACCACGGAACACCTGAAGGTCTGGCGATCTCCTTAGTAATGTGGTGAAAATTGCTGGAATGAGCACTGGAGATGTCGGAGGTTAGTTGGCGACCGATGCCTATAAGTTCCTGGCGACTGTAGATAATTAGTCTGTCACAGAAGGAGCATAGAAGAAGGCAGAAAAGACACTAAAACGAACACAGTAGTCCGGAGCATCTAGCCCAGGGGTGGGCAAACATTTTGCCTAAAGGACCACATGGAGTTTTAAAAATTGACAGAAGGGCTGAGGGACATTATAAATATAGTGGCTTGTAAATAATATAGTGTATGAATATTTGAAAAAATCAATCAAATGTAGGTAACCTGTGCTTGATATTTTAATGATTGAAGAAAACACCTTCTATTCATGGATTTTCATTTATTTTCTTTCAAAAGGGCTGGTGTTGGGGTTCAACACTCGCATTGTGAAGTGCGGTGTAGTGGCGGCCACTTCCTGTTTCGCCACTGCACCGCCCTATAAATAGCAGAGGGCATCCATTATACAGCCTCTTTGACCAGTGTCCTCTTCATGGGTGGCTGCTGTGTGTCCGTTGTGGTTTGAGTGTTAATAAAGCTGAGTTCATCTATTCACCTGGCCTCATCATTCCAGAAAATATTTCATCAGACATAATATTTGGCAATCAAGGATTAACTAATGGAGGTGTATATTGCACCACTTTGCCTCTTCCTGGAGCTCCCGGGCGAGCTACCTGTTGTCTGGCCAGGATGGTTTGCACCCTTCCAAAATTACATTGTTGCGCTCGACCTTCGTGAACTAGATAAGTTAAGAGCACGTGTACTCCTTGTACACAATTTAGGGATTGAGGACCAGCGTATCCTGCACACACTTGGGGCTTCGGACTCATTTGAAGATGTTGTCGAGTTACTAACAAGCGATTTTCACACCCCGGATAGCTTGACTGTCTGGAGGATTCGGTTCCCGCAGTGACATCAATGTGTGGGTGAGCCTGTCCACCAGTTTGTCGCCAACTTGAGGCAGCTAGCTAGCGAGTGTTGTTTTGGGTCGCTGGAGTACGTGACCAGCTGGTGGAGCACACTATTCGAGCTAGGCTACTCATGGCACCAAGTGACTTAACGTTAGCCAGGGCTGTCAAGCTACCTTTCCAAATGGAGACCACAGAGAAGGTAGCCTCAGAGCTATATTGGCGCCAGTCACAGTGGCAGCTGGAGCCTTCCGTCACAACATTAGTAGCAGACCCAGATAGCGACGATAGCTTGGACGACGAAAATATGGAAGCCAATGCTACCAGCCAAAGGGCTGCCCCTTTGCATGGGTTGTGGGTCTGCGAACCACCACTATAAGGCTAAGGACTGCCCGGCTAGAGGAAAGCGTTGTGGCAAGTGTGGACGGTTGAACCACTATGTTAGAGTGTGCTGTGTATCTGAGCCAGAGAGCCCACGGAAGAAATCACACCACCCGCCCCCGACAACTATCCACACGGTGTCCGCGAGTACCAACGGGCACACGTTCGGCACAGTGACACTGGACAGTGTGGAGGTGCCGTTGTTGCTCGACACTGGGGTAGAGGGGTCGTTGCGGAATTGGTCCATGGTGACAAAGTTTTTTCCCCACTACAGGATAAGGGGTAACCCAGCACCGCTTTATGGTTATGGAGGCAGCAGGCTGTGCACGATTGGGATGTTGGAGTTAAGGGTTCGGTACAAGTCTGCGACGATGGCTGACTTCGCGTTACACGTGATGACCCAAGGCAACAACATCATAGGCTGGGACTTGTTTTACGGACTGGCCATCAAAGACAACACTGGGGAAGAATGGTCTGGTTGTGGCCAGTGGAACCCTCCGGTTCTGGTGGTGGAGGATGACGTTGTGTGGGACGAAGAACGGATGGACACCATGGCAGTCAAGCAGGACCAGCCTCACTCAGGTTTAACCCAGGAGGGTCTCAGTACCAGTGCTTGGGGAATGGTAGAAGGGGGTATCGAGCGTGTCAGCAAGGTGCCTGCATCAGTGAGTGACATTGATTTGCTAGCCCCCAATTCCTCCAGAGCTTACCCACAGAGGGATGGAGGATCTACAGCTACGATGGCAACCACTGCAACGGCTTCCGAAGAAGACGGGGCCAGACCGACAGGCACGGAGAAACCACGTGTCAAGCAGCACCATATCAGGCTGAACAGAGCGCCGCTTAGGGTCATGGACTTGGTCCTGGTTCAAGGAGAGGAACGTCCACGCCAAACACGGGCCAGACGACAGCCAGTGAAACACCAGGAACACCTGTGCATCGTGGCTAAGTTGGGCGCAGCTTACTTCCAACTGTCTGATGACTCGGTGAGACATGCCAATGAGCTGCGGTGTGTCCGGAAAGAGGCTTCTGATGGCAGGGCTGGATGAGAGTGGTGGTCGGTGGTGATGAGGAGATGTGCTTTCATCCATGAGATCAGCCACTATCCCGGGGGCCTGCTGCTTCCAGGGGTGCGTCTGCTGAAGGGCCGCCCCCCCCCAAGCCAGTTCTACCCTTTTCTGCCCAAGGGACAGTAATGTAAATTCTGCTAAATAGCTCTGATGTTCATATGTTTATGCATGCAGTGAACTGTTATTGTGTTGTGTGTTTTAGTAGTTTAGGAACACGGCAATTATTTTAGTTTATTAATGGACTTTAATTTATTTTAGCAGGTGGCAGAGTAATCCACCTTGCCGTGTGGGCAGGACGGTCGTCCATCCATCCTCCCTATTTTAGGTTCTGTTGTGTGAATGTGTTAGGCCATTTAGAGATATCATTTTCATTTTATTAGTGCAAGATTCAGGTCCTAAATTGGGGAGGGTCTTAATTGAGTGAGTGGTTTTGGACTTTCTAAGGGGGGGAGGATTTGTGGTGTTGGAATTCAACACTCATTGTGAAGTGTGATGTAGTGGCGGCCACCTCCTGTTCCGCCACCACACCGCCCTATAAATAGCAGAAGGCATCCATTATACAGCCTCTTTGACTGGTGCCCTCTTCCTGCTAGCTACTAAGAAATCGTATGTACATAAGTATTCACAGCCTTTGCCATGAAGCTCAATACTGAGCTCAAGTGCATCCTCTTTCCGCTGATCATCCTTGAGATGTTTCTACAGCTTAATTTGAGTCCACCTGTGGTAAATTCAGTTGATTGGACATGATTTGGAAAGGCACACACATGTCTATAAGAGGCCCCACAGTTGACAGTGCATGTCAGAGCATAAACCAAGCACGAAGTCAAAGGAATTGTCTGTAGACCTCAGAGACAGGATTGTCTCGAGGCACAAATCTGGGGAAGGGTACAGAAAAATTTCTGCTGTTTTGAAGGTTCCAATGAGTACAGTGGCCTCCATGTTCTGTAAATGGAAGGAGTTAAGAACCACCAGGACTCTCCTTAGAGCTTGCCGGCCGTCTAAACTGAGTGACTGGGGGAGAAGGGCCTTAGCCAGGGAGGTGACCAAGAACCCAATGGTCACTCTGTCAGAGCTCCAGTGTTCCTCTGTGAAGAGAGGAGAACCTTCCACAAGGACAACCGTCTCTGCAGCAATCCACCAATAAGGCCTGTATGGTAAAATGGCCAGACAGAAGCCACTCCTTAGTAAAAGGCACATGGCAGCCCACCTGGAGTTTGCCAAAAGGCACCTGAAGGACTCTGAGACCATGAGAAACAAAATTCTCTGGTCTGATGAGACAAAGATTGAACTCTTTGGCGTGAATGCCAGGCGTCATGTTTGGAGAAAACCAGGCACCACTCATAACCATGCCAATGGTGGTGGCAGCATCATGCTGTGGGGATGTTTTTCAGCGGCTGAACTGGGAGACTAGTCAGGATAGAGGGAAAGATAAATGCAGCAATGTACAGAGACATCCTGGATGTTCATTGCTTCCTGTTTGTAAATAAAAAAAATGTTTTATTATGCAACTTTAGACACACTGCAGTCCAGTGAGTTACATTATACTGATATGTAAACATCTTCTTTTTAGTGATGTCTGGAGTTGTTCCTTCCATGCTTCTGTGTTTGCTTGGTTTTTTTTTTTTGGTTTTTTTTTTTGGGGGGGGGGGGGTCAGTGATGAACAGGTGACCAATCAGGAGCATTTCCTTGAGAATCCCCAGCATGAACTGTCGGTAATTCCCTTACCTAAAGTCAGCATGCTATGCTGACTTAAGGTAAGGGCTCATGAAGTCAGCGAGTGAGCAGTCAGCCACTTCCTGATTTCAAATTGGGGCAGCCCTTCACTTCACTTGAACACGCCTAAAGTCAGTGAGTCTGCAAGGGAGGAAAATGAGATTCAGCCCATGTTTTACTTTACACAGATGAATCAAAACCTTCCAAATTATATAGTGTGGAATCCTTAACTGAAACTTTAACCCTTCAATTCACCAGAATTGCCCACATTATGATACTACCCCTGGAACTGACATCAACATTAGGAGAGGATGCCAGCCACACCTGCAATTAGGGCTGTGCGATATCACAATATACAGTGGTGTGAAAAAGTGTTTGCCCCTTCCTGATTTCTCATTAAGTTTGTCAAACTTAAATGTTTCAGATCATCAAACAAATTTAAATATTAGACTAAGATAAGATAAGCCTTTATTAGGCCATTTTTGCCCAGTCTCTTTCTTACGATGGAGACATGAACACTGACCTTAACTGAGGCAAGTGAGGCCTGCAGTTCATTGGATGTTATTGTGGGGTCTTTTGTGACCTCTTGGATGAGTTGTCGCTGCACTCTTGGGGTAATTTTGGGTGGCTGGCCACTCCTGGGAACATTCACCACTGTTCCATGTTTTCGTCATTTGTGGATAATGGCTCTCACTGTGGTTCGCTGGAGTCCCAAATCTTCAGAAATGGCTTTATAACTTTCCAGATTGCAAGATCTCAATTACTTTGTATCTCATTTGTTCCTGAATTTCTTTGGATTGCAGCATGATGTCTAGCTTTTGAGGATCTTTTGGTCTACTTCACTTTGTCAGGCAGGTCCTATTTAAATGATTTCTTGATTGAGAACAGGTGTAGCAGTAATCAGGCCTGGGTGTGGCTAGAGAAATTGAACTCAGCTTTCCAAAGATGTGATAAATCACAGTTAATTTATGTTTTAACGGGGAGGGGGGGATCACTTTTTCACACAGGGCCATGTAGGTTTGGATTTTTTTTTTTACCCTCAATAATAAACACCTTCATTTAAAAACTGCGTTTTGTGTTTACTTGTGTTATCTCTGTCTAATATTTAAATTTGTTTGACGATCTGAAACATTTAAGTGTGACAAACATAGAAAAAAAATGAGAAATCAAGAAGGGGGCAAACACTTTTTCACACCACTGTATATCAGATGACAACATAAAAACGTCTTTTGTTTCATAGAATGCTCTGTTGTTTATATCGTTATTTAAAATGCACATACTTCCGTTTGTTCAGTAAAGCTCCTCACCACTACTTGTCAGCGCCCTGCCTCTCCTCTGCAGTGCACACAGCGGAACAGGTGTGTGTTTTTTTTTTTATTGAGTTGTATTAACAAGTTACAAACAGTAAAGGCATCAACAACTCACTGAGCTGACAATAGTCAGCAAGGCACTTTGGAATCACAACATGCATTCATAACATTATAAACGGATAAAACAAAAGCAAAGGATGAGAGCCCATTCAATGTGAGCCCAGTGGTTAAAAATCTCCTTGGTGGCCGGGCCCCAGGGGTGGACGAGATTCGCCCCGAGTACCTCAAGGCCCTGGATGTTGTTGGGTTGTCATGGTTGACACGCCTCTGCAACATTGCGTGGAGGTCGGGGGCAGTGCCTTTGGCATGGCAAACCGGGGTGGTGGTTCCTCTCTTCAAAAAAGGGGACCGGAGGGTGTGCTCCAACTTTAGAGGGATCACACTCCTCAGCCTCCCTGGGAAGGTCTATGCCAAGGTACTGGAGAGGAGAGTCCGGCCGTTGGTCGAACCTCGGATTCAGGAGGAGCAATGTGGTTTTCGTCCTGGCCGTGGCACATCGGACCAGCTCTTTACCCTCTCGAGAATTCTTGAGGGTTCGTGGGAGTTTGCCCAACCAGTTTACATGTGTTTTGTGGACTTGGAGAAGGCATTTGACCGCGTCCTCGTGGATTTTTGTGGGGGGTGCTTCAGGAGTATGGGGTATCGGGCTTGTTGTTACGAGCTATTCGGTCTCTGTACGACCGTTGTGAGAGTTTAGTTCGTATCGCCAACACTCGGTCGGAGTCATTCCCAGTGAGAGTTGGACTCCGCCAGGGCTGCCCTTTGTCACCGGTCCTGTTCATAATTTTTATGGACAGGATTTCTAGGCGCAGCCAGGGAATGGAGGGTGTCATGCTTGGTGACCACAGGATCTCATCTCTGTTGTTTGCAGATGATGTTGTCCTGTTGGCTTCATCCAGCAATGACCTACAGCTCTTGCTGGGACGGTTTGCCGCTGAGTGTGAAGCGGCTGGGATGAGAATCAGCACCTCCAAGTCCGAGTCCATGGTCCTCAGCCGGAAAAAGGTGGATTGTCCTCTCCGGGTTGGGGACAGGCTCCTGCCCCAAGTGGAGGAGTTTAAGTATCTTGGGGTCTTGTTCACGAGTGAGGGGAAAATGGAGCGAGAGATCGACAGACGGATTGGAGCAGCATCTGCAGTGATGCGGACGTTGTACCGGTCTGTTGTGGTGAAGAGGGAGCTTAGTTCTAAGGCAAAGCTGTCAATTTACCAGTCAATCTACGTTCCTACTCTCACCTATGGTCACGAGCTTTGGGTAATGACCGAAAGAACGAGATCGCGGATACAAGCGGCTGAAATGAGCTTTCTCCGTAGGATTGCTGGACTCACCCTCAGAGATAGGGTGAGGAGCTCAGTCATCCGGGAGAGGCTCAGAGTAGAACCGCTGCTCTCCACATTGAAAGGAGTCAGTTGAGGTGGTATGGGCATCTGATTAGGATGCCTCCTGGACGCCTCCCACTTGAGGTGTTTCAGGCACGTCCCACTGGGAGGAGACCCCGGGGCAGACCCAGGACTCGGTGGAGAGACTATGTCTCCCAGCTAGTCTGGGAACGCCTTGGTATCCCCTCTGAAGAGCTGGAGCAGGTGGCTGGGGAGAGGGAAGTCTGGGCTTCTCTGCTTGAACTGCTGCCTCCGCGACCCGGACCTCCGGAAAAGCGGTAGAAGATGGATGGATGGATGGATGGAGAGCCCATTCAGCAGGTCACTCATCACTAGAGGTCTTCAAGTATTTTTAGATTTTCTTAAGCTCCAAGCAGGGCAACTGCATGTTTTGCCCTTGCTGGCTTTAAGGAGCTGATGTGGTTTGTGACAAAGTCCCTTTTAAATACTGAAAAAATTGGTTTAGTTTTTCATTATTTAGCCACATGAATGAAATACTTGGCCAGGAGTCTCAAGTTATTTAGTATTAAGTCTGTTTTCTTGTCCATGATGGTGATACCAAATACAATATTGTTCCTTGTGAGAGCAGCTTGTTGAGGGATTTTTGTCGATAACCAGTCTTGTAAATCCTCCCAAAATGTCCTGGAGTAGGCACAGAAGAAAAAACAATGATCAGTCGTTTCAATTTCACAATCACAAAAGGTACAGTTGTTGTGGTCTATGTTAAATCTCACTCTCAGCAGTTCATTGGATGGATAAATGTTTAGAATTTTGAAATGGATTTCTTTAGTTTTAGGCTTTAATGGATAACTGATATATTTAGTTCTCCACTTTTCAATGTCTGATTGTGGGAATAGCTGCATTATGGAATTTCTATTTGATATGATACGATACACTAAGTTATTCAAGTATTTATGTAATGATTTGTTTGAAATTTTGTCTTTTACAAAATGCTGTCCATCAATTTGAAGGAGAAGTAAATTTATGGGGAGTGATAGCTTATCCATATTTTGAACCAACATTTTAATTGAAGTGGGAATAGCTTTGATGACTTTTTTAAATTGGGCACGTGAACAAGTTAAGCTGTAGTTTGAGCAGAAGGTTTCATCTGATCTGAAGTGCCCCCGGTCATTCGTAAGGTTTTCTCTATCCAATCCTGCAAGTAAAGAGACTTACCATTGCACAGAACATGTCTGTTGTTCCAAATGGGAGTCTGGTGTGGGCTGAAGTTATGTGTGAACATCGGTTTCCAGTAGAACAGTTTGTGAAAAGACGACCATTTATCTTGCAATTTTTCAATCTGAAAATCACATTTGAGAATAAACTTCCATCCATCCATCCATCCATCTTCTGCCGCTTTTCCGGAGGTCTGGGTTGCGGAGGCAGCAATTCAAGCAGAGAAGCCCAGACTTCCCTCTCCCCAACCACCTGCTCCAGCTCTTCAAAGAGGATACCAAGGCATTCCCAGACCAGATGGGAGACAGTCTCTCCATCGAGTCCTGGGTCTTCCCCAGGGTCTCCTCCCAGAGGGATGTGGACACTCAGTGGCAAACCATCCCAGTAAGACCTGTAGGTCATTGCTGGATGAAACCAGCAGGACAACATCCAAGCATGACACCCTCCGTTCCCTGTCTGTGCCTAGAAATCCTGTCCATTAAAATTATGAACAGGATTGGTGACAAAGGGCAGCCCTGGCGGAGTCCAACTCTCACTGGGAGTGAGTCTGACAGAGTGTCGGCAATATGAATGAATGCTAGAACAAGGATTCAGTGTACCCCACCCGGTATGGGGTTTACCGGGGCCCCACCCTGGAGCCAGGCCTGGGGAAGGGGCTCGATGGCTAGCTCCTCGTGGCCAGGTTTCCACCCATGGGACCTGGCCGGGCTCAGCCCGAAGGAGTTGCATGGGTCCACCCTCCAGTGGGCTCACCACCTGCAGGAGGGACCATGAGGGTCCGGTGCTATGTGGATCAGGTGGCGGTCAAAGGCGGAGACCTTGGTGGTCTGATCCCAGGCTTCCTAAACTGGCTTTTGGGACTTGGAATGCCACTTCTCTGGTGCGAAAGGAGCCTGAGCTGGTGCATGAGGTTGGAGATACTGGCTAGACATAGTCGGCCTCACCTCAACACAGCTCTGGTCCCGGAACCAGTCTCCTGGAGAGGGGCTGGAGCTTGGCCTACTCTGGAGTTGCCCCGGGCGAGAGGCGACAAGCAGGGGTGGGTATTTCTATGTCCCTCCACCTTGCTGCCTCTATATTGAGAGTTTTCCCCGGTGGACGAAAGGGTTATTTCCCTACGCCTTTGGGTTGGGAAACGGGTCCTGACCATCATTTGCACCTATGCACCAAATGATGGTTCAGAGTACCTACCCTTTTTGGAGTCTCTGACTGGGGTGCTGGAGGGTGATCCTCTTGGAGACTCCATTGTCCTACTGGGGGACTTAAATGCGCACGTGAGCAACGACAGTGAAACCTGGAGGGGGGTGATTGGGAGGAACGACCTGCCCGATCTGAACCCGAGTGGTGTTCAGTTATTGGACTTCTGTGCTAACCACAGTTTGTCCATAACGAGCATCATATTCAAGCATAAGAGTGTCCATATGTGCACCTGGCACCAGGACACCCTAGGTCGCAGGTCGATGATCGATTTTGTTATTGTGCCATCAGACCTGCGACCGTATGTCTTGGACACTCGGGTAAAGAGAGGTGCAGCGCTGTCACCTGATCAGCGCCTGGTGGTGAGTTGGATCCGATGGCAGGGGAGGATGCCATTCAGACCTGGTAGACCCAAACGTAGAGTGAGGGTGTGCCGGGAACGTCTGGCTGAGGCTTCTCTCTGGGAGGTCTTCAACTCCCACCTCCGGAAGAACTTCAACCACAACAATCCTTGTTTTGGTATAAGTTAACAAAACTACGGTGAGATTCTAGAATAACTTTTAATAGACGAGGACAAGTTAAAGGTAAAAAATTGGGACACGGCATGTAGAGTTCAAAGTTTGTGGAGTGCCCTGTCCGCCATCTTGCTGCCTCCCCAGAACAGGTGTGGTGGGTGGTTAGGCTTCAGTCCGGTGGATGCTAATGCTAACTCCAAACTACTAGTTCAGATAGCTGCTACTCCTGTTTGCCAGGGATATGGGACTGTTTGCCATCATGCTACATCAGAGATGATAGTTCGCAAGCCTCGTTTTAACAGGAAGTAAGTAACGTTAACACCATGTCTAATTATAAAATGTTAAATGACGAAGCTAAGTTGTGCTAACTGGAAACCGTAGCAGACCATTGGGTTTTTTTGGTTTAAATTACTGCTGAGTTTCTTAGTTTTGTCTGAAAAAGATTTATTAACACTGAAAAAGTGCATGATGGTGGCACAGTGTTTCCTCTTGCTTAAAGACCTTGGCGCCGTGGCAACACATTTTTCAGGAGGGTAGTGGGGTGTCAGAAAACACATGACTCTATGACACTATTGTAGGATGTCATGTACTTTAATTTTTTTAGTGACAACACAATTTGCAGGAATGTTTGCTGCATTGTACTCTTCTGGGCTTTTGGTAGAAGACTTCCAAGGCTCTCTGATATGGAAAATCCTTTGGAGAAGGCCCATTAATGGACAGCTGCATGCACGCTGCTAGGTGCCCACCTTGCAGTCGGTTCCTTAGATCTGTCTTCACCTACAAGCACAAAGAATAATGTCACATGGTGGAGGAACAGTATTACATATTGCACATTCCATTTCTCTTACTCTACTCATAGTGGAAAAATCCCTCTCACAATTTACAGAAGAAATGGGCACTGTGAGTGCAATAGCTGCTAGTTGACTGAGGGATGGGTGGAGCTGGCCCCACTCATCATTTTGGCAGGCCAATGTAGTCATAATTGACTGTTGATCCATTTCATATACACACATGGATACAACGGCTGTAATTCAAAATCAGTGCAAATATTCCAACATTCCTAAAACAATGGTTTTTCAAAAGTCTGTCAGACCTTGAATTCACCAGTTAGCAAGTGATGCTTGAAAGAGGCCCACTCCTGTAGGACATTATCCTCTTGTTCCTGGAGGAACTGCTTTGCCAGTGTCTTCAATTTGGTGACATTTACATCTTCATTTGCCTTTAAGGCCTAAGGTCTCAGCACACTGAAAGCTGCTAAAATTCCAAGATGTTGAAACCCGTGAAAAAGGCTCTCTACAAGACCATCAATGTATGGATCCATGATCTGATTGATGAGCAAAGAAAAGACAGAGAACATTTTCAAATACACAGTGAGCCGTGAGGTTGATTAAATTTCCACACACACCCTCGAATGAAATCTGAATATCTTACTTGCTTCCTGAATCTTGCCCAGAGCTGCTCCCTAGTCATCCTTCCCTGTTGGTGTTCTTGTCCTCTCCTCCCTTTCTCCTCTTCATCTCGAATGCTGAGTGCACCAAGACCTCAGGGGTCATCTAGGTCCTGGTGTAATTTTTCCAAGAACGAACCAGGAGGCTGGGAATCACCTGCATCCTTTATCGCTTTCAAAGTTGCAATAGTCACAGGGACCTAAAACAAGAGTTGTTTTTTTTTGTTTTTAACTGTGTTTTGTCTTGACAGTTGCATGCTTTTAACAGCAAGTTTCACTAAACTTTAAATATTGTTCATGGTACTTAAAAATGTACTATAATTGTATGCTTACCTGATATTCAATAGAGAGAAAGTTTACTTGCTCTTTGTGAAAAATCTTGGAGAGCCTTGACAGGTGGGGCAGTACATCAGCTTGCATATACACAGCTGCCACACATCGGTAAGTGGCACAAAAACTGTACAACCCTTTTGCTCGTGGGCACCGGTTTACTTCCACCTCCTCAGCTAATGCTGCCAACACAGCACTGAGGTTACGCTGTAAATTAATGATGGCCTGATGCTGGGACAGCCAGTGAGTGTCTTTGAACTTCTAAATGACAAAAATAAGGGTTAATTTACAGGTGTTAAATGTAATCGCATGATTATTAGACAGTTAAACCTTCAATTAAACCTACCTTCACAGACAAGTCAGGAACACCTAAGGCCTTTGATGCTGCTTGAAGAACAGCAGTCCTGTTGCAGTGATTTCTGAAATAAATATGAAGCTGCTACAGGTGATTTCTAAATGTATTCATGTATGGCACATTGCTGGATGCATCTTTGCATGCCATTGCCAATCGATGTGCAGCACACGCAACAGACACCATCCATGGGAATGCATCCTGAAGCTGTTTGGCAACCCCATCATTCTGTCTTGGTTAAATCAAGCAAATACTTGAGATTCTGTATGGTGCAAGAACCTAGATATAGAAATAAAGTTTTTTTTGTTTTGTTTTTGTTCATACCAATCATCACTGCTGCTCCATCAGTCCCCAGCCCAAACAGTTTGTAGGTAGGGATGTTCTTTTTCTGGAGCACTTTTGCAGTCTCATCAGGCACTGTGACAAGGTTGAGGAACATATTCCACAGTTTCCCCGCTTGTTCAATGTATCTGAAAATTACAAGAAAAACACCCACACCAACAAACACAGAATAGTTATGTTATAGATTATTGCAGTGCTAGTTGAGAGTGGTGTTGACATAAATAGATTTAAAATACCCGACACGCTGATCCAACTGCCTCATGGTGGAGACGTCTGTGCTTTTATCAACTTACAGGCCTATGGCCACAGAAGTCCGTATTGCTTGGAGGATTGGCTCTTCCACCACAACAGAAAGGACTTCCAGCATTTCATCAATGATGACATGAGATCTGTAATTTGTGTTTCTTCCGATCTACAAATGTAAAAGAGCCATGATGCATCTTTTCTGGAAGTTTTCTAATGGGTCATAATGGAAAAAGGGAAGCAATTTACCTTGAGCTTTTCAAAATAGACACAGCCAAGAAGCTGTGCGAGGTCTAGTAGTGCTGGAAAATTGGTATGATGGAACTGTTGTTGCTTTGTCAGATGGTACAGACATTTAAAGGCCCCTATGACTGCTTCATACTCCAGAACAATAACAGGCTCAAAGGAAACAAAGACTGAGGAACGTGTGTACATTGTAATTTTTTAAAGCAAATTAAAAAGAGACATACACCTTCAAATCATTATTCCAAAGACAAAATTCATTTAGAATAATCTTGAATATCCTTTTGCCAGCATGGCATGGGATTTAATACGCTTCCTGTGGTGTTCACTGATTATATGTCCATCCAAAGATTCCATCCGATAAGTCATTGCACCCTCTTCAATAAATGGGCAGTTGGTTACTCCCCTCTTAGCATGTTTGTGTCATCTGCATAAGCAGCAGAACATTCCTAAAAATGATGGGCAGATTCATTGAGGTGCACAGGTTAACTGGAATATGTTAATTTTATATTACTTTTTCATTTTTAAATTTTGTACAGTAACTTTGCATATGGAACTTACCACTTGAAGTATTGTACAACCAAGGATTGAATATTGGAATATTGGGCAAGTTGGGGTCCCACCCAGGCATCCTGTGTTTGGACTTTTTACTGGTGTCATCCTTCTCTCCTTCCTCTGCGCTCACCTCTCCTGGACCCTCTGCCTGAACACTTTCCTCTCCTTGGCTCCTCTCTTCTGTCTCATCTTTCCCTCTCTGAGCTCTGTCTGCTTCAGGTTCTTTCTCTGTCTATGGTGGTATACAAACAGGTTAGAAAATATCAAGTGTCAAGTTTTGTCCTGCAGGGTTTTTTTTTTGTTTTTTTTTTTGCCATGGTTTACATAAATGTCAAAAACATATTTTTTTTTTAAATTTTTATTCTGGTGTTTTGTCCATTTAGAAAAAGTAGGAAAGAAAAGGAAGACACATTCATAATAGTAATTTAAGATAAGATAAGATAAGCCTTTATTAGTCCCACAATGGGGAAATTCCAGGATTGCAACAGCACAGGGATAGCAACACTCAGAGCAACAATCAGAAGGCAAGAGAAAAACAAGAGCAGCGAGTATACATATGTACATATAAATATAAATATATATATATATAGACACACAGTGCGGAGCATTGTAGCTAGATGGAATAAATATGTAGATATATAAACACACACAGTGCAGAGCATTGTAGCTAGATGGAATAAATATGTAAATATATAAACACACACAGCATGGAGCATTGTAGCTAGATGGAATTGTAATGTAGTAATGTGGTCTGCCACTAGGGGCGCTGTTAAGTGTTGTATGCAGATTAAGAGAGTAAAAAACGGTTGTTGTTGACATTACTGAAGACCTCGCTGTCCTGTCAGTTTATTCCACTTGCTCGCCTTAAAAACACACTAAAATACATTACATGGTGTCAGAAGTGTCACTTGTATGAAGATGGACCAACTAAAACCGCCGAACAGTCTGTCACTGGAAGGAAACCTTGCAGAAAACTGGCGTTCGTGGATCCAGAAGTTTGAGCTGTACCTGATTGCTAGCGGCATAGCTGAAAAATCAGAGAAAATAAAATGTGCTACGTTTCTTCATGTGGCAGGTGACGAAGCTATTAAGGTATTTAATACCATGGACTTTGATGATGATGATGTGGATGATTTTGACATCCTAAAAGAAAGATTTAGGCAATATTGTGAGCCAAGAAAAAATATAACCTACCTGAGGCACATATTTTTCACAAGAGTACAAGGCAAGAGTGAACCTATCGATGCATATGTGACAGACCTGAAAAACAAGGCCAAAGACTGTGAGTTTGGACTGTTAACTGATTCACTCATAAGAGATCGTATTGTGTGTGGAGTCACCAATGACCAGGTGAGAGCAAGATTGCTTAGAGAACCAGACTTATCCCTGAGTAAAGCTGTGGATATATGCAGAGCTAATGAAGCCACACAAAGCCATATGAAAGCTTTACAAGAAGAAACAGAAGTTTCAGTAAACAAGCTAAGCAAAATAAAGCTAACTAAGAGGTCTAAAGAAAGTGACGTCCACGCAAAAAGAGAATGCAATAAATGTGGGTATAAACATGAGCCTCGCAAGTGTCCTGCGTATGGGCAAACATGTAAAGTCTGCTCACGAAAAAACCATTTTGCTCGCGTGTGCCACACAAGGATGCACAAAGAAAGCAGAGAAAGTTCACACAGACAGGAGAAAAATGTGAATGAGATAGAACAAGAGGAAAAAGAAATGTTTATTGGAACCATTGAGCCAAAGAGAAGAGAAAATAAAAAGCCAGCTCATGTTGATACGATGAATATCGAAGAAGCTAAAAAATCAAGATGGACAGAAGTTCTGACAATGAATGGTGAACAGGTCGTCTTCAGATTAGATACGGGTGCATGTTGCAATGTGCTGCCTCTCAAAATCTTATAGAAAGTGACCAAAGGAGATATGCTACTGTTTGAATCCAGAACAAAGTTAGTATCATATTCTCGCCACAAGATGGAACCAGTGGGCATGGCAAAGCTGAAATGTGAATACAAAACTCAAGAACAGGAGCTTGAATTTCAAGTTATAAAAGCTGATTTGCCAGCGATCCTTGGAGGGGATTCATGTGAACAACTGGGACTGATAACCAGAGTCCACAAGGTGGATAGAGAAGAGGAAACTGACATTCTGACAGAATACAAAGATGTGTTTACAGGACTGGGGTGTGTACCGGGACTACATCACATTCAGGTCGACCCAGATGTAACTCCAGTGATTCACCCACCCAGAAAGGTGCCTTTAGCACTGAAGGATGATATAAAAAAAGAACTAGAAAGAATGGAGACCCTGGGTGTGATTGAGAAGCAAACAGAGCCAACTGACTGGGTTAACAGCATGGTCATTGTCAAGAAAGCAAATAAAAGAATAAGAATATGCATAGATCCTCAAGATCTTAACAAAGCTATAAAAAGAGAGCACTATCCCCTACGAACAGTGGAAGAAGTCGTTGCAGAGATGCCGAATGCAAAGGTGTTTTCAGTGCTAGACGCAAACCATGGCTTCTGGCAAATACAGCTTGATGAAGAAAGCTCCAAGTTATGTACCTTTAACACACCATTTGGTAGATACCGATTTAAGAGGCTTCCCTTTGGTGTGTCATCAGCCCCAGAAGTCTTCCAAAAGTACATCGCCCAGAGACTGGAGGACCTGGAAGGAGTTGAGAATGTTATGGATGACATCCTGGTATGGGGTGTAAATAAAGAACAACATGACAAAAGGCTGAGACAACTACTGGAAAGAGTGAAAAGCATTAATCTGAAACTGAACGAGGACAAATGTAAGATTGGCATGACTGAAATACGATATATTGGACACATTTTGAGTGCAGAAGGCCTGAAGCCAGACCAAGAAAAAGTCAGAGCAATAGTTAACATGCCTCAACCAGAAGATGTGGCTGCACTCAGAAGATTTCTCGGTATGGTGCAGTACCTTGCAAAGTTCATACCAAACCTGTCAGAGGTAAGTGCACCACTCAGAAAACTTCTGGAAGGAGAAGTTGCATGGCTCTGGGAGTCACAGCAACAAAAGAGCTTTGAACAGCTGAAGTCACTTGTCAGTGAAACCCCTGTGCTGAGATTTTATGACATAAATAAACCAGTTACATTGTCTGTGGATGCAAGCTCTGAAGGATTGGGAGCTGTGATATTGCAAGAGGGTCAGCCAGTGGCTTATGGTTCAAGATTGCTAACAGACACACAGAAAAGATATGCACAAATTGAAAAGGAACTTTTGGCTATTGTGTATGGCTGTGAGAAATTCAAGCAGTATCTGTATGGAAGACCAGTACAGGTTGAGTCAGACCATAACCACTGGAAGCTGTGTTCAAAAAAGGGTTGCATAAAGCACCACCCAGACTACAACGTATGCTGATGAGTCTGCAGCCTTTCAACCTGCAGGTTACATATAAACCAGGCAAAGACTTATACATTGCAGACACTCTGAGCAGAGCTTTTCTTAAAGAGCAGACAGAAAAACTATTGGAGGAGGAACCTGAAGTTAATCTCCTTACAGCAAACCTACCTGTCTCAGAGGAAAAGCTGAAGTTATTCCAGAAAGCAACAGCAGCAGATGAGGAACTGCAAATGTTAATGAAAGCAGTTCAGTCAGGATGGCCAGCACAAGTCAGTCAAGTTCCAGCTGAGATAAGGAAGTATTGGACATTCAGAGAGGAACTCACATGCTCAGAAGGACTAATATTCAAGAACTCCAGACTTGTGGTGCCTCAAAGTCTGAGAAAGGAAATGCTTCAGAAAATCCATGAAGCACATCTTGGCGTTGTTAAATGCAAAGAAAGAGCAAGAGATGTTTTGTTTTGGCCCAGTATGTCTAAACAAATAGAAGAAACAGTGCTAAGGTGTTCTATCTGTAACACACACAAGAGGAACAATGTCAAAGAACCACTTCAGAGTCATGACATTCCCAGCAGAGCTTGGGCAAAAGTTGGTGTTGATTTTTCCATTTTGACCAAGGTGATTATCTACTGTGTGTAGATTATTACTCAAAATATCCTGAAATTGCCAAATTGCCACAAACAACAAGCAAACATGTCATTGTAACTCTTAAATCTATGTTTGCCAGACATGGAATTCCAGACGAGCTCATGTCAGACAATGGACCACAGTTTTCAAGTGCAGAGTTCAGACAGTTTGCAGAAACGTGGGAGTTTAAACACACCACACCGAGCCCGGGATACCCACAATCAAATGGGCAAAGTGAACGTGCAATTCAAACAATAAAAAACCTACTGAAGAAGGCACAAGAGAGCCAAGGAGATCCTTATATTGCTCTTCTTGAATACAGAAATTCGCCCTTGGATGGAGTCAAATTGTCTCCAGCACAATTGTTGATGAATCGGAGACTGAAAACAAAATTGCCAACATCAGGTCAGCTGTTAATGCCACAGCTGAACAAGAATAAGCAAAAACAACTGAAGGAGAGACAGATGAGACAGAAACATTACTTTGACCGTGGAGCCAGAGCCTTACCTGCTCTACAAGAGGGAGAGACAGTTAGATTCAGAGCTGAGAATACATGGCAACCAGCTATTGTGGTAAAGAGCCACAACACACCAAGATCATTTGTGATTCAGACCCCTGGGGGATGTAAATTCAGGAGAAACAGGCGCCATCTACTGAAGTGCAGAGAAGAAAGTGTTCCTGAAACCACAAACACTGATCAGGAGGATTTCCCGACCCCTGCTTGTGAGCCAACAGAGACCATCTCATTGGAGCAAGCACCTGTTCATTCTCCTGTAAAGGAAACTGAGAATTCCAAAGTGGTTACTGAAGAGCCAAGGAAAACTTCACGCTTTGGCAGACTGATTAAACCCCCACAACGTTATACAATGTGAAACAACATAAAGAAATGTTTAAGTGTATCTTAAGGGATGTTAGCCCTGTAATGAAAAGAAAAGTAGTTTTTTAACTTGTGAGTCATATTAGGATTTATTGTTTTTCTGTAACAATATAGTATGATATTCTACTTCTAAAGAAGGGAGATGTAATGTAGTAATGTGGTCTGCCACTAGGGGCGCTGTTAAGTGTTGTATGCAGATTAAGAAAGAGAGTAAAAAACGGTTGTTGTTGACGTTACTGAAGACCTCGCTGTCCTGTCTGTTTATTCCACTTGCTCTCCTTAAAAACACACTAAAATACATTACAGGAATGAAACAGCACAACCGTCTACTTAGTTATCCTACATGGTATGATTATGCACCCATACATATTCTCACCCTCCATAGCAGGGGTGTCAAACTCAAATTCACAGTGGGCCAAAATTAAGCAGTGAAGTAAAGTCACGGGCCAAACTCAATATTTATTGAAAAATTAACTGCAACTGATATGTAATGTTTAACCTTTTCATATGGAAACAAACTTTAGTTTTGCTTAAACACAGAATCTGGAACAACCAAAGCTTGATATTACAAACACATGAGAAATTAAATTTGAAATAAAAGACACATCAGTGGTATTCATTTCTTATTTAAATAAATAAAGTATGTCTCTCCCCGTATCCTTTCAAGTTCCTTTTTAAAGTAAATCTTTTTCAAAGCCAGCAACAAAAGAACCAAAAATAATAATGTCATTCAATAAAAATCCAACATTTCAACTATTAACAGACCATGCCTTGCAGTAGAAAAAGTGCATAAATAACAGATATATTCAAGCTCAGTTTGCTACACTCTGATTTACTCTGCACATTGGTCTAAGCCAGATACTGGCATCTTTTCTTAGCTGCAAGTTCATCAATGTCTGGGGTCAGGCTCTGAGCTGAGGAAAACCTCAGGACGGAGTGAAGGTGTTCATCAGTGAGTCGACTTCTGTGAGGTGTTTTGTTCACCTTCATCATAGAGAACAGTTGTTCACATAGATATGTGCTGCCGAACATTGAGAGCATCTGAGCAGCTTGGGTGCGTCATATTGGGTGAGTCATATTTTGATTTGAGCATGTCATTACACTGGAGTTCAATTAGCTCCATTTGGAGGCTGGTTGGTGCGCTTTCCACGTCGATTGCAAACGGGTTACTGAGCAGTTCAAATCTCCCTTTCTGAGCCTCAAAGTCAGCAAATCGCCGGGAAAACTCGGCGCTGAGCGCGTTGATTTTTTTCAGCAAACTGTGCGCTAGGCAGCACGGCAGGAGAAATTTGCTCTACCATGGTTTGGCAGCACGGAAAATGACCCAAGTTTCCTTGCAGCATCTGAGTCTTCCACAGACACAACTTAGTTTTAAAGGCCCTCACTGCTGCGTACATGTCTGTGATGATGTGGCCCCGTCCCTGAAGCTGCAGGTTAAGCACATTGAGATGGCTCACAATGTCAGACAGAAATGCAAGCTCACACAGAAACTTTTTATCTCTCAGCACTGTTGTGTCCTTCCCTTTGTTTTCCATAAACTGACAGATTTCCTCACGTAGCTCAAAACATCTGTTCAGTACTTTTCCTCTGCTTAGCCATCTCACCTCTGTGTGATAGGGCACATCTCTGTATTCCGAATCCAACTCCTCCAGAAAAGACTTGAACTGCCGGTGATTCAAACCTTTGGCTCTTATGAAGTTGACTACTCGTTTTATAGAGCTCATAACATGTTCCATTTGCAGAGCTTTGCCACAGAGCACTTCCTGATGTATGATACAGTGACAAACTGTAAGTTCACCTGCATCTTCCTCCCGCATCTTCTCCTGAATCCTGCCGACCAATCCACTCTTTTGACCGCACATCGCGGACGCACCATCTGTCGTCAGTCCCACAAGTTTATCCCAAGGCAGGATCATTTCAGTTATACATTTGGATACCTCTTCAAAGATATCTTTTCCTGTGGTGGTGCCATGTATTGATTTTAATCCTAAAAGTTCCTCTGTCACGCACAGGCTCGAGTCTACTCCACGGATGAAGATTGACAGCTGGGCAGTATCAGACGTGTCGCTGCTCTCATCCACAGCAAGGGAGTATGCAATAAAATCTTTTCCCTTTTTTATTAGTTGTTCATGTAGATTAGTGGAAAGCTCACACATGCGCTCAGCCACAGTGTTTCTGCTCAGGCTCACATTTAAAAATTCTTGCTTTTTATCTGGGCACACGATGTCGCAAACTTTGACCATGCACTTTTTGACAAACTCTCCCTCATTAAAGGGCCGGGCTGATTTTGCTATCTCTGCTGCCACAATAAAGCTGGCCTTTACAGCAGCTTCACTTTTTGATTTTGCTTTCATGAACATAGTCTGCCGGCAAACCAGACTTCTTTTCATCTCCTCCACCTTCTGCAGCTTCTGATTTACGTCCAGGTCCTTGTACTTTTCATGATGTTTTGTTTCATAGTGTCTTCTTATGTTATATTCTTTTGTTACAGCCCCGTTAGCTCTGCACACAAGACAAACAGGTCTGTCCTTTATATTCGTGAACAGATAATCTGCCTCCCACCTGTCTTGAAAGCTCCTGTTGTCCATCTTTCGTTTGGCCATTTTTGTGGAGGGTGAAATTAATTTGTCCGATGTGACTGGAGCATGGTTGTCAATGACTGTCAACAGAAAAAAGGAGCGCTTGCCGATTTCGACTGCGCGCCAACATACTAGCAAAGCATTGTGGGATTTGTAGTATTAGCGGTACAGTATATACCGCGGGCCAGCTCTAATGCACATTTGATATGATCTCGCGGGCCAATTATAATTACACTGCGGGCCAAATTTGGCCCGCGGGCCTGAGTTTGACACATGTGCTCCATAGCGACCGGTATTTTCCTAGTTGTATACCGGAGGGGACCATTGTGTAAGTCTATTGCGTCTTTTGCATTCAAAACTATTAGGTTGTCACGTCTTTTTCCTATCTCTGCGAGCAGCCCTGCTTAGGTTGTACAGTCTGACAGCCGTAGGTAGGAAGGACGGCTGTGCACCTAGGATGATGTAGTCTGCTGCTAAATGAGCTCCTCAGTGCGTTCAGTATGTCCTGCATAGGGTGGGACTCGGACTCCAGCAGAGATGACAGTTTAGCCACCGTCCTTCTCTCTCCCATCTCCTCCACTGGGTCAAGGCGCTGCCCCAGGACAGAGCTAGCTTTTTTGATCAGTTTGTTCAGTCTCTTCCTTTCGGCTGCTGTAATGCCACTGCCCCAGCAGACCACTCCAAAAGTGATGGCTGATGCCACCACCGTGGCGTAGAATGTCTTCAGCAGCGCCCCTTGTACACCAAAAGACCTGAGCCTCCTCAGTAGCAACAGCCTGCGCTGTCCCTTCTTGTAGAGTGCGTCAGTATTGTGTGACCAGTCTAGTTTATTGTTCAGATGAACACCCAGGTACTTTTTACTCATGCATACTTTAATTATATGATCAGAGGTGGATATAGTAGCCAGAAATTCTACTCATGTAAAAGCAGCGCTTTGAAATGAATAATTAAAAGGAGACAACCAAAAATTTCAAGTTGAATTAATGGGACAAAGAGCAGCCACTTAAAATCTTGAGTAATGACTTCAGTCTTGAAGGTTTGAGGTTTTTCTCCAAAAGTTATAACAATTTTCTTGTAGTTTTCTAGTTTTCTCTGTACATTTATCTAAATTTCGGCCAGCTCTAAATGTTTTCACGTTGTCATTATGGGGTATTGTGTATAGAATTTGGAGGGGGAAAAAATGAATTTATTCCATTTTGGAATAAGGCTGTAACATAACAAAATGTGGAAAAAGTGAAGCGCTGTGAATACTTTCCAGATGCACTGTAAATGGCAAAGTTGAGTCCAAAAAGTAATTAGTTACTTTGTGAAATCCTGGGGGAGAAATTGTAAATGTAATAGATTGCTTTTTGAAAAGTAATTGTCGCCACTAGACGGGTTTTGTTGTGATGTGGCACATTATAAATAAAGCTGAATTGAATTGAATTAACCCCTTGCACTCTGGTCAGTTTCCCTAAAAACGCCAAAAAATAACTTACCCAAAGTAAATCAAAAGCTGTTCTTCAACCCTTGCAGCATCTTCATGGGGTTGGTCTCATTTAAAAGAAAACACTTTGAATTTTTTGGCAAAACAGTCATAATCTCTCTAAAGGGCCTTTTCCACTAGCCTCACTTAGCCCTACACCGCACCACTCAGCCCGCGTTTGAGCATTTTCCATTAGCCCCAGCACCGGTTAGCAGGTGCTTTTTTAGTACCTGATCCAGGGCAGGGTCTAACCGAGCTGAGTAGGGCTGAGTATGGCTGTGATATGACTTTAAGAGACTGGTCGCCGCTGATTGGTCAGGTCGTAACGTCACGAAAGCGACTTTTTCTGCTGAATCTACTCCACGACCGCCATTTGTAGTTGTTCAGCCAGTGAACACAGTGCGCCCCTTTAATACAGTATATTATATTAATATACTGTATAATATAGGCCCTGGAGATCAACACAGAGCGCTGGGAGGACCTTGCAACGGACCGCTCCAAATGGACAGGCACCCTGACCAGACAGCTCAAGGCGGGTGAAGAGAGACTGACTGCTGCTGCAGATGAAAAAAGGACCCGCAGGAAGAACCGCCACAGACCCAGCAGCACGGAGACCACCCACAAGTGCGACCTGTGTGACAGGGACTGCCATTCGCGCATCGGCCTGTTCAGCCACAGGCGGTGCTGTTCCAGCAGAGTAGACGTTTAGGATTCTCTTCCATGGTCATCATAGACCGACGGAGGCCGACGACGACTGTATAATATACTTATATAATAATATACTCCTAATATTATATATTAGGAGGTGCGCAATTTTCTTTCTATATTAGCCGACGATCGCATCCAGCGCGAGTTGGACGGATCTACTTGAAATGAAAAAATATACCAGCAGGTGTCCGAGCAGATGGGTTCCCAAGGGCACATCTGTACTGCCAAACAGTGTCGGGAGAAGCTGAAAAAGCTGAAAAGCGATTACCGAGCAGTGAAGGACCACAATGCTTGAAGTGCAGCGGATCGGAAGGAGTGGAAGTGGTTTGCTGAGATGGACGCGATCTATGGACATAGGCCCTCGACACGGCCACGGCCTTGGAAACCATGGATGGTGAGTGTTGTTTTGATATTGTGCGTCTTTTCGCCAATTTATCCTTTCTGTGCCAAGCTCACTGTTTTTAAGAAATAGGAAGGTTGTTAGATTGTGGGTAATGGTTGTTACTGAGGCTTGCCTATTGTTTTGCAGCCAACTGCAGATTCACGCTTGCTTTGTGTTAAGTATTAGCGCGAACAAAACGCTGAATTACGCTTATTGTATTCCGGTTAAAAACTTTAGAGTGTTGTGTACATGTTGCACTTTGGTGTTAAGTTTTAAATTGCGTGCATTTTCTTTCTAGAATCGCAGTGCATATCACAGGGGTCCACCTCAGTGGACATGATGGACACAGCGGACTCTCCTACCTCTGCGTCTGCGTCTGGCGGAGCGCCATCTGGATCGACTCCGATGTCAGCCACATCACCAGCTCCATCTGGATCACGTTCAAGTGCCGGTAAGGCACAATAACCACGATTTTTTTTTTTGGTGAAACAGGTCCAGCAGAAACCAGGGTCGAAAATCCATCCATCCATCCATCCATCTTCTGCCGCTTAATCCTTTACAGGTCGCGGGGGGGCTGGAGCCTAACAAGTTATGTACCAAATTGATTAATGCAATTTCCTGTAGCTGCATATTAATTAATTGAAAATGTCTTTTTAAATGTACAAAAAGGTTATTCTTTGGTCTTCACTTATTGGTGTTCCACAACCCGGTCCCATTTTTAGGTGTGGTGATTGAAGTGCTGTTGTAACTCCTGTTTTAGAAAAACAAATAAAGCTCATGAACTGCTGTTGAAATCAACATGCTTCATTGAAATGCTTCGCGTCAGCTGACTGTATTAACCCATTCAGATTTCTGCGGCCACACTACAAGCAACTGTTTTAAACATTACCCATCCATCCATCCATATTCTTAATCTTAATCCTTTTTAGTTTTGCAGGGGGGCTGCAGCCGAAGACAGCACCCTGCGTGTTGCAAAATCCGCTCTACTGAGGGGCAGCAACATGACAGTTCAGCTTATATACAGCAATGAAGCATAATATAATAGTGACATTCCACCACAGACTTTCACCTGTGTAATTCCATAATATATGTAGTGATCCAGCTTTAACGACCATGCCTTTCTGTCTTTCCATCTAGGCAAGACGAAAACAGACAACTCCCATCGCTGACCTTACATTAGCGATGGTCAACACGCATGACGAAGAGATGCAGCTCTTGGAACCGCAACATGACCAGCGGCAAGAACACCATCAGGAGTACATGCAGAATTTGCGACAGGTGGCCGCAGATGTGCGGGCAGATGCGCGTGAAGCCCTGGAGCAGGACGCTGTGTTACGAAGGGAAGAGCTCGCAGAGATGTCAACATTCAACAGAGATTTCCTGACCCTATTTGGCAGGCTTGTGGACGCATTTAGCAGTCGGCGTGTCTAACCATGTCTCCCCACGCCCAGTCTGTTTTTTTTGTTTGTAAATTTTGCTTCTGGAATAAAATTGTATTGTTTGCATCAAAAGTCTGGTTTATCTGTTATGACACCGTATGAGAAAAGCCAATAATTACATACACATTCCATTCTCTGTTCACTCCACATGCTGCTGTTCATCAGGTCAGGTGTATAGCCTTCTAATGGTAATTTAATTTTTAACAACACAACGAAACGTAATGTCTTGGTAGTTTTTTTTTTATTATTTTAAACAAATTTGAAATGCTGAATCCACTTCTCTTGAATGGGTACATTTTTTATGTTATAAGCAGTTGTACAGGTGTACTTTAACTTGTACAGTAGACACTGATAAAGGTAAGTACATGTAAGTTGAATGTTGCATCACCAGTCAAAATTTAATAAATTAAGAAGGAATCTAGCAAAAATTTGGCACTAATAACATTAGACAACTGTGTTTTTGTTGCACACAACTGTTGTTACCAACAAGTTGTGCAAAATTTATATTCCCTTTTCCCAAAAATTAAAAATCAATTTGTAAGTAAAAGTGGGAGACCTTTACATGGGAATATGACATGTATCAGCACATGATTTATAGTTCAATTTGCATTTCCACCTAAGCAAAAGTGGCTTGTCGAGCTGGATTTTTGTGAAGATGGCCTGTGCGGTGTTTCTGCATGTAATTACATACCTGTCAAGTGATACGGTTTCGCCGTATTTTAATACGGGGAAAATGCAATTTTAGCAAATACGGGCGTATTGCCATTTCTGTACACCAAAGAGAAAAATATACGGGGGAAAAAAAATGATTGAGAGTGTGGAGGAACACGTCGTGTGTGTGACCCCCACAGCGGGGCTGGCAGAGCGCTCAGCGTGAGCAATTATCATAACAGTGAGAAGTGTGGACTCATCATTAGGCTGATGGCTTCGCACCTTCTTAACAGATAAGCATTATGACCAACAGAGGACAGGTAGATGGAACATGCACAACATTTTATTTACAAAAAACATTTTTGAAATATGTATGCACATAAATGTGGGCGAAATTACACTTCTACCTATTGCTAGACAAGTACTGCATCACAGCACAGCATCTCATATATCGGCACCCTGCTCCTCTGCTCCCTGGGCCGCTGCCACCACTGGTTCATCTACTGCATCATCCAATGTAGTGTCAAACGTCTCTCCATGACTCTCACACAGATTGTGCAAAACACAACAAGTCAACACCATAGATTTCACCAGTTTCATGTCACAGTCATTCCTCTCTCCTTCCTCCTTCCTTCTCTCCTCGTCATCAGCCATTTTCTTTGTTGTGGAGGACTCGGTCGCGTGTTTCACGTCACGAAAGTGTGGCGCCGCCTGCTGTTCAACAAATCCCACCCACAGCAGGTGTGCCAGCAGTAATGTTGAAAAGCAACCGAGGCAGAACCGAACCGAAGTGAGTCGAGTCGGGTTTTCTAATCGGGGCTAGTGGAAAAGCGCCTTAAGTGCTCCTGCCACTGAGTAACAGTCATCTAAACATACTGAACTTGAAGAAAATAAATTTCGCCTGGGTGTTTTTTTGGATACAAATGCTTGCAAATAACACACAGCTGTCAGATCCGGGCTGGAAAATGCAACAGAAATGTAGAACCAAGTGTTATCCAGCTGAGGTCAAAATTTTGTAACAGTACCACAAAAAATGAATATATTACACAGCTTTGTTCTCAGGTAGTTCCCAGGCGTTTTTGAACTGTGCCAAATTGTGCCAAATGGCACAGTTTGGAAAAATGTCTAACTTTTGAATGATTCAATATAGAAGCTTGATCTTGGGCTCTAATGAAAGGTGACACTCAGGGCTGTGTGTGTGTGTGTGTGGGGGGGGGGGGTTGTGTATTCATTCATGAATGAATGAATGAACAAACAAGCCCCCACACACAAAGAAGCATGCCATGTAAAAAATGTGTGGCTTTTTTTTTTTTTTTACAAGAAAAAATAACCTACAGTGCACTAAAAATTATACTAGAATATCTGTAATGTAGAAGATAACAACCCCCCCCCCCCTCCACTACAGAGGATGGACATCGCCGGTCATGGTGCGCCGCGGTCTACTACACACAGTTGTAATTTACCAATCAGTCAAAAGTCATTTTGATTACAATTTTCAGGGATAAAGAATAATTTAGCTTATAACACTTACCTGTCCACAACAGCAGTGTCGCTGGCGAACTTTTCTTCCTCATTGTCAGACGAACGTGACGCTGGTCCGCTTGCTACGGACTCGTGGTTCTGGTCACGCGACCTGGTCAAACCATAATTCCATTATTGCGGTTTTGCGCTTCCATGATTGCAGTTTTGGCGAACGATTTTTCAAAACAAATAAGAACAGTAGTAAGAAAAAAAGACTGGCGAACGCGTGTGTGTCACCCAGCAGCTAAAACAAAACAGATTTTGCAAGGGAGGCATGCTTTCGAACTACTGTGCTTCAATTGGCTCGCTGTATTCGTAGCTGTTGGTAGGCGGGTCCTTCTTGCTAGGTTTTCAGTCATTGGTTCTTCAAGGTTTCAGAAACCCAATTCAAGGCTCTTATTAGTCGAATGAGAGGTCAATCACATCTAAACCAATCAAAGCACTCCTTTGGCTTTCTGTTCGCGGCTGTGTCTGTAGTGGAAGAACGAAAATGCAGCTTTTTTTTTTTTCAGTGCCTCCTAGGACGCCCTCGTGCGCCCTTGGACGCAGAGACGTGTCCGCCCGCGGTACACCGAAGTGCAACAGGTTAATTGTACATTTCAAAGAGTTTCGGAATGTTTGGTATCAAGCTGGTAGACAGGTAGGTTTCCACATCAGTGAATGTTTGAAATACTTGACTGCACTGTACGTTCACAGCCTCTGTTTCTTTCTTTTTCTTTGTTGCTACAGGAACATGAAATGATAAATCGAGTGAAATCACAGCAACTTCAGGAGGATGAAGATACTCCAGCCGCAACGAACAAAGCTAAATCACATAGTGACAAGACTGGAAAAAGAAGACCGAGAAAATACCACAATGGGAATAAACAATACTTTTGTGAAGAATGTGGGAGAGGTTTCACATGGTTGGTTGACTTCAAAAGACATAAACTGATCCACAGCGGAGTTAAACAGGTTGTTTGTGAACAGTGTGGAAAGGCCTTTACTCTGATGAGCACCTTGAGAAAACATGAACTCATCCACACTGGAGTTAAGCAGTTTGTGTGTGGTCAGTGTGGAAAGGCCTTTACTCAGATCAGTAACTTAAGAAAACATGAACTCATCCACACTGGAGTTAAGCAGTTTGTGTGTGGTCAGTGTGGAAAGACCTTTGCTCAGATGAGTTCCTTAAGAACACATGAACTCATCCACACTGGTGTTAAGCAGTTTGTGTGTGATCAGTGTGGAAAAGCCTTTACTCAGATGAGTAACTTAAAAACACATGAACTCATCCACACTGGAGTTAAACCGTTTGTGTGTGGTCAGTGTGGCAAGGCGTTTGCTTTGATGAGTCACTTAAGAACACATGAACTCCTCCATACTGGTGTTAAGCAGTTTGTGTGTAATCAATGTGGAAAAGCCTTTACTTTGATGAGTCACTTAAGAACACATGAACTCATCCACACTGGAGTTAAGCAGTTTGTGTGTGGTCAGTGTGGAAAGGCCTTTACTTTGATGAGTCACTTAAGAACACATGAAATCATCCACACTGAAGTTAAGCAGTTTGTGTGTGGTCAGTGTGGAAAGGCCTTTACTCAGATAAGTAACTTAAGAACACATGAACTCATCCACACTGGAGTTAAGCAGTTTGTGTGTGGTCAGTGTGGAAAGGCCTTTACTTTTATGAGTCACTTAAGAACACATGAACTCATTCACACTGGTGTTAAGCAGTTTGTGTGTGGTCAGTGTGGAAAGGCCTTTACTTTGATGAGTCACTTAAGAACACATGAAATCATCCACACTGGAGTTAAGCAGTTTTTGTGTGGTCAGTGTGGAAAGGCCTTTACTCAGATAAGTAACTTAAGAACACATGAAATCATCCACACTGGAGTTAAGCAGTTTGTGTGTGGTCAGTGTGGAAAGGCCTTTACTGAAAGGGGTCAGTTAAGGAAACATGAACTCATACACACTGGTGTTAAAAAGTTTGTGTGTGGTCAGTGTGGAAAGGCCTTTACTTTGATGAGTCACTTAAGAAGACATGAACTCATCCACACTGGAGTTAAGCAGTTTGTTTGTGGTCAGTGTGGAAAGGCCTTTGCTCAGATGAGTAACTTAAGAACACATGAACTCATCCATACTGGAATTAAACAGTTTGTGTGTGGTCAGTGTGGAAAGGCCTTTACTGAAAGGAGTAGCTTAAGGAAACATGAACTCATCCACACTGGAGTTAAGCAATTTGTGTGTGGTCAGTGTGGAAAGGCCTTTACTCAGATGAGTAACTTAAGAAAACATGAACTCATCCACACTGGAGTTAAACAGTTTGTGTGTGGTCAGTGTGGAAAGGCCTTTACTCAGATGGGTACCTTAAGAAGACATGAACTCATCCATACTGGAGTTAAACAGTTTGTGTGTGGTCAGTGTGGAAAGGCCTTTACAAAGAAAAGCAACTTAGACCAACATCAACGCACCCACAGTGAAGCTAAATGAACCCATGAATGTAGGAAGGTTTTTTCTGGATTGAATTTCTTCAAATCACATGGAGCGATACAGTAGAGGCAAAAGTGAGACACCATTCACACAGACTTTGATCTTTTGTCAAACAGGAAGTTCTTTCTCTGTTTACAGATTCAAGTTTAGAAACCCTGAGATCAGGCTGCATGGCATTCAAATCCCTTAAATGTTTGAACCAACGACATTTCATTTAGACAGCAGAGGTGGTCCGTTTTGATTGTATGGCTGACTTTTTCTTCTCTGTTGTCAGTCAACTCAGTTCACTTAAATTAATTTCAAATCATCTTCATTGTATAGTGCAAAATCACAACCAGGGTTTCCATGAGTGCTGGAACTTCTTAAAAATGCTTGAATTTTAACATTGTATTTATTAGGTTTTGAAAGTGTTTGAATCTTACAAAAATGCTTGAAATTGTCAGCAGGTTTCTTTCTCAACTGGATCAAATATTGAAGATGAAATTCCTACAGTTCAGCACCTGCTGAAGTTACAAGTCTAATCAAATATCAATGATCTCCATGTACTTTGTAATATCATCTTAATGATATAAATGAATAAAAACATCGATAAATATTTCCTCTGCAGGATAGAATAAAACTGGCAATTGAGGGTAGCTCAGCCAGTTAGGGAGCTTTATATTTTCTTCCCTTAATGATGTTTAATAAAAAAAAAAAAGGCAGCTAACAGCCCACTTTGTGGAAGAGTAACAGCTCCCCAGTAGCATTGGTTTTCAATGTTTCTTAGCAAGGTAGTGCACACATCCTGTCGTGTCTGAGCGCAACAGGATGTGTGCATGCACGCACATGACAGTACACAGCCACCCGAAAGAGCCCAGCGGTGAAGTGGTGTGTTTTCTTTTTTCACCTTTTTGTGTGTTTTTCCTTACCCGGTTGGAGCTCATCATGTCTCCGGGTCGCCATCCTCGCTGAAGCAGAAGAGGGACGGCAGTGGGGACTCCCAGTGTGGAGGAGGAGTGGGCAGCACTATTCATCCAGGTTTTCATGGATGATGCCCACAAAGCCTATGGGCCCAGTGAGAAATGGAATTGCCTGAATGGGGCTTTGGGTATTCTGGAGGCGCATCCTGGACTCTGGAATCATCCACAGTACGTGGAACTGATATTCTCGGTCTGCGCGCTCCTGCGGGCATTTCCTGACCTGAGGGGGGAGCGGAGCCGAAGCGGAGACGCTCTTCTCAGCCCGTGGTTAAATCTCCTGCCGCTTCGACTCCAGCCCCGGAAAGACAACGTCATCCTGTCCCAGATCCCCGGACAAATCATCCAGCTCCTCTGAAAGCCGCTCTTCGTACACCGAGCCCAGCAATCCCCACAACGGACCTTCGCTCTTCATTTTCCTCATCAGCAGTTCCGTCTGCTAAACCTCCTTCCACCTTCGCTACAAAGCCTCCTCCCTCGGTGCCTCCTCCTAATGTCCTGGGGCGTTTGATTCCTTTACCAGCTACTCCCATGGCAAGAGGGGCAGTTCCTCTTCTCTCCACAGAGGGGCCCAAGCCCTCCTGAGCCGGCGGGGTGGGGGGTGGGGGTACTCACCACATACAGCAGTAGAGAACACCAAGGCCTGGGAAAACAGACAAGTTGTGTTTCATTTAACTTCTATTAATGGTGAAATGTCTTGCCTGATTCCCGGGGGGAGGGGGGATGCTCAGGGAAAGCAGTCCCCAGAGTAGCCCCACAAACTGCTGCCGTGCTTAATTCCCTTGCCCTCTCCATGTCTCCTCCACCTTTCTCTGAGCGTCCACCCGCCCTGGAGCTGAACCGCTGGATGATGGAGGAGCCTGAGGCCCTGGAGGATCCAATTCCAGGGCCAGTGGTGAGGCAACCCTTAGCCGCCACACTGGATGAGTCACCAGCATGGGGAACATCGCCGGGGGGCCATGAGACTGCAACCACCATCTCACCTGCTGCGGAGACCACCGCAGCAGAGTCAGCACCCGTGCTGGACCTCCAGCAGACCGGACACAAGACGTTGTCATCTACTGGATCGACGGGAGTCCTGGATGGCGGCGGAGCTCGAGCTAAGGCAAGTGCTCTATTTTGTCTTTCTCTTTTCAATTTTAGAGCGATCTTGTCTGGCTCAAGGTGAGGAGAGCCAGCCGCTGCCAGCGACCCTGACCTCTTTTCTGTTTGCTCAATGTCTGAGTCCTCTCCTAGGGTCGCCAGAGAGAATACAACACCACTGGACGAGTCCAAAGATCCAGGTCTGCCGCCCAAGGTCGCTGGGGCCCCTGCTTCCCTCGCTGTGGAGGCCACCAAGGGTGCGGCTATGGCCCAGACTGAGTCCTCTGTGGGTGCCACTCGTCCTCTGCCCGAGGCCGTAGTCTGGATTCCTCCTCGGTCTGAGGCTCCATGGGTGCTACGTCCCGGCCAGGGACTATCATGGGTGCTGCGCCACAGTTTCAGTCCCACATGGGTACTGCACTCAAGTTTTGGTCCTCCATGGGTGCCGTGCCTCAGCCCAGGGCCAACCAGGGTGCAGCGTTGGCCCAGCGCTACAACAACAACACAGAAGATCAAGCTGGCCCAACGCTACAACAACAACAACACAAGAGATCTAGGAGACTAAAGTGAAGAGGGTGATGGAATAGGCCAGCCTTGGGCCCTCTGCGAGTGCAGCATTGGCTCAGCTGGGGCCCACCGCAGGTGTTGCTGACCTCCAGACCGGGGCCACCACGGGTGCAGCTGAGCTCCAGCCTGGAGCAATCATGGGTCCAGCCATGTCCCAAGCTGGGGCCATCACGGGTGCAGCCATGCTCCAAGCTGGGACCACCGGGGGTGTCACTGGCCAGCCTGAGAACGCCGAGGCCTTCTGTCCCCTTCCACAGGCTTTCAGGGTCCCTCTTCCTCCTCTGTTGGGTGCCGTCGTGGTCCACTCACCACCGGCCGCCATTGGGGTATCCCTCTTCCGGTCTGGCCACCCACCTTCTAGCCTCCCGGTGGATAAGCCGCCTCCTCGCTCACCCCTCCAGTACTGGTGGCTCAATAATGCTGGCCGGCCGTCCAGTGGACTGAGTCTCCAGGTCGAGTGGCTCATTTACTCTGGCACTGTTCAGTGGGCTGCCTGCTGGGCCTGGGACTTTAAACAGCTGCCCGAACCCTGGAGCCCTGGGACTGTGGGGGCTTAGGGGTTGTCGGGGCACAGGTGTGTTGAGCTCATTATTTTTCCCTCCTAGCCATTTTTCCCCCGCCTTCCTCCCTGGGTGATTTTTTGCCCTTCTCCTTTTTTTTTGGGGGGGGGGGGGGCTTGGGTATTACCTGGGAGTGTCTGGAATCCACCCTTGAGGGAGGGCTCTGTCACGTGCCTTGGGGATTATGTCACTCCAGACCCCAGGCACAGGCTTTTGTTGTATTTTGATTTCCTGTTTTACCTGCACATTTGTCTCGGGTTATTCTGTGTTTCTGTCTCTGTACCCCCCCCTCTCTCTAGGCACTTCCCATGGGCCGCTCAGCCTGCTGCTGCAGTGAACAGCCTGCAATCAGTGCACCTGCTGCAGCTACACACTTTTTTCCATTTGTGTCACTAGTTCACTGTGCATTAATGCTCTGTCTGTTCATTCACTAATCGTGACAGTGTTAGTATTCTGGGTTCTGGCGTTACTCTGTGTATGGTCTACTCTCCTTGGACTTCGTTTGGTGCTGTTTTTCCCTGGAGATCAGCTCTGCTCTGAAACGCACAATGTAAGTCTCCTTTGTTCAAGTTCACGTTTCTTGTTCTTCCGCCAGCGGCCAGCCTAACCCTGGGACGGGACGTGAACTCCCTCCTCATAGCCAAGCAGAGTTTTCCGAACCTTTTTCACCTGTTGTGTAGTTTATTATTTGATTGCTAATGTTGGACACTTTTTGTACCATTGACGCACTGTTTAATAAATGCACTCTTCACCTTGCACGTGGGCTCGCCTCTTTCCTCCGTGCGCTGCGTAAAGGCACATGACACATCCAGGCTTTTGTTGCCTCGACAACAGCCCATTTGCTTTGTTTGGCTGAGCTGCCCCTCCAGAGGGAAAAACATTCAAAAAAGAACTATTGTGCCTTGTTATATTATTATAGTAGCAGTGTTGTGCTATTAACCCCCACCCACCCACCAAATTAGCTCTTGTGCCCCTCCAAAACCCCAGATTAAGACTTTGGCTTCAACATTTGTTTCTACAAATTAATTTATATTGATTATAGTTTGATAGAAAGTCAGATTTCTGAGTGTAAGTGAATGCAGCATCAGATTTCATCACCCCTCCCCACAGCTGAAGCAGGTGAGTTTGTGGGTGGTGGTGTGGGGGGGGGGGGGTAGACGGTCCTCCTGCAGCTCTTCTACAGGTTCCCCCACCTTCGGATCTCATGATGATCTATGGTGTCATCCTGGGATTTTATGATTATTCAGCAAAGTTCTGAATCATTTTTGGGTCTGTCTGTATTTCTTCAGTCAGAGCAGAGGATGCAAACCTGCAAATATTTAGGTTTCAACATACCAGAGGTTTTCACCGGGGGTGGGGGGTAGAAAAACAAATATATTATGTCTTCAACATCATTGTGTTCTGTTCTGACTGCTAATTTTTGAGGAAGATTTTCATTGATATGTGAAAAAGTCACAATTTTAACACAAACTGTTTCAGTTTCATTAGGAAAAATATAGTAAATTTATTATAAAATAGAATTTTGGAAGTAAAACGATGAGAAAAAAATAAATTATCAAGACAAATGTATGAAATTTATGAGGGGAAAAAAATGAAATTCATTAGAGTCAAGCCTGAAATGAAGAAGAAAATATTCCTAAATTTACCTGGGAGAAAATAAATTATGAGAAAAGTTTCACATTTAAGTGAAAAAAAATCCTTCAAATTTCCAAGGAAAAGGTGAATTTCCACTGAAACTGTGATAAATTTAGGAGGAAAATGTCCAGCAGTGAAGACTGTGATGTAGATGTGAGTAATAATATGTAAAGATAACCTACTTTGACTTGTGGACAGTTTCAGGCTCCTCTACCACCTGAATTAGAGTTTGGATTGAAAATGTGCAATTTTATGTCAATCTGGACAGTTCTCATTAACTTTCACTTTTTGTTATTTTTCTTCTTTTTGTTGAAAATTAGAGACTTTTTCCACAAAATTTTAGAACTTGATGAAAATTTTTGGCACTTTTAACTCATGAATTCACATTTCTTGAATTTGTGACTTGTCATAAATTCACATCTTTTTTCTTCCAGCTTTGCACTTGTGTCAATAATTTTCCCTCGTCTTTACATCCATTTTTCATGAAAAATTAGAATTTTTCCTTGTTAATGTGCTGCTTTTGTCTTGTATTGTTGTGACATTTTCCTCAAGAAAGCCAAACTTTTTCTATCAAATGTAGTAAATCTTTTTAATGAACTTCCTGTGTTTTCTGAGACATTTTCAGTGACTGTTATTGTTCACATGTGACTTTTTTCCTCAATAATATTCATCTTTTGTCATGAATTTGTGACTTATAAATTCAGCTTTGTTTTTCTTGTCATTGTGCTCCTTTTTTCTCTTGAATTTATTTCTTCTTTCAATAAATGATCGTTTGTTCCTAACTTTATTATCAGTGTTTGCATCAATATTGATGATTTTTAAAGTCCTATTATTATTTGTTATTAAGCCAAAACCACAGGGAGCCTCTTGTCATGGGCCAAAGCAGAATCCGGGGTTGGGTGTGCGCCGGTGGTGTGGGTTGGCCCCAGTGCGTCCTTGGTCGGCTGGGTCGTGTTTTTCCTGGGGCCCTGGCGGCACCCTGGGGTAGGTGCCTGCATCCTGTGTCGCACTCCCCATCCACTGGGGTCTGCAGGTGGTTGTTTGTGTGAGAGTGGGTGTGAGTGGGAGCTTGTGTATGAGTGGATTCGGAAGTGGGTGTGTGTGTTGAGTGGGCACGTGGGGCTGTGTGTGGGTGTAGGTGGGCATGTGTGATGGTGGGTGGGGGTACATGTGTGTATGGGTGTGGTAACCTGTGGGTGGATGTCTGGGGGATGGAGGATGTGTGTATGGGTAGGAGAACTTTGTTGGGTGGCAGGGGTTGGACAGTCCATCTAGTGGCATGAGGGCTGGCGTTTCGGGGCCTGTTTGTCCCAGCCGCCCTGCTGTTGTGTTGCGGGGTGAGGCGCTTTGTCACATCACCCTTGGTGTCATTGGCGGCGGGTGTGTGTTGGTGCTTGGGAGTGGTTGGGGGGCCATTGGCATGGGTTGATGGCCGTGTTTCCATTGGGTTGCTCCGGGGTGGTCGTGGCTGCAGGGCGGCCTGTGGCTGTCGGTGTGCGCCTGGGGTGGGTGGTCGTGGGCCTGCGTGGGTACTCGGGGGTGTTGCTTGGCATCTTGGGCGCCGTGTGGGTGCGGCCCATTGTTCACTATTGTGACTATTGTTGTCCATGTTTGTGCGTGTAAGAAGAGTGGAAATTGATATGGCTGCCCCATCATGTTAGTGGTGCTGGGAGCGCCGGGGTGTGATGCTGGTGGGTCCTGGGCTGCTTCCACTGGCGGCCCTTGCCTTGGGTTGGGATTTGGGGGAAGTGGGTGGCCTCATAAACCAGTTTGCAAGCTGGCTTCTGGGGGGGGGGGGGGGACGGCCTCGCTTTTAGACCACCTACCTCCCAGTCTTATTTCCTGCCCTCCCCCTCCCCCTGACTCTGGGTGGAATATACATATTCTTTGCTACATTTAGGGCTTTGGGGTGGGGGTGTGCCGAACTATGTCGGTGAAGGGGATACCTTTGCTGCGCGGTGGGGCTGCACTCACCTCAATTTTAATTGCACTTTAGACATTGAGGGCTTGGGGGGATGGGGGCCCTGCTGCCCATCGCAATGGCTATCAGTGCTCCAATCACTACCCCCCAATTTTAATTGCACTTTGGTAGTCCACACATTTACACACAATAGCATCATATAACCCACACACACACACCATGTTTTGTGTGAGGAGGGGGGGGGGGGTTTCCCCCACCCCTGTTGCCCTACTCCTGCTGGGGGCATGGGGGCCTGGTGTGGAGCCTGGGACCTATCATGTTGTCAAAATCCCTGGGTGCTACTGAATGTATAGACACACCCAAGGGAGTGAGGGGGGGCTGAATGTGATCGTAAGTGAGAGTGAGGGGATGATGAATGGAGGTGGTGATGGTGGGTTGGTTTTGTGCGGCGCTTTGCATGTTTGGTGGCATCTCGGGGCGCCTGCGGTGATCTGCTGATTGGTCGCTCAGGTGGACGCCGGGGGTGGGGGTCTGCTTCTGTGGGCTGCGCCAGTGGTCTCCCTGGTCACTGCCGGGCACTGGTGCCTGTTCAGCCTCGCCACATCTGCTTTGCAGCTACCTTATGAAACAAGGGTGAATGATTTTTTTGATTTTTGATTTTGTATACTTTATTGATCCCCAGAGGGGAAATTGAGGACATCCACCTGGATGGATGAAGCAGCCACGGTACGGCGCTATCCCTTAACCATTCACACACACATTCACACCTAGGGCCACTTTAGAGTCTCCAATTAACCTAACCTGCATGTTTTTGGCCTGTGGGAGGAAACCGGAGAAATCCCGGAGTAAACCCACGCAGACACGGGGAGAACATGCAAACTCCACACAGATCACTGTTGGTCAGGGGCTGGGATCATACCAGGGATCCCACGACCAAGGGTGAGTTGCTGTGCTGCCACAGTGCTAACCACTGTGCCACCACACCGCCCCAAATGAGGGGTGAGTTTGAATGGGTACAGGAGTGAGAGACAATGGGTTGGTCTGGGTGCGTAAGAGGGAGTTTGTGCATATGGGTGCGCATGGGAGCATGTGGCTGTGAAGGTGTGGGGAGGGGTGTGTCTGTGAGTTGGGAGGTGCTGGGTTAAGAGGGGTAGTGCCTCTCGGCAATGTGGGCTCCCCTGGGTGGGGGGGACTTCTTTGGGTATGGGGGTTCCCAGGGTGTGCGACGGGGCGGGCCCGCTGTGGGGGGTGCCTGGGGGGCTCACGCCGGGGGGCACGGGCCGGTCTCCACCCCGGGGGGGTGGGGTCGCTGGCCTCCTGGTGCCTGGGGCCCGGGGGCAGGCGTTGGCCCCACTGGGGGAGGTGGGAGTCGGGTGGGTCTGGGGGTGTGGGCTCACCGCGCCGGCCACCGAGCAGCCTGGCCTCCCTTGATCGTCCCTCTGGGGGGCGGATGCCTGGCTTTCCTGGGGCTTGCTGACCTCAGACGTTTGTGCCCTGTGGGAGTTGGTGGTGCTGCCTTGCCTGCTCGGGGTTCCCGGGGGGAGAGTGGCTGCGACCATCCCTCCGCTTCGTATGTTTCCTGACAAACCACTCACATGCGCACACTTATTTTGCACGCATTCTCATATATATGCACGCAGACATACACGCACAAGTGTCTCTCCTTTAACAGGTGCGGAAACCAGACTCGTGTTGAGACATCTTCGGTGGAAGAAGCAGTTTGTCTTTTGCTTGTTTTAGTTGTTGGTTTGTTTGTTTTTTTTGTCTGTTCCCCTGTGGGAGACACGTGGGTTTCATATGCACAAATGTATGTAACCTGGTGCTTCATATGTATACCACTATATGCTTACTGTGTGCTTCACGTCTCAGATGAACAAAGGACTGAGCCTCCTGGGAGATAACAGGAAGATGTGAAATGTGGTCTTTGATATGCAAAGAGATGGCCTTGGGGAGATTTCCTGACTCCCAGTAACTTTGGGTGAAGGTGATAAAGGCTGAAAGGGATGCATTGTTACTTGGGATTAAAATACAATGTTACTGTGTGCTTTGATGTCCTGGGGTATAAAAGGGACGAATGTCTGGAGTTCACTGTCTTTCTGCTTTTGGATGATGTTGGAGAATGTGAATAAACCTGACTTGTGAGATGAACTCAGCCTCATCATTTCTACATTCTCCACACTGGTGACCCTAAGACGTATAATGAGTGAAAGAAATTCCTCCGAGCCAGACTCGTCAGGAGCCAGCCAAGCGAATGCAGCCACAGCCCAGCTACCGGACTTCTGGCAGAGCAATCCGCGCTCCTGGTTTAACGCGGTTGAAGCGCAGTTCAACCTCCGGAGGATTTCGGTAGACGCCACAAAGTTCTACCATGTGGTTGCAAAACTGGACAACCACACAGCCCAGCACGTGGAGAGCCTGATCAACCAGCCGCCGGACAGCGACAAGTACGACGCGTTGAAGGCTGCACTCATCCGGTACTTCACCCCCTCGGTGGAGGAGCGAGCAGAGGGGCTCCTGGCGCTGACTGAGTTTGAAAGCGACAGGCCTGCGGACCTGATGAAGAAGCTGTTGAGGTTGAAAGACTCTGAAGATGATCACTTCATCTTCACCCACCTCTTCCTCAGGACCCTACCGTCAGCGGTGAGAGTGACCCTGGCCAGTTCGCCACTGTTGGCCCAACGGGACTACCGCGAGCTGGGTCAGGAGGCGCAACGACTCGTCAACGCCACCAAACGGTGCGCGGCCGCAGCAGCGAAGCTCGGCGCGACGTCCAGAGATGGCAGGGGGCCAGAGGCAGCAGTACCAGACTCACCGACGACGGCGGCGGCAGGGGCCAAGAAACACAGAGCAGACGACGTCCTTTGTTTCTACCATCGCCGCTTCGCAGAGAAGGCACGCAAATGTATACCACCGTGCCATTTTCAAGCGCTCGGGAAACGCCAAGACCGGGGGTCGGTAGCAGCTGCGGCCCTCGGGGAGGAGAACAAGCTGCTCTACTTGAAGGATGCGCGCTCGGGGAGGCACTTCCCCGTGGACACAGGCTCCCAGCTGAGCTTCATCACGCCCTCCTACGCTGACCGGCTGGCGCCTTCCAGTGGTCCCCGGGTGACAGCAGCGAACGGCTCAGAGATTAAGACCTTTGGTGAGAAGACTCTGCTTCTGTCTCTGCAGGGCCGTTCATTTGAGTGGACTTTTATCATAGCAGCAGTGAATTTCAATATGTTAGGGGCTGATTTTCTGTGCTCACATGGGTTGTTGGTTGATCAGAATCAGAATCAGATAGCTTTATTGCCAAGCATGTTTACAGTGTAAACAAACGAGGAATTTGACTTGACATTGGGCGCGCTCGATAAGCGCCTCCAATGACGCGGCAGCCATGAAGGCGCCTATCATCAGTGGAGGGTAAAGAGGGGGAATGGGGGAGGGAATGACACAATGGGCAGAGAGAAAAAACATAGTTAATCAAAATAAAGATTCTATAGATAATCAAAATTGTGATTACATAGAAAAAAAAAACCCTCTAAGCACAATTAGCAGACTAATACAGATCACACAATACAAAGGAGCAAAGAGAGACCAATGTGTGTGGTCAGCATGTAATAATCAGTGTGAGTGTAGTGTTGAATGTATCAGTTGCTGGTGTACAACAAAGGGGCGCCTCCTGGCAACGGATGGTTGTTATGTTCATGTATTCAAAACACAGATAAGCATGTCCCAGAGTCTCTCTCTCTTCGTGCATGCCAGGTGGCAAAGTTCTGTATTAGACACATGATAGCGCTGTCTTTGAAGAGTCCGGTTTGCTGAACAGCAGCAATTGTTGTTATTGTTTGGGTTAAAGAGAAGCCAAAACACCTTCCAGCACAATCTCTGCACCTGGAGGAACGAGTTCCCAAGGACGTTGAATCAAGGCCAGATGAGCACAGTCACTTGGAGCATAGTAATTTCCACTCTCTTGCGATTCTGTGCATCACAAATAATTCACAGGCTTAAATCACTGGTCGAATTGTTGAAGGAGCTTCGCCAGGATCCGCATTTTGACCAGCTCTTCCAACTTTATTAATTTCCGATACACTAGGAAACTCCGGAGCCAAACAGTAGAAATCCTGTGACCATATCCAAACAAATAGATGTCTTCTGCATCTTCAATCGAATCACACAGACACATGAGTTCAAATTAACCCATGAGTCACACATTTGGGCTCCCCCGGGCCTGATTTTCTGTTGAAAAGGTGGTGTCAATTGCATTTAAAGCCTGAAATTCCATTTTTTTCCGTTTTTCCGTTTGGATTGAGATCAGCGAGAAGGAGCGAGACACAGACACAGACGAAGCAAACTGGGATCAGTCAGGGAGGCGGGAGGAGGATCTTGCTAACAGGCGCCTGGTTAATGCACTCTCTTTTTATTCTATCCCCTGCACAGCTCGAGTGGCCCCACCAACAGCACAAGCCAACGTCACAGCCGCAAGCGGTAAGTTCCACACACTGATCACTCAGTTCCCAGCACTCACGGTCCCAACATTTTTGGCAACCATGGCTAAACACGGGGTGGAACATTTTATTACTACCACCGGACCGCCCGTTTTTGCAAAAGCTCGGCGCTTGGAGTCAGCTAAACTGACCATAGCACGTGAGGAGTTCGCCAACCTGGAAAAGTTGGGCATCATCAGGCGTTCGAAAAGCCCATGGGCTTCACCACTGCACATGGTCCCGAAAGCTGATGGCTCATGGCGACCTTGCGGAGATTTCCGCAGGTTGAACAACGCTACAGCGCACGACCGCTACCCAATCCCGCATATCCAAGATTTTTCCGTTCATTTGGCGGGGGCGCGCGTTTTTTCTAAGATAGACTTGGTTCGCGGTTACCACCAGGTCCCAGTGCGCGCTGAAGACATACCCAAAACAGCAGTAATAACTCTGTTTGGTCTATTCGAGTTTTTGCGCATGCCGTTTGGGCTTAAAGGCGCGGTGCAGACGTTCCAACGCATGATGGACGCAGTGTTGCGCAATCTCCCCTTCGTGTTTGTCTACCTGGACGACATATTGGTAGCCAGCGCATCAGAAGACGAACACGAAAACCACCTCACGGCAGTTTTCCGGAGGTTGGGAGAGTACGGGTTAATAATCAACCCAGCAAAGTGTCAGTTCGGGGTGGCGCAGATCGATTTTTTGGGGCATCGCGTTTCTCCAGAAGGGGCGGTTCCTCTGCCTGACAAAGTGCGCGCAGTAACAAATTTTTCCCAGCCACAAACGGTCAAAGCGTTACAGGAGTTTTTGGGAATGGTGAATTTTTATAACCATTTCCTCCCCCACGCAGCACAGCTCATGCAACCATTGTGTGCTGCACTAAAAAAACAAAAACCCACAAATAAAATCGAATGGTCTCTGGAGCGAGAGCAAGCATTCTCGGAAGTCAAAACAGCCCTGGCAAACGCTGCGTTGTTAGCACATCCAGACCCAACGGCCCACATAGCGCTCACTACTGACGCGTCAGATGTGGCCATAGGGGCGGTCGTAGAGCAGCATGTAGCCGGGGTTTGGCAACCACTAGCCTTTTTTAGCAGGACCTTGCGCGATAGTGAATGAAAATACAGCGCATTCGACAGGGAGTTGTTAGCTCTCCACTTCGCCATTCGCCACTTCCAGTTCTGGCTGGAGGGACGCCGTTTCACCGCGTTCGTTGACCACAAGCTGCTGACTTACGCGATGGCCAAGGTTTCAGAACCGTGGTCAGGCCGGCAGCAGAGACAGCTGGCTGTGATCTCAGAGTTTACTACCGATATCTAGCATGTGGCGGGTAAACTTAATGTAGTGGCAGACTGTCTCTCGCGTGCCGTGGCGGCTCCATTCCGCATAGGGGTAGATTTTGCAGCCATGGCCGCGGATCAGGTTAGCGACGCGGAAGTACGCGCAGCCCCAGTCCGCGTAGGGATAGATTACGCAGCCATGGCCGCGGATCAAGTTAGCGACGCAGACGTGCGCGCGCTCCAGTCTGGACCAACAGGGTTAAGGCTGGAGAACAGGGCGCTGCAAGACGGTATGCCCCCCCTAATCTGCGATGTCTCCACTGGGCGACCGCGTCCTGTGGTACCGGCCTCGTGGCACCGCCGCGTTTTTGACTCGATTCATTCTCTGGCACACCCGGGAGTGCACGCGTCGGTCAAAATGGTGGGAGAGAAATTTGTATGGCCGAGCCTGCGCAAACAAGTTAGAGAGTGGGCGGCAGCCTGCACGGCCTGCCAACGAGCCAAGGTACACAGACACACAAGAGCTCCCTTGGAGCCGTTTCACATCCCGGCTAAGAGGTTCGATCATGTTCACGTGGACCTCGTAGGCCCCCTTCCGCCGTCACAGGGGTGCACACACCTTCTGACAATGGTGGACCGCACCACCTGCTGGCCGGAAGTGGTCCCACTGTCGTCAACCACAGCCGAGGAGGTGGCGCGCGTGTTTTTAACAGCATGGGTAGCGTGTTTTCGAGTTCCGTCGGACATTACGTCCGACAGAGGCCCTCAATTTGTTTCCAAACTTTGGTCAGCAATGGCCCGCAACCTGGGGGTGACGATTCACCGCACAACCGCGTACAATCCGCGGGCTAAATGGCTTATGCGAACGTTTTCACAGGTCATTGAAGGTGGCTCTCAGGGCGTCGCTTATGGATGCAAATTGGGTGGACAGGCTACCATGGGTTTTATTGGGGTTGCGTTCTGCACCTAAACAGGATTTAGAAGCCTCCCCGGCTGAGCTAGTTTTTGCGCAGCCACTTCGGCTGCCTGGGGAGTTTCTTCCAGACAATCCTGCGCCAGAATGTTCCCCGGTTCAGCGGTTGCAGAGCGGCACGGAATCGGGCACGCTGCCTGGCCCCGTTCACCACACTTTCCCGCGCGTTTTTGTGCCTAAGGCTTTAAAAGATGCAGAGTTTGTTTTTGTCAGACACGATGCCCATCGCCCACCGTTACGACCTCCTTACGACAGACCATTTAGAGTGCTGGAAACGGGATAAGCATTTTTTGCTAGATTGGGGGGGCAGAAAAGAAAAGATTGGCATAAACAGGCTCAAACCCGCTTTTGTGTTGGCTGACGAGGATGTGCTCTTGGCCAGGGCTCCTCGGCGCGGCAGACCCAATAGGGATCATTTCCCTGAACACCCACAGGGATTGACTAACAGTTCTCATCCTCAGACAGCAGCTCCCCAGCGGGAGGGCGCCGCAGAAGTGTTGAAGCCTGCTTACAGCAGATACGGGAGGAGATTGAGACCCAAGCAGCACGTGGACTGATGTGTAATGATTCTATCATGACATGCAGACTGTTATTATGTTGTTCCATCTTAGACGTTTGGGGGGGGGGGGGTCATGTGGGACACATGTGGGTTTCATATGCACAAATGTATGTAACCTGGTGCTTCATATGTATACCACTATATGCTTACTGTGTGCTTCACATCTCAGATGAACAAAGGACTGAGCCTCCTGGGAGATAACAGGAAGATGTGAAATGTGGTCTTTGATATGCAAAGAGATGGCCTTGGGGAGATTTCCTGACTCCCAGTGACTTTGAGTGAAGGTGATAAAGGCTGAAAGGGATGCATTGTTACTTGGGATTAAAATACAATGTTACCGTGTGCTTTGATGTCCTGGGGTATAAAAGGGACGAATGTCTGGAGTTCACTGTCTTTCTGCTTTTGGATGATGTTGGAGAATGTGAATAAACCTGACTTGTGAGATGAACTCTGACATAATGTCTGGCCCAGGAAACATGCACGCAGGCTCAGGATAGATTTAACAGCTTTATTCAACAAGCAGGTGTGTCTGAATGGATGTGTGCGGTATGTGTATGTGTTGAGGGTGAATGCCGATGCGCAGGAAGCACAGCAGCGCGCCGTACAGCCGGACAACCCTATGGAGAGAGAGCAGAGGACAAGGGTAAAGGGCCCCACACCTGGACAGGGATAATGAGTTGTGTGATGCCTACTTGTGGGAACAGGTGGCTGGCATTGGCAAGGGAGAAGCCCGGAAGACAGCGTCCTGCAGAGCCTGCGTCGATGGTGAGCGTAGGTCGGCGATGACGGGGAAATCCGCCGCCTGGGAATCCACCTGTGCACAGGGGTGAAGACTTGGAGAAAGGTAAGGAATGCTTACGTGAGGTAGAAGTCTTGCTGGTGATCTGAGGTTGATACACGAGCTACAAAGTGCCGATGCGAACAGACGGCTCCAGACCGCAGCACTGGGCCGAGTGGGCTATATAGCCCGCTGCTGACGAGGCGCAGGTGTGCGCGCAGCTGAGGCCGCTGATGAGCGGCGAGTCATGACAGTACTCTCCCCCCCAGCAGCGCCTCCTGGCGCTGGTTTGTCCGGGTGCGCCCGGTGGAACTCCGTGATGTGACTCCTGTCCAACACCAAAGAAGAGCGCACCCAGGACCTCCACTCAGGACCGAAACCCTCCCAGTCCACCAAGTACTGCAGCCCGCGACCTCGGCGCCAGGAGTCCATGATGGAGGCGACTCTCCAGGCCAGGTGGCCGTTGATCATCATAGGCGCGGGCGGCGCAGCGGGCGGGGGGCAGAGGGGATCGGAGACAAAGGGCTTAATCTTGGACACGTGGAAAGTGGGACAAATGCGGAGGGAGGGGGGAGGGGCAGACGCACAGCCACCGGGTTAACAATTTTAGAAATGGTGAAGGGACCAATGAAGCGTGGGGCCAACTTCCTCTTTTCAGCCTTAAGGTGGATATCCTGAGAGGCCAACCAGACCTGTTGATCCACCTGGTAGGCAGGGGCCGGTCTCCTGTGGCGATTCGCCGTAGTGCTGTTGCGCGCCGCCGTGCATGAAAGCGCGTCGCGCACCTTGGTCCATAGAGCCCGGCACCGTCTCAGGTGAGCTTGAATGGAAGGAACCGCCAGCTCCGCCTCCTGCTCCGGGAACAAAGGTGGATCATAACCCAAGGACGCCTTGAAGGGGGACATCCCTGTGGCAGAAGACCGAGCCGTATTGTGGGCGTACTCTACCCAAGCCAGGTGCATGCTCCAAGAAGACGGGTTGGAGGAAGTGACACAGCGTAGGGCAGCTTCCAGCTCCTGGTTGGCCCGTTCGCACTGCCCGTTGGATTGCGGGTGGTGACCGGAGGAGAGGCTAACTGTGGCCCCCAAGGCGTTGCAAAAACACTTCCACACCTCTGAGACAAACTGGGGCCCCCAATCCGAGACAACGTCCACCGGTATCCCGTGCAGCCTGACCACGTGCTGAACCAGAAGGTCAGCTGTCTTCCGTGCCGTTGGAAGACCCTGAAGTGGCACGAAGTGGGCGGCCTTGGAGAATCGATCCACGATGGTCAAGACGGCGTCATAGGTGTTGGAGGTCAGGAGACCGGTGACGAAGTCGAGGGCTATGTGAGACCAGGGCCTGCCAGGGATTGGCAGGGGCTGGAGCAGACCTGCTGGAGGAGAATTTCCTGACTTGCCGGTGGCACACACAGGGCACGCCCGGACGTAGTTGGCGGCATCCTTCTGCAGACCTGGCCACCAGAAGGAACGCTGGAGGAGGTCCACTAGCCGGGCTATGCCAGGATGGCAGGCGAGTTTGGAGGTGTGAACCCAATGGATGACCTCCCCCCGGGCAGAAGATGGAACGAACAGCCTTCCCTCCGGTCCGCCGCCAGGGTCCGGTTCGGTCTCCTGCGCCCTCTGGATCTTGTCCCTGATGGTCCAGGAAATTGCCCCCACCACACACGAACTGGGCAGGATGGTATGACCCGGCTCCTCTGACATCTCAGGGGCGAACTGCCTGGAGAGGGCATCGGGTAGGCCGTTCTTAGAGCCAGGGCGATTTATGGTTTATTCAGGTTATGGTGAAGCGGAACCGGGCGAAGAACAAGGACCAGCGCGCCTGGCGGGCATTCAGACATCTAGCAGATCGAAGGTACTCCAAGTTCTTATGGTCCGTCAGCACCACAAATGGTAATGCAGCCCCCTCCAGCCAGTGGCGCCACTCCTGCAGGGCGAGCTTGATGGCGAGAAGCTCCCTGTCCCCGACGTCATAATTCCGCTCGGCCGGAGACAAACGCCGTGAGAAGAAGGCGCAGGGTCGCTTGACCCCATCGGTGGGTGATCGCTGGGATAGCACCGCCCCCACTCCTGTATCAGACACGTCGACTTCCACCAGGCACTGCAGTGCGGGGTCGACCTGGGTCAGGACTCGGGAGGAGGAGAACTCCGTCTTCAACGCCTGGAACGCCGCAGCAACCTCTTCGGTCCAGCGGAAGGTGTTCTTGGGGGAAGTGAGACGGGTCAGCGGGACAACGATGGCACCGAAGTTAGGCAGAAAACGGCGGTAGAAATTGGCAAACCCAATAAATTGCTGGACCTGCTTCCTGGAGGTCGGCGTGGGCCATTCAACCACCACTTTAACCTTCACGGGGTCAGGTAGGACCTGATTGTGTGAGATTACAAACCCTAAGAAGGAGGTGGTCTTGGCGTAAAACTCACATTTCTCGGCTTTGACGTACAGCCTGTTCTCCAGCAGCCGCTGTAAGACCCGCCTCACATGCACCTGATGTTCCTCTCGTGACCTGGAGAAGATGAGGATGTCATCCAGGTATACGAACACGAAGAGGCCGAGGAAATCACGCAGGACGTCATTGATCAGGCGTTGAAATACAGCAGAGGCGTTGGTCAGTCCAAAGGGCATCACCAGGTACTCAAAATGCCCACTAGGCATTCTAAAGGCTGTCTTCCACTCATCCCCCTCCCTGATCTGGACGAGGTGGTATGCACTGCGAAGATTCAATTTGGTGAACCAGGTCGCCCCCTGCAGGGAGTGGAAGGCAGTGTCCATCAGTGGCAGGGTGTAACGGTCCTTCTCCGTGATGTCATTCAAGGCCCGGAAGTCGATATATGGGCGGAGTGACCCATCCTTCTTTGACACGAAGAAGAACCCTGCGCCGAGCGGAGACGAGGAGGGGCGGATGATACCTGCGTTGAGTGACTCCTTGATGTAACTATCCATCGCTTCCCGCTCCGGCGCTGACAAGCTGTAGAGACGTCCGGACGGCAGGGGCGCCCCCAGGCGGAGGTTGATGGCACAGTCGTAGGGCCGGTGAGGAGGAAGAGACATCGCCCTGGACTTGCTGAATACGAGGCCCAGATCATGGAACTCCGAGGGCACCAGAGTGAGATCCGGAGACGCGGCGTCCTTAACCGGGGGAGGAGAAGACGGGGCGCAGGCTGCGGATTGTAAACAGGTGCCCATGCAGAAGGAACTCCAGGCGGCGACTCTTCCTGTCTGCCAATCCAGCACGGGGTTGTGCAGACGCAACCGGGGTACCCAAGGATGACAGGCGTCACAGAGGAGGACAGGATGTAAAGGGTGAGATCCTCTCGGTGGTTACCAGAGATTATGACAGGGACTGGTTGCGTGCGATGAGTCACTTGTCCGAGGGGCGCACGGGAAAGGGTGATCAGGCTGAGAGGAGCGGCCAGAGGGTGGCAGGGGATACCCAATTGGGTTGCCAGGCTCTTTGAAATGAAGCTCTGCTCTGCTCCCGAGTCCACCAGTGCGTGTGTGAGATGCCCCGTGGCGTTGTGACAGAATCGGATGGGCAAGGATAGACTTGTGAGGCGAGTTGACTGGTTAGAGTCCGCGAGACCCCCTACAGTGACTCACGGACCTCCCATTTGGCTTCTCTGGGAAATGCTCCACGGTGTGTTGATCTCCTCCGCAGTACATGCAGAGGCCCAACTCCCGGCGGCGCTGTTTCTCCACTAGGGGGAGCTTTGACCGACCAACCACCATCGCCTCCGATTCCTCGGAAGACTCCGGTGGAGGTAACGCCAGGGGGCGGCCTTGAGGCATGCGGACAGGGCCTCCACGCGAGCGGCTGATAGACTTCCGCTTGGTAGGCCGTTCACGCAGCCTGTTATCTAAACTAATGGTTGTGGAGATCAGCTCCGCAAGTGTCTCCGGAAGATCTCGACCGGCCAGCTCATCCCTCAGACCAGAGCTGAGGCTGCTGAGGAAGATGCCACAGAGTGCGGCCTCACCCCAGCCAACCTCCTCCGCTGCGACCCGGAAGTCGATAGCATAATCCGCCGCTGACCGGCTTCCCTGTTGGAGACCAAGGAGCCGGTCAGTTAGGACGCTATCGCGCCGGGAATGATCAAAAACCTCGAGAAAGCTCTGCACGAACTGACTATAGGAGAGGTTTGCGTAACTGGGCTTCGCCATAACGGCGTAAGCCCAAGTTAGCGCTCGCCCCTCCAGAAGATTACCGATGTAGCCAATTCGGCTGTGGTCCGAGGGAAAATCCCCGGGAACGCGCAGAAACACCGACTCACACTGCATAATGAACCCCTGCTCTCCGCCAAGCTTCCCGCTGAAGCGGGCGGGGGTTGGGATCGGTGTGAGTCGAGTAGGCGTCCCCGAGGCCGGCTGACCGGGCACCGGAGCGGCAGGAGCTAGCCCACCCTGGCGAGCCAAGGGGAACGCCTGGTGGGGGTCCAAGCGGTCTAGCCGGTGAGTTATGTTAACCAACTGGTTCAAAATCACCTGCTGTTGATGGGATATTAAATCCACCCGAGTCTCGAGGGTGGAAAGACGGCGTGCGAGCCCGCTGTCTGCTGAGCCGCTCTACTGGAGCTGTACTGACATAATGTCTGGCCCAGGAAACACGCACACACGCTCAGGATAGATTTAACAGCTTTATTCAACAAGCAGGTGTGTCTGAATGGATGTGTGCGGTATGTGTATGTGTTGAGGGTGAACGCCGATGCGCAGGAAGCAGAGCAGCGCGCCGTACAGCCGGACAACCCTATGGAGAGAGAGCAGAGGACAAGGGTAAAGGGCACCACACCTGGACAGGGATAATGAGTTGTGTGATGCTTACTTGTGGGAACAGGTGGCTGGCATTGGCAAGGGAGAAGCCCGGAAGACAGCGTCCTGCAGAGCCTGTGTTGATGGTGAGCGTAGGTCGGCGATGACGGGGAAATCCGCCGCCTGGGAATCCACCTGTGCACAGGGGTGAAGACTTGGAGAAAGGTAAGGAATGCTTACGTGAGGTAGAAGTCTTGCTGGTGATCAGAGGTTGATACACGAGCTACAAAGTGCCGATGCGAACAGACGGCTCCAGACCGCAGCACTGGGCCGAGTGGGCTAAATAGCCCGCTGCTGACGAGGCGCAGGTGTGCGCGCAGCTGAGGCCGCTGATGAGTGGTGAGTCGTGACAAACTCAGCCTCATTATTTCTACATTCTCCACACCCCTCCCTTTTCTTTCCCCCCTCCACACACTTCCTTTCCCTCCTCCCCATCCTGTTGGGTCTTCCATGGGTAAAATAATTAAAATAAAGTACTAAAAGTTATTACAGGAGGAGTTTACAACAATATACAATACACAGTTAGGCACTGTATAAGCTCCTCTTGGCAAAGTAAATCTGTTTTGGCACAGTAAGGGTGACAGATCCCTGTTCTGTTTGCCTAGCTGCCTGACAGGACAAGGGGGAAAAAAAGAAAATATGTTCTAAATTCAACATTCATGGTCAGTATTTAACGTTCAGAATTAATTACTATGATGATGACGATGCTATTTGTATATTAATATTTTGATGATCACTCTAACCCTAAGATGGCGAACTATTCTTCAAGGGCCAACGAAGAGTGATAAAGTCAAAGGAGGAGGCCATGAATCTTTTTAAGGAATTTGATGCCTCACCAATTGGAGGACGCACTGGTGTCCTGAAAACAAGAACTGCCATGTCCATACCAGTCCATACCAAATGCCATACCTGTAAAAGCCTAAGGTTTTACTGCTATGGCATGACAGCAGATATAGAAAAATGGGTATATGCAGTTGCTTGTATATCATTAAGCATAAATGTAAATATCTCTCTATGAAACTAAACACTGTTATTTTCAAGGTGTCTGAATGTGACCTGTGCCAAAGGGTGGGACCACCGTTGAGTGCAGTTAAAAAGCTGGAATGCATCAAGGTGACCAACTATTGCAATGCACTCTATTAATTCACTGTAGTGTTAGCTCAGGGTAATTAAATATGACTGTATATCACTGACAGGTATCTGCTGTTTGAGAGCTGGTTGGAATTGACCTCACAGGTCCATCTCCAAAGACATCCTTTGGCTTCCAACGCATTTTAACAGTCACAGATTACTTTTCCAAGTGGGTGGAGGCCTTCCCTCTACAGACAAAGACTGCAGTGGAAGTGGCGAAAAACCTCTGCAAACTTACTTACAGACATGGCTGTCCCCAGCGCATTCTCTCAGACCAAGGACGGGAGTTTGTAAATCAGGTAAGCTGTGCTGGATACATGTTGGAATAGTTATGAGGAGTCTGTTTGTGACATCTTGACTTTATGCAGAATGTAACCGAAGAATCAATGTATTTACTGACAAAGGAATTATTAATACAAGATGGGAAGATAGTTTATGATGAAAATGACATAAATAAAGCATATGATAAATTTTTACAAATATTTCAATCATTGTACAATAAAAACTGTCCTATAAAACAATACAGTGACAGACAACAAAAAAATATTCCTTGGGTCACCAAGGGGTTAATAAATGCATGTAAAAAGAAGAATACATTATATAAACAATTCATTAAATGCAGAACGGTGGAAGCTGAGATCAAATATAAAAGATAGTGTAGCGGGTTAATTCAACCCCCCACAACACACAGACAGAACACAGAGACAGTCAGCTCGCACTCCTGGGTTTTTCCGCTGCATGCTGCGTTTACAGCCGTGAAGTTAAAGTGTTCATGCATCTTGTCCTTACTGTGCTTCTTCTGAGCATCTTACATATGTAGATGTGCTTTGAGGTAAATCTCCACAAAAAGACTGGTCAAACACAGCGCTCGGCTAGAGCAAATAACAGAACAGTGTAATGTGTATTAATGTCTACAGGCAGACGCGTTTCGTCTGGCTCACTTCTGTGATGTTAATATTGCCTTTCATGCATTGTGCTCATGCGTCCTGTCCTCACTGTGACCTAGGGACTGAGATCAATATGTCTCTCAAATGCAAATGTCTTATGCCTGTTCTGTTATCTCTTTGATCATACCAACTGCTGGGGTATGTCCTTTTGATGTATTGTTGTGGTCGAGTATATATGCTGCAACTCTGTAACGCAAACTCTCTCTCTCACTCTGATCCTGCAACTGGTAGACACACACACGTGTCCGCCTCTCCTCTCCTTCTCTGAGAGCCGTGGGCTCGCTCACCGGCGCTCATGCACGGCGCCGGGAGCGGAGCTTGTGACGGCGGTATGATAATAAAACTCTACTTAAAACCTCCAACAACGCCGCTTTATTTCATGCCGCCGCAATATAAAAATAAGCTTACTAATATAATGAGGACCTGTAAGAAAGAATATTACAACAGAATATTAGAGGATGACAAAAATAACTTAAGAGGAATATGGCAAGTACTCAATGGGATTATTAGTAATCGACCTAAGAATGCTAATTATCCAGAATATTTTATTGAAAATGGCAATTTGATAAATAATATGGAGGATGTGGTCAGTGGTTTCAATAAATTTTTTGTAAACGTTGGTCCTGAATTAGCAAAATCAATAGTGACAACAGAAACAAACAACAGTGGTTCTGTAAATGAAATAGAAGATAGAAATCCAAACACAATCTTTTTGGGTGCAGTTACTGAAAAGGAAATTATCGAGACTGTGAGTAAATTTAAGAACAAAAAATTAACGGACTGGAATGAAATTGACATGACAATAGTGAAAAAAGTAATTGAAGGAATTGTTAAGCCACTCACCCACATCTGTAACCTGTCATTTCAAACTGGTACATTTCCAAACAAAATGAAAATAGCAAAAGTAATACCTCTATACAAAACAGGAGACAGTCATTGTTTCACAAATTACAGGCCAGTCTCTTTACTCTCACAATTCTCCAAAATACTTGAAAAAATCTTCACTAAGTGTTTTTATATATCTACATATTATTCCATCTAGCTACATTGCTCCGCACTGTGTGTGTTTATATACTTGCATATTTATTCCACCTAGCTGCAATGCTCCGTACTGTGGGTGTTTATATATTTACATATTTATTCCATCTAGCTACAATGCTCTGCACTGTGTGTCTGTGTGTGTGTGTGTGTGTGTGTATATATATATTTTATAGTAATATGTACATATGTATATTAGCTGCTCTTGCTTGCTTGTTGTTTTTTTGTTTGTTTTTTTTTCTTGCCTTCTGATTGTTGCTCTGAGTGTTGCTATCCCTGTGCTGTTGCAATCCTGGAATTTCCCCATTGTGGGACTAATAAAGGCTTATCTTATCTTATCTTATCTAAGAGACTGGATGATTTCATTGAAAAACACAACCTCCTTACAGATAGCCAGTATGGTTTTAGAGCAGATAAATCTACATCTTTGGCACTGATCGAACTTATAGAAGAAATTACTAGTTGTATAGATTAAAAAAAGGTTGCTGTAGGAGTATTTATAGATTTAAAGAAAGCTTTTGACACCATTGACCACAGAATACTACTAAGGAAACTGGAAAGGTATGGGATAAGAGGGGTAGGACTGAGTTGGGTGGAAAGTTATTTAAGTAACAGACAACAATTTGTACAAATCGGTGAGCACAAATCACCCTTCATGAACATCACTTGTGGTGTGCCCCAGGGGTCAGTTTTGGGACCCAAACTCTTTATCTTGTATATAAATGACATATGCCAAGTATCAAAAATTCTGAAATTTATTTTGTTTGCAGATGACACAAATATCCTTTGCACTGGTGAGAATTTGCAGCAGCTTTTAGAGGTGGTCACAACTGAAATGAAAAAGTTAACACAGTGGTTCAACAAAAATAAATTATCACTAAATCTAAAAAAAAAAACAAAGATTATGTTGTTTGGAAACTATAAAATAAATCATGAAATAATGGTAACGATAGATGATACCAGAATATAAACAGTACAGGAAAATAAGTTTCTGGGGGTGACGCTAGACAATAAAATCTGCTGGAAACCTCACATCAGTCACATCTGGGCCAAGTTAGCAAAATGTATAGGCATACTGGGGAAGACTAGACACATCTTGGACTATAAATCACTGGTCTTACTGTACAATTCACTGTTTTTACCTTATCTTAACTACTGTGTAGAAGTCTGGGAAAACACCTACAAGACCAACCTACAGTCAATATGCACATTACAAAAAAGAGCTATAAGGATAATAAATAATGTAGGATATAGAGACCATACCAATTCGTTGTTTTTAAAGTCACATGTCATAAAGTTCATCGATTTAGTTAAATTTAAGACAGCACAAGTCATGTACCGGGCAATTAATAATCACCTCCCAACTAATATACAAAAAATATTTAAAAAAAGAGACAATGATCATAATTTGAGAGGAGACTTAAACTTTACAAAACCCAAGATACGAACAACCAAGAAAAGTATGTGCATATCTGTCTGTGGGGTGGATTTGTGGAACAGTCTAGAGCCGGAACTGAAACTATGTACAAACAGAAATCAGTTCAAAATGAGGTATAAACATTATTTGCTGAAAGGATATATGTTAGAAGGGTAGTATTTATATGTACGATTCTCTATGCTCACTCTGGGACACTATGGAATGGTGGGTGGGACAGCACTGTGTATATCTGTGTTGTTTGAGGCTGGTTTTGATGTATGGACATCAGTGTATGTTAGGATGGATGGGTGTTAATGTTGATATGTAAAAAATACAGTAAATTGTTTACTTGGGGTCTTTAAGGTGGTAATTTGTATAAAATTCACATGGGTGTATTTATGGAAAAGAGGAGATGGAATTAATAAGTGTTCACTTCTTCCTTCTCTCTTTCGAACACTGTATATCCATCCATCCATCTTCTACCGCTTTTCTGGAGGTCCGGGTCATGGAGGCAGCAGTTCAAGCAGAGAAGCCCAGACTTCCCTCTCCCCAGCCACCTGCTCCAGCTCTTCAGAAGGGATACCAAGGCGTTCCCAGACCAGCTGGGAGACATAGTCTCTCCACCGAGTCCTGGGTCTGCCCCGGGGTCTCCTCCCAGTGGGACGTGCCTGAAACACCTCAAGTGGGAGGCGTCCAGGAGGCATCCTAATCAGATGCCCATACCACCTCAACTGACTCCTTTCAATGTGGAGGAGCAGCGGTTCTACTCTGAGCCTCTCCCGGATGACTGAGCTCCTCACCCTATCTCTGAGGGTGAGTCCAGCAATCCTACGGAGAAAGCTCATTTCAGCCGCTTGTGTCCACGATCTCGTTCTTTCGGTCATTACCCAAAGCTCATGACCATAGGTGAGAGTAGGAAGGTAGATTGACTGGTAAATCGACTCTGTATACTGTTACTTTATTGCATTTGTCATTTGTTTTGTTTTTGTTATACTTTTTTTGTTCGAAATAAAGTATCTATCTATCTATCTGCAATGTGCTTATTTGTTCATGTTAGAAAAATATCCAATTCTTTGACTGAAAGATCCAAGAACAAGCCGGAGATTTCTTCAATTTAAAGATGTAACATTTATTTGGAGGTCACATGTAAAGCAAGCAGCACTGGGTGCAGCGTGACGCAGCTCCTTCTGGAGTGTCGCCACACTGACCCTGACTTCCGGGTGTGGCTTGGGTTGGTTGGGCCAACCCCCGTACAATAGGATGGGCTTGTACGTGACTGTCTGATTGGCCAATTTAACTCTGACGTGAACAGGCCATCCGCTATTCACGTTAGCTGTCACCTAAAATGTACTATCAAAAGTGTGTGTGTGAGTGTTGGATCTGGGTGTTTTTGTATTTTTGTATTTTTGTATACTTTATTGATCCCCAGAAGGGACATTGAGGGCATCCACCTGGATGGATGAAGCAGCCACGTATGCGCTCGGGTGGTAGCCGAGCGCATACCTTAACGATCAGCTCTCCAACACTGGGTCCAGCCTTCTTGGGCTTGGATGCCTTCTTCTCTGCTGGTTTAGTCGGAGCAGCAGCTGGTGCTACTTCTGCCATTTCTTTTCTGTGCAAGTGTCCAACACACAGCAGGAATCAGAGCGCACGGGTGGCAGCCACGGGTGTGTATCTAATGTGATAGACCTGATTATAAAAAGAGAGAGAGAGAGAGCTCTATAGCTCTACCTAATTCCTGTTTAACCCTTTAAGGTCCGCACCAAGAAAAAAGCAATGGAAATTTTTTTTTCCATTGCGCACGGCTGCCACCGAGTTTCCATGTGATTGTCAACCATGACAGCTCACTTCTTCTTGGGGGCTGCCTTCTTAGGCGCAGCTTTCTTGGCTGCAGGGGCCTTCTTGGCAGCTTTCTTGGGGCCTTCTTGGCCGCTGCTGGTTTCTTCACCTTCTTCAGGGACTTCTTAGCGGCTGCAGCCTTCTTGGTTCCTGCTGCTTTGGGCTTTTTAGCCGCTGCTGGTTTCTTGGCGGTGGGTTTCTTGGCTTTAGCAGGGCCTTTCTTTGCGGCCTTCTTGGCCTTGCTCTCTGCCTTTGCCACCTTGAAGGACCCAGAAGCCCCGGTTCCCTTGGTCTGGCTGAAGGTTCCCTTGTTCACCAAGCTCTTGACAGCGATGTTAACACGGGACTTGTTCTTGTTCTCATCGTAGCCCCCGGCAGCCAGAGCCTTCTTGATGGCGGCCAGCGACATGCCCTTCTTCTCTTTGGAAGCTGTCACCGTTTTAACGATCAGCTCTCCAATGCTGGGTCCAGCCTTCTTGGCCTTGGATGCCTTCTTCTTTACTGGTTTAGTTGGAGCAGCGGCTGGTGCTACTTCTGCCATTTCTTCTCTGTGCAAGTGTCCAACACACAGCAGGAATCAGAGCGCACGGGTGGCAGCCACGGGTGTGAATCTAATGTGATAGACCTGACTATAAAAAGAGAGAGAGAGAGAGCTCTATAGCTCTACCTAATTCCTGTTTAACCTTTTAAGGTCTGCACCAAGAAAAAAGCAATGGAAAAAATTTTTCTTTGCATTTTTTACTCACTTAGGATAGCAATAACAACAATCAACTGTTTTTCCAAAATTAGACCCCACAGTTTTTTAGATATAGGCCTCTACCAAACGGTTGAGAGGTCTGTTCATAGTAAAAGTATTATATAACTTTAAATGCATACAAAAAACATTGAGAACAAGTCAAATAAATTGCTAATTTTCTTCAACAAATGAGTAGAATTTGCTCATGGGTTAGGGTTAGGGTTAGGGACTGCTCAAACACGCAGTGCCGCAGAGGATTTTTTTTAGCATAGCGCAACTAAACCAAGTGGCAGAGATGGCTCATTTAGGTTGAGTTAAGCTCAATGCATTATTCAATGAGATATTGTGACTCAAAGTGTGGTCGACCAAACGGTTGAGCAGAACCTTAATGGGTTAACACAACATATTTGTTCATAAGAATGCAAACAGAATATGTATGGAATATGTGTAGAGCATAAAGGGAGATTACCTACAGAATTATTATTTTGGCACTCTAACTTTCCATTAACCCTTTCACTCCCCCCTTTGACATGATTTTATCATGTCAACCATGCATGGTGTGAGAGACGCTAGCCATTAACAGATGGTGGATAAGGCAGGTCCCTACATTGTGTGTCAACCCAAGAGGCTTGCACCATTGGTTCTGCTACCCTTGCCTCCCCCCTTGTGGACACCCTAGCGTGGTGCAGCAATGTCTAAGAGGGCCTTGTCCAGATGAACTGTCAATCCACGATGCCCACAAAACCGTTGTCCACCAGTTGACCCTCGTCAGGGCTCGCATCATTCGGCTGCCGTCATCCCACGGTTGCGACAGAGGTTTGACTTTCCTCTGTGTCTGCTTCCTGTATCCACATCTGTGGAGCACAGTCCCGTCTTGTTTACACACACCAATACCATTCAAAACAACTGTGTGCCCACGCTCTCAGAGGCACACCTCGTCCCATGAGGTCTATAGGACAGTCTGGTCCCCCCTACTCTTCTCCCTTTATACAAACTCCTGCACCTCCAGCCACCAGTCTGTCAAGCTGATCGAGTTTGCGGACGACACCACCCTCATCGGGCTCATCTCCAACGGCGACAAATCCGTCTACAGGAGAGAGGTGGCCCAGCTGGCGTCCTGGTGCAGCCACAACAATCTGCAGCTGAACACTCTGAAGACAGTGGAGATGATCGTGGACTTCAGGAAAGTCACAACCCCTCTGCCCCCCCCCCCCCCACCCTCACAGGCTCTCCCATCACCACTGCAGATTCCTTCCGCTTCCTGGGCACCACCATCACCAGGGACCTCAAGTGGGAGCCGACCATCAGCTCCCTCATCAAAAAGGCCCAGCAGAGGATGTTCTTCCTGCGGCAGCTGAGGAAGCTCAAGCTACCCACCAAGATGTTGGTGCAGTTCTACACGGCCATCATCGAGTCCATCCTCACCACCTCCATAACCGTGTGGTATGCAGGAGCCACTGCCAGGGACAGACTAAGGCTGCAGCACGTCATGTGCGCTGCTGAGAAGGTGATCGGCTGCAAGCTCCCATCCCTCCAGGATCTGTACATCTCCAGGACCCGGAGACGTGCAGGCCGGATCATAGCCGATCCTTCACACCCTGTTCACGTACTGTTTGCCCCCCTCCCCTCAGGTAGAAGACTTCGGTCCATTCAGACTAAAACCTCCCGGCACATGAACAGCTTCTTCCCCTCTACCATTAGACTGCTGAACACTAAGTGACTTATTAGACTCTCGTGCACTATGTACAGAAGCTCAACCAGACTCATGTCAATCATCACTGTTTTCTTTTTGCATTACCGACTGCACTATGTGGTACTCCACAATATCTGCTGCTCGCTAATATATTTAAAATTGCTTGACTAGTATTACTCATTCATATTCTACATTTTATTGCATGTATAGTTTTTTTAATTTCTATCTTCTATTTTTATCATGTTTAATGTTGCAGCATTGCACCGAGACAAATTCCTAGTTTGTGTACTACATGAACAATGGCAATAAATCTGATTCTGATTCTGGTGGGTGCAGCAGAGGATAGATAACATCCAGTCCAGCCAGTGAACAGTTTAGTGATGCTGTCCCAGGGATGGTACCCCCCTGTCGCTGGACAGAGGTAGAGATGCTGGTGTTGGTAAGGCTCTACGTCGCAGGCACAAGTCGTGATGGTCTGGTGCCCTCCGGCATGCATTTTCCCTGTGCTCGACACCTTTGCTCGAGTGCCGATACAAAGGGCTCAGCCGGGGCAGGACCAATCATGGCCTGAGGGGTTGCCATCACAATGGCTAGAGCCTGTACTGTTTTATCCTTATTCACTACATCTGTAGTTGTCCATGTGCTGTTGTAAGTTATCTCCCTTTAGCCTTGAGTGTGTGATTGTCAACCATATGAAATCTGCAAGCAGTGGTAGTGTTGTGATGACTGTGTTGGGTGATGGGACCTATATGTTCAGCAGTAGGTAGGCAGTAGATAACATTGTTCAACGTAAACCTCTTGCACTCCGTTGTTCCACGGGCGGGCAAGTCTCTGCGTCCCAGGGCACACGAGGGCACTCTCGTGCACCCTCGTGCGCTCTTGGACGCACGATGGAACTGCAGGAGCTGCATATCCGTTCTTCCACTGCAGACACAGCCACAAACAGATTAGATCATCTGATTGACCTCTCATTCGACTAATAAGAGCCTTGAATTGGGTTTCTGAAACCTTGAAGAACCAGTGACTGAAAACCTAACAAGAAGGACCCGCCTTCCAAAGCTGTGAATGCAGTGAGCCAATTGAAGCAGAGAAGTTCGCGAGCTGTTTTTTTTTTAAGGCTGGGTGAAGACAGACTGCTGCCTGCAGCAGATAAAAAAAGGACCCGCAGGAAGAACCCCACAGACCCAGCAGCACGGAGACCATCCACAAGTGGAACCCGTGTGACAGCGACTGCCATTCGCGCAACGGCATGTTCGGCCAGGCGGTGCTTTTTTTGTTTTTGTCCCTGCAGAATAGACATTAGGATTGTCTTCTATGGTCATCATAGACCGACGGAGGCCGACGACGAAGGCTGAGTGACACACACGCGTTTGTCAGTCTATTTTTAATTACTACTGTTATTTGTTTTGAAAAATCGTTCGCCAAAAAACGCAATCATGGAAACGCAAAACCGCAATAATGGAATTATGTTTTGATCGGGTCGCAAGACCAGCGTCGCGTTCGTCTGACAATGAGGAAGAAGTTCGCCAGCTCCGCTTCTGCTGTGAAGAGGTAAGGTGTTCTAAGCTAAATTACTCTTTATCCCTGAAAATTGTAATCAAAATGACTTTTGACCAATCGGTAAATTACAGCTGTGCGTCATCGCTGCATGACGGACCGTGGCGCAACGGGCGATGTCTTTCCTCTGTAGCGAGGGGGGGGGGGACAACCCCACCCACCCACCCCACACACACACAGACACAGCCCTGAGTGTGACCTTTCATTAGAGCCCAAAATGAAGCTTCTACATTGAATCATTCAAAAGTTACAGACGTTTTTCCAAACTGTGCCATTTGGCACAATTTGGCACAGTTCAAAAACGCCTGGGAACTACCTGAGGAAAAAGCTGTGTAATACATTCATTTTTTGTGGTATTGTTACAAAATTTGGACCTCAGCTGGATAACACTTGGTTCTACATTTCTGTTGCATTTTCCAGCCCGGATCTGAAGCTGTGTGTTATTTGCAAGCATTTGTATCCAAAAAAACACCCAGGCCAAATTTATTTTCTTCAAGTTCACTATGTTTAGATGACTGTAACTCAGTGGCCGGAGCACTTAGAGAAATTATGACTGTTTTGCCAAAAAATTCCAAGTGTTTTCTTTTAAATGAGACCAACCCCATGAAGATGCTGCAAAGGGTTGAAGAACAGCTTTGGATTTGGACGTTATTTTTTGGCATTTTTAGGGAAATTGACCGGAGTGCAAGGGGTTAAGAGACATCCTGATCCATGCTTGTTGTATTCATGCTTTCAGAGCTTCTAACCTTCATCCTTATCCAGACTACCTAATTAGCATGATGGAAATAAACATGCAAGAGTACTACAAGTCTCACACCCGTACCTATGTGTGGTGAGCTATGTATGATTTATGTCTTATCAGTAGCACACTGTGTTTACAAATAATCCGTGATGGCAGAATGGCCTTCCTCGTCATCATCCTCTGTCTTGGGGTCCTCAGCTCTTCCTCTCAACCCAGCAATTGGTCTAAGACTTGCTGATGACTCCCACTGTGGAAAATTGCATTTGTTAACACCCTTCTGGGCTTCTGAATATATGGCCTATAGTGTTGTACTCTGCTCCTTTTATTAGATCTACATCTAGTTATCCTTTTACCATAACCAATTTGGAATTTGCTTCAAATTTTCCTCATCCCCTCGTTTTTAATGTTAAGATTAGTCGTGTAGGAGATTTCTGGGCGTCAGTGTCTACAGCCCTCAGTGCTGTGGTCACCCAGCTAAGAGACAATGCGTATGTTTTTAATTTGGGAGAATATTCTATGTTATGATAGCACTTACCGGGAGTGCTCTCTCCTTTTGTTTACTGAGACGTGGCTAACTGAACTAGCAGCAGATGCTAACATTGAGCTGGAGGGTTTTCACATGATACGAGCTGACCGAACACCAGACAATGGCAAAGCAAGGGGCGGTGGAGTGATAATGTATGTTAACAACAACTGGTACAGACCGGGACATATTACTGTTAAACAACGACACTGCAGCAAAGACATTGAGTTGCTAGCTGTTAGCATGAGGCCTACATATCTCCCGAGAGAACACTCACACGTGATCTGCATTGTTGTTTATGCAAATCCGACGGCGAACGCTGGGACAGCGCGTGACGTCATCCATTCAGTAACCAGCAGGCTGCAGACAGAACACCCAGATGCTCTTCTCCTCATCTCAGGCGATTTCAACCACGTTTCACTGTCTCCCATTCTACCCACGTTCACCCAGTATGTCACATGCCACACTAGAGACAATAAAACACTGGATTTATTCTACGCAAACACTAAGGAGGCGTACACCTCATCACAACTCCCCCCACTCGGGAGATCGGATCACAACTTGGTTCATCTCCGACCGGTGTACAAACCCCTAGTGCACAGACAACCTCCGGCCATGCACACTGTGGAGTTATGGTCTGAGGAGACAATGGACACTCTAAAGGACTGTTTTGAAGCCACCGCCTGGAAGCAGCTCTGCGATCCACATGGTGAGGATATCGATGGCCTCATTCACACCTTCACGGGCTACCTCAGCTTCTGTGTGGACAAATCCGTTCCCACCAAGACCATACGGCGTCACTCAAACAACAAACCCTGGATCAACCCTGAGATAAAAACACTTCTGAGAGAGAAGAAGAGGATCTTCAGATCGGGGAACAGGGAGATGCTGAAGTCCGTACAGAGGGAGCTGAGGAGAAAGATCAGAGAAGGCAAGGACAGCTTCAGGAAGAAGATGGAGGACAAGCTGCAACAGAGCGACATCAGCGGGGTCTGGAGAAACCTCAAAACCATCTCGGGGCTCCAGAATACCTCCCCCCAGGCCACGGGGGGCAGGGAGTGGGCGAACAACCTGAATCTGTTTTTCAATAGATTTGACCAACCGCCCTCCCCCCTGTCTGCACAACAACCACTGCTGCCTCTAAGAAATCAAGTTCTGCTGCCCACTCCCCACTCCACCGACACCCCCCCCCCACTCCCAACACACAGCCCCCCATCCTGACCCTGACCAAGACCCAGGTGAGGACGGAGCTGAGGAAGATCAAGGCGAGGAAGGCGTCGGGACCGGACGGCATCAGCGCAAAGCTCCTCAAGTCCTGTGCAGACCAGCTGTGTGGGATTGTGACGTATATCTTCAACATGAGCCTGAAACTGGGGAGGGTACCACAGCTGTGGAAAACATCTTGTGTGGTACCTGTACCAAAAACTTCCCACCCCAAAGACCTGAACAGCTACAGACCGGTGGCCTTGACGTCCCACTTGATGAAGACCCTGGAGAGACTGCTCCTTGCTCATCTCCGCCCCCTGGTGGAACCAGCGATGGATCCACTCCAGTTCGCCTACCAGCATGGCATTGGGGTGGAGGATGCGGTGATCTTCCTCCTTCACCATTCTCTGTCCCACCTGGAGAAGCCCGGGAATATGGTGAGGATCATGTTCTTTGACTTCTCCAGTGCTTTCAACACCATCCAACCGATGATCCTGAAGGACAAGCTGCTGCGCGCAGGGGTGGACCAGCACCTGTCATCATGGATCCTGGACTACCTCACGAACCAGCCTCAGTTTGTGAGAACCCGGGACTGTGTTTCCGACACGATCATCAGTAGCACGGGGGCCCCCCAGGGAACGGTGCTGGCTCCCTTCCTGTTCACTCTTTATACTGCGGACTTCTCACACAACACAACACATTGCCATCTACAGAAGTTCTCTGATGACTCTGCGATCGTTGGTCTCATCTCCAACGGAGATGAAGCTGAGTACAGAGGGCTTATCCAGGACTTCGTGGACTGGTGCCATCGGAACTGCCTCCAGATCAACGCAAGGAAAACTAAGGAGCTGGTGGTGGACTGCCGCAGGCATGGGCAGCCCCTCACAGCACCAATAAATATACAGGGAACAGACATCGAGATGGTGACATCCTATAAGTACCTGGGTGTTCATCTGAACAATAAACTAGACTGGTCACACAATACTGACGCACTCTACAAGAAGGGACAGCGCAGGCTGTTCCTGCTGAGGAGACTCAGGTCTTTTGGTGTACAAGGGGCGCTGCTGAAGTCATTCTATGACACGGTGGTGGCATCAGCCATCACTTTTGGAGTGGTCTGCTGGGGCAGTGGCATTACTGCAGCCGATAGGAAGAGACTGAACAAACTGATTAAGAAAGCTAGCTCTGTCCTGGGGCAGCGCCTTGATCCGATGGAGGAGATAGGAGAGAGAAGGACGGTGGCTAAACTGTCATCTCTGCTGGAGTCCGAGTTCCACCCTATGCAGGACATACTGGATGCACTGAGGAGCTCATTTAGCAGCAGACTACATCATCCCAGGTGCACAACCGAGAGGTTTCGTAGGTCCTTCCTACCAACGGCTGTCAGACTGTACAACCTAAGCAGGGCTGCTCGCAGAGATAGCAAAAAGACATAACAAACTAATAGTTTTTTGAATGCAAAAGATGCAATAGACTTACACAATGGTCCCCTCCGGCATACAACTAGGAACATACTGGTCGCTATGGAGGGTGAGAATATGTATGGGCACATAATCATACCATGTAGGATAACTAAGTAGACGGTTATGCTGTTTCATCCCATCTAGCAACAATGCTCTGCACTGTGTGTGTTTATATATTTACATATTTATTCCATCTAGCTACAATGCTCAGCACTGGGTATGTTTATGTTTATATTTATATATCTATATATTTATTCCATCTAGCTACAATGCTCCGCACTGTGTTTTTATATATCTACATATTATTCCATCTAGCTACATTGCTCCGCACTGTGTGTGTTTATATACTTGCATATTTATTCCACCTAGCTGCAATGCTCCGTACTGTGGGTGTTTATATATTTACATATTTATTCCATCTAGCTACAATGCTCTGCACTGTGTGTTCATATATTCATATATTTATTCCATCCAGCTACAATGCTCTGCACTGTGTGTCTGTGTGTATATATATATTTTATAGTAATATGTACATATGTATATTAGCTGCTCTTGCTTGCTTGTTTTTTTTCTTGCCTTCTGATTGTTGCTCTGAGTGTTGCTATCCCTGTGCTGTTGCAATCCTGGAATTTCCCCGTTGTAGGACTAATAAAGGCTTATCTTATCTTATCTTATGTTGAGGTCAGGTATTGATTTTCCATGGATGGCTACATTCCGCAGTAGAGGTGACAAAATGTCCAACATTTTCCAATCCTTATGTTTGGGTCTAACCAGCGGGATGTGTGGAACCCCCATAGGTTGAAATGTCTCTCATCCTCTTCAACTAGGACAATAGATGCATTTCCTTGTTTACCATTCCAAGTTTTGTGACCAGTCTGGAGGATGGATTTGCAAATAATGGTTGTTCATAATTTGGATCAGATCTGTTCAATTACCTATAGTACATGGGGTACAATGCTACTTTTACAGATGTTGATAGGTGTTCTACTGGTAGCTTGCTATTTGTCAGAATTTGATTGTTACTTTTCTGACCTTGAAAAGTCCTGTATATCATCACCCGGAGTTCCTACTTTACGTGCAATAATTTAATTTTGCTGTATATTTTCTGTATATGTGTAGAAGTGAGTCCACTTATCTGTTCTAGTCTTAAACATTCAGTCCAGTTTTTCCGTGGTGGATGTGGGCGCCTCCCTCCTGCAAGCAGCGGCCTGGACATCATTCCGTTTCCATTGTGGGGCGTGCTCCCTCCTCCTCCTCCTCCTTGCTGTCCTCCCCCTCCTCCTTTTGGCCTCCTTTTATAAGAGAAACAGATTCATGGGGATCTTCGGGCTCCCCTTGTGTCAGCCATTCCATAAATAAGTACGTATTTTTCCTTCAAATTTTATTTTCCCTTCGTATTTAGATTTCCAACATTGAGTCAAGAAAGGAAGTGCTTCAAAACCTTTATTTAATTTTTGCTAATTAATACAAGATGGAACCAGAAAAGTACTCATAGAGTGCATACCTCCGCCAAGGCTCCTTCCATTTCTCATGGATCACCTCCAAAATGTAATGGGTTTGTGTGTAGGCCTATAGCCACTTGTGGTGAAAATTGCATCAAAGTCTGTCCATCAGTTTTGGAGTATTGTTGCTAACACACTGTGAGAAGATAAGAGCCTTGGCTGAGATATGCATTCTTAGATCATCACCAAAATATAATGGGTTCCTCTGTAGCCCAAGAACCACCTCTGGTGAAAATTTCATCGAAATCCATCCTGTAGTTTTTTTGTGTAATCATGCTGCACAAATACAAACAAAGCCCTTGGTGGAGGTATGCACTGTCAGATCATCACCAAAATGTAATGGGTTCATCTGTAGGCCAAGAACCATCTCTGGTGAAAATTTCATCCAGTAGTTTTTGTGTAATCCTGCTGCACAAATACAAGCAAAGCCCTTGGTGGAGGTATGCACTCTCAGATCATCACCAAAATCTAATCATCTGTTCCCCGTGCCATTACACACCTTTCCTGAAAATTTCATCAAAATCCGTTCATAACTTTTTGAGTTATGTTGGTAACAGACAGACAGACAGACAGACAGACAAACCCCGGTAAAAACATTACCTCCTTGGCGGAGGTAATAATAAGATTAACTCTCCACCATGCCAACAGATATTATTTGTACTACTGTAATTGAATGCTGTGTGGATTTTTGTGTTGTACTGGCATACACCCTTCATGCTGCTACTCATTTTTGCCACTCAGTGTTGGTCTTCCAAGAGTTCTGTTCGATGACATCCTATGCATGCCGTCTATTGGGGAGGAACACAACTGGGGTGTTAAATTGCCTTTAAATAACTGAGTATACAGTAAGGCTATAATCTTTGCTCTAAATGTTTGTTCATTACTTAATGTTAATATTCACAACTAAAGGAAATGCAATGAAAGAATGACACCTAATGCCTCATTCCCGCTTTAAGTACTTGGAAACATTTAAGATGGCTGCCGTGTTTGTGCCTTCTTCCTGACACTCTTCAGGATTAAACCAAATTCAATTTATTGTTGTTTTTTGTTTGTTTGTTTGTTTGTTTTTAAAGCCACAGTTGCAAATCTTACACAGATCTTTATTTTTCTTTGGTTACACATACTCTACACTTGTTAAATCCACCGTTCTTCTCTCTTCACCTATATACCTTTTCCATCAGAAACACTCACTCGATTTTTACCATCCACTATCCATCTGTGTACAAGACTTCACCTTTCCCTGGACTAGCTGATGAAGCTGCGCGTCTCACATCTAAGATAAGATAAGATAAGATAAGATAAGCCTTTATTAGTCCCACAACGGGGAAATTCCAGGATTGCAACAGCACAGGGATAGCAACACTCAGAGCAACAATCAGAAGGCAAGAAAAAAAACAAGCAAGCAAGAGCAGCTAATATACATATGTACATATTACTATAAAATATATATATACACACACACACACACAGACACACAGTGCAGAGCATTGTAGCTGGATGGAATAAATATATGAATATATGAACACACAGTGCAGAGCATTGTAGCTAGATGGAATAAATATGTAAATATATAAACACCCACAGTACGGAGCATTGCAGCTAGGTGGAATAAATATGCAAGTATATAAACACACACAGTGCGGAGCAATGTAGCTAGATGGAATAATATGTAGATATATAAAAACACAGTGCGGAGCATTGTAGCTAGATGGAATAATATGTAGATATATAAAAACACAGTGCGGAGCATTGTAGCTAGATGGAATAATATGTAGATATATAAAAACACAGTGCGGAGCATTGTAGCTAGATGGAATAAATATATAGATATATAAATATAAACACACCCAGTGCTGAGCATTGTAGCTAGATGGAATAAATATATAGATATATAAATATAAACACACCCAGTGCTGAGCATTGTAGCTAGATGGAATAAATATGTAAATATATAAACACACACAGTGCAGAGCATCTATAATCTCTTTCAGTATTTAAGACTTCCTTTCATTCATCTGGTCTTGGTTCTCTTCAGCCTTCATCAACATTCTGTTACCACTTGCTTGTCTTCTTCATGATTCACTGCCCCATCATTCATACTACTGACTCTGCTGTCCACAGCTAATGCTCCATGCAAGACCCTGCAGATAAAAGTGATCGGTTTCCTTCTGAAAAGTCAGCTTTATAATAAACCAATGTGGCTCATTTCAAAATTTTGTCTCATGACAAAACTCGTCATCTCTTGATCTCTGCCCTGGCATCATATGCTTTCTCATTACTGACCTTTTGATTTATTTTGGAATTAAATAATGCCTCTGGGTTTGAACATCTGCCTTTCGAGGAATGTATAAAAAATAAGATGTCTACTGATTGCTCTGAAAACTAAAGTATAACAGAGTCATCTGTATTTTGGTGTGGTGGAGTTTTCTGTCTTTTTTTCTTCTGAACAGATAACCTCCAGACGAGCTAACACCATGCCTACAAAAGCTATAACAATTTTTAGATAAAAAAATGTAAAACTTTCATTTGCCCCCAAAAACAATTCTAAAAATATTTAAATCAAGAATCTACAACCACGTGACATGCAGACCATCCGTGTGTGAACCGCTGGTTTGTTTATTAAGCTACACTGGTTGCCTTGTGTGTGTCAGAGCTGCAGGATCTATGTGCACAGGACATTAAAACCTTGTTTATGCTCCACCTTCGCTCTGTGCATGCATCTATGATGCTTGTACCCTTTGGATAAGGCTGGTGCGCACACAGCTATATGTATGTATATGCTTGATTTATTTTTATTTTTTTGAGTACTTGGCCGAGTGTTTGCTGCTTTTACCTCAAATTATCTTCTTTTTTCTCTCGTCTACTCTAGTCATGTTTGTTTTAATTCATCTTCTCTATAACGCTTTTTTACTCATCTCTGGATGATCAAAAACCATCACCCTTGTTAAGGTGCCATCCCTCATCCCCATACCAAGTGTAAGGAACTGTGTAAAGAATGAGTGTAAAGGATAGGATATGTAAGTGAGGGTATAGTTGCGAATGTACAATATTGAAGATTTAGGAAAACTTGCAAATTTTAAAAAAAATATTTCCCCCCACTTTTTGTCATAATTGTGACTTTTTTCCTCCCAAATTTGTGACTTTCATGCAAACTTGCACCTTCCTCATAAACTTAAACATTTTCCTTGTAACTTTGCAACCTTTTCTCTAACTAGTCATTTTTCTCCTCATGAATTTTGGATTTTTTCTTTGTAATTTTGAAGTTTTTTTTAGAAATTTGTGACATTTTCTTATATTTGGCAAATTTCCTCAAATGTGCAATTTTCTCTGAAACTAGCAACCTTTTTGCATAAATTTTCAACCTTTGTCTTAAGTTGTGATTGTAAATTAGCATTTTTTTTATCATATTTTGCACCTCCATCTTACAAATTTGTACGTGATTGACATTTACCTGTTCATACCTTATGTCAAGTTAAAAAAAATGGTTACTGCAAATCTCTTACTTCAACAATGTGATTAGATTTCAACAAATTTATAAGATAAGATAAGATAAGCCTTTATTAGTCCCACAACGGGGAAATTCCAGGATTGCAACAGCACAGGGATAGCAACACTCAGAGCAACAATCAGAAGGCAAGAAAAAAAACAAGCAAGCAAGAGCAGCTAATATACATATGTACATATTACTATAAAATATATATATACACACACACACACACACACACAGTGCAGAGCATTGTAGCTGGATGGAATAAATATATGAATATATGAACACACAGTGCAGCGCATTGTAGCTAGATGGAATAAATATGTAAATATATAAACACCCATAAGTGTTTCACCCATAAGTAAGTCCACAAGCAATACTTTTCACTAGCTTCTCTTGAACTTTTGGCTGCACTGCCCTCACATGTTTGGTTAATTGGTTGTTCCAAATTGTCCCCAGACCTCTTTCTCCTATAGGCCCTTAGAATAGAGGGCTAGCACCAGTGGTGGTCCTTGAGACCAAAAAAAGCACTAATAAGTTTGGTTCATATCCATAAAGTTTTGGAAAATGTGCAAAAAATACAGATAGGAGGGTCTGGGAATTTTCAAATATGTATTGACCGTTGAGTATAAAGGAGCCCTAAACCTGCATCCTTCCTCTTGGCCAGCAGGTGGCTAGTTTTCTTGTCGTAAAAGGTCAGACTTCCTGATATTCTGTGGAAAAATGATTTTTCAAGCGTCAAGAATTTTCCAGATTTTGGTCTTAATTGCAAGCCTTGTTCATTCATATTTATATGCACTTTATGTATCTACTCAATAGTTTGCAAACATGGTGTTGAAGCGGCATGATAAAATAAAGGCAGCGATGGAGTTTTTAGTTGGTTTATTGAATCATACCGCCTTCTTCGGAACACTTCCCCAGCCCTCGTGCTGCGGGCTGAGGTGATGTCCTCAGGCTCTCAGAGAAGAGGAGACACACGGTGTGTGTGTGTCCAGCAGTAGCAGTTGCAGAATCAGAATGAGAGGCAGATTTACAGAACAGTGCAGCATATATACCCAACTCAGACAATACATCAAAGACATTCACAGCAGTCGATCTGGGCATTTGCATATCAGAGGTACAGACAGGATGCATGAACACAATGCATGGATGACACTTTAACCTCACAGCTGTAAACTCAGCATGCAGTGGAAAAAACCCAGGAGTAACGAGCTGACTGTCTCTGTGTGTTGTGGGGGGTTGAATCAACCCGCTACACCGCTCCCCCCCAGAGGGCATGGCAGGGGGCCGAGACCTCGATGTTGCAGTTTGGGCAGCGAGCAGGGAAAAGCTCTGTGCAGGTGGAGGGGGAGGGGGAAGGGGGGTAGTACGTGCTGACCGGGCGTGGTGAAATCGTTCGGGCCGCGCCAAAAATTGTTTGCTGCTCCGCGATGTCGAGGGGCTGTCCCGTTGAACTTGTGGAGATCACCAGAAGAAAAATTAGTCTCTGACTCCTCTCGTGGCCATGAAGAAAAACAGGAGCGGCGAGGTTGCGTAAACAAACGCAGAGGAACTTGGCGTGTTGACTTTAGGTGCGTGCGCAGCCTTAAAGCCCTCGGGAAAAGCAGACGGCTGAATCCTTTGTGCGCCGTGGCTGAAACCATCAGTGAATCCTGTGAGCGCGCTGCGTGCGTGCTTGCTTCAGGTGAGCGCGCATCCCTGAAGGTTCTGCGTGCAGCTGCGCAGGACGATGGCGGTCTCTGCAGCCATTCTTGTTCCGTGCGTGTTGCGCCATCCTCGTCACCCCCGGTGCGTGTGCCGGGGCTCCTTGCGTGGGTGGGCCCGCTGGAGAGGAAACCAGGGTCGGAAACTTGGTGGAGATCGGCGCAGTCGGCGCCGAAAAACATCTATGATGAGCCGTGGCTGCAGATTAGTCATGGTGCGTTGGAGCGTTGAGGGGAGATAGACGATCTTTGTCCCTCAGGCTGTCCCGCATGGACGCCCCGATCTCTGCGAGGGTCGTGCCATGACGTTTACTGCCGTTTACCCGGTCTTGAGCGATGTCCGGGGAGTAACTCGCCTGCCGTGGGCTCTGCGTTGAGGCCTCCCTGAAGCCGCAGGGAGGGCAGATCAGTCAGGCTGCTGCATTCGCTCGTCGGTGGAGCATCACTGCCCGGTGCTGCGTTCGCCGGCAGCTCGTTTTCTTCAGCGTCGGGTCGCCAGCGTGGCTGTCCAGACCAGAAGGTTGCATTGCACAAAGCGTGTGAATGTTCAGGGTCACCAGTGAAGCGGCATGATTTTAGTTGGTTTATTGAATCATACCGCCTTCATCGGAACACCTCCCCAGCCCTCATGCTGCGGGCTGAGGTGATGTCCTCAGGCTCTCACAGAAGAGGAGACACACGGTGTGTGTGTGTCCAGCAGTAGCAGTTGCAGAATCAGAATGAGAGGCAGATTTACAGAACAGTGCAGCATATATACCCAACTCAGACAATACATCAAAGACATTCACAGCAGTCGATCTGGGCATTTGCATATCAGAGGTACAGACAGGATGCATGAACACAATGCATGGATGACACTTTAACCTCACAGCTGTAAACTCAGCATGCAGCGGAAAAAACCCAGGAGTAACGAGCTGACTGTCTCTGTGTGTTGTGGGGGGTTGAATCAACCCGCTACAGTATCATTATAGATGAGAAAGCACACCGATCTCTCAGCTATAAGGCTGAGAACATTGTGATCAATTATCTTAGTTTTATGACATCCGTCTCCGGCAGTCGGAAGTCACGAAACTTAATATAGAATCGGTGTGTGACTTTGCAAAAACGATGTCTGCCACTGTAGTATTCTCTGGGCCCCTCCCCAATCTGACCAGTGATGACATGTTTAGTCGCTCGTCATCCTTGAACCACTGGCTGTCTGTGTGGTGTCCTAAAAATGACGTGGGCTACATTGACAATTGGAGCTCTTTTTGGGGAAAACCTGGTCTTATGAGACGAGACAGCATTCATCCCACTTTGGATGGTGCTTCTCATTTATCTAACAATCTGGCATTTTTTTATCCAAATTTCCAAAACCGTGACTACTCAGAGTTGGGACCAGGAAGCAGAGTCGCAGTCTTACACGCCTCTCTGCAGCTCCTCTTCATCCGCCACCCCTCAGCTTAGCCCCCGTCTTCCCCATCAGAGAATCGTTGTCTGCTCCCTCCAAAGTGAATAAAAATATAATGTATAAGCATCCCAAAGTGATAAAGCAAAATATTGGTAAAACTCAAATTAAACATAAAGCCTCTAAATTGAATGATTTGGCCTCTGTTCCTCCTCATAATTTAAAAATTAAATGTGGTTTATTAAATATTAGGTCTCTAACTCCCAAGTCTCTGTTAGTCCATGATCTGTTAATTGATCATCAGATTGATTTAATTTCCCTTACAGAGACTTGGTTAGGACAAGAGGATTATGTTGGTTTAAATGAATCAACTCCCTCTGGTTATTTAAACTGTCAAAATCCCAGAAGTTCTGGTCGTGGAGGAGGAGTAGCAACAATTTACCATTCCAAATTACTAGTTAATGTAAAGCAAAAAACATGTTATAATTCCTTTGAGGGCCTGGTCCTCAGTGTTGGGCACTTTAGCAATTTCAGGTTAAACCCAATTTTATTTATTTTATCGTCCCCCATCAACCTATTCAGAATTTTTATCCGAATTTGCTGATTTCTTAGCTGATTTAGTGCTGAAATCTGATAGAATAATTATAGTAGGGGGCTTTAATATACATGTGGATGTAGATAGTGACTGCCTTAATGTGGCTTTTAATTCAATATTAGACTCGATTGGGTTTTCTCAGAAAGTAGGAAATTCTACTCATTACCTCCACCATACATTGGACCTTGTTCTGACATATGGCATAGAAATAGAAAATCTTGTAGTGTCTCCTCATAACCCTGTACTGTCAGACCATTGTCTGTTAACCTTTGATTTTACTATTTCTGACTATTTGGCTCCTAAAGAAAAATATTATCACAGTAGATGCCTCTCAGATGATGCTGTTTCCAAATTTATGCAGATTGTTTCCTCTATGCCATGTGTCAACACAACGGAAATAAGCTATAGACAGCTTGCTCCTTCTGTAATTGATAACATGGTGGATAGTGTTTCAGCTTCTCTGCATCAGGCTCTAGACTTGGTGGCCCCCTTAAAAAAGAAAAAGTCTAATCAGAGATTTTTAACTCCTTGGTTCAACACAGAAACTCGTAGCTTAAAACAGAAGACTCGTCAATTAGAAAGAAAATGGCGCTCTACTAATTTAGATGAAATCTATTTAGCTTGGAGAAATCATCTTTTAATTTATAAAAAATCTCTTAGAAAAGCTAGAATGAGTTATTACTCTGCATTAATAGAAGAGAACAAGAATAATCCCAGGTTTCTTTTCAGTACTGTAGCCACGTTGACAAAGAGTCAGGACTCTGTCAATCCTAGCATCCCCTTAGAGCTTACTAGTCAGGACTTTATGAACTTTTTCAATAATAAAATTTCAACCATCAGAGATAAAATCAATCAGATTCTTCCCACAGTTAACTTAAATACTGTAACTATTACAACTCCTTCTATTGATGTCTGTCTTGATGAGTTTACTCCAATCGACCTTTGTGAGTTAGACAAAATAGTTTCCTCATCCAAACCTTCAACTTGTCTTTTAGACCCTATTCCTACCAGGTTATTTAAAGAAGTCTTCCCACTTATTGGTAGCTTTATTCTTCATATAATCAATTCTTCATTAACTTTAGGCTATGTACCGCAGGCTTTTAAAACAGCTGTAATTAAACCCTTACTCAAAAAGCCAACGCTAGATCCAGGAGCTTTAGCTAACTATAGACCAATCTCTAATCTCCCTTTCATTTCAAAAATCTTAGAAAGAGTTGTTGCTACGCAATTATTTGACCACCTGCAGGGAAATGGTTTACTTGAAGAGTTTCAATCTGGGTTTAGAATCCATCATAGTACTGAAACAGCCTTAGCGAAGGTCACTAACGACCTCCTCATTGCATCTGATAATGGACTAGTTTCTGTACTTGTCCTTTTAGATCTTAGTGCAGCTTTTGATACTATTGATCATAATATTCTACTTGATAGATTAGAACACTATGTTGGACTTAATGGAACTTCGTTGCAGTGGTTTAGATCTTATTTATCTGATAGGTTCCAGTTTGTTCATGTAAATGATGAGTTTTCTTTCAGCTCAAAGCTTAGTCATGGAGTTCCACAGGGATCTGTGCTAGGCCCTACTCTTTTTAGTTTATATATGCTTCCGTTAGGCAACATTATTAGAAAGCACTGTATACATTTTCATTGTTATGCAGATGACACACAATTATACCTGTCAATGAAGCCAGATGATACTAATCAATTAGCCAAGTTAGAAGCCTGTCTTAAGGAAATCAAAGCTTGGATGACTTGTAATTTCCTGCTATTAAATTCAGATAAGACTGAAGTCATTCTTGTTGGTCCAAAAAACCTTAGAAATTCCTTTCCAAATCAAACTTTCAGTTTGGATGCAGTTACTCTTTCTCTTAATAGCTCTGTGAGGAACCTTGGAGTTATTTTTGATCAGGATTTGTCCTTCAATTCACATATTAAATTTGTTTCGAAGACTGCCTTCTATCATTTGCGTAATATTGCCAAGATTAGGAGCATCTTGTCTCAGAGTGATGCTGAGAAGCTGATCCACGCTTTTGTTAGCTCGAGATTAGATTATTGTAATTCTTTATTATCAGGCTGTCCTAAAACATCTTTAAAAAGTCTTCAGCTGATCCAAAATGCTGCAGCAAGAGTTTTAACAGGTACTAGAAAGAGAGATCATATCTCTCCGGTTCTGGCCTCCCTTCATTGGCTTCCCATAGAGTTTAGAATTAAGTTTAAAATCCTTCTTCTTACTTACAAAGCTTTAAACTATCAGGCTCCTTTTTATTTAAAAGATCTGATACTACCGTATCATCCTAACAGAGCACTACGCTCCCAAAATGCAGGATTACTTGTAATACCTAGAATCTCCAAAAGTACAATGGGAGGCAGAGCCTTCAGTTATCAAGCTCCTCTCCTGTGGAATCAGCTGCCAATCTGGATTCGGGAGTCAGACTCGATCTCTGTTTTTAAGAATAGGGCTAAAACCTACCTTTTTGATATAGCCTACAGTTAGGGAGGGATCATGTGTTTCTGAACCCTCCCTTAGTTATGCTGCTAATAGGTTTAGTCAGCCGGGGGACCTCCAGTAATGCACTGGGCCTCACTCCTTTCCTCACTCTCAATGAAATATTTTTTTTGCTGGTCATTAACATTTGTTTGTTCTCTCCCATAGATTGAGTCCCCATCGTGCTGTTTGCTCTCTACATGTCTGTTCTTTTCTTCTTCTCTATCCCCTCACCCCCCAGCCAGTCGCAGCAGATGACTGCCCCTCCCTGAGCCTGGTTCTGCTGGAGGTTTCTTCCTGTTAAAAGGGAGTTTTTCCTCTCCACCGTCGCCAAGTGCTTGCTCACAGGGGATCGCCTGATTGCTGGGGTCTTTCTGCAACTGTGGGGGTCCCCCCTTCAGTTGATAGTGCTATGAGATGACTGTTGTTGTGAAATGGCGCTATATAAATAAAGTTGAATTGAATTGAATTGAATTTTACTTGAGAATGAATTTTCACGAGAGCGCATTCGTGCACTCTCGGACGCATGATAGAGATATTGATGATGGCGATGTAGGTGGTGTGACCTCCAAGCGCGCACTGAAAATAAAAGCTGCAGACACAGCCGCGAACAGATTAGTTCATCTGATTGACCTGTCATTCGACTAATAAGAGCCTTGAATTGGGTTTCTGAAACCATGAAGAGCCAATGAATGAAAATCTAGCCAGAAGGACCCGCCTCCCAACGGCTGCGAGCCAATTGAAGCACAGAAGTTCGCTGAGCTGTTGTCTAAAGCTGGGTGAAGAGAGACTGCTTCAGCAGCCACAGGCAGTGCTTTATTTTTTTTTTTTTTTTAATTCCAGCAGAGTGTTTAGGATTCTGTTATATGGTCATCATAGACCGACGGAGGCTGACGACGAAGGTCATAAATCATTCGCGAAAACCGCAATCATGGAATTATGTTTTGATCGGGTCGCGAGACCAGAACCAGAGCGGACCAGCGTCGGTTCGTCTGACAATGAGGAAGAGAAGTTGGCCAGGACAATTGTAATCAAAAATGACTTTTGACCGATCGGTAAATTACAACTGTGCCGCGTTACACGGTTCGTTCGTCGCCTCCGGACCGTGAGCACCCCCCCCCCCCCCGCTACGGTTCTGTCGTGGGGGGGGGGGGGAGCCGCGGTGACAGCGGTGCTGTGGAAACATGCCTTATTCTAGTGTAATCCGTTATGTAGCGAGGGCGGATCTCCGTCCTCTGTAGCACACACACACAGACACAGCCCTGAATGTAACCTTTCATTTGAGCCCAAGATGAAGCTTCTATGTTGAATCATTCAAAAGTTACAGACGTTTTTCCAAACTGTGCCACTTGGCACAATTTGGCACAGTTCCAAAACGCCTGGGAACAGCCTGAGAACAAAGCTGTGTAAAATATTCATTTTTTTGTGGTATTGTTACAAAATTTGGACCTCAGCTGGATAACACTTGGTTCTACATTTCTGTTGCATTTTCCAGCCCGGATCTGAAGCCGTGTGTTATTTGCAAGCATTTGTATCCAAAAAAACACCCAGGCCAAATTTATTTTCTTCAAGTTCACTATGTTTAGATGACTGTAACTCAGTGGCCGGAGCACTTAGAGAGATCATGTTTTTTTTGCCAAAAAATTCAAAGTGTTTTCTTTTAAATGAGACCAACCCCATGAAGATGCTGCAAAGGGTTGAAGAACAGCTTTTGATTTACTTTGGGCACATTTTTTTTTTGGCGTTTTTAGGAAAATTGACCGGAGTGCAAGGGGTTAATATCAAAGCCGTTCTTTTTCAACATCCTGTAGGGGAGGATACCCATTGTGTTGCTAATTGGGGGACCCCCTGGGTGCCCTTGTGGGTGTTTGAGCCAAGTGGCCAAATTGCTGACATAGGAAGTATTAGTCCCATGGGGGCCTCTGACTATTATTAAAACTCTGACCTCCTGTGGCCCTGCAGCTGATACTGATAGGGCAACTTAGGTGGGGCATGGGTATGGCTTTTTTTTTGAAGATTGGTCATGTATTGGGTTTGCTCAGTATGTGGTCTTGGCACGTCTCTGATATGGAAAGCAACAATACTGTACTTACATGTGCTCAATTGTTCCTCTTTGACCATTCTTTCAATGTCCCTTTGTACTGTTGTTGCGGAGGGAGGAGGGGGTCTAGGCGATGGCGTTGAGGGGGAGGCTTGAACAGGTGGGGGGGGGACCACAGCCACCGCAGCCATCATCTCAGATTTAATAGAGAAACAGAAAAGCTGTTAAACCACGTGTTTTTTGTCCTTTTCCATTTTATCACATTTATTGATTATTTTGCATTTGTTCTCACCGTTGCAGCATAAGTCTCTTACTCTTATGTTTTTTCTTCCCTTCCTCCAATCGTTTCTCCATATTTCCTCTTGTGTCCTGCACAGAATGTTTAACAATTCATCAGCTTTCAATTTTCTCAAAAAACAAATTTCCCTTTCCATTTTCTGCCCACTCTCGCTTCCACAAGGTTCATCTCCACAACAAAAAACTCCAATTTATTTATTTTTATTCATTTATTTACTCCAATTTACAATTTTCCTTATTCATTCATTTAAGTTACCTCACCTTTATATATTGTCCACCTAGGATTTTTTCTACAGTCTTATTGAGGAATAAATCTCCTTATCTACATTTTTATTGTACAAGTAGGAACAGTAATTATTCTTATACCTCCCTCTGCCTAATTTAAAGTTGAGCCTTTTCTCTCCAGCCGAATGGCCATGCTTTTTTGCCTCATGACAATCAAACCCGCATAGGTGGGCGAGGGGGGACTTTGTTTGTTTTCCGTGAACAGACTTAAAGCTTTCCTTTCAGCCAGAGAGATAAAGTTCCACATTTATTAGGACAATTTTAAGCCCTAATTTGCAGTAAATTTATGAAAGAATGCACTTCCTACATTCGGCCACATGATGGAGGCACTATGCCGCAGCTACCCTTACATGCGCAACTGTGAACGTGCAAGATGGCTCCGGAGTCTATTGTTCACAAACCACTTTTTTTTTTAAGAAAATGGAGCGCTTCCTCCCTAACTTCAGCTGTTGTTTATTCATTCATGAATGAATGAATGAAAAAACAATCCCCCCACACACAAAGAAGCATGCCACGTAAAAAATGTGTGGCCTTTTTTTTTTTTTTACAAGAAAAAATAACCTACAGTGCACTAAAAATTATACTAAAATATCTGCAATGTAGAGGATAACAACTCACCCCCCCCCCCCCCGCTACAGAGGAGCTCGGCACACAAAAAATGGTCCGTCAAGTGGCCATGACGCACCGTTGTAATTACAGATCGGTCAAAAGTCATTTTTATTACTATTTTTAATGATAAAGAATAATTTAGCTTATAACACTTACCTGTCCACAACAGCAGTGTCGTTGGCGAACATCTGTTCCTCATTGTCAGACGAAAATGAAGCTGGTCCGGTTGTTATGGACTCGTGGTTCTGGTCACGTGACCCGGTCAAACCATCTCCACTTCCATGATGGTGGTTTTTGCGAACGATTTTTCAAAACAAATAAGAACAGTAGTAATAAAAAAAAGACTGGCTAATGCTACCGTTACACACAGCAGGTCTCAATGTGTGTCACCCAGCAGCTTAGACCAAACAGATTTTACGCACGGGACGCACGCGTTTCAATCGTTGAACTTCTCTGCTTCAATTGGCTCGTCGTATTCGCGGTCGTTGGTAGGCAGGTCCTTCTTGCTAGGTTTTCAGTCATTGGTTCTTCAAGGTTTCAGAAACCCAATTCAAGGCTCTTATTAGTCGAATGAGAGGTCAATCAAATCTAAACCAATCAAAACACTCCTTTGGCTTTCTGTTCGCGGCTGTGTCTGTACTGGAAGAATGGAAATGCAGCTTTTTTTTTTTTCAGTGTGCACTGAGACGCACAGTGCGCACTGAGACGCACTAGGATGCAGAGACATGGCTGTCCGCGGTATCCCGGAGTGCAACAGGTTAAATCATACTATGGGAAAAGTTTAATAACTATTTCCACCTCCGGTATTTCTCAAACCACACTTTTATCCCCTAAAGACACAAAATTAACACTGATCAGCTTGCACGATGTGGAGAATATGCCGTAGATTTGCATGTACACATTTCCTTATAGCTTAACTTTATGTAGAGGGTACTTTCAGGTCATCGATACAAGTGGTGTTGTATCATAAAGTTCAGTCTTATATTGATTTTAACAAGCTGTTCTTATTGTTTTTATGCTTACGAAAAGACACTAATGATTGGAAAAAAGATTCTTCTGTAAGTTATTATTTTTATACTTATGAAAAGACACTCATTAGTGATTGGAAAAAAGATTCTTGTGCAATTCTGGAAGTTATTTTTATTTTTATTACCAGTCACTCACTAATGATTGGAAAAAAAGATTCTTGTGACTGCTTGATATATCACTCACTCATGATTAAGTTTGAGATTCTTATAATGTATTGGAGGTACCTACAGTGGGGTAAGAAAAGTATTTAGTCAGCCACCAATTGTGCAAGTTCTCCCACTTAAAAGATGAGAGAGGTCTCCAATTTTCATCATAGGTATACCTCAACTATGAGAGACAAAATGAGAAAAAAAAAATCCAGAAAATCACATTGTCTGATTTTTAAAGAATTTATTTGCAAATTATGGTGAAAAATAAGTATTTGGTCAAAAACAAAAGTTCATCTCAATACTTTGTTATATACCCTTTGTTGGCAATGACAGAGGTCAAACGTTTTCTGTAAGTCTTCATAAGGTTTTCACACACTGTTGCTGGTATTTTGGCCCATTCCTCCATGCAGATCTCCTCTAGAGCAGTGATGTTTTGGGGCTGTCACTGGGCAACACGGACTTTAAACTCCTTCCAAAGATTTTCTATGGGGTTGAGATCTGGAGACTGGCTAGGCCACTCCAGGACCTTGAAATGCATCTTACGAAGCCACTCCTTTGTTGCCTGGGCTGTATGTTTGGGATCATTGTCATGCTGAAAGACCCAGCCACGTTTCATCTTCAATGCCCTTGCTGATGGAAGGAGGTTTTCACTCAAAATCTCACGATACATGGCCCCATTCACTCTTTCCTTTACACAGATCAGTCGTCCTGGTCCCTTTGCAGAAAAACAGCCCCAAAGCACGATGTTTCCACCCCCATGCTTCACAGGTTGGTATGGTGTTCTTTCTCCTCCAAACACGACAAGTTGAGTTTTTATCAAAAAGTTCTATTTTGGTTTCATCTGACCATATGACATTCTCCCAATCCTCTTCTGGATCATCCAAATGCTCTCTAGCACACTTCAGACGGGCCTGGACATGTACTGGCTTAAGCAGGGGGACAAGTCTGGCACTGCAGGATTTGAGTCCCTGGCGGCGTAGTGTGTTACTGATGGTAGCCTTTGTTACTTTGGTCCCAGCTCTCTTCAGGTCATTCACTAGGTCCCCCTGTGTGGTTCTGGGATTTTTGCTCACCGTTCTCGTGATCATTTTGACCCCACGGGGTGAGATCTTGCGTGGAGCCCTAGATCGAGGGAGATTATCAGTGGTCTTGTATGTCTTCCATTTTCTACTAATTGCTCCCACAGTTGATTTCTTCACACCAAGCTGCATACCTATTGCAGATTCAGTCTTCCCAGCCTGGTGCAGGTCTACAATTTTGTTTCTGGTGTCCTTTGACAGCTCTTTGGTCTTGGCCATAGTGGAGTTTGGAGTCTGACTGTTTGAGGTTGTGGACAGGTGTCTTTTATACTGATAATGAGTTCAAATAGGTGCCATTAATGCAGGTAATGAGTGGAGGACAGAGGAGCCTCTTAAAGAAGAAGTTACAGGTCTGTGAGAGCCATAAATCTTGCTTGTTTGTAGGTGACCAAATACTTATTTTCCACCATAATTTGCAAATAAATTCTTTAAAAATCAGACAATGTGATTTTCTGGATTTTTTTTTTCTCATTTTGTCTCTCATAGTTGAGGTATACCTATGATGAAAATTGGAGACCTCTCTCATCTTTTAAGTGGGAGAACTTGCACAATTGGTGGCTGACTAAATACTTTTTTGCCCCACTGTAATTTATGCTCAATATTGATGTAAAAAAGATTCTTGCATTGCAAATCTTCCTTATTTGTAAAAAAAAAAAAAAAAAAAAATAGCGGCTATTTGATCCTAGGACATTTCTTCATTCTCCCTCGTGCAAGACCACGTGGTTCATGCTTTACATGTGACCGCAGATTTCCATCACACAGTTTAAAATTTGGAGATCGGATATACCCCTTAATCAGACAACTGTAAATTTAGTATGGCCAAAGTGCAGACATTCGTGTAAAAAAGGTTTTCTGCTTACCTTTTTTGTTTAGGCGCCACAGCAGTCTGCAAAAGGGTCCCTCTGGTGTGATGTGTTCAGGCTCGCCTTGGAATAATTTCAATCCGGGTCACCGGCACCAGTTTGCTAGAAAAATACCTGATTCTTTAATTGAAAGATCCAAGAACAAGCCGGAGATTTCTTCAATTTAAAGATGTAACATTTATTTGGAGGTCACATGTAAAGCAAGCAGCACTGGGTGCAGCATGACACAGCTCCCTCTGGAGCGTCACCACACTGACCCCGACCTCCGGGTGCAGCTTACATTCATCTTCTCGGGTTGGTTGGGCCAACCCCCATACAATAGGATGGGCTTGTACGTGACTGTCTGATTGGCCAATTTAACTCTGATGTGAACAGGCCATCCGCTATTCACGTTATCTATCTCCTAAAATGTACTATCAAAAGTGTGTGTGTGAGTGTTGGATCCGGGTGTGTATCTAATGTGATAGACCTGACTATAAAAAGAGAGAGAGAGAGAGAGAGAGCTCTATAGCTCTGCCTAATTCCTGTTTAACACAACATATTTGTTCATAAGAATGCAAACAGAATATGTATGGAATATGTGTAGAGCATAAAGGGAGATTACCTACAGAATTATTATTTTGGCAGGCTAACTTTCCATTAACCCTTTCACTCGTTAAGATTAACAGCAAGCTCTGTGAACTGCTCTCCATTGAGAGAAGTGTAACTGCTGCCTACCACCCACAGATAAACGGTCTGGATGAGAAGACCAACGACAACATCAAATGGTAAGAATGAGACTGTATCTGTTGTGTTCTGAAGGAATGAAAAACTACTTGCAATATGGTTTAGTTTTTTATTGAGCTCTCGCAGCGAACATAATGTACAGCCTCAACATTTGTGTTTGTGATAATTGTGTAACATCAGATTATGTTAAATTTGGGTAGTTTTTCTCTTGAAATACATTCATCTCTATTAAAACTAGAACTTTGTGTGTCCATACATTATGAGAATTTTCTTTTTTAATAAAGTTGCTCCAATTTCCCATATTATTTATGCAAAGCCATTTTAAAATGTTCTTCCTAGAGCACTTCAGAAGCCGGTGAATAGGCAGCAGGATGACTGGGACATATACCTTGATGCAACACTTTATTCACTCCGCTCTAAAGTTCACACCACCACAAAATTCTCTCCATTTTTCTTGATGTATGGAAGAGAGGCAAGGTTCCCCTCAGAAGTGCCTGTTGAAATGCCGGTGAGTGTCTCTCTCTCTGGCTGTTTGTCTCTCTTAAAATAAAGGGGGAAAAAATCAGATTTTGACTGAACAGCATACTAGTGTATGATTTATATATTGGTGTTCAGCCAAAAAAGTAATTTGGTTTTGCTCATATCACCCAGCCCTATTTGAAGAGTTGTGGGGAACCCACTCAGTAGTTTTCCCTCAGACTGAAAGGCAGGGCAGATCAAAGGTGCTGGGGGACAAGGGGAGTTGTCATGGGGGTTGATATGCTAATGCAGCACCTCAGGTAGCAGAGGAGTGCTAGTGTTGTGATATAAAAGAGTGCCTGCAACCTGAGTGATTATTGCTTTTGATTCTGGTGGATGTGAAGGAGTGAAGAATAAAGTTCCCTCTGCTCTGAACACTCGGCCTGATTATTCCTCCCTCCACACTGTAAAGTTAACTGGGTATTGTATGTACCTCCACAGGTATGTTTCTGTGTGTAATGTTGTATAATGGTGCATGCAGTATAAAAATCATTATCTATTTTTCCCACATAGCTGTCTACAATAATACTCCCTGAAGACTGCAATCAATTTGTTAAGGAAAAACAGGAAGCTCAAGATGGCACAAGAGAAAAGGTTGAGGACAATATCATACAGGCACAACAGAAAATGACAGAAGCACTTGAAAAAAGAGTTCAGAAGAAGTACAGAAATGTAGAGTATAAAGAGGGAGATGAAGTGTTGTTGCTGAATATGCGAAAGAGAGGGAGGAAAGGAGGAAGAATAGAAGCAGATTACACTGGACCCTACATCATTCTGGCACTTTCAGGGAAGACTGCCATGCTGAAGTCATTGCAAGGTGACTGCTTAAAAACAAAATATAATATCAGCCACCTCAAACCATATAAAAGAAGTGGCCATCATAATACTAGGCAATCCCTCATATCACTGAGGATGATGTCTATCTAAGGGGGATACATTAATCTGGGTTCCCCGAAAGGTAGAGGCCTGTGCGGGATGCTTATAACGTGAGGAGGCCGGTGCGCCAACGGCAACCACACAAACTTGACAGGTTGGGGTCTGAATCCAGTGGCAAGAAGTAGCCCAGACAACTGGAGGTGCCCATCCTGCTGCAGCCCTCATCCGCCATCACAGGGTGATGAGCAGCCTGTTCTGCCGCTGGGGTCTTCGGTTTGGACCATGCTTAGTCTGGACCCTCAACTCTGACCTGTTCGCCTAGGGTGGCCCTACCAGGAGTACAAGACTCCAGGTGACATAGCTCGGAGAATCACCGGGACACACAAGCCTCTCCACCACGACAAGGTGACAGTCCAGCGGAGAGGGGTTGGTCATCAAGAGAAGGTCAGTAATCACTTATGTTGGAAAACCAAAACTAATTCTGTTGACCAAGACTGAAGACCAACAGGCAACAGCCAGACTGCAGGTAGTCATTTGTCATTCAAAGGGTAGTTAACATTACTCACTAATTTACTGCAACTGCACTCATTTTATGTTTGAGTTGTGATTAAAGTGCTCTCTGTCACGATCCGAGAGCCGGTCTTGCCCGTGCTTGGGCTATGTATACTTGCTGCCGGCTTTGACAGCTGTGGGTTACATTCTGGCTTCACCCGGCTCTTATTGTGAAGGCGCTCGGTGGGGTTTCCGGCTGTCAAGGTCAGTCAGCTGTTTGTCATTACTGCTCGTTAGCGCCCGGCTTTATTAGGTGGGCGCTAACGGCAGTTTAGTCGCTGGAGCGTCATCGTAACATCCTGAGAGATTCCTGGTGTGTCAGCACGCTCATGTCAGGTTTGTGTCTCGTTCATGTTTTAGTTAAGGTCGTAGTGGCTGGGGTTAGCCCTACGATCCCTCGTATTCTTTAGCGTGTGTCATGTCATAGTTTAGGTCGTAGTGGCTGGGGTTAGCCCTACGATCCCTTGTATCCTGTGTAGTGTATTTTTGCCCACAGTGGCTCATAGCTTATGTCACATCTTGTCTTGTTAATAAAACATCATATGCAAAGCTCACTGGCGACTTTTGGCGTCTTATGGTGGCCTGCAAGGGTCACCGCATGACAGTATACTCCAGCCAGGTCATCTAAACAGAGACGCCACACCGAGACGCCTTTTCACCGGTGAGTTTTTTGCATAAATGGGACTATTGTTCTTCCCTGTCTGGGTGTCATTGCTGGGAGAATGCCGTCATCCAGGGGCCGCGGTCGGCGCCTGGGCAAGGAGCTAGCGGAGGCTCTGGAGTACGTGGATGGAACTCTATTCACCGCTACGCTATACAACACTCCCAGCGACATATGCCGGCACCTGGACTGTGCTGAGGTTCTTCTTGATAACCTTCCTCTCCACTACGACGATCACCCAGAAGTGATGACGAGGAGAGAGGAACTCGCCACACAGCGCGAGATACTCCGTGGGCTGGAGGAGGAAGAGAGCAGGAAGCAGAGGAGGAGGCATCCTCGCTTCCCGCGTTGGAATCCCGTTCCTGTCCCGGAGCCAGTCCAGGAGTTCGCGCCATTTGGGGGCCGTCGAAGACATCAGCACCACGGCCAAGGTAAACCTCAGCAGAATCCCCGGCTGGACCCGCTGCCGGCGAAGCCCGTAGCACACCTCCGAGAGCGGCTCCACCTTGTCCTTCCAGGGGGCCCTCTGTCGCCATCCAGCGGGGAGAGGAAGGAACAACGTCCCCTACAGCAGGCACCATCCTCCCTCCGGGAGAAAGGCAAGTGCTAGTTCATTCTTTTGATAATTGTGATCTGCCTTGTCTGACTCCTGGGGGCGGAGTTCGGGGTTCGCAGTCCCCCGAGCTCCTTCCACCTACTGTAGCTGTAACAACTAAACCTGCTCCCTCTGTGTCTTCCTCCGCTGAGCGGTCCACAACGCCAGGCCTACGCCGCTGGACGAGGGGGGTGCTGTGGTGCCGGAAAGCCTGGATCCAGCCCCGCAGCCATGCCGTGGACAGAGAAGAAGAGCGGACTGCGGCCTGGAGCCTGTGCCGACGATGAAGCGTCCCCGGGTCTCCTCGCCGGAGTGGTCCGAACCAGTTGGTCGAGGGTCACCTGCCTCCACGCCATACGGGTCATCAGCGTGGGCATCAGTGCGAGTGGAACCTCAGACTGCGGAATCCATCTTGCCAGCTGCGGAGCCTGACGCAGCTGAGTTAGAGCCTACGCATGAACTTCTTCGCCCTGAGCCTGGATCGACGGAGTCCTGGACGGCAACAGAACCCAAGTGCAGGCAAGTGCTGTCTCTTGTTTCTCTGTCCCCTGTGTTGGAGCATTTTTGCCTGCCTCTTGGGGAGGCGAGCGAGGGGCAGCCGCCTGCTGCGCCCGAACTCGTCTCGCTGGGTTCTGTTGCTGCCGGTGACACTGATCCTGGTTTTTCGCTGTGTTCTGAGCCTCCTTGCAGTGTCACCGGCGTGGAGCCAGTCGTGGTCGCCGAGTTGGAGGTTCCAGGTTCGGGGGTGGAGGTCGTCAGCGGAGCTGCACCGACCCAGTCAGGGTGTGTTGTGGAGGCTGCTGTGGCCCAATCGGGGTCCGACTTGGGTGCGTCCAAGACCCAGTCGGGGTCTGTTGTGGAGACTGCTGTGGTCCAATCGGGGTCCGACGTGGGTGTGCCCGAGACCCAATCGGGGTCCATCGCGGGAGCTGCTTTGGCCCAATCGGGGTCCGACATGGGTGCGTCCGAGACCCAGTCGGGGTCCGTTGTGGAGGCTGCTTTGGCCGAATCGGGGTCCAACGTGGGTGCGCCCGAGACCCAATCGGGGTCTATCGTGGGAGCTGCTTTGGCCCGATCGGGGTCCGACGTGGGTGCGCCAGAGGCCCAATCGGGGTCCACCACAGGTGCGGTTCTGGCCCAATCGGGGTCCGACGTGGGTGCAGCCGGGACCCAATCAGGGTCCAGCGGAGGTGCAGCGCCAGTGTGGTCCACGGACGGAGGAGGAGTTGCAGACCCTTCGCCGCCTGACCCAGTTTGGGCTCATCCTTGCTTTCTGTCCCCTCTACGGAGTCATCGCCCCAGCGCGTTATTGCCGGGGGCCGTGGGAGTCCCTTTTTGCTCGCCTCGGCTCTCCCGTGTTTTGTCCTCACCAGGGAGGCCGCCGCGGGCTGTTTTCCCCCGGTACTGGTGGCTGAGGGACGTGGGTCGGCTGCCTGAGGAACTGTTTCACCGGTTCGGTGCCTCGGGTTGGCCACCCGACTTGTGTGTTTCACTGGGCGATCTGGTTCGACCACCGGAGGAGTGGACTTTCCGGGCCTGGGACTGTGATAAGCCGCCCGGTCATGTTCCGCCTCTCATGACCACCCGCCAGCTGTTGGACGCGGGGAGACCGCCTGAACTGTTCCTGTGGCGCTTGGTCTCCACCGGTCGGCATGAACTGTCTGGGGTAGAAGTCATTCCTGGTGGTGGTTAGCCCTGAAAATTGTTCTGTTTTTTTTTTTTTCTCTGTACTGTGTTGCATTTGCTTTTTGACCTGAGAGTGAGGTATTTTTTTTGTTTTCATGCCTGGGTAATGGCGTTTCACGTATCTTGGAATATAGTCTAGCCCTGAAATGGTTCTGTTTTCTCTCTGTCCTGTATTGCATTTGCTTTTTGACCTGAGAGTGAGGTATTTTTTTTTTTTTTTTGTTTTCGTGCCTGGGTAATGGCATTTCAGGTATTTTGGAGTATAGTCTGGCCCTGTAATTGTTCTGGGTTTTTTTTTTTTTCTTGCTATCCTGTCTGTTCTTTATAATGGTTATTTGGGTATCTGTGGCAATTTGTGTTATGTCCTGCAGTTGCCTTATTTTTCTCCGTGTGTATTTAATCTGATCTGAGTATTTGGTATTTTTTGTCATTGTGCTGTGTTTAGTCTGTTTCCCTTGCCTGGTCTTGATTTTGTTCTTCTTGTTGTACTGTTTCTGTGTTGGGTCTCTCTCTCCCTCTGGACCTACCCCCGTCCGCCCACCCTGGAGGGGGTGAGGGGGGGGACATGGATGTCTATGGGCGTTCTGGAAGCCCGCCCTCGGAGGGAGGGTACTGTCACGATCTGAGCGCCGGTCTTGCCCGCGCTCGGGCTATGTATACTTGCTGCCGGCTTTAACAGCTGTGGGTTATATTCTGGCTTCACCAGGCTCTTATTGCGAAGGCGCTCGGTGGGGTTTCCGGCTGTCAAGGTCGGTCAGCTGTTTGTCATTACTGCTCGTTAGCGCTCGGCTTTATTAGGCGGGCGCTAACGGCAGTTTAGTTGCTGGAGCGTTGTCATAACATCCTGAGAGATTCCTGGTGTGTCAGCACACTCATGTCAGGTTCGTGTCTCGTTCATGTTTTAGTTAAGGTCGTAGTGGCTGGGGTTAGCCCTACGATCCCTCGTATTCTTTAGCGTGTGTCATGTCATAGTTTAGGTCGTAGTGGCTGGGGGTTAGCCCTACGATCCCTTGTATCCTGTGTAGTGTATTTTTGCCTACAGTGGCTCATAGCTTATGTCATGTCTTGTCTTGTTAATAAAACATCATATGCAAAGCTCACTGGCGACTTTTGACGTCTTATGGTGGCCCGCGAGGGTCCCCGCATGACACTCTCTGCTGTTTTAAAAGATGAAGTTACCCGATTCTACAGCTTGGATTTGTCCTGTAAATGTTAGAGGTCACTGCATTTTAGTGGTACTTCTTGTCTTCATTGTGGTTTCACTAAACTACATATTTTCCACAGAAAGGTTTCTATGTACGTATATACCACAACTTAATACTTTGTAAGACTTAAAATCAGTACTTAGTTTAAGGTTTAAATTTGTCTAATTCCTCCATTTCTCTAATCATTATTACTTTAGCTTCTTCTGGCATGCCAAGCAGTTTTATCCACACCTTACAGTTCTTTGTCCATGTGGATTGTATTTTCCCTTGTTTTCTGAGAGCCTTGGCTTGTCTAGCTATTTCAGAGTTCTTTCTTGTTAAATGCTTGTTTACATAGACAGCCTTTCCTCTCAGTTTTCTTGCTTGTCGCAGAAGATCAATATTTGCTTTCCTGTTGACAAATCGGATGATGATCGCTGGTTTCCTTTACTGTCTTTTCTAGGTAACGTGTGGCAAGCCGAAATAGTTTTACTGTCCACAACAATGTTTTTGAAGTTGAAAAAACTTAACACCTGCTGCTCAAGAGTGTGTGATTCTGCCAATGTCTCATCCTCCCCATCTTGGTTATCAACTCCAGCTGTCACACGTGCATAGGAGTGGTGTCTGGTGTTAAGACCGCTCACAATGACATCATCCATTCTTGTATATTGTTCTAATTCATCCACACATCATTCTAAGAAATTAATTTTCTTGTCTTTTTCCATAATTTCAGCCTTTAATTCACGCACTTGATCCATAAGGCCAATAAGCAGAGTTTGTTGTTTTGCTATCTTAGATATTTCTTCAGACATAAAATTTAGTGAGAGTTTGATCTCCTCCAACTCCTCTCTATTTGTCTGATTCTTTTTTGGAGGCATAATGACTCGTCTGAATGGAATCAAAGGAGCGGCTCACCTGTTGGCTAGTGCAGGAGCTGAAGTACGTCCAATGGCTAGTGGAGGCCGTCAGCTGGCTTTGTCATCTAATTATAGCTGTTATCTGGTGGTGAGGCTGAAGCTCTCCCGATGGCTAGTGAAGGTCGCTAACTGGCGTTGTCATCTGGTTGCTGAATCTGCCGGTGAAGCCGAGGAAGCCAAGGCTCCCTTGGTGGCTAGTGGAGGCCTCTAGCTAGCGTTGTCCTATCTGGCGATGAATCCGAAGCTCTCCCAGTGGCTAATGGAGACTGTTAGCTTGGGTCGTAGCCTGGTAGTGGGTATCTGATGATAGCAGAATAATTTCTACTGGTGCTGCTGGTATCTGGTCCAGCTGACCTCAGATCCGGCTGGAGCCTCAGTTAGCTCCTCTGCTGGACTCCACCGCTGTAGTTGAGCACCGATCTGGCCGGGGCCTCAGTAGCTCCTCCGCTGTCAGCTCCGCTGTTGTAGTTGAGCTCCAATCCAGCCGGGGCCTCAGTAGCTCCTTCCCAGCCAGCTCAGCCAGCTCTCCCCAGCGATGATGTCACAGAGGCCCATGGTGCACAGCAGCTGCAGAGTGATCAGGATAGAGATCCGGTCGTCTCCCGGGTTTGGCAGTAGTTGAATGAGGGCCAGCAGCCCACCTGGGAGGCTGTGTCCATGCTGGACCCAGAGACCAAGGCCCTACATTCCCAGTGGGCCAATCTTTGCTGTCATGAGGGTGTTGTTTATCGGCAGTGGCAGACTCCCGCTGGACAGCATTACATCTGGCAGCTGCTGGTTCCCCAGCGGCTCTGCCCCAAAGTGCTTCAATTGGTCCACGAGTCGGTGGGGGTGGGCCACTTTGGGGTGACGAAGACTCTGCAACATCTTTGGGCCGGTTCTACTGGCCAGGATGTTGCCAGGACGTAGAGCTCCACCTTCACCGCTGCAACACCTGCACGGCTCAAAAAGGGCTGACTCAGCAACCCAATGCCCCCTTGCAGCAGTACTGGGTGGGGGCATCCATAGAGCAGATAGGAGTGGACATTCTGGGCCCTTTCCCGACCACGGATCGGGGAACCGCTACGTGCTGGTCGCAATGGATTATTTCGCCAAATGGCTAAAGGTATATGCGGTCCCTGATCAGAACGCCGTCACCACAGCATCAAAGCTGGTGGATGAGGTGTTTTGTCGGTTCGGAGCACCAGAGGAGCTGCACAGCGATCAGGGATGGAACTTGCTGTGCAGCTCCTCCAGTGCGGCAAACCAACAAAACATCTCATCCTCCAGTTTTGATGCTGTGGTGGCGGTGCTCTGATCAGGGACCACATACGCCTCTGGCCATTTGGTGAAGTAATCCATTGTGACCAGCACGTAGTGGTTCCCCCAGTCCATGATCGGGAAAGGACCCAGAATGTCCACTCCTACCTGCTCCATCGGTGCTCCCACCCGGTACTGCTGCAAGGGATTGTGGGATTGCTGAGTCGGCCCTTTCTGAGCCATGCAGGTGTCGCAGCGATGGACATGGAGCTCTACATCCTGGCAACATCCAAGCCAGTAGAACCGGGCTCAAAGATGCTGCAAAGTCTTTGTCACCCTGAAGTGGCTCGGCCCCACCAACCCATGGACCAGCTGGAGTATGTTGGGCCGGAGCTGCCAGGGAACCAGCAGCTGCCAGATATGGTGCAGCCCAGCTGGAATCTGCCACTGCCAATACACAACACCCTCGTGACAGCGGAGATTGGCCCACTGGGAGTGTAGAAAATCGTAATCCTGCAGTGCCTCTTGCCATCTCGCCAACTGTCCATCCGGCTCTTTAAAGTTCAGCAGCCAGGTCAGGGAAGCATGATCGGTCCTGAACTGGAACCTCCCCCCGTACACATACGGGCGAAAATGACCAAGCCCCTGGGTGCCAGCCAACAGCTCTCTGTGAGTAACGCAATAATTCCTTTCAGCTCTGCTGAGAGTGCGGCTGAAAAAAGCAACTGCCTGCTGTCCGTGTTCTCCCTCCTGGGATAACACTGCCCTGATGCCCTGGTTGCTGATGTCCATATCCACAATGAAAGGGCGGTTCAGGTCTGGATACTACAGGATGGGGGCTCCGATGAATGCTGAGCGAAGCCGGGAAAAAGCAGCAGCACAGTTCTCACTCCAGTGAAACGCACGGCCCTTCTGTGTCAGGTGATGCAGCGGGCTGGCGATGGTGGCAGTCTTTCAAAAATCTCCTATAATAGGAGGCCAGTCTGAGAAAACTCCGTAGCTCTCCCACATCCCGCGGCACTGGACAGTTTTTCACCGCTGCCACTTCCTCTGGATCGGTGGCAACTCCTGTTGCGCTGACGACGTGGCCCAGGAAGGTGGACTCCCGCCGGAATAAGTGGCATTTCCGCCGGTGTAGTTGCAACCCAGCCTGTCGGATGGCGTCCAATACCTCCCAGAGGTTGGACAGGGCGCCATCAAAGTCAGCTGCGTGAACCAGCAGGTCATCCAGGTAAACGATGTAGCGGCTCCGAGGCATGTGAGCCAACACTCGCTTCATCAGACGTTTAAAAGTGGCTGGGGCATTGCAAAGTCCAAACGGCATCACGTTGAACTACCACAGTCCCTGCCTGATGGAGAAGGCTGTTTTCTGGCGGGCCTCAGGTGACAGCTCTACCTGCCAATAGCCGCTGCGGAGGTCCGGCAAGCTGAACCAGCTGGAGCCGGTGATGTAATCCAGCGCATCATCGATGCGGTGCAGGGGGTAGGAATCCTTGTAGGTGACGTCATTCAGGTGCCGGTAATCCACACAGAACTGCCACGAACCATCCTTCTTCCTAACCAGCACCACCAGCGTTGCCCAGTGGCTGCTGGTGGGCTCAATAACATCCACCTCCAGCATTTCCCATACTTTTTGTTCTGCCGCTGCCTGCCTTGAAAAAGGCAGATGACGGGGGTGGAGCTGGATCTGCCTGGTCTCACCGGTGCCATCCTGTGCTGCACCAAGCTGGTTTGGGTGCATTCCTCTTCCTTGGCAGTGTTGGTAAAATGACTTGATTGCTCTGTCTTTCTCACACTTTATCTGCTTGCTTCACATGCTACACTGCAGAGTTTAGTTTACACCCTATAATTCATTTGCTGAAATCAGTAAGAATCAGCTCTGTACACAGCTGAGCTGCCACATAAATGGAAATCATTGTTACTGATATCATGAGGAAACCGCCCCCTTGTATGGTGGGTGGGGGAAGTTTTATAAAAACTATAGGGCCCACTTTTGGAGTAGCACACTCTTGGGGAATTGCCTAAAGAGCTGTATCCCAGCACTGCTTGTATCCATATCTCACTTTCAGTAAAAAAAAAGGAAAATATACTTCATCTCAGCCTGGTTATTTGGCCGTCGTATCAACGAACAGGGGTTTAAGGTATTATAGACTCAACAATTCGGTGTTTCCACCCGGTTACGAGGCTAAATTTTAGTTTTTGTTTTGTAAACGGTGTGAGAATTTTTTTTTCTACAGACTGACGGCTGCAACATGATAAGAGGTGAGCAGAAAACCTTTTTCAATAAATTTCTGCCTGTCCCTTCATGGACAGCCCTTTTTGTAGAGAGTGCGGTGGCGGAGTGGTTAGTACTGCAGCAGCACAGCAACTCACCCTTGGCCGGGGAATCCTGGGTTCGATCCCAGCCCCCAACCAACAGTGATCTGTGTGGAGTTTGCATGTTCTCCCCGTGTCTGCGTGGGTTTACCTCGGGATTTCTCCGATTTCCTCCCACATGCCAAAAACATGCAAGTTAGGTTAGTTGGCATCAAACTGGGGATTCTAAATTGTCCTTAGGTGTGACTGTGAGAGTGAATGGTTGTCTGTCTCTCTGTGTTGGCCCTGCGATGGACTGATGATCTGTTCAAGGTGTACCCTGCCTCTCGCCCAAAAGATGCTGGGATAGGCGCCCCTCCCCCCCCCGTGAGCTGAAAAAGGATTAAGCAATAGAAGATGAATGAATGAATAAATATTCATGCACGTGTGATTTTATTTGTGGAATGAAACTGAGATATGGTCTTGAATTTATGATATGTTGTTTTAAGAAATGTATTTACTGAGTTTGATGAGGAAATCTCCAAATGGTTTTGACCCCAGGGGATGAGTTAGACGCGTTAACACCATCCCTGAAAGTCCGGTGGACATATAATAAAGACAAAAAAAATCCTGTAGGGCCACCAGAAGGGTTGGAGATAGCTTGGGCAAGAGGTTGAAATCCCTGGGTGGACAAAATAAAAAGACAAAAAAAAAATATTGTAGGGCCACCTAAAAGAAGTCCAGTGGACAAAATAAAAAGACAAAAAAAATTGTAGGGCCACTGGAGAGGAAGATTTGCCCTGTTGAACATTGCATAGCCTGGGTAAAAGGTTTAAATCCCAAGGTGGACAAAATAAAATGACAAAAAAAATTGTAGGGCCACCTAAAAAGGTCAGGCGGACAAAAGAAAAAGACAAAAAAAATTGTAGGGCCGCTGACAAAAGAAGTGATACCCAGCTGATGCATAGCTTTGCCAAAAGGTTATAAACCCCTTGAAATCATTGCTTGATTTCAAAAAGGAGAAGGTTGGCACCCCTCGCGTATTTGGCTCAGACCTAAAGGTTTTAATTCCTAGAGAAATTGCAACGGGCGCATCTCTAAAATATAGTTGGTCATCATCATCATAGCAGTCTGTCGTGGGCAACAATGACTGTTTCATTTAGGTCTGATCAGATTCCTCCATACAGCTCTGTCCTTAGCCTTCTGCTGCCAGGAACTCCTGTCTATGTCCAACTTCTTCAATTTTCTTTTTACAGTGTCTTTAAATCTGAACCTTGGTCTACCCTGATTGCATTTGCCCTCACATAACTGTGAATAGAGTAACTGCCGAGGGAGACACTGGTGGTCCATCCTCTCAACATGTCCGAGCCATCTCAGGTTCATCTGTATTCACGTGTCCTCCATTGATGGTAGACCAGCTCGTTTCAACACTTCTATGTTGGTTATCTTGTCTTTCCATGAGATATTCATTATGGCTCGAAGGTGTCTCATCATGTACGCGTGGAGTTTCTTCACCTGCACTCTGTAGACAGTCCAAGTTTCAGCACCGTACAATAGAGTAGCCAGTACTGTCGCTCTGTACACTTTGCATTTCACATGGATAGACACATGTCGATTGTTCCACAGTCTCTCCCTCAAGTTTCCAAACACAGCGCTCGCTCTTCCCATTCTGAGAGCTAGTTTATCCTCCAGCCTAGCATTCTCTGAAATAGTACTCCCTAGGTACTTGAAAGTCTTGCACTTGACTAGTGGCTCTATACCAGTGCTGATCTCTTCTGGTAGTGATGTTGATAATTGGAACTTTGGTGGTTGATAAAGGCACTCTGTCTTCTTGATGTTGATTTGGAGGCTGAATTGGCTAGCTGCTCTTGCAAATTTCTCCACTAAAGATTGCATATCTTCAATGCTGTGTGCAACTAGAGCACTGTCGTTGGCAAAGAGCATTTCTCTTACTATCTTTATCGATGTCTTACTCTTGGCTTTAAACTGTGCCACATTGAACAAGTCTGCTTCTTTCCTTGTTTGAATGTATACTCCTTCTGAAGTGTCTTTGAAGGCCACCTCAAGCATGGCTGCCAGATATAGCGAGAAGAGTGTAGGTGCCAGCACACACCCTTGTTTCACCCTGTTCCTTACTGAAAAGTCTTTAGATACTGAACCACTCATTGCCACGTTTGCTTGCATACCTGTATGAAATGCCTCGATCAGGCTGACAAACTTCTCTGTACAACCATATTTCTTGAGTACCTGCCAAAGTCCTTGTCGCGAAACAGTATCGAAGGCTTTAGTGTAGTGAAGTCTATGAAGAAGCGGCATGTTCTGTTCGATACACTTTTCTTGAACCTGTTTCAAGCAGAAAATCATGTCCATTGTGCTTCTTCCACTTCTAAAGCTGCACTGGGTTTCCAGTAGTACATTCTGTGAGATGTGTTCACTGAGTCTGTTAAGTAGTACATGTGAGAGAATCTTACCAACAGTGGCTAGTAGTGATATACCTCAGTAATTTCCACAATCCTTCCTGTCACCTTTCTTGAACAAAGGCACAATACTTGCATCCTTCCAGTCTTGAGGTAATTTCTGGGCATCCCATATCTCTTGGATGAGCTTGTGCAGGCAGTTGGTCAGCTGAACACCACCAAATTTCCACACTTACGCTGGAATTCCATCCCTTCCTGGAGCTTTACCATCCTGTGTTGTCCTGATAGCTGCCATTAGTTCATCAAAATTTGGTGGTTCATCCAGACTTGATACAGCTGGTCGCTGCACTAGAGCTTCTTTAGCCTCTTCAGTGAGATCTCCAGGGTTGTTTAGTAGTTGGCCAAAGTGGTCTGCAAATCTGTCCAGGATCTTGTCTTTCTCCTGCAAAACCGTTTCACCATCCATAGCCTTTAATTGGATCAATCCTCTTGGTTTAGGGCCGTAGATTTCTCTCAAACCTGTGAAGAATGTTTTCATGTCCTTTCTGTCTGCTGCAGTTTGAAGTTTCTCCGCTTTTTCATCCCACCAGTTGGACTTCATCTCTCTGGTGTACTTCTGTAGCTCACTCTGAGCCTTTGAGTATTTCTTCTTCTTCAACCTTGCGTTACACTTTAGGTTTTCCTGCCTAGCTGTATTTCTCACTTCTAGTAGTTTCTTCAGGTGTTCGTCATGCTCATCAAACCAATCTTGATGTTTCTTCTCAGGGTAGCCTAATACATCACTCGCAGTCTGATACGCCGTATCCTTCAGTGTTGCCCATTTCTCTTCTATGTCATTCTCTGAGTTGTTGCTGTCCCAGTCTTTCAAGTTTTCATCTATTTCCTGTGTAAGTTCTTCCTGTTTCTTTTGGCCTTTCAGTGCACTAGTGTTTAGCTTCCGTGGTGGCTTCGCACCCATCCTGCAGTGCTGTTTTCATCTGCAAATCCTTAATCTAGATCTCAGCATAACATGATCAGTGTCAGAGTCTGCGCCTCTCATTGCTCTGGTGTCCAATACATCCCTTCTGTCTCTCTGCCTGACTATGATGTAGTCTAATAAGTGCCAGTGCTTTGATCTTGGGTGCATCCATGTCTTCTTGTGTGTGTCCTTGTGCTTAAATAGAGTGTTGGTTATCACAAGGTTGTACTCTGAACATAGTGCAAGTCGAAGTTCTCCATTAGCATTGCACTTGCCTACTCCATGATTGCCTAGCACTCCTTTCCATTTCTCAGTGTCTGAACCAACTCTGGCATTAAAATCTCCAACGAGTATCAGCCTGTCATTAGTCGGTACACGCCTGATAGTCTCACGTAAATCACTGTAGAACTCTTCCTTCACCTCCTCTGTGTTGGTCATTGTTGGGGCATATACACTGATGAGTGTGGCATACATCTTCTGCTGTAGTGGGAGTCTCATAGTCATTATCCTGTCGTTGATTGGCACCGGTTCCTTATCAAGCATTGCTGCTATCTCCTTTCTAACTGCAAAGCCCACTCCTGCTTCTCTCCTTTCTTGAGTTGATCTCCCACTCCAAAAGAAGATGTACCCATGGTCTTCCAAGCTGTCATATCCAGGCAATCTTGTTTCACTAAGTGCAGCTATGTCTACATTGTACCTGTTCATTTCCAGTGCCACAAGCGTGGTCTGTCTGAGTGCGTACATTCCATTCTGCTACACACAAGGTTGCTGTTTTCCTCTTCTTTTGTCTTCCTGACAAGGAGTGGCAAGGTCCGTTGTGGGCTGGCTGCTTTTCCTTTCCTCTTGCCTTTTGGGAACCATTATTTTAAGGTGAAAATCTTACATAGTGCTGCTTTAAATTAGTCCAATTAGTTTAAAATTTATACATTATATGTAAATTTATTTGGCTTGTTTATTACATCAATTACATCTCAGCTCTATCGGCTGAGATGGATGGACCTTCAACACGTGAGTGTTTGTCCATTTTTGATTTGATTTCGGTGTTTTTACCGTGTTTTTGATTTGATGGTTGGTCTTACCGCATTAGATAAGGACCTACTGTGTGTGAAATAAACGCATAAGTTTTAAGTTACCCGATCGGGACGATCAGTTCATAGGTGATATATAATAATATAACTAAACTAATTATAATAAAAAACACAGTGATGTGTGAGGCAATATTGTCGTGAGGAAGTGGAAATAAATGAAATCATAATAATAACTTTATTCTATGCTATAAAATGTTGATATTAGACTATAATATTTAAAGACGGTTGGATTAAATGGCAACAGAACCGGATAATGATAAAATGGACAATGAGAAACAGTTATTTTATTTTTGTGAGTGTTAGATAGAAGCAGCTGCGGTTAGGGTTGGTTGTTTTTTCTTTGTTTAATCTGCTCTGGCGTGGAAGAGAAAAAAAGGGTGAATTCTCCACGGAGGCGGGGGAAGCAGGCTGTGAAATTGTTTGTGATTTTTTTCCCCTTTTGATATTTGTGGTGTGTAAAAGGATTGATTAATTAATTGTTATCCTTTTGAGAAATGTTTGAAATTATAGGTTTTTGAAAATAGTAGCTTTGAACAAAAAGAGTCAACTAGTGTTGTGTGTTACGGCAGTGTAGAAAAAATGAAAGGACCTGCTTCGACCTTGTGGAGATAGGAGAGAGGAGCAAGGCTGTGTTTGTGTGTGTAAATATGAGTATTTCTACAAAGTTTTGGGATTTTACTTTTTCAATCTAACTTCGCGGGTTTTAACTAATGTTGCATACGTGATAAGTTATTTACATATTTTTAAAGCAATTTTTGATGTATTACTGACTTTTTTCTTTGATTGAAGCAAAACAGTGCACTTTACAGGAAAAAAAAGGACACAGGACTAACGTGACGATGTGACCACAGGCACAGAACACTAAGTTAAGTACAAATGTTTACATCTTAATCAATGTTAGCAGCATGACAATGATGAAATTAATTGAATATTACAATATCATGATGTCACTTAATAATGCCTAATCACTGAAGGCTTTATGTATACCCTATATTACATGATTTAAAGTATAGAGGTTCAAAAGAGATTGATAATTAATGTGTTTGTGCATATGATTTGCCAGAGGCTACGGATTATCAAACAAAGGTCTTGGTAATTGTATGTTATATTGTTGCTTTGTTTAAATAATACTATACTCACCTTTTAATAAATAACACATGCAATCTTATTTACATTTCGACCTTAGGCCTGACTTTTTCCCTCCTGGAGAAAATAGCAAGATGATGATGAAGTTTTTATTATTGGGAGATGGTAAATTTATGAACAGAAAAGACAGAAATACCACAATAATTTTGATAGATACTGAGACTGATTAATGGGTTGTGTCAGTCTGACCTAGATAAGAATAGACAGAATCAGCCTTCAAACACACACACACACACACACACACACACACACACACACAGAGGCCACAGACTGTGGTTTTGTGTCATAAATTCTTGAAAACAGAGATTACATTTATATCTACAGTTATTCATTCTAAAATGCAACACTGGCCTAAGGCTTTTAATATAGGATATTGTTTTGTTTGAATATAATCTTTTTTTTTTCCACAATATCTTTATTGAACCTTTTTTTTTTTTTAACAAACATGATACAAACAATCAAACACTAACACTAAAGTACTACAAAAAAAAAAAAATGCACTAAAAACACCAACAACCACCAACAAAATCAAGTCTTCAACAATGCTCCTCTGTTTAGTCTAGACAATCCAATACATAAGTATACATATTATGTTCACCAGTTTGGAATTTACAAGGTCCACACACATCATTCACCTTCTTCTTCAAGAGTTATGTTTAAATTTTTTACATAATCAATAAAAGGTCTCCATATATTCTCAAACACAATTTCCTTTGATTTCAGTATATATGTTATTCTTTCTAATGGAAGGTTTGTTAACATCTGTCTTAACCACTGAGTCACATCTGGTCTATGAGTCTTTTTCCATAATAGTGCAATACATTTTTTGGCATTAAGCAAACTGAGGTCTATGAATGTTCTTTCACTTTTATTGAAATTATGCTTTTCTGGGTACAGACCCAACAAAACCAGTTTAGGATTCAATATGATTTGTTTTGAGATTATTTTTTCAATTGTTACCCTCACCTCTTCCCAAAACATTCTTATTAATCTACATTCCCATAAACAATGAAATAGGGTTCCTTTACTTTCCATGCATTTTGTGCATGTATCTGGTATATTTTTGTTATATCTATTTAACTCCTCCGGTGTAACATACATCCGCATTAACCATTTGAAATGTATCAATTTAAGGCGTGCATTTATTGATTTGGTTTGAGCTTCTGTACAAGCCAATTCCCATTGTTCCTCTGAAATTTCAATTTGCAGATCTTCTTTCCAGTAGTTTAATCTTTTCAGTGAATTTTCACTTGAAGATAGTGTCAATGAGTTATAAAACTCTGAAATAATACCCTTTCTTTTACTATCTTTCATCATCATTTTTTCCAAGGATGAATAAATAGGTCGAGTGAGAGCTTTATTTTGATTTGATCGAATAAAGTTTCTAAGTTGAAGATATTTAAAAAAATGTGTTCTATTGAGATTAAATTTGATCCTCAGCTCTTCAAAAGACATTATGTTGTCTGCACATGGCAAATATAAATCCTGAATCTTTTGTATCCCTTTTAAATTCCATACTTTAAATACAGCGTCCGCTCTCCCTGGTTTAAAATATTGATTACCCCATATTGGACTAAATTGTGACAATAACTGTGGTTCTTTTAAATAGTTTTTAGCTTCACACCATATTTTGATCATATGCTTTACAAATGGATTTTTAACTTGTTTTTGTAATTTTTTTGCCGAATCTGAGTATATGAATATGGGAAGAGGTAAAGGTAAATTGTATGATTCCATTTCAGTCCAGTGAGGGAGATCATTTGATGAAAAATAATATGTCATAGACCTCAGTTGTGCCGACCAATAATACAACATAAAATTTGGACATTTCAGACCTCCACGATCAAATGGTAAATATAATAAAGACAGACGTAATCTAGCCCTCCTGTTGTTCCATATAAATTCCACTAACTTTTTTTTTATTCTTGAGAATAGATCTAAAGGTGGTGATAAGGGAATGTATTGAAATAAATAAAGTATTTTAGGTAAAATATTACTTTTAAGTATATTGATTCTCCCGATCATCGACATTGGTAGTGACATCCATCTCTGAGTTAACTCACTGATATCTGACATTAAGGCTTCATAGTTGACACTGGCGACTGATTCTAGCTTAGGCATAATTTGGATTCCTAAATATTTAAACTGATTTACAACATTGAATTGATTTACCTCAGGGGCTGGGTAATTTCTCTGGGTCTCATTTAGCATTAATATTGAAGATTTAGTTTTATTTATTTTATATCCTGATATTTCCCCAAAATTCTTTATTAAATTCAACAAGGTTGGAATTGATTTTTTTAGATTCGACATAAACAAAATTATATCATCGGCGTACAGGGAGATTTTATGTTCTGTTGGTCCAACTTTAATTCCATATATTTGTGAATGTAAACGTATCGCTATCGCTAAAGGTTCAATTGCCATAGTAAACAGTAAAGGTGAGAGTGGACAGCCTTGTCGACATCCTCTATTGATTTTTATTGGTTTTGAAATATTGTTATTTGTTAGGATTTCTGCTGTAGCATTATTGTATATTATTTGAACCCATTTTATGAAATTATTTCCAAGTCCAAACCTTTGTAGGACTTCAAAAAGAAAGGGCCATTCAACTCTATCAAAGGCCTTTTCGGCGTCCAATGATAGGAGAGCTGTATCCGGTGCTTCTTTATTAAAATAGATAATATTAAATAGTCTTCTTACATTATGGAAGCCTTGTCTACCCTTTATAAAGCCATTCTGATCTCGATTAATAATATTTGGTAAAATTTCTTGTATTCGTCTTGCTAAAATTTTACAGATTATCTTAAGGTCGGCGTTTAATAGGCTTATTGGTCTCATATTTTCACATTTATTAGAGGGCTTACCTGGTTTTGGCAGCAGTATAATTAAGGCATTATTTATGTATGATGGTAAGTTATTATTTTGAAATGCTTCTAAAACCATTTCCAAAAAAGGTTTTATTAATTTATTCTTAAATTTTTTATAAAGGTCAACTGGAAGACCATCTGGTCCTGCACTTTTTCCTGATTTCATATTATCAATGGCTAGCCCAACTTCTTCTTGACTAATTTTAGACTCCAATATCTCCCTGTTTTCATTTGGAATACACGGTATAGATAGTTCGTTCAAAAACCCATTTAGTTTTGTTAAATCAGGTTCATTTTTGGTATCATATAATTTTTCATAGTAATCTCTAAAGGCTCTATTAATTTCTAAAGGATCTATAACTACCTGTCCTTTACTTATAATACTGGTAATTGGTGTTTTAATTTCCAATTGTTTAATCTGCCATGCTAATAATTTTCCTGATTTTTCACCTTGTTCATAAAAAGATTGTTTCAATCTTAGAAGACTCGAGGCAGCTCTATTCGCTGATTTTTTGTCGTATTCAGCTCTCAAAATCAGTAATTCATTCTCCAACCTTGGGTCACTTCCTGCATACACTTTTTCCTGAAGATTTTTTATTTTATGTTCCAATTTAGCTCTCTCCTCTCGAGTCTTCTTAGATTTTGATCCTGTATAGCTAATAATATGCCCCCTAATAAAAGCTTTGAAAGCCTCCCACTTTACACATGCTGATGTTTGTGTAGTATTGATGTCAAAGAACTCGTCTATCTGTTTTTCTATATACTTGACAAATTCCTCATCCTGAAGCCATTTATGCTGAAATTGCCATCTACCTGATTCCTTTGTCAATTTTTTATCTACATATATTAGACAACAGGGTGCATGATCAGAGATCACGATGTTATCATAAAAGCAGTTTTGAATCTTGGACCTTAATTCTGTGGAAATCAAAAAATAATCAATACGTGAGAATGTCTTGTAGGTACTGGAATAACAAGAATAGGCTTTAACTTGTGGTTTCATTTCTCTCCATATATCTAACAATCTCAATTCTTTCATAAAATGATTAATAGTCATCCTACATCCAATGTGCGTACAATCCAGTCCTGTTGATCTATCCACACCTGGATTCAATGTACAATTAAAATCCCCTGCTATTATATGTTGCCCTGTAAGTGATGATAAGATGAGAAATAAATTAGCAAAGAACTTCTGATCATCTATATTGGGACCATATAAGTTCACAAGATTTATATTTTCTAATAGCAAAGAACCTTGAATGATTACATATCTTCCAAATTTGTCTCCAATTACATTTTTCACTTGAAAAGGAACTGATTTATGTATGAGAGTCATAACTCCCCTGGCTCGGGATGAAAATGAAGAGGTGAATACACTTCCCTGCCATCTACTCCTAATTCTTTTAACATCCTCCTCTATCAGATGAGTTTCTTGTAAAAACACAATTCTTGAACCCATGTCCTTTATTTTATTCATAACTTGTTTAAGTTTTTTTAAATTTTGTAGACCTCTGCAATTCCATGAAGTTAAATTAAGATTAACACTTTGGTCCATGATCAATAGAGAGTTTGGGATTACCTTGCAGTGTAAACATGCTCATACAGAGAAGCAAAAACATGAGTGGTTGAACATTCATCCTACAAACTACACACAAACAAATTTCCCCTTCCCACACTTGTGGCAAACCCCCCAAAATCAAAAGAAAAATTCTGTCTCCCGATATAGCCATCGACCGTTCCACACCCACGGGGAACAGCCTAAGCCACTCCTTCTTCATCCTCCCAATCACCCTAACTCTACTGCTTTTAATGACGTAACATTAACTCTCCTCTGTAGTTTTCCAACTTAACTCCAAAATTTTTAACAACTTTGTACATCATAGTTTTTTTTTTTTTTGTTTGTTTTGTTTTTGTTTTGTTTTTTTTTTTATATATAATACAATCTATATTTTGTAAACTTACTATTTACTTCAAGTCAGTCAGATGCCTGTGCAAATGCTTAATTATTCTACCTTATATTTTGTTCATGCTTAGCTCCCACCAGTCTCTTCTTCTTCTTTGATCTTCTTGATGAACTCCTGCGCCTCCTCTGGGGTCTTGAAGATGTGGGTTCTGCCCTCATACGTGGTCAGCAGTCTCGCAGGATAGATTACACCATGACGAATCCCAAGGTTGCGCAGCTCCTTACGTACGGGATCAAACTGCTTCCTCAATTGCTGGATTCCTGTGGCCAAATCTGGGTAGAACCGCACCTGCTGGTCCTGGTGTTTAATCTCTCCTTTTTTAGCTCGTGCAGCGTTGAAGATCTTCATCCTGTCTCTGTTGTTAAGAAACTTCATAATTAAGGTCCTCGGCGGTCCCTTATCTCTCCGTGGTCCAATGCGATGTGCTTTTTCCAGAACCACTGCTGATTGCAACTCCTCGCTGCCCAGCACCTCCGGAATCCACTTTTCCAGAAAGGAACATACGTCCCGACCTTCTGATTCCTCTGGAAGACCCACCAGCCTCAAATTATTCTGTCTCGACCGAGATTCCAAATCCAAAATATTATCTTCCAGAGATTTTTTTTTTTTTTCCAAAGTGCGCACCTTTAATTGAAGACGGGTGACGTCATCTTCAGCACTAGCGAGACGGAGCTCCATCTGCGCCGTTCGTTCTACACAGTCACCCAATTCCTTTCTTATTCCTTCCAACGCTGTCATAATCCCATCAAATCTAGAGGAAAAGTCCGCTCTCATTGAACTCATGGCAGCCATCAGCGCATCTGCGCCATTCCCCGCAGAAATCGCAGCGTTGCCAGCCTCCTCCGCCATATATGGAGCCCTGTTTGCTGCGTCACAGACCTGAAAGTCCGTTAATTTGGACTGTTTCGGCGGCTCGCTTTTTCCTTTTCCTGGTTTTCCAGCCTTAGGCTTCGCCGACATATCCTCGCCCAAACGCTGGGATACGTTCTGTCCCAAATGAGAGAGTTATTTGCCGATTTTTTTCTCCAGGAGCAGAGCAGAGCGAGACACGTCCGTCCTACGTGGCAGCCATAACCGGAAGTGAATATAATCTTTAACTAAGTGATGACCCATGTCCATTGGTAAAACCTTAATTGATTCACAGAATATTTAGTGAATACTTGTTGGGAGTAGTGAACTCACAAATTGTGGAAGCTTAAGGTGTGATTTAAAAGTTTTTCTGCTATTCCTTATTCTTTGTTTTTCAAAAGGAAAGGGAAAAGCATTCAAAAAACTTTTAAGCTTTCACCAGGAATGAGATTTGCCAAATTAATAAGGAATCATGACATTGTAGAGAATGTGGAAATGACGAGGCTGAGTTTATCTCACGAGTCAGGTTTATTCATATTCTCCAACATCATCCAAAAACAGAAAAAGGAATAATCCCCCAACATCTGTCCCTTTTATACCCCAGGACATCAAAGCACACAGTCACATTGTACTTAATCCCCAGTAACAATGCATCTTCTTCCCGATCTTAACACCCCCCACCTTCAGTCTCTGGCCGCTGGTCGAAATCCCCCAAGGCCGTCTCTTTGCATGCCAAAGACTAAACTTTCACATCCTCGTGTTATCTCCAAAGAGGCTCAGTCCTTTGTTCCGTCTCAGATGTGAAGCCTAAGGTGATATATGTATGAATCATACAGTGATATACAGTACATATGTGCATATACAGTATGTGTCCCACATGACCCCCCCCCCCAAACGTCTAAGATGGAACAACGTAATAACAGTCTGCATGTCATGGTAAAATTATTACACATCAGTCCACGTGTTGCTTGGGCCTCAGTCTCCTCCCGTATCTGCTGTAAGCGGGCTTTACCACTTTCGCAGCGCCCTCCTGCTGGGAAGCTGCTGTCTGAGGATGAGAACTGTTAGTCAATCCCTGTGGGTGTTCTGGGGAATGTTCCTTAGGGGTCTGCCGCGCCGAGGAGCCGTGGCCAACAGCACATCCTCGTCGGCCAACATAAAGGCGGGTTTGAGCCTGTTTATGCCAATCTTTTCTTTCCTGCCCCCCAAATCTAGCAAAAAATGCTTATCCCCTGTTTCCAGCACTCTAAATGGTCCATCATAAGGTGGTCGCAACGGTGGGCAATGCGCATCATGTCTGACAAAAACAAACTCCGCATTTTTTAGAGCCTTAGTCACAAAAACATGCAGAAAACTGTCGTGAACGGGGCCAGGCAGCATGCCCGCTTCCGTGCCACTCTGCAACCGCTGAGCTGGGGAGCATTCTGGCACAGGATTATGTGGGAGAAATTCCCCGGGCAGCCGAAGTGGCTGCGCAAAAACTAGCTCAGCCGGGGAGGCTTCTAAATCCTCTTTAGGTGCAGAACGCAACCCCAATAAAACCCATGGTAGCCTGTCCACCCAATGACCTATGAAAACGTTCGCATAACCCGTTAGCCTGCGGGTTGTACGCGGTAGTGCAGTGGATCGTTACCCCCAGGCTGCGGGCCATCGCTGACCAAAGTTCGGAAACAAATTGAGGACCTCTGTCGGACATAATGTCCGACGGGACTCCAAAGCGCGCTACCCATGCCGTTAAAAACGCGCGCGCCACCTCCTCAGCTGTGGTTGACGACAGTGGGACCACTTCCGGCCAGCGCATGGTGCGGTCTACCATTGTCAGAAGGTGTGTGCACCCCTGTGATGGCGGGAGGGGGCCTACGAGGTCCACGTGAACATGATCGAACCTCTTAGCCGGGATGTGAAACGGCTCCAAGGGAGCTCTCGTGTGCCTGTGTACCTTGGCTCGTTGACAAGCCATGCAGGCTGCTGCCCACTCTGTAACTTGTTTGCACAGGCTCGGCCATACAAATTTCTTTCCTACCATTTTGACCGATGCGCGCACCCCCAGGTGCGCCAGAGAATGAATCAAGTCAAAAACGCAGCGGCGCCACGCGGCCGGTACAACCAGGCGCGGTCGTCCCGTGGAGACATCGCAGATTAGGGGGGGCATACCATCCTGCAGCACCCTGTTCTCCAGCCTTAACCCTGTTGGTCCAGACTGGAGCGCACGCACGTCCGCATCGCTAATCTGATCCGCGGCCATGACTGCGTAATCTATCCCTACGCGGACTGGGGCTGCGCGCACTTCCGCGTCGCTAGCCTGCTCCGCGGCCATGGCTGCATAATCTATCCCTACGTGGACTGGAGCCGCTACGGCGCGCGAGAGACAGTCTGTCACTACATTCAGTTTACCCACTACGTGCTGAATATTGGTAGTAAACTCTGAGATTGCAGCCAGCTGCCTCTGCTGCCGGTCTGACCACGGTTCTGAAACCTTGGACATCGCGAAAGTCAGCGGCTTGTGGTCGACGAACGCGGTGAAACGGCATCCCTCCAGCCAGAACTGGAAGTGGCGAATGGCCAGGTGGAGAGCTAACAACTCCCTGTCGAATGCGCTGTATTTTCGCTCACTATCGCGCAAAGTCCTGCTGAAAAAGGCGAGCGGCTGCCAAGCCCCAGCTACCTGCTGCTCCACGACCGCCCCTATGGCCACATCTGACGCTTCAGTAGTGAGCGCTATGCGGGCCGTTGGGTCTGGATGTGCTAACAACGCAGCGTTTGCCAGGGCTGTTTTGACTTCCGAGAATGCTCGCTCTCGCTCCGGAGACCATTCGATTTTATTTGTGGGTTTTTGTTTTTTTAGCACGGCATACAATGGTTGCATGAGCTGCGCTGCGCGGGGGAGGAAACAGTTATAAAAATTCACCATTCCCCAAAACTCCTGTAACGCTTTGACCGTTTGTGGCTGGGGAAAATTTGTTACTGCGCGCACTTTGTCAGGCAGAGGAACTGCTCCTTCTGGAGAGACGCAATGCCCCAAAAAATCAATCTGCGTCACCCCGAACTGACACTTCGCTGGGTTGATTATTAACCCGTGCTCTCCCAACCTCCGGAAAACTGCCGTGAGGTGATTTTCGTGTTCGTCTTCAGACGTGCTGGCTACCAAGATGTCGTCCAGGTAGACGAACACGAAGGCGAGATCGCACAACACCGCATCCATCATGCGTTGGAACGTCTGCACAGCGCCTTTAAGCCCAAACGGCATGCGCAAAAACTCAAATAGACCAAACGGAGTTGTTACCGCTGTTTTGGGTATGTCCTCAGCACGCACTGGGACTTGGTGGTACCCGCGGACCAAGTCTATCTTAGAAAAAACGCGCGCCCCCGCCAAATGAACGGAAAAATCTTGGATATGCGGGATTGGGTAGCGGTCGTGCATTGTAGCGTTGTTCAACCTGCGGAAATCTCCGCAAGGTCGCCACGAGCTGTCAGCTTTCGGGACCATGTGAAGCGGGGAAGCCCATGGGCTTTTCGAACGCCTGATGATGCCCAACTTTTCCAGGTTGGCGAACTCCTCGCGCGCTATGGTCAGTTTAGCTGCATCCAAGCGCCGAGCTTTTGCAAAAACGGGCGGTTCGGTGGTAGTAATAAAATGTTCCACTCCGTGTTTAGCGACAGCTGCTGAAAATGTGGGAACCGTGAGTGCTGGGAACTGAGTGAGTAGTGTGTGGAACTTACCGCTTGCCGTTGCGACGTTGGCTTGTGCTGTGGGCGGGATCACTTGGGCTGCACAGGGAAAAGAATAAAAAGAAAGTGCATTAACCAGGCGCCTATTAGCAAGATCAACCAACAAACCATGTGAGCACAGAAAATCATCCCCCAACATATTGAAGCTCACTGCAGCTATAACAAAAGTCCACTCAAATGTACGGCCGTGTAGGGACAGAAGCAGAGTCCTCTCACCAAAGGTCTTAATCCTCGAGCCGTTCGCTGCTGACGCTCCGTGGCTTCCGGGACCCGCCAGCCGGTCAGCATAGGTAGGCGTGATGAAACTCACTTGGGAGCCTGTGTCCACGAGGAATTGCCTCCCCGAAAGTGCATCCGTCAAGTAGAGCAGCTTGTTCTCTTCCCCGAGGGCTGCGGCTGCTACCGACCCCCGGCCTTGGCGTTTCCCAAGCGCTTGAACTGGCATGGTGGTATACATTTGCGTGCCATCTCTGCAAAGCGGCGATGGTAGAAACGGAGGTCGTCTCCTCCGCGATCCTTGGCCCTCGCCGCCGCCGTTGTTGGTGGGTCTGCTACCGCCGCCTCTGGCCCCCTGCCATCTCCAGTCGTCGCGCCGAGCTCCGTCGCTGCCGCGGTGGCCGCGCGCTGTTTGCTGGCGTTGAGAATCCATTGTGCCTCCTGGGCCAGCGTGCGGAAGTCCCGCTGGGCCAACAACGGTGAACTGGCCAGGGTCGCTCTCGTGGCCGACGGTAGGGTTCTCAGGAAAATGTGGGTGAAGAGGAAGTCGTCGCCGTCTGAGCCCCTCAACCTCAGCATGTCCTCCATCAAGTCGATGGGCGTGCTATCTCCCAAGTCGTTCAGAGCCAGGAGCCTCTCCGCTCTCTCCTGGACTGAGGGAGTGAAACGCTGGATGAGCGCAGCCTTCAACCCGCCGTATTTGTCATCGGCCGGTGGGCACTCCAAAAGGCTCTGCACATGTCGAGCCGTGCGGTTGTCGAGCTTGGCAATAACATGGTAGAATTTCGTGTCATCTACCGTTATCCCCCGGAGGGCGAACTGTGCTTCGACCAAGTGGAACCAGGAGCACTGGTTGTCTTGCCAGAAGTCTGGTAGCTGGACTGTGGCTGCATTCGCCTGGCTGGCTCCTGATGAGTCCAGCTCGGGGGAATTTCTTTCGCTCATGATACATCTTAGGGTCACCAGTGTAGAGAATGTGGAAATGATGAGGCTGAGTTTATCTCACGAGTCAGGTTTATTCACATTCTCCAACATCATCCAAAAACAGAAAGAGAAAGAATCCCCCAACATCTGTCCCTTTTATACCCCAGGACATCAAAGCACACAGTCACATTGTACTTAATCCCCAGTAACAATGCATCTTCTTCCCGATCTTAACACCCCCCACCTTCAGTCTCTGGCCGCTGGGCGAAATCCCCCAAGGCTGTCTCTTTGCATGCCAAAGACTAAACTTTCACATCCTCGTGTTATCTCCAAAGAGGCTCAGTCCTTTGTTCCGTCTCAGATGTGAAGCCTAAGGTGGTATATGTATGAATCATACAGTGATATACATATGTGCGTATATGTGTCCCACAACATCATCATTACCTTTTAATTTAATAAATCTTTGATGACATATGCAATATGTAATAAAATAATAAAAAACATTAACTGCCATTCATTGACTAGAAGGGGTGACATTGACATTGACATTGACTGACCACAGAAGAAAGGACCCCTAAATTGATAAGCATTTTTTGAAGCTAAGTATGACTTTGTATGACATTGTAAATGACATAAGGTAAAATGATTTAAATGACTCTAACTTTACAAATGTAATGTTTATATGATTTTGCACTGCGGGATACATTTGATTTTACTCACCACATAATGGTGTGACAACATCATATTTCAGAAATGTGACAGTAATAAGGAATGTGTTTTCCTGATGCTTAGCTTTGGCCAAGCTGGGCCTCGAGATTACATTCCACCCCATAATTTACCAAGGAATGTATAAAATGAGGCATTTCTTGTACAAAATTAAGCCAAATTCTAATTAGGCAATATGTCCACCTTTCCATTGACTGAAAGAGTGTGACGCAATCTTTATTCATTTATACAAATTCAACCTATCTGTGTTCAACTGGACAAACTGACCTTATTTATCAATGCTAAATTATATCAAATCTGCACAGATAGCTATTTTGTTTTTCTTAAATGGAATTTGTAAATTAGTTCAAGAGACGTCACAAAAAAGCCATGATTATTGAAATCTCATTTTGAAGGAGCTGTACTACCCACAAATTTTCCTCTAAATTAAAAGAGGAAACACACTTCCTTTCAGTAAAAGAATCAAGCAAATACCCTGTAACTTTGCTGCATGTGCATCTCCATGCATCAAAAAGGGGGTATCAAAGAAATTAATTAGCAAAAATCATTAGCAATCCTCATAAAATAGAAAATACATCAAAATATCAATAGATGATCAATAATGAATTCAATTCAATTCAATTCAACTTTATTTATATAGCGCCATTTCACACCAACAGTCATCTCATAGCACGTTTAACTGTAGGGGGAACCCTACAAAAATTAAAGAATTTTAAACTTAATTTTAAACTCTATGGGAAGCCAATGAAGGGAGGCCAGAACCAGAGAGATATGATCTCTCTTTCTAATACCTGTTAAAACTCTTGCTGCAGCATTTTGGATCAGCTGAAGACCTTTTAAAGATGTTATAGGACAACCTGATAAAGAATTACAATAATCTAATCTAGAGCTAACAAAAGCATGGATCAGTTTCTCAGCATCACTCTGAGACAAGATGCTCCTAATCTTGGTAATATTACGCAAATGATAGGAGGCAGTCTTAGAAACAAATTTAATATGTGAATTGAAAGACAGATCTTGATGAAAAATAATTCCAAGGTTCCTCACAGAGCTATTAAGAGAAAGAGTAACTGCATCCAAACTGAAAGTTTGATTTGGAAAGGTTTTTCTAAGGTTTTTTGGACCAACAAGAATGACTTCAGTCTTATCTGAATTTAATAGCAGGAAATTACAAGTCATCCAAGCTTTGATTTCCTTAAGACAGGCTTCCAACTTTCTCTAATTGATTACTATCATCTGGCTTCATTGACAGGTATAATTGTGTGTCATCTGCATAACAATGAAAATGTATACAGTGCTTTCTAATGATGTTGCCTAATGGAAGCATATATAAACTAAAGAAAACTCATTATTGACATGAACAAACTGGAACCTATCAGATAAATAAGATCTAAACCACTGCAATGAAGTTCCACTAAGTCCAACACAGTGTTCTAATCTATTAAGTAGAATATTATGATCGATAGCATCAAAAGCTGCACGAAGGTCTAAAAGGACAAGTACAGAAAGAAGTCCATTATCAGATGCGATGAGGAGGTCATTAGTGACCTTCAGTAAGGCTGTTTCAGTACTATGATGGATTCTAAACCCAGATTGAAACTCTTCAAGTAAACCATTTCCCTGCAGGTGGTCAAATAATTACATAGCAACAACTCTTTCTAAGATCTTTGAAATGAAAGGGAGATTAGAGATTGGTCTATAGTTAGCTAAAGCTCCTGGATCTAGCGTTGGCTTTTTGAGTAAGGGTTTAATTATAGCCGCTTTAAAAGCCTGCGGTACATGGCCTAAAGTTAATGAAGAATTGATTATATGAAGAATCATGACTGGCGCCTAGCGGCTGCCCCGGCCTTGGATGCGCTCTGCAGAGCGTGCCCAAATGCCAAGTCACGTTTCGTTACCTTGTATTCATACATGTGTAATGACAATAAAGTTGAATCTCATCTCAATAAAGCTACCAATAAATGGGAAGACTCCTTTAAATAACCTAGTAGGAATAGGGTCTAAAAGACAAGTTGAAGGCTTGGATGAGGAAACTATTTTGTCTAACTCTAAAAGGTCAGTTGGAGTAAACTCATCAAGACAGATATCAATTGAAGGAATTGTGGTAGTTACTGTATTTAAGTTAACGGTGGGAAGAATCTGATTGATTTTATCTCTGATAGATGAAATTTTATTATTGAAAAGGTTCATAAAGTCCTCACTAGAAAGCTCTAAGGGAATGCTAGGGTTGATAGAGTCCTGACTCTTTGTCAACCTGGCTACAGTACTGAAAAGAAACCTGGGATTATTCTTGTTCTCTTCTATTAATGCAGAATAATAACTCATTCTAGCTTTTCTAAGAGATTTTTTTATCATTTAAAAGATAATTTCTCCAAGCTAAATAGATTTCATCTAAATTAGTGGAGCACTATTTTCTTTCTAATTGACGAGTCTTCTGTTTTAAGCTGTGAGTTTCTGTGTTGAACCAAGGAGTTAGAAACCTCTGATTAGACTTTTTCTTTTTGTAAGGGGGCCACAAAGTCTGGAGTCTGATGCAGAGGGGCTGTAACACTATTGACCATGCTATCAATTACAGAAGGAGCGAGCTCTCCATAGCTTATTTCCGTTGTGTTGATACAAGGCATAGAGGAAACAATCTGCATAAATTTGGTAACAACATCATCTGAGAGGCATGTACTGTAGTAATATTTTTCTTTAGGAGCCAAATAGTCAGAAATAGTAAAATCAAAGGATAACAGACAATGGTCTGACAGTACAGGATTAGGAGGAGACACTACCAGATTTTCTATTTCTATGCCATATGTCAGAACAAGGTCCAACGTATGGTGGAGATAATGAGTACAATTTCCTACTTTCTGAGAAAACCCCATCGAGTCTAGTATTGAATTAAATGCCACATTAAGGCGGTCACTATCTACATCTACATGTATATTAAAGTCCCCTACTATAATTATTTTATCTGATTTCAGCACTAAATCAGCTAAGAATTCAGCAAATTCGGATAAAAAAATCTGAGTAGGTTGATGGAGGATGATAAACTATGGTAAATAAAACTGGGTTTAACCTAAAATTGCTAAAGTGCCAAATACTGAGGACCAGGCCCTCAAAGGAATTATAACATGTTTTTGCTTTACATTAACTAGTAATTTGGAATGGCGAATTGTTGCTACTCCCCCTCCATGACCAGAACTTCTGGGATTTTGACAGTTTAAATAACCAAAGGGAGATGATTCATTTAAACCAACATAATCATCTTGCCCTAGCCAAGTCTCTGTAAGGGATATTAAATCAATCTGATGATCAATTAACAGATCATGGACTAACAGAAACTTAGGAGTTAGAGACCTAATATTTAATAAACCACATTTAATTTTAAATTATGAGGAGGAACAGAGGCCAAATCATTCAATTTAGAGGCTTCACGTTTAATATGAGTTTTACCAACTTTTTGTTTAATCACTTTGGGATACTTATACATTATATTTTTATTTACTTTGGAGGGAGCAGACAATGATTCTCCAATGGGGAAGATAGGGGCTAAGATGAGGGGTGGCAGATGAAGAGGAGCTGCAGAGAGGCTTGTAAGACTGCGACTCTGCTTCCTGGTCCCAACTCTGAGTTGTCAAGATTTTGGAAATTTGGATAAAAAAGATGCCAGATTGTTAGATAAATGAGACGCACCATCCAAAGTGGGATGGACGCTGTCTCGTCTCATAAGACCAGGTTTTCCCCAAAATGAGCTTCAATTGTCAATGTAGCCTATGTTGTTTGCAGGACACCACACAGACAATGATAATGAAGAGAAAAATATAAATGAAACCGTTTTGGTAATGAAATCACAACATTCAATAGGAGAAGTTAAAAGTTATATCAATAAATTTCCAGATATTTAAGAAATATCTGTAGATTATTGTAAAGGAAATATTATGTATATTAGGAACAAGGTAAACTGATAAGGAAGAAAACCGTGCAAATCTATGAGAAAAGTTCCAAATGTCTAAGGAAAATTCAGCTTATGCTGAATTTATGTTTACTGTGGGACTTGATTTAGAATCTAGTACAAAGACAATACAGATTTTTACATTTATTAAAATTGCTTTACAAAAAATTAAGTTGGTACTGGCACAAGTCCCACTGTATCAAATGCAATGTGTCTCCAGGAACTCGGACATTGGCAGAAGTCTGTGATTTATTATCTTTGTAACGCTAAAATTCTAATCAGATGCAAAAAGATGCAAAAAGACATATGATAATATAAACATATACTTCATATTCTAGACTTCTAGATTAAGATGGCGGCAGCGCACTCGGACGCAGCGGCCCCTCTTGGCATCAACAAGTGTGAGAGTTTTGAGTGTTTTGATCATCCCAGACGTACATTCTGTAAAACTTACAACCGTGAGACCTCATTAAACATCAAGGTACTGCACGCTGCAAGAATCGCGGCGATCGGTTGTGATTTGGACATTCTACGCCAGCATGGAATTCTTGCGGAGTCCCCGCTGGAAGCTACCCGAGAGAGGAGGAAGCGGAAGCTGAGCGAACGCAAGCAGAAGCACGGAAAAAGGGCCGGGATCCATGCTAGGCTAAAGGCTAACCCCTCCAGACCAGCGGTGCCGTCACTTCTTCTCTCTAACGTCCGCTCCCTCGAAAACAAGGTGGACGAACTGCGTCTGCTGAGAGAAACCCGGAGAGAGTGGAGGGACTGCTGTGTGTTTGTTTTCACCGAGACATGGCTCCACGGCAACATTCCTGACGAGGCCATTCAACTGGAAGATATGGCGATGTTCCGTGCCGACAGGGAAACGGCGAGCTCCGGTAAGAGCCGGGGGGGTGGGCTATGCATCTATGTTAACAAGAACTGGTGCGTTAATGCCACGTTAGTGTCTAAACACTGCTCTCCATTGGCGGAGTTCCTTATTGTAAATTGTCGGCCATATTATTTGCCGAGGGAATTCAGCAACGTGTTTGTAGCTAGTGTTTACATAGCGCCGAGCCCTAATGCTAAAGCTAATGCTAAGAAGGCACTCGGGGTACTGCACAATGCGATCAGTGAAATCCAAACTTCACACCCGGACAGTTTTGTGGTGGTTGCAGGGGATTTTAACCACGCCAGCCTAAAGATTGTGCTCCCCAAGTTTAAACAATGTGTAGACTTTAAGACCAGAGGAGAGAATATGTTGGACTTAGTGTACACAAACACAGATGCATATAAAGCGATACCCCGCCCCCATCTCGGCCGTTCTGATCACATGTCCGTGATGCTGCTGCCTGCCAACAAACCTTTATTGAAGGCAGCAGGCCAGCAGTGAAACAAATCAGGATTTGACCAGAGAGTGCAACCTCTGCACTGAAAGACTGTTTTCTGCACACAGACTGGGAGGTCTTCAAAATAGCAGCCTCCCAGGAAGACAAGACAGATGTGGAGGAGTATGCTGATATAGTCACCAGCTACATCGCGAAGTGCACAGAGGATGTCACTACAGTGAAGACCATCACTATGCGGGGTAATCATAAGCCCTGCATAGGGCTTATGATTGTTGCACCGTGGGCTTATGATTATGCACCGTGGGCTGCACGGTGGCGCAGTGGTTTAGCACTGTGGCAGCACAGTTTTACCCTCGGCCGGGGGATCGCGGGGATCATGAGATCGTGGGTTCGATCCCAGCCCCCGACCAACAGTGAGCTGTGTGGAGTTTGCATGTTCTCCCCGTGTTGCGCGGGTTTACTCCGGGATTTCTCCGGTTTCCTCCCGCACACCAAAAACATGTAGGTTTAGGGCGCTCGCGCACGCAGCGACCAGCAGCCGGTGGCTTGTCACCAGACTGCAAACCAAGTCTACCTACGGGTACAAATAAGTAACAAAAAAAAAAAAAAAAAAAAAAAAAAAAAAAAAAAAAAAAAAAGCCCTGGATGACTGCAGAGGTGCGCTCGCTGCTTACAGCCAGAGATGCATCCTTCAGGGCGAAGGACAGGATCGCCCTCTGCTCAGCCAGGTCTGCGCTCTCAAAGGGAATTAAGGCAGCAAAGCGCGCCTATGCGGAGAAAATCCAGGGACACCTCTGTGACACTGGGAACACCAAGCAGATGTGGCAGGGAGTTCGGACACTGACGGGCTATAAGTCTAGGCAGGGGGTTGATGATGATGACGCTTCACTTCCAGACAGACTTAACGACTTCTTTGCATGTTTTGAAGCATCAAACTCGACAATCAGAGGGAGGGCTGGCCCACCCCCACCATCGGTCGGACCAGCTTTTACCATCAACACAGCGGACACACAGAGGACCCAAACCAGAGTCAACCCACGCAAAGCTGCAGGTCCAGACAACATTCCCGGACTTGTGCTCCGAGACTGCGCGAGCGAGTTGGCGGATGTCCTGACTGACATTTATAACATCTCCCTGAGTCAGGCCATCGTTCCCAGATGCTTCAAGACCTCTATCATTGTACTGGTGGCAAAGAAACCAGTTGTGTCCTGTTTGAATGACTATCGTCCTGTTGCACTGACACCAATTGTGATGAAGTGTTTTGAACGGCTTGTCAAACCACACATTACAGCCTGCCTCCCTGCATCACACGACCCGCTCCAGTTTGCATATCGTTCAAACCGCTCCACGGAGGATGCTATAGTCACCACCCTACACTCTGTCATCACCTACCTGGACCAGAAAGACACCTACGCCAGACTCCTGTACATTGATTTCAGTTCAGCATTCAACACCATTATTCCCCAGAGACTGATGGAGAAATTACTCCTTCTCGGTCTGAACACCGCCACATGTCTCTGGATCCTGGATTTCCTGACTGAGAGACCTCAGTCTGTCTGGGTTGGAAACAACATCTCCAACTCTGTCACGCTGAGCACCGGATCCCCTCAAGGCTGTGTACTCAGTCCACTGTTGTTTACACTTCTAACACATGACTGTGTATCCAGACACGAGGGGAACCAGATTATTAAGTTTGCAGATGACACCACAGTGGTGGGACTTATTCAGAGGGATGAGGAATCAATGTACAGGGAAGAAGTGAGAGACCTGGAGGGCTGGTGCAGGGAGAACGATCTGGTGCTCAACGTGGACAAAACGAAGGAGATGATTATCGACTTCCGGCGGTCACAGCCTGAGCATGTCCCCCTCAGCATCGGCGGCCATTTAGTGGAGAGAGTAGAGAACATCAAGTTCCTCGGAGTGCAGATCTCGCAGGACCTAACCTGGAGCAAGAATTCCTTGGAGATCAGGAAGCGGGCTCAGCAGAGACTGCACTTCTTGAGGAAACTCAAACAGGCCTCTCTCCCCATCTGCATCCTCAGGATCTTCTACAGGGGTGTGGTGGAGAGTGTTCTGACGTACTGCATTGCTACATGGTACTCCAGTTGCAGTATGTCAGACAAAAAAGCCCTGCAGAGGATAGTCAAGGGGGCTGAGAGGGTAATTGGAGTCTCCCTCCCCTCTGTCCAAGAACTTTTTCAGAACCGTTGTAGGAGCAGGGCACTGAACATTGTCAAGGACCGTTCTCACCCTCTGCATAAACAGTTTGAACTTCTTCCATCTGGTAAACGATTCCTGAACATCAGAGGCAGAACCACCAGACTGATCAACAGCTTCCTTCCACAAGCTGTCAGGATGCTGAACAGTTGACCTGGAATCTATCATACACACTACTGCACCTACGGACATTTTGTATATTATAGTTAGTTAGTTTTTCTTTTCCCCAAGTATGTCTCAGGGATGTGTGAATGGATGGGGGTGGGGGTGGGGGGTGGAGCTATGTGGGAGTGTGTCTTAAATCATGCTGCTTCTTATATGGATGCCGAGAGAAACGCAATTTCATCTTGCCTGCACTACAGTTGTATGTACAGCAATATGACAATAAAGTTTGATTTGATTTTGATTTGATAAAATTTTTGAAATTTAAATATAGTTATTTTATAATGATTAGACAAAGCAAGGAATTAGATAAACTTAAACCTGATGTACGAATAATAGTGTAGTAAGATTATGAGTGGAGATTTTTTGTGTGCTTTTTTCCTTAGTGTTTCTTCTTCTTCTTTTTTTTTTCCTTTTCCTTATTTAATAATGGAAGTGTATTAGGGTAAATTGAAGCTGAAACCTTTGTCAATACTGAATAGCAACCACAAGACATTTTAGGAGATATTGACCCAGACAATAACTATTTTAGTCATATTAACAATAAGTGTGCTTATTATGATTAACAATTAAATGGAATTATGAATTCGGATCAGACATTGACAATAATACATATTAATAGTAGGAGTCTCTATGCAAACTTTGATAGTATTAAGGAGTTTTAAATCAATTTAACACCCCATTTAGGATTATTACAATAAGTGAAATATGGATTAATGAAGAAAAAGATATAAAGTTTGAATTATATGGATATGAGATGTACACACAAAAATAGGAAATGTAAAAGTGATGGCGGGGTCAGATAGAAAATTAAAAAATAAAAAATGGACACAACTGACACATTTTTTCAAAATTTACAACCTCTGCCCCATTTAGCTGCTCCTCAGGGACAACATTTGTTGGACATTAGGAGCAGACAAGAGGGGGAGGGGAAGGGAAAATATGCAAACATTGCCAGTGCATGCTATGAGTTTAAAGACATAGCAGGCCTTTAAAGAATGTAAATCAGCCCACAGAGTTAGATTTCCACACTGGAATGTTTGGAGTAATGAGAGAACCATATGAGGACGGAAACTTTATCTTGGAATATAAAATACAATAGACATATCAAACAGCTTGTTAATGTAGCATATTAAAACAGTTCATATAGGATAAACGTTACAGTTATATGTTGTAACACACACACACTTATAAAATATGTGATTTTAACAGATAAATGCATAATTAGCAAATTCTTATTACAAGGTAATAGTAGATGATAAAAGTAGTTGGAAATCGCAAGTCAGATAAATACAAAGTTGCAAAAATATTGCAATTATAAATAAAATTAAGACAGATCGCTTTATATCTTGTATTGCTCATTGATACTTCCATACTTGACCTATTGTATAGAGGCCTGGGGTAACAGTTATAAAAGTATACTTAATTTATTGCTAACATCACAAAAAGGGCTGTCCATGTTATACACAAAGTCGGGTATTTTGAACTTACTAATTTATTGCTTACACATTAAAAGCTATTGAAATTGCGGGATCTGGTTGATTATTATAGCACAAATAATGTTTAGAAAAAAGTAAAGGAAAAAAGAAAAACCTTTTGCATAATTAATCAATCAACTTACTAAAATAGTTATAAAATCCATAAGTTGCATATTTTTAATAAAATCATTATAAAGTATTGTTTAAATTTTAGAAAAATGAAAATCTTTATGAGAGCTAAATGCTCAATAAAGCTTAATCTGGCATTGATAATCTTGTAGGTAGTTGGGTTGATTTATTTATTTATTTGTTTGTTTATTTGTCAGGGACAGTGCAATAAACATGGACAACAAAGAAAATCTGATGTGTTGCACAGAGAGTGTATAGCATTAAGCTAATTTGCAACTCTTGTCCCTGGATGGGCTTTAGAGAAAAGAAACAGAGAAAAAGAGAAAAAGATGAAGAAAAACAAAATGAAAACAGTATAAACAATATCCACATACATCAATGCAAACAAAATTATAAATACACAATATAAAAACCTGATTCACATTTGCCTGTTACAGTAAAATGCCTGTTACACATTTGCCTTCCCTTCTTCACTCACACCCTGCAGACAATCATTTCATACATGGGTACATTCTTGTTTACTTTTCAGCCAGTTTTTAACCTTTGTAGTAAATGTTTTAAAATTCGTTATTATTTTGATTTATTTTGGCATTGTGTTCCAGATATGACTGCCCTTTATAGAGAAAGCTGTTTGTTCAAATGTGGTTCCACGGTGGGATATTTTACAGTTATTGTTAACAGAACTCCTGGTGGCTCTGCTGCTGTCCTGTCTTTGGATGAATCCAACAAATGGCTATGGCACTGATTTATGGAAACATTTGAAAATTAATTTCAGAAAACAGAGGTCAATGAAACTCTTCAGAACTCAGTAGATTATATTTTTTAGAATATAACAATGATGCCACCTAATGGGCTTTTTATCCAAAATTTTTAGAGTTTGATTATATAATGAACCTATATATTTTATTGTAGAAGGAGCTGATTGAGCCCAAACTGTCAGACAGTATGATATATGTGAAAAAACCATAGAATGCATATACAGTACGGCTGCTTGGTGTGGTATGTAATGTCTAATTAATTTAAAGCAATTCAATTTTTTTTTTTTTTTTACTGTTTTAGAAATCTTCTTTATGTGAAGATTAAATTTGAGTTGAGGATCTAGTACAATGCCAAGGTATTTGAATTCTGTAACTAAACTGATATCTTGATCATGTATATTAACTTTAAAATGTTGCAAGTTACATTTTTTGATTGAAAAGCACATTGAAACTGTTTTCTGAAGGTTCAGCAGTAGATGGTTCTGGATGAGCCACTCTTTGACATCAACCATGCTTGAAGACAGGATGTCTGCAGCTTGAGCTGGAGTCTTAGCAGCTGTGTAAATAACTGCATCATCTGCATAAAGTTGACATGTTGCATCTGAGCAGTGTAATGGCAGGTCATTAATAAAAATGCTGAAAAGTAAAGGACCAAGAATGGGCCCTTGTGGGATACCCATACAATTATTTAAAAGGAAGGATTTATCCTGGTGAACTTTTACACACTGTTCTCTGTTCTGAAGATAAGATGCAAACCATTTTATTGTATTGGGAGAGAAGTTAAAGGATACCATTTTGGATAAAAGCAAGCTGTGGTTTACAGTGTCGAAAGCCTTTTTGAGATCCAGAAAAACAGCTCCCACCACATTACCCTTGTCCAAGGACTGTTTGACATTTTCAATAAGGCAGCAATTTGCTGTTTCTGTTGAGTATCCTGGTCTAAAACCAAATTGGTGTGGATGAAGAAGTTGACTGTCTTGTAGATAGTCTATCAGCTGTGTAGCTACAACTTTTTCAAGAACCTTAGACAGGACTGGTAAAATAGAGATTGGGCGGTAATTACATATATCGTCTTTACTACCCAATTTAAAAACTGGTATGACGACAGCTTTTTTTCAGCCAGATGGAAATGTACAGGACCTAATGGCGAGATTAATGAGATGAGTCAGTGGTTTGATTAATATTTTGCTGTGCATTTTGAGAAAGGAAGTGCTCATATTGTAGATATCATTAGTTTTTGAGTTTGACAGTGTTTTAACAATGCCAGCAATTAAATCTTCATTTACCTCATTAATGTGAAAAGAAACTGTTGAAAGTATTGGTTTAGTATTGTTGAGCACATTTGGCAGCACAAAGTTTTTTGTTAATTCTTCCACTGACTCCACAAAATATGAATTAAATTTATTTGCCAATGTAGCATTATCATTAGAACAGTGGTTCTGTAAATGAAATAGAAGATAGAAATCCAAGCATAATCTTTTTGGGTGCAGTTACTGAAAAGGAAATTATCGAGACTGTGAGTAAATTTAAGAACAAAAAATCAACAGACTGGAATGAAATTGACAGGACAATAGTGAAAAAAGTAATTGAAGGAATTGTTAAGCCACTCACCCACATCTGTAACCTGTCATTTCAAACTGGTAAATTTCCAGACAAAATGAAAATAGCTAAAGTAATACCTCTATACAAAACAGGAGACAGTCATTGTTTCACAAATTACACGCCAGTCTCTTTACTCTCACAATTCTCCAAAATACTTGAAAAAATCTTCACTAAGAGACTGGATGATTTCATTGAAAAACACAACCTCCTTACAGATAGCCAGTATGGTTTTAGAGCAGATAAATCTACATCTTTGGCACTGATCGAACTTATAGAAGAAATTACTAGTTGTATAGATTTAAAAAAGGTTGCTGTAGGAGTATTTATAGATTTAAAGAAAGCTTTTGACACCATTGACCACAGAATACTACGAAGGAAACTGGAAAGGTATGGGATAAGAGGGATAGGACTGAGTTGGGTGGAAAGTTATTTAAGTAACAGACAACAGTTTGTACAAATTGGTGAGCACAAATCACCCTTCATGGACATCACTTGTGGTGTGCCCCAGGGGTCAGTTTTGGGACCCAAACTCTTTATTTTGTATATAAATGACATATGCCAAGTATCAAAAATTCTGAAATTTATTTTGTTTGTGGATGACACAAATATCCTTTGCACTGGTGAGAATTTGCAGCAGGTTTTAGAGGTGGTCACAACTGAAATGAAAAAGTTAACGCAGTGGTTCAACAAAAATAAATTATCTCTAAATCTAAAAAAACCCAAAGATTATGTTGTTTGGAAATTATAAAATAAATCATGAAATAATGGTAACGATAGATGATACCAGAATAGAAACAGTACAGGAAAATAAGTTTCTAGGGGTGACGCTAGACAATAAAATCTGCTGGAAACCTCACATCAGTCACATCTGGGCCAAGTTAGCAAAATGTATAGGCATACTGGGGAAGACAAGACACATCTTGGACTATAAATCATTGGTCTTACTGTACAATTCACTGTTTTTACCTTATCTTAACTACTGTGTAGAAGTCTGGGGAAACACCTACAAGACCAACCTACAGTCAATATGCACATTACAAAAAAGAGCTATAAGGATAATAAACAATGTAGGATATAGAGACCATACCAATTTGTTGTTTTTAAAGTCACATCAGAATCAGAATCAGAATCAGCTTTATTGCCAAGTATATTTACAAGTAAACATACGAGGAATTTGACTTGACATTGGGCGCGCACGTTAGGCGTATCCAATGGCGCGGCAGCCATGCAAGGCGCCTGTCATACAGTGGGGGTAAAGAGGGGAGGGGGGGGAACACAATAGGCAGAGAGAAAAAACATAGTTAATCAGAATAACGCTCGTATAAGCTCATATAAAGCTCAAATGAGCCAAATTTTGATTACACAGAAAAAAACCCTCTATGCACAATTAGCAGACAATAGATCACACATTAACAAAGCAGGAGAATTGAGAGAGTTTTTCTTCCGGCTCTAGAGAGAGAGCAGACACCTTTCCTTCCCTCTCCTCTCCTTTACTATTCCCTGCTTGCGATGTCTGTCTTTCGCTCTTCTTCTGACTGAATCTTAATCCAAATGGAAATTATGGATCTGGAAAAGCGGCTTTTATGCGATTGTCACCACTTTAAATGTCATGTCATATGTCATAAAGTTCATCAATTTAGTTAAATTTAAGACAGCACAAGTAATGTACAAGGCAATTAATAATCAACTCCCAACTAATATACAAAAAATATTTTAAAAAAGAGACGATCATAATTTGAGAGGAGACTTAAACTTTACAAAACCCAAGATACGAACAACCAAGAAAAGTATGTGCATATCTGTCTGTGGGGTGGATTTGTGGAACAGTCTGGAGCCAGAACTGAAACTATGTACAAACAGAAATCAATTCAAAATGAGGTATAAACATTATTTGCTGAAAGGATATATGTTAGAAGGGTAGTATTTATATGTACGATTCACTATGCTCACTCTGGGACATTATGGGACACTATGGAATGGTGGGTGGGACAGCACTGTGTATATCTGTGTTGTTTGAGGCTGGTTTTGATGTATGGACATCAATGTATGTTAGGATGGATGGGTGTTAATGTTGATATGTACAAAATACAGTAAATTGTTTACTTGGGGTCTTAAAGGTGGTAATTTGTATATAATTCACATGGGTGCATTTATGGAAAAGAGGAGATGGAATTAATAAGTGTTCACTTCTTCCTTCTCCCTTTCGAACACTGTATACTGTTACTTTATTGCATTTGACATTTGTTTTGTTTTTGTTATACTTTTTTGTTCGAAATAAAGTATCTATCTATCTATCTATCTATCTATCATTATCATTATACAGACGTGGACAAAATTGTTGGTACCCCTCTGTTAATGAAAGAAAAACCCACAATGGTTACAGAAATAACTTCAATCTGACAAAAGTGGTAATAAATAAAAAGTCTATGAAAATTAACCAATGAAAATCAGACAATGCTTTTGAATTGTGGTTCAACAGAATTATTTTAAAAAACAAACTCATGAAACAGGCCTGGACAAAAATGATGGTTCCCTTAACTTAATATTTTGTTGCACAACCTTTTGAGGCAATCACTGCAATCAAACAATTTTTGTAACTGTCAATGAGACTTCTGCGCCTCTCAACAGGTATTTTGGCCCACTCCTCATGAGCAAACTGCTCCAGCTGTCTCAGGTTTGAAGGGTGCCTTCTCCAGACGACATGCTTCAGCTCTTTCCACAGATGTTCAGTTGGATTTAGATCAGGGCTCATAGAAGGCCACTTTAGAATAGTCCAATGTTTCGCTCTTAGCCATTCTTGGGTGTTTTTAGCTGTGTGTTTTGGGTCATTATCCTGTTGCAAGACCCATGACCTGTGACTGAGACCAAGCTGTCTGACACTGGGCAGCACATTTCTCTCTAGAATACCTTGATAGTCTTGAGATTTCATTGTACCCTGCACAGATTCAAGACACCCTGTGCCAGATGCAGCAAAGCAGCCCCACAACATAACAGAACCTCCTCCGTGTTTCACAGTAGGGACAGTGTTCTTTTCTTGGTATGCTTCATTTTTGCGTCTGTGAACATAGAGCTGATGTGCCTTGTCAAAAAGTTGCAGTTTTGTCTCGTCTGTCCATAGGACATTCTCCCAGAAGCTTTGTGGCTTGTCAACATGCAGTTTGGCAAATTCCAGTCTGGCTTTTTTATGATTTGTTTTCAACAGTGGTGTCCTCCTTGGTCGTCTCCCATGAAGTCCACTTTGGCTCAAACAACGACGGATAGTGCGATCTGACCCTGATGTACCTTGACCTTGGAGTTCACCATGAATGTGTTTAGAGGTTGTTCTGGGCTCTTATGTTACCATTCGTATTATCCAACTCTTCCATTTTTCTTCAAGTTTCCTCCTGCGGCCACGTCCAGGGAGAATGGCTACAGTCCCGTGGATCTTACATTTCTGAATAATGTATGCAACTGTAGTCACAGGAACATCAAGCTGCTTGGAGATGGTCTTATAGCCTTTACCTTTAACATGCTTGTCTATAATTTTCTTTCTAATCTCCTAAGACAACTCTCTCCTTTGCTTCCTCTGGTCCATGTTTAGTGTGGTACACACCATGTCACCAAACAGCACAGTGACTACTTGTCACCCTTTAAATAGGCCAACTGACTGATTACAAGTTTGTAGACACCTGTGATGTTAATTAGAGGACACATCTTGGTTGAACATGTCCCTATGGTCACATTATTTTCAATCTTTTCTAGGGGTACCATCATTTTTGTCCAGGCCTGTTTCATGAGTTTGTTTTTTAAAATAATTCTGTTGAACCACAATTTAAAAGCATTGTCTGATTTTCATTGGTTAATTTTCATAGAATTTTGATTTATTACCACTTTTGTCAGATTCAAGTTATTTCTGTGACCATTGTGGGTTTTTCTTTCATTAACAGAGGGGTACCAACAATTTTGTCCACGTCTGTATATTTAGCAAATGAGGAAAAAGGATTTAAAGAGCCCTTATAAGTTTAATTATTAGTTTATTGATCTTTGTTTTTTGTGGATGCTGTTGTATTCCCATGATTAAAGAATAAAAATTAAAATAAAAAATAAAAGAAAGATCTATTTTAGCGGCCTTCTCTTCCAAGGACCGCCTCCATATCAAGGGGACCCACCTGCCCACCTGCCCACCTATTGCCAGGACGATGACGAGGTTGTGCCACAACCGATGGGGATCTAGAAGACGCTGAGGAGATAGTTTAGGATCTGCAATAGGGTCTTCCATGCACATTCACATGGTGTTAGATTTTGCTCTTCTGTGCTTCTGCCCTACAGGTTTCCTTTGTGATAAATGATTAGTGAAAGAATAGATGCATGTATATGAATGTATTCATGTATGCATATATGCATCTTCACATATATTCATATATATGCATAGATGAGGATAGTTTAGTTTTAAATATATTTTCACATATAGTAGGATTGTTAGCTATATTAACTCATGATGTCTGCACCACACCCGATGTCCTCTGGAGAAATGGCGACCTGAGGGGGGCAGGTCTATGCGAATGCCGGAAGGAGGACATCACGCACATATAGAACTTTAGATGCACTACACACAGAGGATAGAATAGGGTTATGAGATGGGTTTTAGACCCATCTTAACAGGGGGAGATGCAAAAACGTAAGTTTAGGTTATAGATAGATAGATAGATAGATAGTGAGGTCCCCTAATAGGACACCTCAACAGGGGGTATTTTTGGTAAAATTACTTGATTGCTCTGTCTTTCTCACACCTCTTTATCTGCTTGCATCTCACGCTACACTGCAGAGTTTAGTTTACACCCTATAATTCATTTGCTGAAATCAGTTAGAATCAGCTCTGTACACAGCTGAGCTGCCAAATAAGCGGAAATCATTGTTACTGATATCATGAGGAAACCACCCCCTTATATGGTGGGTGGGGGAAGTTTTATAAAAACTATAGGGCCCACTTTTGGGGTAGCACACTCTTGGGGAATTGCCTAAAGAGCTGTGTCCCAGTGCTGCTTGTATCTATAGCTCACTTTCAGTAAAAAAAGGAAAATATACTTCATCTCTCAGCCTGGTTATTTGGCCGTCGTATCAAAGAACTGGGGTTTAAGGTATTATAGACTCAACAGCAGTGAAGACGTCAGTGTAACAGTCCAACAGCTCCCGCAGCTGGCGTCTCTGTCCCGATTCCAGTCCGCTGCAGCTCTGCTGGAACAATTCCTCGACCGCCTGCTGCATTTCTGCTGACACATTGACCCGCTCCACTGTGATCCTCCCCCTTGGTGTCTCTATTGGTGATCGTGCTCCCTCTGCTCGTGCTGGTGGCATTGTTGTGTTCAGTTCTTGCGGTGACCTGCCCGGTTTGGTCCGTCCTGGCGGCCCCTCAATCACTCAGGCCCCCGGGTTCCTCCTCTGGGCCCCGCTGCAGAGCATGATGGTCTGAGCCCCTAGCAGGAGGGACAATCTGGCGGTGTCAATTTTTGCACCCCATGCTGTGAGCAGATCGAGTCCAACAATGCAGGGTTCTTGAATGTCAGCCAGCCAGAACGGGTGGTTTGTGTTCTGGCCGGCCACCCCCACCACAAGAACTCACTGCCCTCCCAGTCTAGCGTGCTCACCAGTGGCCGTGGTGACGCAGCACCCGGTGGGTTCCCACCCCTGCGGTTCTGCCTCGTCCATACCTGGCAGCACTCCGGGTCAGACCAGGGAGATGGTAGAACCGGTGTCGATCAGGGCCCAGATCAGTGTGTTGTCCAACCTGCGCTGCAGGTACATCCCTGGCGAGTGTCCAATTTGGCCCACATGTGGTGACAGCTCATCGGGGAAAATGTCTGTGGGAGGCAGCAGGTCCCCGTCCATGCCACCTTGCTCTAGTTTAACGTCTGCGAGGGGCCGGTTTGTCGCAGGGTGGATGATGGGCAGTACCGCGCAATGTGTCCTGGCTCCCCGCAGTGGAAGCACCCTTCCTTGTACCGCTGTTGCCGTCTTCTCCGTGGCTGCGCTGCTGTGGTCTGGCGCAGTTTCGCCTCCTCCTCCTTGCTCTCAGCCGTGGCCGGGAAGGCTCTCTGCCTCGGTGCCAACGCATCAGCTGCACAATCCATTAGCGGTTCCACCCGCTCCTCTTCTGCCACAGTCGTCCCCCAGCTACTCGCAGCATGAATCCAGATGCGGCTTTGGAGCTGGGCCGGGTGGAGCCCCTGGATGAAGTTCCATATGGCGAGCTTCTCCATTGTCCCCAGCTCGAAATCCGGGTAGCCACACCACGTCAGCAGCCATATGTCCGCTGCATAGGCTCCCAGGCTCTCTCGGCTGGTGGTGGCGGTTGGCCAGCTGTTCCTGGGCATGCTCAGCGTTGGCCACCCTCCCAAAATGCCTCCGGAGCGCTCCTTGTAGCACTGGCCAGCTGTGACGTTCCTCGGGCCAGAGATCAGACAGCGTGCGGAGAGCCCTTCCCTCCAGGGCCAGCGCGACCTGCACGGCGGTCTTTTCAGGTGGCCAGCTGTTCAACACAGTAGTCAGCTTGACCTGGACCAGATAGTCATCCAGCAGGGTTTCACCGTTAAAGTGGGGAAGTTTGGCCCGCTGGCGGATGGGTGGGACAGTCGCCTCTTGGTCGATCGCCGCCCCTGGTTGCAGTGGAATCACCACTGCCCTGAAAAGGGCGGGAAGTGGGGCTGATCTGCCCTGCTTAGCCCACCCTGCCTTAAGAAAGGCAGAAGGCAGGGTACGCTGGTCCCGTCGGGTCTGCTGCTCCATTCATCCCGGAGAGCAACTCCGGGGGTCGTGTACCAGCTCTGTCGTCCGTTCCCAGCTGAGCGATGAACCGCTCCAGCTGCTGAATCTCTGCTCTGATCCTGGCTTCCATCTGCTCCATTATCCCACTTCTGACACCACTGTGACGTTGTGAGGGTTCACACAAGAAAGGAGAGATGACTGTGACGAAACAGGCTTTATACACACACTCAACACAGACTGGAGGGGAGGTCATTCACACAGACCCCCGTCTCACTGAGGGTGACACAAACACATGATCAGTCACTGCTCTAGCTGGTCTTATAACACTGCTGTGTCGTTATAACACAGTTACTGTATAATGACACAGCAATAACACTTTAGAACACACGGAAAATAACACTCTTTGAATCCTCCATGACCCAAGCATGCCGGGAGAATCCCTGCCCCCTTAACACAGCCCCGGCATTACAATATTAAAAAAACGAAGAGTACACGGATTTAAGAGCAGGAGGGAAGAATCCATTATTATTTGGGCTGATAATTATTATTCAACTGAGATTAGGACACACAGGGTTAAATAAAACTCTATTTACATTGGGAAAACATGGAAAAGGAAAATGGGAGTTATGTAAGGAGGATGAGACTCCAGCACATTATTATGATTTGTCCAAGATACAAGAGAGAGAGAGAGAGAGAGAGAGAGAGAAATTTAGGAGAAATACAGAGACAACAGAAGCGTTTGATTTTAAAGAAATACTGAAAAACCTTCATGGTAAAGTCATTAGATATCTGATTGAGTTCTGAAGAGAATCAAGGTTCATTGGAAGAATATAGTTTTGTTTTTGTATTTTTTGTTTTTTTTTTTGCTTGAATGCAAGAAAATAGACTGTAATGTTATGTCTATAAAACGTGGAACAATGATGAGGCGAGTTGTGAACTACACAGGACTTTATTACAGACTCACTGTCTGGACAGAGGTGCTCCCACTAGGCTGAGAGGCGGATGAAGAGACCACTCCCTCGACCGCACAGCCCTCTTATACTCCGGGTGACGTCACCACCCGTGTTACTCTATAGTGAGTCCCCAGAAGAACACTACACCCCACCCCCCTTCAAAAAAGGTCCAAAACCCAAATACAATCAAGACCCTCCCCAATTTGGAACCTGAATCACGCACTAACAGTAAACTGAGATATATCAGGGCCTATATCATTCGCACAAAACAACTAAAGCGAGGGGGAGACAGGTGGACTACTGTTCCACCCCCACACAGCCAGATGGATTATTCTGCTGTCTCTGCTAAAATATAGTCCATTAAACATAAAACATCCAATAATCCCCTCCACAGAACATATATACAAACAGGTTATACAACTATTCACCAACTCAATAAACAACATGAATAATACTCATTTCAACACCATGCATAATACGCAAACCTGGGCAATTTATACCAACAACATATATTAAACACATTGAACCCCCCCCCCCCCTTTACCAGTCAGTCACAGTGGAGAGCCCACCCCCTGGAAACCCTTCAGGCGGGTCCCGACCAGAGCATCTTCTTCTCTTGGTGCCCAGAGACAACACACGTCGGTGCCGAGACACCTCTCTCTCATCATAGACGCACCGTAGCTTGTTGGGGTGTCTCCACGTACCATCAGACAGATGAAGGTAGCCGTCCTCCTGAGCAGCCACCACCTGCAGCCGCCCCTGGTCCTCATGCAGTTTCTGCTTCTTGCAAACTCCTCTCAACCGGGCCTCCTCCCTGGGCCAGACCCCATCAGCGACCCTCAGAGGAGCAAGAATCAGCTTCCAGTGTTCCTGAGTGGCACGTCATTTCACCGTGCCAGCTGGTCCTGCCCCGCTTGCTTTCATTTGAGATGCTGGCCAAGCCGTTGTGACCCCTTTTCTCAGTACCTCCCAGCCGAACTCCGGAAACAGGGTGGGCCATCCACTCAGCTCCATCCGCCGTCACGGACGTCCCACCGCACTGCCCAGTTCCATCAGCTAGGGTAACTTGGGCCCTGATGCAGGCACCCTCCCGCGATGGCGCGAATGGGGTTGGTCCTGTTCATCTTCCAGAATACTAGGCCGTGATTCGTCACATACTGCATCGTCCATCACACGCGGAATCGGCCGGTCCCACAAACCATGGCCCGACCACTCCTCTCCAACTCCACTGGTGATCATGAAACCCAGTCTGTAAAAAAGGTCACAGCCCATAACATTTGCACCACTGGCGGTTACCACAAACTGCAAATTGCATACCAACGCTGACTTGTGCCTCGCCGTCAGTTCTAGCGATCCCACAATGGACAGTCTGTTTCCTCTATATCCACAAAATGGCGTTGAAAGACCTCTTACTCTGTAGTATGGGAAGAAACTCCTCACAGAAGGCAATTCAACACGGACCTCACCGCGCCCGTGTCAACCAGCAATGGCACCTCCACGCCGTACAATTCCACCATGCAATATGTCCAGCCATCTGTGCTTGGAGAGATGGTGTGAATAACCGTAAGAGTCGTGGTGGGGGAATCCACTTCACGTTGTCGTTCCCCTCGCTCAAATTTCTTACAGGCCCTGGCAAAATGATGTAGGAGTCCACACTTGGCATAGCATTTACCTCTTGCCGTACACTCTCTCGCCTCATACCGGTGCTTAGTGGACCCACAGCCCAAACATCTGGGTGATCCCAGGGCGGACTTCATCTTCACAGCTGTAGCACATTCCTCTTGTTTGCTATCTTTGCTGTTCAGGTCCACAGCCTGCGCTGTTGATTGTGAGTCAGAGCAGTGTAGTGTAGCCCTTTCGCCAAGGTCACGTGATAATTTGTCCGCTGCTCCACATTGTTGAGATGACCCTGCCGTAGCTCATGGCTTTGAGGCTTCACTCTCAATGAAATATTTTTGCTGGTCATTAACAGCCATTTGTTCTCTTCCCAAAAATTGAGTCCTGGTCGTGCTGTTTGCTCTCTACATGTCTGTTCTTTTCTTCTTCTCTATCCCCTCACCCCCCAGCCAGTCGCAGCAGATGACTGCCCCTCCCTGAGCCTGGTTCTGCTGGAGGTTTCTTCCTGTTAAAAGAGAGTTTTTTCCTCTCCATCATTGCCAAGTGCTGCTCACAGGGATCACCTGATTGCTGGGGTCTTTCTGCAATTGTGGGGGTTTCCCCAAGAGTTGAAAGTGCTATGAGATGACTGTTGTTGTGAAATGGCGCTATATAAATAAAGTTGAATTGAATTGAATTAATGTCAGTTCGCTGGAGTACGTGAGGAGTCTCGACTGTGCTGATGAGCAAAGTGTGTGCTCCGCCAACTGGTCGCGGGCCATCTCTTCCTCTAATTCACCAAACTGACAGTTTTCAGCCAGCTGCCACAGGTCCACAACATAATGTTGCACTGACTTGCTGACCCGCTGGTGGCGGTGCCAGAACTCGATCCTCCTGATGATGACGTTTGCAGGCGCGCAAAAATGTCGCGCCATTAGCTCAGCCATGTCGTTGAAGCTGTCGCTAGCACCCAAGGTAGCAAGGATACGCTGTCCTTCCATACCTAAATTGTGGACCAAAATTGCCCGTGCCCGTACCTTCTTCAGCTCACCAAGGATTAGTGCCACCAAATAATTTTGAAACACGGCGAACCACCTTGCTCAAGGGACCAGAGGCTCTCCCGGAGACTCCAAAAATGGCTGAATCGAAGACATGCCAGCATCCATGACTTTACCCTCGTCGCCAAATAAGCGAGTGGTGAACTACACAGGACTTTATTACAGACTCACTGTATGTACAGAGATGCTCCCGCTAGGCTGAGAGGCAGTCAAAGAGACCGCCCCTCTACTGCACAGCCCTCTTATACTCTGGGTGACGTCACCACCCGTGTTACACTATAATGAGTCCTCAGAACAACACTACATGGAAGTTGTTGCAGTGTCATCCCAGATCATAGGGTGGCGGTCATGCACGTATGGTTTGCTACCGCCATACAAAGACAAAGAAGAAGAGGAAAAACCCAAGTGGGTGGAAAATGGCTGTAATTTTACCATTTGATAAGCCAGGAAAAGATCCAGCTCATCCAGGCAACTACAGGCCAATAGCATTAACATCACATCACATAACATCAAAAAATCCAAGATGGCGCCGCGGATGGCAGCCACAGGCTTCTGCTCTCTGATGTTTTTGATAATTTTGTGTGTTTTTTTGGACTTCTGCTCTTCTGTCCGAATCACCTATTCAAGGGAGGAACTACTTTCACTCAGACTACCTCCCAATGCAACTTCTCCGCCAGTTGCTACTGCTGATCTGAAGTTTTTTCAGTCGATCTTAGCTGTGGGAGCAGCGGCTATTGGCGCTGGCCGGAAACGAAGGCGGCGTGGTAAACGTGCCGGTGCGCTAGTCAGGTTGAAGAAACGAGGATTTCGCACGCCGCTCCCATCGATCCATCTGGCAAATATCCGCAGTTTGGCGAACAAAATGGATGAACTGCTGCTCCTGACTCACAAAAACCGGGATTTTAGCAGATCTGGCGCCCTTTGTTTCACGGAGTCCTGGCTGAGTGAACACATCCCGGACAGCGTGGTGCGTCTGGACGGATTCCAACTGTTTCGCGCTGATCGCAGCCGAGAATTCTCTGGAAAGACTAAGGGTGGTGGAATCTGCTTCTACATAAACGAAGGTTGGTGTACTGATGTCACAGTGTTGAAGAAGTCTTGTAGCCCTAACCTAGAGTCACTGTTCATAAACTGTAAACCCTTTTATTCACCGCGAGAGTTCTCCTCATTTATTCTGGTCGGAATTTATATCTCACCTGCTGCTTGTACAACAGAGGCACTGCAGCACCTCGCTGACCAGATAGCAGACGTGGAGGAAAAACATCCAGACTCTCTGCTTATCATTCTGGGTGATTTCAATAGAGCTAATCTCACAAATGAGCTTCCTAAATACAGACAGCATATTAAATGTCCCACCAGGGACACAAATACACTTAACCACTGTTACACAGTTTTAAGAAACGCCTATCATGCCGTCCCCCGTGCAGCTCTGGGTTTTTCTGACCACTGTCTGCTCCATCTTATTCCAACATACAGACAGAAACTAAAAACTTCCAAGCCTGTTGTAAGGACTGTGAAGAAATGGACTGAGGAATCAAAGCTGAAGTTACAAGCCTGCTTTGACTGCACAGATTGGAGTGTTTTTGAAGCTGCAGCCATTAACCTAAATGAACTCACTGACACTGTGACGTCATACACCTGTTTCTGCGAGGACATGTGTGTGCAGACCAAGACCTTCTGCACATACAACAACAATAAACCCTGGTTCATTCCTAAACTGAAGCAGCTACGTCAGACCAAGGAGGAGGCCTACAGGACTGGTGACTGGACTCTGTACAAGCAGGCCAGAAACATGCTGACGAAGGAGATCAGGCTTGCTAAGAGGAGCTACAGTGTGAAGTTACAAAAAAACTTCTCAGCCAACAACTCTGCTTCTGTTTGGAGAGGCCTACAGAATATCACCAACTACAGGAGACCATCCCCCCACCCTGTGGAAAACCTCCAGCTGGCTAATGACCTAAACAGCTTTTACTGCAGGTTTGAAAAGAACCTACAGTTCTCACCTCCCACCCACACAAAAGGATTATCTGCAGCCCCAGGAACTCCATCCCTCCTCCACTCTGACCTCCCACCAGCACTAATGATCTGTGAAGAGGAGGTGCGCCGGGTCTTTCAGAGACAAAAGATCAAGAAGGCTGCAGGACCTGATGGTGTGTCTCCGTCCTGCCTGAGAGTCTGCTCCAACGAGTTGGCCCCCATCTTCACCCGGATCTTTAACAGATCACTGGAGCTGCGTGAAGTGCCTTCCTGCTTCAAACGCTCCATCATCATTCCAGTTCCCAAGAAACCCTCTCTTACAGGATTAAACGACTACAGACCTGTTGCCCTGACCTCTGTGGTCATGAAATCCTTGGAGAGATTGGTGCTGAACCACCTGAAGGTCATCACAGGCCCCCTGATGGACCCACTGCAGTTTGCCTACCGGTCAAACAGGTCAGTGGATGATGCAGTGAATATGGGACTACATTACATCCTGCAACACCTCGACTCCCCAGGGACGTACGCTAGGATCCTGTTTGTCGACTTCAGCTCAGCGTTCAACACCATCATCCCAGGCATTCTTCATCAGAAACTCCTCCAGCTCAAGGTGCCCCCCTCCACCTGCCAGTGGATCTCCAGCTTTCTGACTGACAGGTGGCAACAGGTGAAGCTAGGGAGATTTACATCCAGCTCCCGAAAAATTAGTACTGGCGCCCCCCAAGGATGTGTCCTTTCCCCACTGCTCTTCTCCCTCTACTCCAACGACTGCACCTCAGAGGACCCTTCGGTGAAGCTCCTGAAGTTTGCAGATGACACCACAGTCATCGGTTTGATCCGGGATGATGATGAGTCTGCATACAGGCGGGAGGTGGAGCAGCTGATCCTCTGGTGCAGCCAGAACCATCTTGAACTTAACCCAGCCAAAACGGTGAAGATGACTGTGGATTTCAGGCGACACCCCTCTTCATTCCCCCCACTCACCATCCTCAACAGCACAGTGTCAACTGTGGACTCCTTCAAGTTTCTGGGTACCACAATCTCCCGGAACCTGAAGTGGTCCTCCCATATAGACACTGTCCGGAAAAAGGCCCAGCAGAGGTTGTTTTTTCTGCATCAGCTCAAGAAGTTTGATTTGCCTCAGGAGCTGCTGGTTGTCTTCTACACCGCCATCATCCAATCTGTCCTCTGCTTTTCCATCACTGTCTGGTTTGGATCTGCCACTAAACAGGACAAGACCAGACTGCAGCGGATCATTAAGTCTGCGGAGAGGATCATTGGTACTGACCTACCCTCCATTGAGAACTTATATCGGTCCATAACCAGGAAACGGGCGGGAAACATCTGTGCTGACCCATCACACCCCGGCCACAAACTGTTTGAACTTCTATCTTCTGGTCGTCGTTACAGATCACTGAAGGTCAAAACCACCCGTCACAGGAACAGTTTCTTTCCTCAAGCCATCACTCTGATGAACTCCTAACATTCACCTAGTCCTACCTGTTGCTGTACTCATGACTTTTCATCCATTATTACATTGCACATAACTCTCACACTGCTTTTTACTTCATTCACATTATATCACTGAATCTGAGTCCACATTGAAATACTGTGTGATTGTATATTTTTCATATATTCCTGCAAAGTGTGGTTAGTCTGAGTAAATAACTGCATATATTCCTGTATATATTTGCATCCTTTTATAGAAACGTGGACAGACTGTAATTTACTGTACATACTCTGTTGTCATTGAATCCTTATTTAAATCCTCCACCTGAACAACGAGAGCAAGTTTTTAGCCATAGTCAAATTCCTTGTATGTGTTGTGCATACTTGGCCAATAAAGCTGATTCTGATTCTGATTCTGATTCTGATTTAGGGAAATGGATGGAGAAGGGGTTATTTACAGACTCTCATATGTATTAGAGCAAAAACAATTAATAAACGACTATCAGAATGGTTTTAGAAGAGGAAGATCCACAGTGGATACTCTAGTTAGGGTAAGTAATGATATTGAAAAGACTCAAAATGAAAGAAGTAATGGTTATAGTTTATCTGGATGTTGAAAAGGCTTATGACTCACTGTGGAGGGATGGTCTTCTTATGAAATTGAATAAAATGGACATTGGTGGTAGGATGTATAATTGGATGATGGATTTTTTTTTAACACACAGGATAATTAGGGTTAAAGTAGGATCCGAAGTTTCTAATGGCTTTGAAATAGAAAATGGTGTTCCTCAGGGGAGTATGATAAGCCCTGTTTTATTCAATATAATGATTAATGACATGTTTGCGGATCAAAATGGATCCATCAAAACAGCACTATATGCAGATGATGGAGCCATATGGACGAGGGGAAGAAATGAGAAATTTATGTTCAAAAATATCAGGAAAGCAATGGAGAAAGTGGAAAAGTGGTCATATGACTGGGGATTTAAATTTTCAAACAGTAAAACCTGCTATGTGACTTTCACAAAAAAACGCAGAACTGGTACAGAACCATTAACATTATATAATCAACCAATAGAGAAAGTCAGTGAGTTCAAATATCTAGGACTGTGGTTTGATTGTGCATACACATGGAGAGTTCATGTTGAAAATCTGGAGACAAAATGCAAAAAAGTCATTAATCTCATAAAAGCTGTAGCTGGACATGAATGGGGTGCAGATAAACAGGCATTAATTGACATTTACAGAGCACTAATGTGCTCGACAATAGACTATGGATGCATGATTTATGGAGCAGCGGCAAAGACGACTCTGGAAAAAATAGAATACAGCATAGAGCGCTTCACCTGTGCATTGGAGCTGTCAAAACAACACCAAACAATGCAGTTTTAATAGAAGCAGGAGAAATGTCACTGGATTTGAGAAGAGATAAACTTGCATTATCATACTGGGTCAAGCTGAAAGGAAGTGACAAAGCAAATATTTCAATAACAACACTACAAGACTGCTGGGAATACTCTAATTTCCAAGGATGTGGGTTTGGGTGGACAATTGAAAGAAGGACCAGAATGTATGGGCTGCACACTACTGATATAGCTAACACTAGTCCAGTGAGTAATGTTTCCCCTTGGCTGTTTCCGGGAATAGAAGTAGACGCTAGTCTGCTAATGAGGAAAAAGGATTGGCATATGAGTGAAGTTGGTGTTAAAACAAGCATTTACCTGAGAAACAACTACTATAACTTCTTACAGCTCTATACTGACGGTTCAAAGAACTGTTGGAATTGGAGTATACATCCCAGAGTTTAAAGTGACCATCGCAAAAAGACTCTCCAACAATACATCCGTGTTTACAGCAGAGATGGTGGCAATAATTATTGCTTTGCAGTGGGTGGAGGAGGTCAGACCGGACCGGGTGGTGGTGTGCACGGACTCAGTTGCAGCGCTGAAAATCATACAGACACTAAAATCTACAAGGGAAGACCTGGTGATTGAGCTATATCACAGTTTATTTAGGGCACACGGGTGGTGGAGAAGTTCAGTTTTGTTGGGTTCCTGCACATGAAGGATTGAAATTAGCAAAAAGTGCTCTAGGAAAAAAGATAAGTATGCCATTGTCTCTGGGAAAAGGTGAGGGGAAAGCAGTAATCAAGAAAAAGGGAACTGAGCTATGGCAAAAAAGATGGGATGAAGATCATAAAGGTAGATCGTATTACAAAATACAAAAATCTATTGCAATAAAGAATTTTATAACAACCAAAAGGATGGAAGACATCATTATGGCAAGACTCAGACTGGATCACACACGTTTAAATGGCACTTTATTCACCATGGGGAAAAGCGAAAGTGACAAATGTAGAGTAAAAGAAAATGTCGAGCACATCTCATTACACTGTCATAAGTACGGAAATGAAAGATAATGGAAAATGAAGTTTGAGAAGCCGGTAGGGAATGGGATTTAACTGGGATTCTGGGAACAGATGGAGATGGAAAGGCAATAAGAATCACGAGGAGGGCTTGTTTCTCTTTTTTAAATAGCACAGGATTAAGTCATAGAATTTAGGGGTCGGGCTCAGATGACATAATGTTACACACTCTTGTACAGTAGGTGGCGGTATGCACCTTTCAGTTGTTTGCTATCCGCCAGTAACCGAGAGAAGAAGAAGAAGAAGAAGAAGAAGGAAGCAGAAGAGGGAAAAGACGGTCTCACCGTGTTTTCTTTTCCATTCTCCATCACAGGTCGGTAAAATGAGTGTAGTGTGTGAACTATAAAGTGGTAGTTGTCACTTCAACTCCTTGTGTCCATGTGTGGGTGGATAATTCAGTCTGTTGTGAGAGTTGTGCGCACATGCTGCAGTATGGCTGAATGCTAATCGGTTGTAGCATGGTGAAGGTCCAGGTCAGGTGGACCCAGGATCCAGTCTGGACACGTCCAAGTACATGTTCAGTCCAGTGATTTATAAAGTGGTTCATAATTTCCTGCAGCCTCATCCAGAACATGATAATCCCACATCGCTATTCTGTGGATGTTCATCTGGGGGCAGCCAGCCATGACGAGCAGCAGCGGTAGAGAAAAGACTTTTGAACGCAGAAACGGAGCCAAAACCTCCAGGTCTGCTCAGTTGTCATATTTTTATACATATATATAGACAGATATTCTTTGACACTTCTTGATGACCGGGAAAGCCTTTACAACAGTTTTACACAAATTCTTGGTGTTCTCCTTTGTGTTTTAAAGCCGATCTTGTTGTCTTCTTGTTCTCTCCTTCTTTGCGTTTAATGTTGCTGTTGCAGTGTCGAACTACTGCCGCCTACTGGCTGGAGAATGATATTCGGTTAATTATTCCTGTGTGTTTGAATGCATGTTTTATTTTATACAGATGAAGTAAAAACTTGCAAATTATATAATGTAGAATCCTTCTGTGAAATTTTAAGCCTTCAGTTCACCAGAACAGGCCGTATTCTGACACTACCCTGGTACTGACATCAACATTGGAGAGGATGACAGTCACACCTGCAGTCAGTTGAGACTTTAGACCAGGGCCTCGGCAGACAAGACAGCAGCTTTCACTGATTTTATTGTAAAATCATTTGTGCTTTAGACTGTGTTGGGAGTAATTTTGGGGTTTATGCAGTATCTAAATGTGATTTAGGTGCCAGATCAGTCATTCCCAGATTCATCTTGCCAGACAACAGCCCTCTGTGATGGAAGAACCAGCTTTTTGTTCACTTTGTGGTAAAGTGGTCAGCAGCCATCAACATGCTGTGATATCTGCTCTGAGTGGCAACACAGACTTTGCAATACAGGCATCAGCTGCCAAGCTAATAGAAAGATGATCCATGGAGAATGGGAAGTCCAGCAGTGACACTGTGCACAGTGTCTGTTATGAAGTTGAAGTTGAAACGACTCAAGGTGGAGAGGCTCTTTTGGAGGTTGAAGTTGAGGAGGCCTCTGGTGTCCAGTATCAAGCTGACCAGTCTTTCAACATTGAGACAACCTTTGTGATCACTCTAGACCAGGGGTGGGCAGTGAGGGCCATTCCACTGCAGGTTTTTTGTTCCACCCAGTCTCTTCAGCAGGTGTGTGCTCTGACCAGCTTCAAGGATTGCTAATCATTGAAAACACCTGCTGAAGAGACTGGGTGGAACAGAAAACCTGCAGTAGAATGGCCCTCCATGGCACATGATTGCCCACCCCTGCTCTAGACCAAGCAGAGGACACATTAGCAGATAGTCCACTCACTGATCCACTCATACTCCCTGAGCAGGATGCCACCTATGAGATTGTTCCAGCTGCACCTTTAAGGGGCAAACCACTTTTGGTGGACAACCGTGGGTATTCTTAGAGTGTGAAATAGGGCTGAAATGATTAGTCGACGTTGTCTATCACGTTGACAATAAAAATTTGTTGATAGATATTTTTATTGTCAACAAATCGTTTAATCAGAGTTTATATGCATGCCTTGGAAATGTTCAGTTGTAACTGCAATGCATGACTGGAACTGCTGAGGGCAGTAGCGCCTCTGTTGCCCAGCATGCGTGAACAATTTCCAGTGATAGCGAGTAAAGAAAGTTAGCACCGCTTATTTTCAATGGCCAACTATTTGAAGCTTTAGAAAAATGACAATACTGTTAGTATGTGCTGTTAATGTTAGTTTACCTGTTTGACAATAAGCTCTCTGGTTACTGAGGGTTGAGCTGTCAGGGTTAACATGTTGAATGCAGTAAATGACTGAATTACAGGAGTCACTATCACTTTTCATCTTTGTTAATATTAGCCTTCATTCTGAATATTAGTTATACTTTGTTACACTGTGTCTAGCTGAGACAAAATAGCATTTAAATGCCTCCCACCCACGGGAGATGGATCATTAAGCGGTATTAAACAGGGGCTGAGGTAAAATATGCAAAGTGCTTTAGAAATAAGAGGGATGTGATTTTTCCGCTAATTCGCGGAATTCAGCCTTTTTTTTTTTTTTTTATCTTCCAGGAAGATAAAGTACATTAAGTACATTAGCGGCTTGTGGTCCACGAACGCAGTGAAGCTGCGCCCTTTCAGCCAGATCTGGAAGTGGCGTATGGCCAGGTGGAGAGCCATTAACCCTCTGTCAAACACGCTGTATTTACGCTCACTGTCGTGCAAAGACCTGCTAAAAAAGGTGAGCAGCTGCCAAGAACCGGCAACGCATTGCTCCACGATGGCCCCTATCCCCATGTCCGAGGCGTCGGTAGTGAGCGCTATCCGAGCCGCCGGGTCTGGGTGCACCAGTAGTGCAGCGTTTGCCAGAGCTGTTTTAACCTCAGAGAACGCCTGCTCCCGCTCAGGACTCCAGTTGACTCTGTCCACCGGTTTCCGTTTCTTGAGTGCAGCGTACAACGGCTATATGAGCTGGGCTGCGCGGGAGAGGAAACGGTTATAAAAGTTAACCATCCCCCAAAACTCCCGCAGTGCCCTGACATTGATGTTGAGGAGGAAAAAATAGCAAAACAATTTAGTTAGATTACTTTTATGATTCCAAACAGTTTGAAATTGACAGTGCACAGTGGACATTGACTCATAACTTTTGAATATTTCTAAGACTTGGCTGCATCAGTGATTGTGCAAAATGAACTGCTGAAGACTCAATGGAGATTGAAACTGGTGATCCATCCATCCATCCATCTTCTACCGCTTTTCCGGAGGTCCAGGTCGCGGAGGCAGCAGTTCAAGCAGAGAAGCCCAGACTTCCTTCTCCCCAGCCACCTGCTCCAGCTCTTCAGAGAGGATACCAAGGCGTTCCCAGACCAGCTGGGAGACATAGTCTCTCCACCGAGTCCTGGGTCTGCCCCAGAGTCTCCTCCCAGTGGGACGTGCCTGAAACACCTCAAGTGGGAGGCGTCCAGGAGGCATCCTAATCAGATGCCCATACCACCTCAACTGACTCCTTTCAATGTGGAGGAGCAGCGGTTCTACTCTGAGCCTCTCCCGGATGACTGAGCTCCTCACCCTATCTCTGAGGGTGAGTCCAGCAATCCTACGGAGAAAGCTCATTTCAACCACTTGTATCTGCGATCTCGTTCTTTCGGTCATTACCCAAAGCTCGTGACCATAGGTGAGAGTAGGAACGTAGATTGACTGGTAAATCGACAGCTTTGCCTTAGAACTAAGCTCCCTCTTCACCACAACAGACCGGTACAACGTCCGCATCACTGCAGATGCTGCTCCAATCCGTCTGTCGATCTCTCGCTCCATTCTCCCCTCACTCGTGAACAAGACCCCAAGATACTTAAACTCCTCCACTTGGGGCAGGAGCCTGTCCCCAACCCAGAGAGGACAATCCATTGGTGAAACTGGTGATCTGAAATAAATTAAAATTAAATTAAATTAAATCACCCTTTATTGTCATTCAACTGTACAACCAATCATGTACAGTAGAACGAGATTGTGTTTTTCCTCTCTACAGTGTTAATCACACACACCCCAAGTGTAGAATCAGAGGGCCGCTGCCATGCAAGGCGCCGCCACAAATTTCCCTCCTCCATCCATTATTGCTGAGCACCAAGCTGGACGGCAGGGAGTTCCACTTTTATATGGTTTTCGGCATGATCCGGCCAGGATTTGAACCCCTGCCTCCTGGGTGTGGGGCAGATGCTCTACCAACTGAGCCACCACTCCGGTAATATAAAATAAATGCTGAAATTATAAAAAGTAATGGTATGAATGAATTTTATTTCTATTATGGAATAGATAAACTGATTTTGATTTGATTAAGTGTTAAAGCATGTGATGGATAATGCTTGTTGGAATATTTTAGGAATGCTATCTTCTTGGAACACAAGTCAATATTATACAGTAATAAGTGGCATTCAGCTGTTTGTTTTATGTCATTTAAGCCCAGTTCTGGTACTTAAAAATCATAAAAACCCAGGAGCTTCAGGGGGGCAAAGCCCCCCTTGCCCCCCCACAGGGGCTCTGTCCCGGACCCCACAGTCCCCCAGACCCCCTGCTGAATTTTCAGATAATTTCCCCAACCCCAAATCACATCCCTAAAATAAAGTTTGATTGATTGATGACTGCCACTCAACTCCAGGCACATTTAAGGGAGGTGAGAGGCACCCAGGTGTCACGTCAGACCATTCGAGACCATTCACATCAGTGTGGTCTGCGTGCTAGACAACCTGCAAGGGTACCTGACCACACCACCAGGCACATGTGTCATCGTCTTGCATGGGCCAGGGAGTCTTTACACTGGACAAGGGACCAGTGGGCCTCAGTGCTGTTCTCTGATAAGTCGATTCACGTTGAGCAGAAATGATGGCCGCCAACAATGTTGGAGACGTCAAAGAGAGCGCTATGCATCAGCTACTGTTGTCACCAGACAAGCCTTTGGTGGTGGTGGTGTTAAAGTCTGGGTAGGTGTGTCTAGTCAATACAGAACTGCCCTACACCTTGTGAATGGTACAGTGACAAGCCGATACTGCCTGACACATTAGCTTTCTGGCTAAAATGCAAAAACATGAAAAGGAAATGAGGAGTTCTTCTTCTTTGGTGTATTATGTGTCATCCATTAAGTCCTCCAACAGATGTCTGCCACCTTTTGAAACTGGCAAATCGGTACAAATCCCCAATGCAGCGATCATGTTAGTGCCACGCTCTGCCACTAGGGGCATGCAAATTCACACACTCAGAGGGTTAATTTTTGTGAATCGGTTCTGGATCATGTAAAATGAGAATCTAGATTATGTGAATTTTTTCCCCCACACCCCGAGTGTAATGGGTTTAAAAAAGCCAAGTTAACCTGCTGAAGTTGCTGTGATTGTCAATGTTACTGTCCTGAAATATAAGGCCAAATTTTTGTAAATGGACATGTGCTGAAGGCCATTTATTGCTGATTATTTTTGTGACACCTGAAGTACAGTATGTTTTTATAATGAAGGAAAAATTAAACTTCCTGTTGAGACGTCGATGTTGCCTCAGCGTCTGTGCTTTTACATTCTCCATCACAGGCTACAACACACGTTGAGGGAACAGAATCTCAGCTGCCCTCTGACATTGAGGCTGGAGCGGCAACACAGACACGGACTACATTGAGTGACGGACAGAAAGTGTAACTGCCATATCACACCACCTCCTTCTCCTCTCTGTTCCCCATCTCCGGCAACCTGTCAGCAGACTTCTGCTGCTCTCTGACCCGGGGATGACCGACTGAAGTTGGGCTACTTCAACATACCACACCGGTAAGGTTAGAGCGTCTTATTTTCTTTGAGCGACTGTCTCAGCTTTAGAAAACTGATAAACTGTTAGCATGTGCTAACATTAACCTGTGGGACAATAATCTCTGTTGGATGATGGTTGCTGACGGCTGAGCTGTTTCAGTCCTGCTGGTAACATGTTCACTGCACTAAATGAGTGAATTACGAGTACAAAAACATGCAAGTTAGGTTAATTGGCATCAAACTGGGGATTCTAAATTGTCCTTAGGTCTGACTGTGAGAGTGAATGGTTGTCTGTCTCTCTGTGTTGGCCCTGTGATGGACTGGCGATCTGTCCAGGGTGTTTCCTGCCTCTCGCCCAAAAGATGCTGGGATAGGCTCCAGCCCCCCGCAACCCGAAAAGGATTAAGTGTAAGAAGATGAATGAGTAGCTTACTCTTTTTCTCTATTGTCGTGGTAATACATAGTGGTGTGAAAAATTGTTTGCCCCCTTCCTGATTTCTCGTTTTTTTGTTTGTCACACTTAAATGTTTCAGATCATCAAACAAATTTAAATATTAGACAAAGATAAGACAAGTAAACACAAAATGCAGTTTTTAAATGAAGGTAAAATAAAATCCAAACCTACATGGTCCTGATTGAAAAATTGATTGCCCCCCCGCCAAAAAAAAAAAAAAAATCAAAAACATAAATTAACTGTGGTTTATCACATCTTTAGAAAGCTCACTTCAGTTTCTCTAGTCACACCCAGGCCTGATTACTGCCACACCTGTTCTCAATCAAGAAATCACTTAAATAGTACCTGCCTGACAAAGCTAAGTAGACCAAAAGATCCTCAAAAGCTAGACATCATGCTGCGATCCAAAGAAATTCAGGAATAAATGAGAAACAAAGTAATTGAGATCTATCAGTCTGGAAAAGGTTGTAAAGCCATTTCTAAAGCTTTGCAACTCCAGCGAACCACAGTGAGAGCCATTATCCACAAATGGCAAAAACATGCAACAATGGTGAACCTTCGCAGGAGTGGCCGGCCTACCAAAATTACCCCAAGAGCGCAGCAACGACTCATACAAGAGGTCACAAAAGACCCCACAACAACATCCAGGGAACTGCAGGCCTCACTTGCCTGAGTTAAGGTCAGTGTTCATGTCTCCACCATAAGAAAGAGACTGGACAATAATGGCCTGCATGGCAGAGTTCCAAGACGACAACCACTGCTGAGCAAGAAGAACATAAAGGCTTGTCTCAGTTTTGCCAGAAAACATCTTGATGATCCCCAAGACTTTTGGGAAAATACTCTGTGGCCTGTTGAGACAAAAGTTGAACTTTCTGGAAGGTGTGTGCCCCATTACATCCAGCGTAAAAGTAACACAGCATTTCAGAAAAGGAACATCATAGTAACACTAAAATATGGTGGTGGTAGTGTGATGGTGTGGGGCTGTTTTTCTGCTTCAGGACCTGGAAGACTTGCTGTGATAAATGGAACCATGAATTGTGCTGTCTACCAAAAAATCCTGAAGGAGAATGTCCAGCCATCTGTTTGTGACCTCAAGTTGAAGCGCACATGGGTTCTGCAGCAGGACAATGATCCAGAACACACCAGCAAGTCCACCTCTGAATGGCTTAACCTCTTGCGCTCCGTTGTACCGCAGACGGGCAAGTCTCTGCGTCCTAGGGCGCACGAGGGCGCACGAGAGCTCTCGGACGCATGATCCTGATGGTGGTGATGTAGGTGGCGTGGCGTCCAAGCGCGCACTGAAAATAAAAGCTGCAGACACAGCCGCGAACAGATTAGTTCATCTGATTGACCTGTCATTCAACTAATAAGAGCCTTGAATTGGGTTTCTGAAACCATGAAGAACCAATGAATGAAAACCTAGCCAGAAGGACCCGCCTCCCAACGCTGTTGTTTTTGTTCCAGCAGAGTAGACGTTACGATTTCTTCCATGGTCATAGACCGACGGAGGCTGACGACGAAGGCTGAGTGACACACATGCCTTCGCCAGTCTTTTTTTAATTACTGCTGTTATTTGTTTTGAAAAATCGTTCGCCAAAAACCGCAATCATGGAAGCACAAAACCGCAATAATGGAATTATGTTTTGACCGGGTCGTGAGACCAGAACCACGAGTGGACCAGCGTCGCGTTCGTCTGACAATGAGGAAGAGAAGTTGGCCAGGACAATGTGGCTGTTAAGAGGTAAGGTGTTGTAAGCCAAATTATTTTTTATCCCTGAAAATTGTAATCCAAAATGACTTTTGACCGATCTGTAAATTACAACTGTGCGGCGCACGATGTCCGAAGTGCGTGCGCCGCGTTACACGGTTCTTCGCCGCCTCCGGACCGTAAACGCACCCCCCCCCCCTTCCCGCCACTACGATTCTGTAGCGGGGGGGTGGGAGCCGCGGTGACAGCGTTGCTGTGGAAACATGCCACATCCGAGTGTAATCCGTCATGTAGCCATGGCCGATGGCCGTCCTCTGTAGCGGGGGGGGACAACCCCCCCCCCCCACACACACACACACATACACACAGACACAGCCTTGAGTGTGACCTTTCATTAGAGCCCAAAATGAAGCTTCTACATTGAATCATTCAAAAGTTACAGACATTTTTCCAAACTGCCATTTGGCACAATTTGGCACAGTTCCAAAATGCCTGGGATCTACCTGAGAACAAAGCTGTGTAATATAGTCATTTTTTGTGGTACTGTTACAAAATTTGGACCTCAGCTGGATAACACTTGGTTCTACATTTCTGTTGCATTTTCTAGCCCGGATCTGAAGCTGTGTGTTATTTGCAAGCATTTGCATCCAAAAAAACACCCAGGCCAAATTTATTTTCTTCAAGTTCACTACGCGGGCTAAGTGGTGCAGTGGAGGGCTAAGCGAGGCTAGTGGAAAAGGCCCTAAAGTGTTTTCTTTTAAATGAGACCAACCCCATGAAGATGCTGCAAAGGATTGAAGAACAGCTTTCGATTTACTTTGGGCACATTATTTTTTGGCGTTTTTAAGGAAATTGACCGGGGTGCAAGGGGTTAAGAAAAACAAAAGGAAGACTTTGGAGTGGCCTAGTCAAAGTCCTGACCTGAATCTGATTGAGAAGCTGTGGCATGACCTTTAAAAGGCGTTTCATGCTCAAAAACCCTCCAGTGTGGCTGAATTACAACAATTCTTTAAAGGTAACTGGGCCAAAATTCCTCCACAGCTCTGTAAAAGACTCATTGCCAGTTATTGCAAACGCTTGATTGTAGTTGTTGCTGCTAAGGGCGGGCCAACCAGTTATGAGGTTTAGGGGACAATCATTTTTTCACACAGGGCCATGTAGGTTTGGATCCCCCCCCCCCCATTGTAAACGCCTTCATTTAAAAAATGCATTTTGTGTTTACATGTTATCTTTGTCTAATATACTGCTCAAAGGTGTGAGGGTGAACACTTAAAAAGTGTTCCTTTAATCTGAGTAAGCTGGACTAGCCTGCCACAATTTCGATATCCAGCTTATTTTTTCCCATTAAAATCTGATGTGTTTTCAAAGTGTTCCCTTTATTTTTTTGAGCAGTATATTTAAGTTCGTTTGATGATCTGAAACATTTAAGTGTGACAAACATACAAAATAATGAGAAATCAGGAAGGGGCAAACACTTTTTCACACCGCTGTCAGCCCTCATTCTGAATATTAGTACATCTCAGGAAATTAGAATACCATGATTTGTTATTTAATTAAAAAAAAGAACCATAATTATCACAAATAAATTAAAACAGCTTAAATATTTCACTGTGTAGTGAAGGCTCAAATGTAACTTAAAACATTTGTAAACTATTTCTTTTAATTTTCATCTGAAGCCTAATTAAACTTTTAAACTTCTGAGCCCTACAAGGTTTCAGACAGGATGGACTAGTTAGTTATTTTCTTTTTGACTTTTATGGAGTTGAATACTATTCATATTATTACTGCAGTTTGTTTTGAACACACACAGTTAACAGTCCTCTATGCTGCAGCAGACAGGGCAGATATTTGAGTTTTATTTCCTTAGTTTTGGGTTAAAAGACCAAACTTTAATGTCTGTTATTTAATTTTGATGAGGCTGTCAAGTTCAAGTTTCGTGGGTCATTATTTTATTTGGCTATGGGAACTTTTTATAACGGGCTGGTCAAACTTCTATTGCTGCACTTGTCTGCTTCGTTCATTTCCTAAAAAGAGAATTTGTTTATTTTATTTTGTTTATTTGAGAATATCTTATTTATTTATTGGAGAATTTACTGCTGGCAGTTTGCAGTTTTTTGTCAATAAAGCTGTTCTTGCTTCTACAAAAAATAAGCAGTTTTATATTTAGATAAGATAAGATAAGATAAGATAAGCCTTTATTAGTCCCACAATGGGGAAATTCCAGGATTGCAACAGCACAGGGATAGCAACACTCAGAGCAACAATCAGAAGGCAAGAGAAAAACAAGAACAGCTAGTATACATATGTACATATTACTATATATATATATATATATATATATATATATATACAGTATGTATAGAGAGAGAGAGAGAGAGACACACAGAGTGCGGAGCATTTTGCATTTTGTTTCCTTACTGTACTGAAAATGAACTGAACCGTGACCTTAAAACCAAGGTACGTACCGAACCAGGATTTTAGGCGTACCGTTGCATCCCTAGTAATAAGGCATAAGAAACTTTGACCTTCGACATTTTGACCCCAAACCCGTAGTCAGAGGTCAGGATCCCAAGGTGAGCCTGTGTAGCAAGTTTGATGACCCTTGCTTTCTTTGTTGTTGAGATGTAGTTTAGAAGCCATTTTGATGTTGACCTTTGACCTTGCAATCCCAAAACAGTCGTCACACCTCAGGTTCACCCTGTCAACCTGGTGACCCAAATCCATGACTGGCTAAATAATTCATGTCTCCTACTAAACACTAAGAAAACTGCATGATGTTCACCAAACAACGATCAAATATTACAAACTCAAACATTTTCTTAAAAGGGGAGGAGGTGCAACTATCCATCCATCCATCTTCTTCTGCTTAATCCTAGGGATGTGATTTTTCCACTAATTCGCGGAATTCCGCTTTTTTTATCTTCCAAAAATTTTCAGACCAGATGGCGGCGCGTGCACAACGCGAGGCTCAGCGTCTATTCAGATTTTGTGGATTAGCAGCAATGTTTCTGCTCATTTCGGGTCTGTTCGTTCAGAACAGCTTCGCTTTTACATCCTACACCCAAAATGAACTTTTGGACATTGGATTACAAAATAACGACCTTTTTATCAGCAACCTACGTTTCATCCCTGAGTTCTGGAGAACACCCGACGCTAGGTAAGCTACCCGGCCGACCGGAAGTGCTCGCAGGCGGCGTAGAGACCGTAAACAAAGGCGGGGGAAGCGCGGAGGGCTAAGAGCTAAGCTTAAACTAACACCGCACCGGCTTTCTCTACCCAGTATTTTCCTCGCTAATGTACGGTCAGTGGCGAACAGAATGGATGAGCTACGGCTTCGGATCACCAACAATAAGAAACTTATGAACTGCAATATCATGATTTTCACAGAAACATGGTTACACAGTGGAGTACTTGACGGTGCTGTCGAGCTGGCCGGACGGCACACTCTCCGGGCAGACAGAGCAGCTGATGACTCCGCTAAGACCAGAGGTGGGGGAGTGTGCATTTATATTAACAAAGTTTGGTGCACGAACTCTGTTACTGTTGGGAGACACTGCTCAGCTAACCTGGAGTTTCTCATGGTTAAATGTAGACCTTTCTGTCTGCCACAGGAGTTCACTTTTCACTTTTCTTCATCTTGCCTGCTGAAGATGTTTTGGACTTTATTTAAAAAATATTTTTAACGCCACACATGTGATGGATAATGCTTGTTGGAATATTTACCTCTGCCAGGAGGTTATTTCGTGGTCAAGGAATCTGAAAACGTACACACAAACACTGTATGGGGGGAACTGTGGCCGCCATTACGGAAAATGTCATTTTCGTAAATGACAACGAAACCACTAATCCTATCATTGTCAATCCAATTGCTAGTCACATGTTTTCGTGGTCAAGGAATCTGAAAACGTACACACAAACACTGTATGGGCGGAACTGTGGCCGCCATTACGGAAAATGCCATTTTCGGGAATAACTACTCAACCACTAATCCTATCATTGTCAATCCAATTGCTAGTCATATGTTTTCATGGTCAAGGAATCTGAAAATGTACACACAAACACTGTATGGGGGGAACTGTGGCGCTTGGCGGAGGTCTGCGCTCTCCGAGTGCTTTTCTAGTTTATTACCTCCGCCAGGAGGTGATGTTTTTGCCGGGGTTTGTCTGTCTGTCTGTTTGTCTGTTGGTTAGCAAGATAACTCAAAAAGTTTTGGACGGATTTCGATGAAACTTTCAGGCGTTGTTGGAAATGGTACAAGGAAGAACTAATTAAATTTTGGGGATGATCCGGATCACCGTCCAGAAGAAAACCACCATTACGGAAAATGCCATTTTCCTGAATAACTACTGAACCACTAATCCTATCATTGTCAATCCAACTGCTTGTCATATGTTTTCATGGTGAAGGAATCTGAAAACGTACACACAAACACTGTATGGGGGGAACTGTGGCAGCCATTACGGAAAATGCCATTTTCGTGAATAACCACTGAACCACTAATCCTATCATTGTCAATCCAATTGCTAGTCATATGATTTCATGGTCAAGGAATCTGAAAACGTACACACAAACACTGTATGGGGGGGAACTGTGGCACTTGGCGGAAGTGTGCGCTCTCCGAGTGCTTTTCTAGTTTAGGAATGCTATCTTCTTGGAACATAAGTCAATATTATACAGTAATAAGTGACATTCAGCTGTTTGTTTTATGTCATTTAAGCACAGTTCTGGTACTTAAAAATCATAAAAACCCAGGAGCTTCGGGGGGCTTCGGGGGTTTTTTGTTCTATTTTGAATTTTTGCTGCGGGGAAATTTACTTCCTATTTCTGTACGTGTTTTTTGTTTTTTTTTTGGTTTAAGTGTGTTGGTAGTACACTGTCGCTTTAAATGTTGCTAAAGCAACCATTTTACGGCGGTTTCTCAACAGCCACCTGTGGAAAGACTGGCGGGAGTGACTAGTGTCGACGTGCAGCTGTGGCTGAGAACATCATTTAGTTACCTCTCAGTGTCTGCCTTTGTTTGCCATAAATTGCCCGCTGCTTGTGATATTCTCCTGCTAGGTGAGAGCTTGTGTTCCTCCATATTTATGTTATTCTGTATTTTCTTGAGGTGGTATGATGTCACGGGTTGTTTAAGGACAGAATCATCGTTTATTCTAAAGCTAAATGCGAACCACGATTAAGCTAACAATTGTACTAAATGCTAATCATCATGCTGCTAAGTGGACTCCAGTTAAGGAGTCAGCCTGTCTGTAGGAGCCAAACTGTGATTTTGCTTTGAATTGATGTCATGTAATTGTTTGCTATTTCCGGTCGGTGGCTCAGGAGAGGGTGTGGTTTTTCTTATTTCTTTCACCTGTGCACCTGCATGAATTTAATGGCTGACGGAGGCGTCAAGGAGACGAGACCAATTCAGCCTCCAAGCGGCTTTTGGTGGACTGAAGTTGCTACAATCTAGTCAACAGAAAAAGAGGCATCCAGGATGCGATGACAATGGACCTTTGGATGTTGGAGTATTTTTGAATGAATGTATATTGTTGGAACCGGCACTGCACTCCCACCTCGATTCCTTGGAAATCCGCTGACTGCATCCACGGAGACGACCAGTTTGACAGCCGCACATCAGCCGACAGAAGCGGTAGACCTGCTTGTGTTTTATCATTCTGTGCTAATGAGATGGAACACAGATTGTTTAAGGTTCCACTTGTCCAATGGGGGCTTTACATTTGGCTTGTGATGTGTGTGCTCAGTAGGAATGGTCAGTGGAGTTTTGGGTGGTGTTTGACTGCTTTGTGGCTGCAGTTGCTGAAGTGAAAGTGATTTTCGCTGATAAGTTGGAGCTGTTGATCTGTTTCTGCCATATTGTGCATTCTGGAAAATAATAAAATGAGTAACGTAAAAGGGATGAATGATGAAATGCTGGAAAAGAGGTGTGTTAAAATTACAGCCAAGGCCTTAACTCAAAAAATGGAAAAACTACAAAAGGAACATCCATCAATTGTAAGAAAAATTAAAGGACTCATGCATGAAATTAAAGAGTTGATGAAAATGCAAAAGATGTTCATTTTAAACTGGTGAAATTGAAACAACTGCATGGAAATGCAAAAGCAGCACGTGAGTCAGTCATTGCTTTTATACCAGAGGCGGAACAAGAAACACAAAGTGAATGGTTTGGACGTATAACACAACACACTGTGGATTTTGCAGAGGATGTTCAGCAATGGCTTTTTGAAGCTAACAGGCCCTCTCTGCAAACTGTTAATGTGTTTGGTGATTTACCAACTGCTGCAAAATTATACACTTGTCCAGCTTTACCTGAGGATCAACCTGCTGAAGAGAATAAAAATCTTCTCCCTGATAGTCAGAGTATGGTTCCTTCATCCAATGCAGTTAAGGCACCATCTGACATACAAGATGAAATACAATCTGGTGACGGTGTGCCAAATGTTGGTAGCAGAAGAAGCAAAAGTGGTTCCACTGGTACAGGCTCCAGAGCTTCAAGTACATCATCCGCACGCATAAAGGCAGAGGCTGAAGTTGCTGCTCTAATTGTGCACCAATAAACCTTGGTTCCAAGGTTGTCATAGCCAGGAGCGGCACTGGGGTTAAGCTCCCAGTGCTCATAAAATGCTCCTTATGGCGTGCGTCTCGAAAAGCCTCTGACAACTAAGTCCAACTCCTAGCCTGCCCGTGTGGTTTAGTCTCTAAGCCCGGCGGAACTGCTTTTACTAATAGAAGAAGGGGCGAGGGCGGATCTCTGGCGCCTTAAAACCAGATGCTTCGGGTAGATGGTGGCTTGTCAACCTGGGAAGGTAGCCCATCTAGGGGAAGGTAAACCCTGATTTCAAACCTCCACTGCCTTGCGGCATACCCGGTCACGGGAAAGGCTTCGGGAGTCAACCCTGAGGAAAAATCCGGAGTCGGAGCCCCTAAGGCAGTTCTATGTTGTGCTCAACATCATTCTGGCAGCTCCTGCAACGGCGCTGGTGCCAAACCGTAGCAACCCTGCTGTTCCTTTGGATTCATCAGTGACGTGGAGAGGGGGGACATGCTGCATGGGCAACATCTTGTCCTCCATATCTTCCTGCCCAGGCTTGAATCCTACCAACGCCCAACGCTGGAAGGTAGAACACCGGATCACTGGAGAGGACACTCCAGCTTCGCCTTTGGCGTAGACAAAACACGGGGAATGACAGTTACCGGTTATAAGCCACCGCTCAATTGGCGTAGAGCGCGGCGCCAGGGGTTGTTCCCGACGGTGGGAGGGATCATCGGATCTCACTGGGCAGCTACCGCCCGCCTCAAGCTGGGCAGCCCCCAGCCAATAAGGTGTTGTCCCGCCACAGCTTGCTTTCCTCATTGGGTGCATGGGGATGAGGAGAAGTCCGAACAGCAGGCTGAGAACCTTCGCACCAGGCAAGACAATAAAACAAGAGTCCAACTCTAAAACTGGGAACTTGGAACGTCCGCACTATGATGACAGGACTCGCTGCTAACCTCAAGGACATCAGCGACACCAGGAAGACTGCCATCATCAATAATGAGCTGAAGAGACAGGGAGTGGATATCGCCACTCTCCAGGAAACACGGTTGGCTGACGCAGGCACACTGAGAGAGAAGGACTACATGTTCTACTGGCAGGGAAAGGGCAGTGACGAACACAGGGAACACGGAGTGGGCTTTGCAGTGAAGAACACCTTGCTGAAGACGGTGGAACCGAGCAGCACTGGCTCTGCACGACTCCTCACCCTCCGCCTGAACACCACTCAAGGCCCAGTCACCCTCGTCAGTGTATATGCCCCAACACTGACAGCCACACCAGAGGCAAAAGACGAGTTCTACGAGAATCTCGCAACAACTGTCAGGATCATCCCCAACTCTGAACAACTCATTCTCCTTGGAGACTTCAATGCCAGAGTGGGTGCTGACCACGACTCCTGGCCCTCCTGTCTTGGACCTTTTGGCGTGGGCAGAATGAACGACAACGGACAGCGGCTGCTCGAGTTCTGCACATATCACGATCTGTGCATCACAAACTCGTTCTTCAAGACCAAGCCCCAACACAAGGTTTCCTGGCAACATCCGCGCTCAAAGCACTGGCACCAGCTGGACTTGATCCTGACCAGGCGCACCTCACTGAAGAACGTGCTAATCACCCGTTCGTTCCAGAGTGCAGATTGCGACACAGACCATTCATTGGTGTGTTGCAAGGTCAAGCTGCAGCTGAAGAAATTCCATCGTGCTAGACAGCCTGGAAAGGCACGGATTGACACCAGCAAGATGGCTCAACCAGAACTTGTTGAGCAGTTTGCGTCCACCTTTGAGAAATAACTTGGAATACCACAAGAAGGAGAATCTGCAAAGCAGAAGTGGGAAGAGCTGCGAAACACCATCCACCGCACAGCCTTGGCTACCTTTGGGAGGAAGACCTCGAAGTCACAGGACTGGTTTAATGTCAAGTTGACCGAGATGACCCCCGTCATTGAAGCCAAGTGCTCAGCACTTGCTGAGTACAAGAAGTACCCAAACGAGAAGAATCTCCAGATTTTCAGGGCTGCGAGAAGCAAAGTTCAGCAGACTGCTCGGCGCTGTGCCAACGCGTACTGGACTCAGCTCAGCCAAGACATTCAAACTGCTGCCATAACAGGGAATATCCGTGGTATGTATGATGGCATCAAGAAAGCACTTGGTCCGGCTCAGAGCAAGACGGCCCCCCTCAGATCCTCCACTGGGGAGATAATCACAGAAAAGAACAAGCAGATGGAGAGATGGGTGGAACACTACTCCGACCTCTACTCCAGACAGAACACCGTGACACCGTCAGTCCTTGATGCCATCGACTGCCTGCCATCCATGGACGAACTTGACGCCGAGCCAACCATCGACGAACTCAGCAAGGCCATTGATAGCTTGGTCGCTGGCAAGGCACCTGGGAACGACGGCATACCCCCTGACCTGATCAAGCACTGCAAGACCGCCCTACTGCTGCCATTGCATGACGTCCTCTGCCAGTGTTGGAAGGAAAGTGCCGTACCACAGGACATGAGGGACGCCAAGATCATCACCCTCTACAAAAACAAAGGGGAGAGAAGCGACTGCAACAACTACATGGGCATCTCCCTCCTCAGCGTTGTTGGCAAAGTCTACGCACGAGTTGTTCTCGTTCGTCTACAGAAGCTTGCCGAACGTGTCTACCCCGAGTCTCAGTGTGGCTTCCACGCTGAGCGATCGACGGTAGACATGATATTCTCCATCCGCCAACTCCAGGAGAAATGCAGAGATCAGAACATGCCCCGTACGTCGCCTTCATCGACCTCACCAAAGCGTTCAATCTGGTCAGCAGAGAGGACCTTTTCAAGATCCTGCCAAAGATAGGATGCCCACCAAAGTTGCAAAGCCTCATTGAATCGTTTCACACCAACATGCAGGGGATAGTGCAGCACGACGGCAATGTCTCAGAGCCATTCAGCATACGCAGCGGAGTGAAACAGGGCTGTGTACTTGCGCCAGCCCTCTTTGGGATTTTCTTTACTATGCTCCTGAGGCATGCCTTCAGCACAGCAACAGAGGGAATCTACCTGCACACAAGATCTGACGGCAGGCTTTTCAACCTCGCCCGCCTGAAAGCCAGAACAAAAGTACGCGAGGCTCTAATCAGAGACATGCTGTTCGCAGACGACGCTGCAGTCGCAACCCACACACAGCAGGAGCTTCAGACCCTGATGGACCGCTTCTGCCAGGCATGCAAGGACTTCGGGCTTACCATCAGCCTGAAGAAGACTAACGTCTTGGCGCAAGGCATGGAAGCACCACCAATCATCACCATCGACGACTACGAGCTGGAGGTCGTGAATCAGTTCACGTGCCTGGGGTCCACGATCAGCAACAACCTCTCCCTTGATACAGAGATCAACAAGAGGATTGGAAAATCAGCCTTCACACTCGTTCGCCTCACTACACGAGTGTGGGAGAATCCCAAACTCTCTGTCAAGACGAAGATGGCAGTGTACAATGCCTGCGTCATCAGCACACTGCTCTATGAGAGTGAGATGTGGACAACATACGCCCGGCAGGAAAAGAGACTGAACTCCTTCCACTTGCGCTGCATTCGCCACATATCCTGGCAGGACAAAGTGACCAATACAGAAGTTCTGTCCCGCGCCGGCCTTCCCTCCATGTTCACTCTACTCAGGCAGCGCAGGTTCCGCTGGCTAGGACACATTCACCGTATGGAGGATGGCAGAATCCCCAAAGACGTCCTGTACGGAGAACTGGCAACTGGCAGGAGAGACGTTGGCCGCCCACAGCTGCACTTTAGAGACATCTGCAAGAGAGACATGAAGACCCTGGAGATCAACACAGAGCGCTGGGAGGACCTTGCAACGGACCGCTCCAAATGGAGAGGCACCCTGACCAGACAGCTCAAGGCGGGTGAAGAGAGACTGACTGCTGCAGCAGATGAAAAAAGGACCCGCAGGAAGAACCGCCACAGCTCCAGGAGCGCGGAGACCACCCACAAGTGCGACCTGTGTGACAGGGACTGCCATTCGCGCATCGGCCTGTTCAGCCACAGGCAGTGCTGTTCCAGCAGAGTAGACGTTTAGGATTCTCTTCCATGGTCATCATAGACCGACGGAGGCCGACGAACAAAAAGAAAAACTCACTATATAAAGTTTTTCTAAAGAAAAGGACAAAAGAAGCAGAGCAGCGGTATAAAGCATACAAAAATAAGTTAATATATATAATGAGATGTAGTAAAAGAGACTATTACAGTAAAGAACTGAAGCAAAACAGAGAACACTAAAAATGCATGGACAATACTTAGCAGTATTCTTGGAAATAAAAACAGAAATACAAGCTACCCAACCAGTCTTAAAAAAAAAAAAAAAAATGACTCAGAGTGTGAATGCAGTCTCACCTGGAGATGAATTTAAGAATTTTTTTGGTAACATTGGTCCTAATTTGGCACGAGAAATACCCATTACAGCACCTATAGGTGATACAATAACCAAAAACATTGCTATAAAAGACTCCATCTTCATAAAGAACACAGACGAGAGACGTCATTGAAATTGTTAAATCGTTTAAAAGTAAAACATCTACGGATTGTGATGGTATTGACATGCTTTTAGTCAAAACTCTCATTGAATGCTTAGTGAAGCCACTGACGTATATTTGTAACCTGTCTCTCCAAAGAGGTATATTTCCCAATGCAATGAAAATAGCCAAAGTAATTCCGATATACAAGACAGGTGACAGAGGGGAATTTTCAAACTATAGGCCTATTTCACTATTGCCGCAATTTTCTAAGATACTCGAAAAAATATTCTGTGGGAGAACTGACAACTTTATTCATTTCATTCATTCATTCATCTTCTTCCGCTTAATCCTTTTTTGGTCGCAGGGGGGCTGGAGCCTATCCCAGCATCTTTGGGCGAGAGGCAGGGTACACCCTGGACAGATTGCCAGTCCATCACAGGGCCAACACAGAGAGACAGGCAACCATTCACTCTCACAGTCACACCTAAGGACAATTTAGAATCCCCAGTTTGATGCCAATTAACCCAACTTGCATGTTTTTGGCGTGGGGGAGGAAACCAGAGAAATCCCGAAACCAGAGAAATCCCGGCGTAAACCCACGCAGACACGGGGAGAACATGCAAACTCCACACAGATCACTGTTGGTCGGGGCCTGGGATTGACTTTATAATGAAGAATAATTTATTGTGTGAGCAGTAATATGGGTTCAGACACAAGAGGACAACTGCATTTGCTCTAATGAAATTTGTTGAAAAAAATATCAACTGCTGTAGAAAATAGAGTATTCAGTTGGGGTATTCCTGGATCTTAAAAAAGCATTTGATACAGTGGATCATGAATTATTGTTAAAGAAACGACAAAACTGTGGTATTGGGGGTAGCACTGTCCTGGTTATTCATTCATTCATTCATCTTCTTCCGCTTAATCCTTTTCGGGTCGTGGAGGGGGCTGGAGCCTATCCCAGCATCTTTGGGCAGGGAGAGGGTCCACCCTGGACAGATCGCCAGTCCATCGCAGGGCCAACACAGAGAGACAGACAACCATTCACTCTCACATTCATACCTAAGGACAATTTAGAATCCCCAGTTTGATGCCAATTAACCTAACTTGCATGTTTTTGGCATGTGGGAGGAAACCGGAGAAATCCCGGAGTAAACCCACGCAGACACGGGGAGAACATGCAGACTGCACACGGATCACTGTTGGTCGTGGGCTGGGATCGAACCCAGGATCCCCCGGCCAAGGGTGAGTTGCTGTGCTGCTGCAGTGCTAACCACTCCGCCACCGTGCTGCCCTGTCCTGGTTATGTAGTTACAAGAACAGATATCAGTATGTACGTGTTGGTAACAAAAGCTCACAGTTACTGAAGGTTACTTGCGGAGTCCCACAGGGTTCAGTTTTGGGGCCATTGTTATTCAATATGTATATAAATGATATATGTAAAGTTTCAGAAAAAAATGATTTAATATTGTTTGCAGATGACACTAATTTACTATGCAGTGTAAGCAATTTGGAACAACTTTTGGATACACTCGGAAAGGAATTAGGAAAGCTTTAACTGTGGTTTGATTCAAACAAATTAATGCTCAATTTAAGTAAGACAAAATTTATAATTTTTAACAACCATCACAACAACTCAGGATCTAAACTCAGTGTAAATGGTGTGTAGAGACTGAAAGGGTATCTGAAATTAAATTCCTTGGAGTAATAATTGATAATAAACTGTGTTGGAAGTCGCATATTAATTATATAAAAGGTAAAATATCCAAATCAATTGCAATACTACAGAGAGTGAAATATTTGCTGAATCAACCCACACTATATACTTTGTATCATTCATTAAGACATGACATATTGTACTGAAGTATGGGGAAATATATATAAAACAAACATACAGCCGTGGACAAAATTGTTGGTACCCCTCTGTTTATGAAAGAAAAACCCACAATGGTCACAGAAATTGGTTGAAGACCAGAAGTGGTTGAAGACTACGAATATCTGGGTGTCAGGATCAGCAGCAGGTTGAACTGGAGATCCAACACCGATGCTGCGCACAAGAAGGGGATGAGCAGACTCTATTTCCTGAGAAAACTGAGATCCTTCAACGTGTGCAGCAGGATGCTGGAGCTTTTCTACCAGACTGTTGTCGCCAGCGCCATCTTCTTTGCTGCGGTCTGTTGGGGTAGCAGTATCAGGGCCAGAGATACCAACAGACTTGACAAGATTATCAAGAGGGCTGGCTCTGTAATTGGTCTCAGACCGGAGACCTTTGAGACAGTGGTGGAGAGGAGAACACTAAATAAACTGCGATCCATCATGAACAATCCTGATCACCCCCTCCACCACACACTGGATAGGCAGCGAAGCACTTTCTCCAGTAGACTACTACAGCTTCGTTGTCGAACGGCCAGGTACAGGAAATCTTTCCTGCCACATGCAATTTCACTGTACAATAACTCACTATGATGTTGTATTCTGGTCATAGCTATGCTGCCACACTGCACCTTACAGACTAACTGGTACCTCACATTTCACTCTGCTCCTGATAGTCCTTCTTTGTGCAATGGGATGATTCATGTGTTTATACGGGTCATCATCATATATTAAGCTATGATGTATATAGGTTCTTTTGTCGTGTTAGTTTCTTTTTTACTTTCCATGGGTAATCCCTTTGTCTGTCGTGTGTGTTTCTGTTGTTTGGCTGTCAACTGTCATGCTGCTGTTACACTAATTTCCCAGTTTGGGATCAATAAAGTACATCCATCTATCCATCTATCTATCTATCTATCAATAACTTGAATCTGACAAAAGTGGTAATAAATCAAAATTCTATGAAAATTAACCAATGAAAATCAGACAATGCTTTTGAATTGTGTTTCAACAGAATTATTTTAAAAAAAACAAACTCATGATACAGGCCTGGACAAAAATGATGGTACCCCTAGAAAAGATTGAAAATAATGTGACCATAGGGACATGTTCAACCAAGATGTGTCCTCTAATTAACATCACAGGTGTCTACAAACTTGTAATCAGCCAATCGGCCTATTTAAAGGGTGACAAGTAGTCACTGTGCTGTTTGGTGACATGGTGTGTACCACACTAAACATGGACCAGAGGAAGCAAAGGAGAGAGTTGTCTCAGGAGATTAGAAAGAAAATTATAGACAAGCATGTTAAAGGTAAAGGCTATAAGACCATCTCCAAGCAGCTTGATGTTCCTGTGACTACAGTTGCACATATTATTCAGAAATTTAAGATCCACGGGACTGTAGCCAACCTCCCTGGATGTGGCCGCAGGAGGAGATGGATAATATGAATGGTACCAAAAGAGCCCAGAACAACCTCTAAACACATTCATGGTGAACTCCAAGGTCAAGGTACATCAGTGTCAGATCGCACCATCCGTCGTTTGAGCCAAAGTGGACTTCATGGGAGACGACCAAGGAGGACACCACTGTTGAAAACAAATCATAAAAAAGCCAGACAGCAATTTGCCAAACTGCATGTTGACAAGCCACAAAGCTTCTGGGAGAATGTCCTATGGACAGACGAGACAAGACTGGAACTTTTTGGCAAGGCACATCAGCTCTATGTTCACAGACGCAAAAATGAAGCATAGCAAGAAAAGAACACTGTCCCTACTGTGAAAGATGGAGGAGGTTCTGTTATGTTGTGGGGCTGCTTTGCTGCATCTGGCACAGGGTGTCTTGAATCTGTGCAGGGTACAATGAAATCTCAAGACTATCAAGGTATTCTAGAGAGAAAGTGCTGCCCAGTGTCAGACAGCTTGGTCTCAGTCGCAGGTCATGGGTCTTGCAACAGGATAATGACCCAAAACACAGCTAAAAACACCCAAGAATGGTTAAGAGCGAAACATTGGACTATTCTAAAGTGGCCTTCTATGAGCCCTGATCTAAATCCTATTGAGCATCTGTGGAAGGAGCTGAAACATACCGTCTGGAGAAGGCACCCTTCAAACCTGAGACAACTGGAGCAGTTTGCTCATGAGGAGTGGGCCAAAATACCTACTGAGAGGTGCAGAAGTCTCACTGACAGTTACAGAAATTTTTTGATTGCAATGATTGCCTCAAAAGGTTGTGCAACAGAATATTAAGTTAAGGGTACCATCATTTTTGTCCAGTGTTTCATGAGTTTGTTTTTTAAAATAATTCTGTTGAACCACAATTCAAAAGCATTGTGTGATTTTCATTGGTTAATTTTCATAGAATTTTTATTTATTACCACTTTTGACAGTTTCAGGTTATTTCTGTGACTATTGTGGGTTTTTCTTTCATTAACAGAGGGGTACCAACAATTTTGTCCACGTCTGTATATCCAGTCTTTATGCTTCAGAAGAGAGCTATTAGAATAATAAACAAAGCTGCTTACAGGGAACCAACAAACCCACTTTTTCTTAAATTAAAAGCTCTCAAGCTGAAAGATCTGGTTGATTTTAAAACTGCAGTAATAATGTTTAAAGCAAATAATCTATCACTTCCCGCCAATATCCAAAAGTTGTTCCAAATAAGGGAGAAACAATATCATTTAAGAGGAATATGTATATTTCAAAAACCATCAGTGAGAACTACCACCAAGCAACACTGTGTTTCAGTGCAAGGAGTCAGACTGTGGAACAATTTTGGACCTGAATTAAAATCATGTACAACGCTTGGACAATTTAAACAAAAATTAAAGGAAGAAATACTCCAAACATATACAAAACGGTATGTAAAATCACAAAGATTATCATATTCGGTCTGTGTTGTGCTGTACATATCCATGAAGAGGTGGGTCATTGTGGTCGTAACCACATGCTATCAAGACTGCAGCAGATGTACTGGATTCCTGGTGCCACAGTGTCAATAAGAAGGATTGTGTCTAAATGTGTCATCTGTAGTTGTATTGTTGTTGTTGAACATGTCCCTATGGTCACATTATTTTCAATCTTTTCTAGGGGTACCATCATTTTTGTCCAGGCCTGTTTCATGAGTTTGTTTTTTTAAATAATTCTGTTGAACCACAATTCAAAAGCATTGTCTTTTTTTCATTGGTTAATTTTCATAGAATTTTTATTTATTACCACTTTTGTCAGATTCAAGTTATTTCTGTGGCCATTGTGGGTTTTTCTTTCATTAACGGAGGGGTACCAACAATTTTGTCCATGGCTGTATATAGACAGGGCTTAAAGTTTTCTGGCACTGTTCTGGATTTCCAGTGTGTGCCATTTGGCTGTGTGGAAAAATAATAATTCTGTAAAAACAAAAGGTTTACTTCCTATTCCTATACGCAGAACTACTTTTTGTCCAAGCGGAGTTGCTGTATCTAGCAATCCAAGATGGCAGATCATATTGCGCTTGTGCGGTCCTAATTCGGGTAGTGACGAGGTACAAGTGAGTGACTGGAGGCACAAGTGCAGGACCGGAGTGGCCCATAGGGAGGATTCCCAGTGGGCCACTTCACTGATGGGCCTGTGTTCTAGGTGGAAGTATAATTAATTAACATCAATATAATCAGGCATGTTGTTAGCACTATCCTGATGTTTAATAGCCCTAAATCTGCCTGACTGAACTACACACCAGAACATCCCTCAGCATTCGGTGCCAGTAATGACTGATCCGACTGAAAGACAGACTGACAGCATTCAACAGGGTGCGGGACTCCAGAAGGTGTGTTGACATTTTGGTGGTTAACAAATGGCAGAAATTGATAGAAGAGGCGATTTTCCCAAAGAAAAATGAGTCAGACGGCACAGGTGAGGGGAGAGGAGGCTGCAGAGGAGCGTGTTCTGCTACAGCAGAGAAGCCGTGAGATTCTCAGCACCTCAGCTTAGTGACGTGACTCTCAGAATAAATTCTATAGTATTTAGCTGCCATCAAATGGTTCACAGTTCTCTGACTCCGACATATTTTTCTCATCAAATGAAAAACTAATTCATTCCTGATTATGAAGATTTTTAAATAAAGTTCTAAATAAAGCTGTAAAATATGGCAGAGGCCAATTTACAAGTAAAATAGAAAATTGGTGAGAAAAAAGTTAGTTTTGAATCAAAAACATAATGAATGCAGGGGAGAAATGGTACATTTCTACAAAAAAATTATAAATTCACAAGAAAGAAGTCAAAAAATTTAAAGAACAAAAGCTGTAGATTATTATAAATGTTTTAGTTCTTCCCATTTTCTATGCAATTAGTGAGGTTTTTCTTGTCAACATTGACATTTTTAACTTCTGGTGAATTTGTGACACAGACATGCATATATTGGAACGGACAAAAAAACTATATGGAGAAATTACACAATGATATCATTACTGACACTGAACTGACAATGACACTTTATAGATTACTATTACATACTAGGTTAAAGTTGTCTAATGAATAGCTACTTTGTTTCTCTAGAAATTTTAAGCCACTGAACTGATGTTTCCATTTGTGATTTATTTCATTTTCTCATTTATTTGTCAGTTGGTTTACTGAGGTGAACTAAGCTCTATATTCTTTTCAAAACATGTCTGCAATTAAAAACTATTGAATAGAAATAGAACTTTTGACCCAATTTCCTCCACTTGTCAAGATGTGGGCTGGTCTTGGGCATGAA